>CM055117.1:271341116-272541116 GCA_029206835.1 Rana muscosa
GTATGTACGAATTTCGGTCAGTTGGCTTGAAATGGTTACACAGACGAAACTGACCATTCATAATACCAATTTCCAAGTCAAGAAAGATAACACTTTTGGTGCTAATATTCCAGGTGAGTTCTATATTTTTATCATTATTATTCATAATACACATAAACCCATCCAGACTAGCTCGATCACCCTCCCAAATCATAATTAAATCGTCAATGAAACGTTTATAACAAACCAACTGGGGAGGACGATTGTTGAAGACCACTTGTTCCTCCCAGTGGGCCATAAATATATTGGCCACACTAGGAGCAAAACGGGCCCCCATCGCAACACCTCTTGTTTGCAGGAAAAATTGACGTTGATACCAAAAATAATTCCTCGAAAGGCAGAATTCCAGACTTTTCATGAGAAACCTATGATTTTTCCTTGGAAGGTCAGAAGACGATAAAGCCCACCGCACTGAGGATAATGCGTCCTCATGTCCAAAAATGGTATACAGTGAACTTACATCTGCAGTAACCAAAATGCTAGAAGATGAACATGATACTGATTCAACAATTTGAATAACATGTTTTGTGTCTTTGAGGTATGCATCTGTTTTAGACACTAAAGGCTGCAAGAAGCTATCGATATACTGTCCTAATCTAGAAGAAATAGACTCGATTCCATTAACGATAGGCCTGCCAGGTGGTTTGGCACTATCCTTATGGATTTTGGGAAGACAATATATCATTGGAGTCCTACAAAACAATGGATTCAAGTAAAGAGCTTCTTTTTTATTTAAAATATTTTTATTTTTTCCTTCCTCTATTAGAACATGCAGTTCATCTTTATATATCAACATAGGGTCTCTGTTGAGAATCTGATAAGTATCATGGTCACTCAACAAACGATCTATTTCTGCTAGATAGTCAACTTTATTTAAATAACAAGCCCCCCCCCCCCCCCTGTCTGCAGGACGTATAATAATCTCCTTCCGCTTTTCCAAGGACTCCATCCCCTTTTTTGTGAACTGAGGGTCAACTACTTTTCGTATTTTCATCTTATCAAGATCATTAAATACCTTGTGTTTAAACACCTCAAGGAATTTATTATCCGCATTCAAAGGGTTGAAAGTAGATTTATTATGCAGATTGGAGTGGATGCCCACCTCTACTGTCGAGGGTCTACTAAAATTTGATAAAAAATATTTACGCATATTGAGATATATGAAAAAACTTGTGTATATTGACATAAGTATGAAATTTATTAAGGTTGCGGACAGGTGCAAATTTTAGCCCTTTAACTCATCCTCACTCAACATACAACTGCTCAAATTAAATATGCCAGCACCTATTGGGGTTTTGATTTTTTGTGTTCTCCTACCCCCTCTCCTTCCTCTCGTTCTTTTCTCTTTCGAGGGTGCCCGAAGGATGCAAACACTTGAAAACTGCTGTTATTCAGGTTCAGGATGGAATACTGTATTGTGCATGCCCACTGCGGCTACCAGTGTGTTGACTCGCTAACCAGTTGTACCTCTGCTAATAACAGTTCAAACTGTCACTTAGAGTTTAGTGAACATGCCTCCTCACAGTCCTCTAAGCAATATATGAATTCAGAAAAAAGTCTGCAAATCTTTTCTGAGTACTTCAACCTACAAATTGCTGTCTTCTAAATCAGGTTTGCACGTTTTCATTGCATCTGACTGTAAATGTATTTTGGTGATTGGTATTAAAAGGAATGACTTGAGGTTTTGGAATCTATTGCCAAAGTGGAAATAATGCAACCTCATTCTTAATAGAAAAGTATTTATTTTTATTTTTTATAACATTTTTACAAGCTTGCTCTTTCATATATTTATTATTATAATAAATGTAGAGATTTATAGCTCTAAGTGAGTTAGTGCAATCCTGCTTTACAGCTGATGGGCTACAGGGGCAGTGGGTTGCTTTTAATGAGTTGTTTAACATATGAAGTTGTCTTCAGGATTAGGAGGATTAGGAGGTAAAAGCCTCGTACACACGGCAGGGAATCCTGTGAGGAAAAAAACGTTGGTTTTCCTGACGGGGTCCTGGCAGGCTTTCCTTGCTCGCGAGTGTACACACGGCCATTCAAAAGAACCGCCATTCTTTTGAATGGCAAGAATGCGGTGACGTCATCAACTACGCCGAGCATGCGCTCATCACATTCGATGCCATTGCGGCCATCTTGCTACACCCTACACTACCCTTGTAAGCTACCGCGCATGCGTAGAAGTCTCACCGAGAATGCACGGGCTTACCTGGGACATACACACACGGTTTTCTCGGCAGGAAACACTCTGCCGAGAATCCCGACGAGAAAATAGAGAGCAGGCTCTCTATTTTTCTCATCGGGATTCCCGCCAGTTTTCTCGCTGAGAAACCATACACACGCCGGTTTTCTCTGAAAAAAGCTCTCCCAGCAGCTTTCTTGCTGAGAAAACCGGCCGTGTGTACGAGGCTTTAGACTACATTCACATGGGCATATAGCCATAGTGTGACTCCAAACACAGGACTCATGTGAGCATATAGTTGTGGTGGCCAAGCCCATACATTGAAATGACAGGCTTTGGTGGCCGCATCTATTCGTGGCTGTTCGGACAGTCAACAATTACCAATTACGCGGTGATCGTGGCTGGATGCACTTTGTGCTGCAGCTATCTGCTCACAGCTGACAAACCCAGCATAGGAATCAGTAGATTCCTGCCACTGAGATTCACACCATGGCTAAACAATGTGTAAAGGCAGCCTTGGAATGAACACATTTCTATTTACGCTGGGTTCACATCTATGTGAATTGGATGTGGGAAATTCGCATAGCAGGAGAATGTGACTGGCTCTCTGTGGAGCCAGTTCACATACTGTACCTCTGCAACAGGTCCAGTACGATTTGCTGGAAAAACGTGTGCCTTTTTTGGTCTGTTTCAAGTCCGAATTCAGCCCAAAATTCGGGCTGAAATCGGACTGGTAACGGTGAACCAGCACGCAGCGGACCCCTGCTGTGCACCGGATACGGCGATAATGTGAGCCCAGCCCTAAAGTCTTTGGGGAAGCAGGGTGAAGGGTTGGTCTCCTACTAGCATAACTTTGGTTAAATAGTGTTTAGCTTTAAAACAAGCCCTCACTGACCTCTGTAGCTGTAGACACTCTGTAGCAATTCAGCATCAATATTCACAACAGAAGCATTAAAGTGTTACTAAACCCTGGACCCTGCATTCCCTATATCTGGTCTCCACAGTACACAGAACATGGAAATGCAATTAATTTAGTAAATATAATGTAGTACACCCCACGTAAGAGCTGCAGATGAATGGGGGGTATTCCCCACTCCTGCAAAGCCAGGCAGACAGAATCTCAACAGGCACAGTAAGTAAGAGAAAGGTCCGTAGTTTTGTTTTTTGTTATTTATTAGGGGGTTATTAACTTGGATATATATGTAGCGAGTAGGTACTTTTCAGTATGTTGATTCGGGTTGAGACATCAGTGATGTCCAGTTCCCTGCGGCCCAGCAGGTGGCGCTGTCACATTGGGCCGGGGTTGAACCGTCGCTGGAGTGCCGTACCCTTTTTGGTCTCTCGCAGCGGTTGTACGGCGGGGCGGGGAACCCGCTGTGCTAGCTGGGAGAGGCTATAAAAGGGGCGGACATCTTCGCCACGAGGACCGAGTCCAAGGCACCTTTAGCCTGAGGGCTGCTGTCCAGCGGTCGGTGTCCAGGCGGCCTAGGCCTGGACACGTGGAGTTCGGGAGTCACCCCAGACACCCTCAGTCTGGGGTGAGGTGCATCGTTCAGGCCTGGGACCCAGCTTCTTCCACTGGGATCCGCCCGGGAGGAACCATCCTAAGGCACCCACAGGATCGGGTGTCTGAATCCAGGCCTAAGGGACCGCACAGGTGACCTTCCCATAGATCTGGTGCAGCAGATTGCCAGTGCCAGGACAGGGCCTCCGGAGACTGTCGGGATGGATGTCCTCGCCAAACAGGGGCCATATTCACACGGAAGGTGGTCCATGTTCTGAGGTCGGTGGCAGAGACCGTTACTCTAAGGTCGTGACAGAGACCGTTACTTAGGCCCGTGACAGGGGCTCCAAACAGTTCACCCGGTAGGTGGCAGCTACCAACTTCACGGTCGGTGGCAGAGACCTTGCGCCAGGCCTATCCGCACGAGAAAGGGATAGGAGAGTTCATTGTGCCTGGGCCTACTCGTATCCACACCCCTGTCTGTCTGTTATGGAAGTTCAACTGATTATGTTCATTCATTGAAGAAATAAAGGAGTGTTGAACTTTTAATGGTGTGGGGCTCTATTACTGGCAGATACACCTCCACGGAAGAAGCGGAGGCTCCATATGCAGGATGCAGACCCGAAGGTAATTTAAAAAAAGATTTTGCTCAAACCTCACATACACGGAGGGTGAGAGCTTGGCCTAGTGTCCTGCACTCTCTCCTTCAGAGTACCCCTAGACAACAGCCACAAACAACCGATACGAGAGAGAGAGAGAGAGAGAGTGAGGCCGCTACATATATACATCTATATACATTCTCCTCTTCACTTTCCTCCTGGGTGCACTTGCCAGCTTCTGCTGAATCACTCTTGAGGGATCTGACAGACTCCTTATCTGATCAGCAATAGCCCATCACAGGCAGGAACTCACAGTTTCTTAAGTGTAGCTCAGATGTAGTGAAACAGCATGCAACTTCTCCTCTGTGGCCACTTTTCCCAGCACCACCTGTTCAGGAGCTGCCAACCCACCTAGCTGTAGATGCCCCTTTCACCAGCCCTCCTGGCTACCTCTCTATACCAGTCCACCAGACTAACTCTCAGGAGATCTCTCAGGGAAGGATAGAAGACTTAAGTACATCCCTGTCTTCAAGGGAGACTGGCTACATGTGGAAGTCTCCCCCCTTTGTTAGTCCCCAACAGTGTTGACTACTCACTCTGTCTTCTCTTGCTCCAGTGCCTCCAGGAAGACCTCCTCCTGTGAGTCTTGGCAGGATCCTTCCAGCACCTGAGCCCCGGCTCAAGACAGGACACCCCCCACTAGACTAGGGGGTACCCCTGAGTACCACCGACAGCCTCGTCAACATTGTGGGGTTGATTTACTAAGGGAAAATAGACTATTCACTTTGCATAGTGCATTTGCACTCTGTAAGAGCAGTAGAGCTTATTAAATGAGCAGAAGCTCTGCTTACTTCCATCATCCAATCATGTGCAAGCAAAAATTCTGTTTTTGTTATAATCTTCCACGTAATTGGCTAAGTGACTTTGCAAAGTGCAGTCTATTTGCCTTTAGTAAATCAACCCCTGTATCTCCATCTTCCACCCGACTGCCCCTGCTGGCATGCACCATGTCTATTTATGGAGTTATCTCAGCCCCCTGCCAGCCCACTGATGAGGATTGGCCGAGGTGCCATAATTATTAAAGGCAGCTCCTCCTAACCCTGGCCCTCTAATGCAAAAAGGTTCTCCAACCTTCTAGACCAGAGAGAAGCAACAGCAAGCTACCAGGATGAGTCACCCTGCCCTGAACTCTAATAACCCCTTGCCAGCGTCACTTCCGGTGCCTTTGTATCCCTTTTTTTTGGCATACAGAGGCACCGGAAGTGACGCTGGCGAGCTCAGCGCTTGTGTTTTTTTTTTTAAACTGAATGATACTATGTAATGTGAGTACCTGAATCTTTGTTATATTCAATAAATTAAGCTGTAAAAACATACTACACCATTCTGGAATCCCCTTCTTCTCCCCTATGTATCCTACATACACTTTCACTGCGGGAGTGATAGTGATATTGTGGAAGTGACAGCTTTGCCTTATCTGGTCGCAAAGAAGCAGACTTCTGCCTCCATATTGAAACAACACGAATAGGAGTTCGGTTACCGTCAGGATACACAGAGGAATTACCCGTGATAGTTACATATATGCTGCTACCTTACAGCTGTGAGGTAAGAGGCCACCTATCACCACAGTGCACCACGCAGAAGAGGTCATCACCTTGCAGCACAAATTCAACTTGAATTTGCATGCACAGCAGTGTGTTGCACGAAAAAAGAGAAATCATTCTGCACTTTATATTTTTTTGC
Organism: Rana muscosa; assembly: GCA_029206835.1. Lineage (NCBI taxonomy): Eukaryota > Metazoa > Chordata > Amphibia > Anura > Ranidae > Rana > Rana muscosa. The sequence goes on from CM055117.1 coordinate 271,347,184, forward strand.
ACAGAAGAAAGAAAGTTACCTTATCTATGCACATCGCGCTTTTGCACTATTTCATATACCGTAATCACCTTTTATAGGATCATCTATGACTTTTCAGAGGACTTTTAATATTTGATTGTATTTCTATATCAATATATATGCGATTCGCACATGTGCACTTTGATATTTTTCTCTTTGCACTCTATTGACATGGTTAATGTAGATGTACTTATACATTACATTGCTCTTAGTTTTATCTGTACACTAGCAGTAACTTAATTAGTGATTATTTAACAGCGCAGCACTATTTTTTGTTTAGTTATTTCTCTTGCGGTTATGGAGCAACCTGCCAGTGCTTAACAGCAGTTATAGACCTTTTTTATAGTAGCGCTGGAATATTCATCATATACAGATGGGTTGGGGACTGTGGAAGAAGGTGAGGATCAGAGGAGACAGGATCAAACAGCTTTTTTACACAATGTGGAGGATTAACCCCTTAGGTTCCCCAGTGAGTACAACAAGCATGCTTTACTGCATATACAGACTGACCTTACTGTTGTGGGTTTAGTAACACTTTAATGCAGAAAACCATATTAAAAGTGTTGTAAAGGTTCATGTTTTTTCACCTTAATGCATCCTATGCATTAAGGTGAAAAAACATCTGATGATTGCTGACCCCTAGCCCCCCATTTTACTTACCTGAGCCCTGGAAAGTCCTGCGTCGCGAACGCGCTCTTCCCTTGCTCGGTCTTCTCGGCTCTTCATTGGATAGATTGGTAGCAGCGCAGCCATTGGCTCACGCTGCTGTCAATCAACCCCAATGACACGAGGGCCGGGGGGTAGGGCCGAGTCCTGTAGTCGGCGGCTATGCACGCCGAATACAGGACTCGGGAGTGTGCCCGCAAGGTAACCCCCTTGGGAGAGCGCTTCCCAGAGGGGGTTATCAGAAGCGGGGAGGAGCCGAGACAGCCGCCGAGGGACCCCAGAAGACGAGGATCGGGGCCACTCTGTGCAGAATGAGCTGCACAGTGGAGGCAAGTATGACCTGTTTGTTATTTTTTTTTTAAATATTCAAAGCTTTAGTATCACTTAAAGCTGCCCATAGATGGACCGAAATTCATCCGATTCAGCAGGTAATGGCTAAATTTCCATCCATCTATGGCTGCTCCTGCTCGACAGAAGTCAAATGTTATGCCGCGTACACGCGACTATTTTTCTCATCGGGAAAAATTACATTTTTTCTCTTTGACGAGAAAAACAACCGTGTGTGGGCTTTCGATCATTTTTCCCGACGAGAAAAAAAGGGATTTTTATAACAGCTTACCTGTAAAATCCTTTTCTTGGAGTACATCACGGGACACAGAGCGACTTAGTCATTACTAATGGGTTATATAGATTACCTTCAGGTGTTGGCACTGGCCAATTCCAAACCGGAAGTACCCTCCCCTATATAAGCCCCTCCCATCCGGGAGCACCTCAGTTTTGTAGCCAAGCAATAAGTGTCCCAAAAAGAGGGGTGGGAGCTCTGTGTCCCGTGATGTACTCTAAGAAAAGGATTTTACAGGTAAGCTGTTATAAAAATCCCTTTTTCTTTTTCGTACATCACGGGACACAGAGCGACTTAGTCATTACTAATGGGACGTCCCAAAGCAATGCCAAATGAGGGGAGGGATACATAAGCTGGGCGCCATCAGGCATGAGGCTCTTTTGCGGCCTGCAACACACTGCGCCCAAAGGCGACATCCTCCTGACTTCTGACGTCTACCTGGTAGAATCTAGTAAACGTGTGTACTAAGGACCATGTTGTGGCCTTACAGACTTGAGCCAGGGAGGCTTGGTGATGCACTGCCCATGAAGTTCCAACTGCTCTTGTGGAGTGCGCCCTAACTTTGAACGGAGGCGGTCTCCTTTTCAAGCCATAGGCTTGTATTATGACCTGTCGAATCCACTTGGCTAAAGTAGATTTTTGATGCTGCCTGACCCTTTCTGGGGCCTTCCGGCAGAACAAACAAAGTATCCGTTCTACGAATCTGAGCAGTGGCTTTAAGATAAGCTTTAACTGCTTTTACTACATCCAAAGAATGCAATAACTTTTCCTCTACCGAACTAGGTTTGGGGAAAAAAGGAAGGAAGAACCACATCTTGGTTCAAATGGAACCTCGATACCACCTTAGGAAGAAGGCTGGATGAGGACGTAATACTACTCTGTCCTTATGGATAACCAGATATGGCTCCTTACAGGACAAGGCGGCTAATTCCGATACTCTTTTAGCCGAACAAATGGCTACTAAGAAAATCAATTTCCTGGTGAAAAGAACCAAGGAAATGTGCCGCAATGGTTCAAATGGTTGCTTCTGTAGAACCAACAGAACCAGGTTTAAGTCCCATGGACATATGGGAATACTAACCGGAGGGCTAATACGCATCACTCCTTGTATGAAAGCTTTGACTAATGAATGCAAAGCCAAGGGCCTTTGAAAAAAATATTGACAAGGCCGTCTGACCCTTGATAGTACTCAAGGCAAGCTTCCTATGTACAGCCCACTGTAGGAAGTCCAGAATCCTACCTATTACGTACTTACGTGGATGCCATTTCCTGGCCTCACACCACGTGATGTACGCCTTCTAGATCCTATAATAGATCTGCCTGGATACCGGCTTCCTGGCATTGATCATGGTAGATACCACAGGATTAGAGAGCCCTCTCTTTTTTAGAATGTGGGCTTCAATAGCCAGGCCGTCAAACCTAGGGCTGGTAAGGAAGGGTAGTATATCGGTCCTTGCGAAAGCAGGTCCGGACGATGTGGGAGGGTCCAAGGACTTCCCACTGACATTTTTACAATCTCCGCGTACCATGCCCTTCGGGGCCACGCTGGAGCCACCAGAATCACTGGTTTCTTTTCTACCCTGATTCTGCGGATTAATCGCGATGGGAATGCATATATCAGCTTGAACTGATCCCAAGGGAACACTAGGGCATCCGAACCGCAAGCTAGGGGATCCTTTGTGCGAGACACAAATCTGTCCACCTTTGCGTTGAATCTGGATGCTAGTAGATCTACATCCGGTGTTCCCCACCGCTGGCATATTGCCTGGAAAACCTCGGGGTGAAGAGACCATTCCCCGGGCATAATTGCTGGCGACTTAAAAAGTCCGCTCTCCATCTTTCCACTCCTGGGATGAAAACCGCGGATATGGCTGTGACATACCTTTCTGCCCATTCCAGGATGCAATTCGCTTCCCTCTGGGCTGCACGACTCCTGGTGCCACCCTGGTGATTGATATATGCCACTGCTGTGGCATTGTCTGATTGAATTCTGACAGGTGACCCTTGGAGTTTGGATGTCCATGCTACTAGGGCATACCGGGCTGCTCGTATCCCTAAGAGATTGGTGGGCAGGGCCTTCTCTCTGACCACTTGCCCTGGAGAGACCATTGCTCCAGTACTGCCCCCCAGCCTATGAGGCTGGCAACTGTAGTGACCACCTTCCAAGAAACCGGACTGAAGGGTTTCCCTTTTTCCAGATTCTGGGGCACCAACCACCAATGGAGGCTCTTGCGAACGGAAGGGGACAGGGACATTGGTAAGTCTAAAGCCTGAACTTTTTTGTTCCAGGCTGACAGTATGGCCCTCTGCAAGTTCCTTGAATGGAATTGACCGTAGGGTACCGCTTCGAATGAAGCCACCATTTTTCCCAGCAGCCTTATACACAGGCGTATGGATGGTTTTTCTTTTTTGTACCCACTAAGTGGGTCAAATCTTTCAAAGACGACACCTTCTCTGGAGGTAAGAAAATCTTTCTCTGATTTGAATCCAGTCTTAGCCCCCAAGTATTCCAGGCTTTTGACTGGTTTTAGGGCTGACTTGTCTCGGTTGATAATGCAACCGTGAGATTCCAGATACTTGATTATCTTGTGAACGACCACTTCTAGTTTTTTTCACTGAGTGGTCTATCAGCAACAAGTCGTCTAGATATGCCATTATCGTTACACCTTGTGTTCCTAGTTTGGCCAATCGTAGGGCCAGAATTTTTGTGAACACTCGTGGTGCCGTGGCCAGACCGAAAGGTAAGGCTCTGAACTGAAAATGGCGCCCTTCTACTGCAAGGCGTAGAAATTTCTGGTGGGCCGGACAGATGGGAATATGCAAATAAGCATCCCTTATGTCGATCGAGGCTAACCATTCCTGCCCTTGTAGGGCGGTGGCCACCGATCGGATCGACTCCATCCGAAAAAGTCCTGATATGTAGGAACTTGTTTAGCCCTTTTATATTTAATATGGGCCTCATGTCCCCATTTGGTTTGGGGACTGTGACAAGGTTCGAGTAAAACCCGAACCCGTTTTCTTCCAAGGGAACCTTCATGATTACCCTTGGGGCAATAGTTGCTCTAGTGCCAGAAGGAGGGATCCACTCTTCTGGGGATCGCTTGGCACGTTTGACCTTATAAAATGGGCAGGAGGAATGTCTTTTAACTCCAGCCTGTATCCCAGACTTACTGCGGAGATCACCCATCTCTGATGGTGTCCCGCCAGGTCTCTGTGAACAACTGAAGTCTTCCCCTCACCCGACTGAGTGGGGGCAACCCTTCATGACTTAGGGGGAGGTTTTGTACCTCTCTTGACCCAGGGTTTCTTGTTACCCTGTGATTGTCCCTGATTTCTGCCCCCTGGATTTGACCGCGGAGGCCGTCGGAACTGTTTCACAGCCGATGTGCCAGGGACTGGAGAAGTAGGCCTCTTAAAAGAAGGACTTCTACCCTTGTTCTTAACCGGTAAGAGTGAACTTTTACCGGCAGAAATTTTCTGGATATATTTGTCCAGATCTTCTCCAAATAAGCGTTTTCCATGAAATGGGAAGCTAACCAGCAGTTTTTTACAGGGAGCTTCAGCAGACCAGTTTTTGAGCCACAGAAGCCTACGCATATGTACTATAGACAGCGTAAAGCGGGAGGCCTGCTGGATTGTATCCTTTATGGCGTCCACCGCAAAACACAAGGCTCTAGGCAGGTCAGCTAGGGCAAGAGCCTGCTGATCTGGTAAGTCCCTTAAGACTTGTTTCAACTGATCTTTCACTGCTTGGCAGACTCCAATCGCTGCTACCGCAGGTTGTGTCACCATGCTTGCTGTAGAGAAAGCAGATTTTAGTAAAGACTCCAATTTTTTATCTATTGGGTCTTTGAACATTGGAACATTATCTACTGGACATGTCAGTGATTTGTTAACAGAAGAGATGGCTGCGTCCACTGTAGGGACCCTCCATTTTTTTATGAACTTATCCTCCATGGGATAGATCACCGTAAATCTCTTGGGGGGAGCAAATATTTTATCAGGATGCTCCCAATCCTGGTAAATAAGCCCTTCTAATAAAGGGTGGATTGGGAAGGAACAGACAGCCTGGGGAGCTTTTAGCGACCCCAGCAAGGAAACCGTAGTGGATGGTGGTTCCGCCAGAGGCATTTTAAATGCTGATCGGACCATGTTAGTCAGAGACTGAACCCATAATCTTTCAGCCTGAGATGCTGAGAAAGGTTCTTCCACTGTTGATTCCTCCATAACTGAATCAACCTCATCCTGATCCCCTTCAGGTAGGTCGATCTCTGTGTGGGGCTGTTCCTCCAATAACAGGCACTCTGAAGGAGGAGACGGAGATCGGACGCGCTTTTCCTGTGACAGGGAAGCAGCGATCAATGCTGTTAATCTCTCTTCCAATCCTCCCAGAGTTGAGGATAAAACCTCCTCTGTTATATATACAGGAGCAGGTGGACTGGGGACAGCCGCAGCACCAGGCACTCCTGCAGGGTTTCTACGGCTACTGACCTCTGAATTCTCAGGGGAGATTGGTGCAGTACAAGCATGCCCAATATCCTCAGAGCCCGATGGAGACCCCTTTGGCTTCCTGGAAGACCTATTTCCGGAGCGTCTGGACGACATATCCTTTAAGCACAAATCTGAGGTATTCCCGTCGTCATACACCAATTTTTGCTGGTAATAGTCTAACACAGTTGCTGCTATATACCAGGTGGTGTCCACTAAAGTGCCTTTCTATGGGGATGCCTGCATCAACCGCCTCTGTGTGCCACTGTTTGTTGCTAGCTCTGTTTGCATCCAGCTGACACTTGTACTGTGTCTTTTAACCATGCTGGGACGCCTGCACATGCGCAGAAGCGCCGCGGCGCGCATCGAGCGTCATTGGCGCCCTTTTCGAAATCAAACAGGGACTAGGAGCCAGGGCCCTTTTTGCCGGAGGGCCTGTGCGGTGGATGAGCGCAGCAACAGGGCAGAGGAAGTGGATTCCCACAGAGAAACTTACCAACTGCCTGGATCTTTTGACTTGAGAAAACCAAAGATCCACATGACAAGAAAAATGGACTACAGCGGCCTCTAGTGGTTTAACACAGGTACCGCGGTCCCTTTTTTTTTTTTTTTTTCTTGACTACTATTAAAATTTTACATCTTCAGTAGTTACAGGCAAACACAGATATTAGCAGGAATACCGTTAGGTAACAGACAGAAAGACAAATTAGGCTTGGGGGTCCCCCAATAGAACCAAGTTCCTGGGGGCCCCCACTTACCTGATCCCCGCCGCAGGACTTTGTTTGGTCCACAGAAGTCCAAACTTCACCTATCACGGCAGGCATTGTAATTAAACCTTCAGGGACCGGGTTCCCAAGGATTCCACTCCCCTGGACCTGTATAGCACCCTGCACAGACAACATCTTGGTCGTGGGTATGACCAGAGCTCTGGATCCCAGGGTCCAGCCCTCCTAAGAGAGGCATTACAGGCAAAACCTTGCTCTTCTGCTGCAAGGCCCGGGTACCGACCGTTTAGCTATGAAGCTTTTTTGGTGGGATCCGGAACAGCTTACTAAGGCCCAAAAGAACCTGTACGCAAGCCCAGTGAAAACACATGTTACTCTTTGGCCAACACCTTAGACACTGGCAAAAAACTGAGGTGCTCCCGGATGGGAGGGGCTTATATAGGGGAGGGTACTTCCGGTTTGGAATTGGCCAGTGCCAACACCTGAAGGTAATCTATATAACCCATTAGTAATGACTAAGTCGCTCTGTGTCCCGTGATGTACGAAAAAGAAACGGCATTAATCACGACGAGAAAAATTAGAACATGCTCTAATTTTTCTCGTCGTGATTCACGGCATTTTTTTCCGCGGCAGTTGTCCCATAGGGAAACGCTGCCGGGGAGCCTACACACGGTCGTTTTTCTCAACCAAGAGAAAAAATGTCGGGAAAAACGGCCGTGTGTAGGGGAACAAGCCGTTCCTCGTTTTTCCCGTCGATTTTCTCGACGGTGTTTTCACCGTCGAGAAAATCGATCGTGTTTACGCGGCATGAGAATTGGTTTCCCTGTTGAATGGCACTGTTGGAAATATTTTGTCAATCAGCTCAGCTGGTTGCATCCAATAGGCTGCAGATACTGATCAGTGTATTGAAATAAAAAAAAAGATTCCCCCTTCCACACGAATGAGGTGGATAGAGGAATTTTCCCCACTGTGCTACTGTATTCTGACAGAAGGACTCCTCCATTGTCAGAATACAACGGCACAGAAGGGAGGATTCCTCCGTCCACCTCAATTGTGCGGAAGGAGGAATCTGCGTGTTTTTTTCAATCAGCCCTCTGGCCATCTTTGGCCAACCTTTATGGTTGCTTTGTGTTAATATGGGTAAATATTTTAATGTTCATAGACTGGCCACAAATACATTTTAAGACTCCATTTATAAAGCAGTGAAAAAAAATCATTTTCTGGTGGAGAATCACTCACTGTTATTTAAAGAGGTTGTAAACCCTCAAGATTTTTCACCTTAACCACTTCAGCACCGGACCATTTTGTTGCTAAATGACCGGGCCACTTTTTGCGATTCGGCACTGCGTCGCTTTAACTGACAATTGCGCGATCGTGCCACGTGGCTCCCAAACAAAATTTACGTCCTGTTTTCCAACAAATAGAGATTTCTTTTGGCGGTATTTGATCACCTCTGCATTTATTTATTTTTGCGCTATAAACAAAAATAGAGTGACGATTTTGAAAAAAATTCAATATTTTTTACTTTTTGCTATAATAAATTTCCCCCAAAAATATATTTAAAAAAAAAATGTCCTCAGTTTAGGCCGATACGTATTCTTCTACATATTTTTGGTAAAAAAAATTGCAGTCTGCGTTTATTGATTGGTTTGCGCAAAATTTATAGCGTCTACAATATAGGGGGTAGTTTTATGGCATTTTTATAAATATTTTTTTTTTTTTACTAGTAATTATCGTGACTGCGACATTATGGCGGACACATCAGACACTTTTGACACCATTTTGGGACCATTGTCATTTTTACAGCGATCAGTGCTATGAAAATGCACTGATTACTGTAAAAATGACAATGCCAGTGAAGGGGTTAACCTGTAGGGGGCGCTGAAGGGGTTAAGTGTGACCTAGTGAGTGATTCTTACTGTTAGGGGCGTGGCTTGGCGTTAAACGTCACTGATCGTTGTTCCCGATGACAGGGAACAGACGATCACTGACAGTGTCACTAGGAAGCACGGGGAGAGGTTTGTTTACACTTACCTCTCCCCGTTCTTCAGCTCTGTGACCCAATCGCGGGACACTGGGTGCGGTCACAGAGTTCCCAACAGGGGCGCGAGCGCGCCGGCGGCAATGCGCGCGCGCGACCAATGGCTCGCACATTAAAGGGGATGTACCTGTACGCCAATGTGTGCAGCCGTGCCATTCTGTCGACGTACATCATCGTGCGGCGGTCGGGAACCGGTTAATACATTCTATGCAATAAGGTAAAAAACCTCCTGTGATGCAACTCCCCCTCCCCCAGAGCCCCCCTTTTACCTACTTGAACACGGTCTTTCCAGCGACAGGGACTAGCACACCAGCTCAAGCCAGTGTCTCGGGTCCTGATTGGAGAGATTGATAGCAGCACAGCCATTGGCTACGGCTGCTGTCAATCAAATCCAATGATGTGGGAGCCAGGGGACAGGGTGCTGTCTATGTCAATGGACACAGCAGCAGGAGACACGGGAGTGTGCCCACACGAGTGCCCCTAGGGAGAGCGGCTCTCCAATGGGGCACTCGAGAAGAGGAGGAGCCAGGAGCGCCCCTGAGGGACCCCAGAAGAGGAGGATCAGGGCCACTCTGTGCAAAACCAACTGCACAGAGGAGGTAAGTATGACATGTTTGTGTAAAAAAAAGCTTTGCATATCCTTTTAAACATACACACCGGAAAGATTCACAATGTTTGCTGAATGTCAGATTCACTGCTTTATAAATATACCCCTAAGTGTTTTGTATGGAATTATACAAATGAAACAACAGAGAGCAATAGTTACAAAAAAGTTTGTAATAAATTAAGGTAAATTGGATTTCATAAAATTATAAAATACAAATTGTGAGGAGGTGGCTACATAGGGTTTATAAAATAGTGGGTTCTTAATATGATTTAACTTACCGGTAATCTATCTGGCAACAGCTCTCATGAAATTTTGCTTGTAAATTTACACAGACGTTAATCTTTTTTTGAGAGGTTAAAAAAAACTGTAGATTGTTTGAATTTGTCTTATGATAATTTTTCACTACAGTCCAAACAGCACCTTCAAGGGAAGGAATTCATTTTTCCTACTGTGTTTATAATACACTGTGACAGCGCAATACACATCTGTGCTAAATGAATCATTACACTTGCTTTTTTACTGAAAACAAGCATGCGAATGGGAATTGGTCAAAGGTACATTGCTTAAAATTCCTGTTGTCATACCCAAAATATCATTTAAAGGATGTCGTTCTGCGGTTGGGAATCATTAGAAGCAACAGGCACAGTTGCACCTGCGTTACAAGTACATCCATCCAGACATTTATGACAGTCTTTAAAGACCAGGTATAAACATTTGTAAGTGGAATATAATTTGGCTGTTGCCAGTTTTAGCCACCTAGGCAGAACAGATGTGATAAAGATAGGTCCGTTTTATAGATAAGGCTGATGTGAAAAATGTATAAGGTCCCTTTCACACTGGCACGTTTTTCAGGCGGTTTAGCGCTAATAATAGCGCTGTTATACCGCATGAAAAAATCGTGCCCTGCAGTCTTCAGTGTGAAAGCCCGAGGGCTTTCACATTGAAGCGGTGCGCTAGCAGGACCGCTCCAAAAGTCCTGCTAGCCGCACCTTTACAGCGGTGAAGGATTCACCGCTCCTTTACCGCGGCTGCCAATTGAAATCAATGGGACACCGCAGTAATACCGCCCGCAAACCGCGGCAATAGCCGCGGTTTGCGGGCGGTATTAACCCTTTTTCGGCTGCTAGCGGGGGTTAAATTCACCCCGCTAGCGGCCGCATACCACGGTAATAACGACGGTATAGCGGCGCTGAAAATCGCGCTGCTATACCTCCACCGCACCTGCCCGCCCCAGTGTGAAAGGGGCCTTGGGGATTATTTAACAGGTCAGTGCACAGAGCACAATCTAACTGTGGCAATTAGTTTTCACCTATCTTAAGTGTGCATCTGTTAGTATAATGAAGCCTGATCATTGACTGGAAACTGTGCACTTCTGTATCTTAATACATAAGTCTGGTCACATGTCAGTGTTATTCCTTAAAGTGGTTGTAGTCCCTAGTGTGTATCCTGGCTGCTTTCCCCTTCTGCATATGTCTGGCATCTCTCCCTCTCCCATAGCACTCAGCAGGTGATTGACAGGCTCACTGAGATGACAATGTGCATGTTTCCCAGTGAGGCTGTGGAGAGGGGGGGGGGTGTCTATTCCCTCCACTCAGGTGTCAGATTACATTCAGCTTTGTGCTGTGGAGTGTGTGTGTGACTTCAGATCCCCACCACCTGCCTCCCAGAAGCTGAGACATTTGATCTGCACTGTGTAATTTAGACCAGTGTTTCTCAACTCCAGTCCTCAAGGCGCCCTAACAGGTCATGTTTTCAGGCTGTCCATTTTTTTTGCACAGGTGATTTGATCAGTTTCACTGCCTTAGTAATTACCACAGCCGTTTCATCTTTGGGAAATCCTGAAAACATGACCTGTTGGGTAGGGTGACCAGACATCCCCGGTTTCAGGGGATGGTCCCCGTATTGAGGACACTGTCCCCGGACCAAGTCTGTCCCCGGTTTTGTCCCCGGATTGGGGCTGGGGCAATTTCAAAGACAGTCAGTGCAGAATAAAAAAAAAAAAAATCTGAATTACATCCCCCCGCACACTCCGCCGCTCCTACTAACTTAGGGGTTGTATTTTTTTCCATTATCTGTGCCCCTTTCTGATGATCCTGAGCTGGTCGGAGCGGAGGGAATATTTCTTCAGTTTCGGGTGCATGCCCATTCAGCTCCGCTCGCATGTTCTTTCTGCCTTGGCTCAAGTCCCAGCCAGCCACCTGCTTGCTTATCTCTTTGCCTTCCCTGGCGGAGTGATCTTCCTCTGCTCCCCACCCAGTAGTAGTCGGGGCCTGGAGAGTAAAACTTGACAGGCTGTGAGGCGGGCGGCGATGGTCAGAGAGTCGCTGATTGCCGCCATTACTAGTAAAAAAAAAAAAATGTGCCCGGATTTCATTTTAAAAATCTGGTCACCTTACAGTTGGGGCGCCTTGAGGACTGGAGTTGACAAACACTGCTTTAGATTATCCACTTTACTGATGGTCCACAAGTAAATTTTGGTGGTCAACAGGTGTTCTGCTGCAAATCAACATTGTGGAAGATGTGTACCATCCAATGTTGTTTCCAGTGTTGTTGTCAGTTTGCGCTGACAGACAATACTGTCAGCGCATTGATACCCCATTCCTCCTCTAATTCTGGCTCTTGTGAACCCAGAGGGGGGTGCTGGGAGTAGTGCAGAGAGCAGGAGGTAAAGGAGGGGGCTTCCAATGGCTGATCACAGACTGTGGGAGGCAGCACCGAGCTCCAGCACATGGCTGGATAAAGAGGTGAGATCCAATGATGAGTCTGTGTAAGGCAGCAGTGTGATGCAGAGTGTGTGTGTGTGTGGGGGGGGAGGGAGGAGCAGAGAGCCAGAGAATTGTGTGTATAAGGCAACAGTGTGATGCAGAGTGTGTGTGTGTCAGGTGGGGTGGGGTGGGGGCAGAGAGCCAGAGCAGTGTGTGTATAAGGCAACAGTGTGATGCAGGGGAGGGGGGCAGAGAGCCAGAGCATTGTGTGTATAAGGCAACAGTGTGATGCAAGGGAGGGGGGCAGAGCCAGAGCATTGTGCAGGGCCGATCCTAGGGTCACAGACGCCTGGGTGCAGAAATATTTCTGGCGCCCCCACGTGGGCGTGGTCATCCTACAAACTCCTCCCCTTTACACATTTCTATGGCAACGATTCAAACACAGAGATGCTCCCCTAAGAAGTCGTCGTTACCCTAGGATCCTCCCATGATCTTTTAACAATAAAGAAAATACAGGAAGAGCGTACACTAATGAGACCTGGAGAGGAGTCTCTCTGATGCACACAGAGAGGGCTTCTGTTAGAGAGTCTGTTAGGAAGAGCCCCCAGACATAGTACAAGAGATGGTCAGAGAGTGCAGACATATTACAGGTGACCGTCAGAGAGTGCAGACATGATACAAGAGACAGTCAGAGACTGCAGACATATTACAGGAGATTGTCAGAGAGTGCAGACATAATACAGGAGATGATCAGAGAGTGCAGACATATTACAGGAGAGGGTCAGAGACTGCAGATATAATACAGGAGATGGTCAGAGACTGCAGATATAATATAGGAGATAATGGCTGATCGGCCCTCTCACCTGACCCAGCGATACAGCAACAACGGTTCCCCTGATCAGGAGTCAGCTCACTCTGAATTGCCCGTACTGACTCCACCGAGTCCAGATCTGTATTAAGTATAGACTCCCTACTAAGTATAAACCCCTCCCTCAATACAGACCCCCTCCATTAGTACAGACCCCCCAGGACAAACCACCCCCCTCCATTAGTAGAGACCCCCACAAACCACCCCCCCTCCATTAGTACAGACCCCCCCTCAGGACAAACCACCCCCCATTAGTACAGACCCCCCCACAAACCACCCTCCCATTAGGACAGACCACCCCCCTCCATTAGTAGAGACCCCCCCACAAACCCCCCCATTAGTAAAAGGAAAAATAAGGGCGCACCAACCTAGTGCATTACCAATGGCTAGGTTTATTAAAAGTAAAATAAAAGATCATTAATACTCACAAAGCAAGTATAGTAATAGGCACATACACCATTCCATCAAAAGGGATAGATGCCTTCAGATGGCCTCCTGCTGAAACCAGATAACCAGAGAGTCCAGACGGCATATATTACAGCTACGGTTCGTACAGAACACCCCCCTCTATTAGTAGAGACCACCCCCCCTCAATTAGTACAGACCCCCCTCAGGACAAACCACCCCCCCATTAGTACAGACCAACCCCCTCCATTAGTAGAGACCCCCCCACAAACCACCCGCCCATTAGTACAGACTCCCCACAAACCATCCCCCCTCCATTAGTACAGACCCCCCCTGGCCCCCACAAACCATCCCCCCTCCATTAGTACAGACCCCCCTGGCCCCCACAAACCATCCCCCCTCCATTAGTACAGACCCCCCCTGGCCCCCACACACCAGACCCCCCCTGGCCCCAACACACCATCCCCCTCCATTAGTAAAGACCCCCCTGGCCCCCACAAACCATCCCCCCTCCATTAGTACAGACCCCCCTGGCCCCCACAAACCACCCCCTTCCATTAGTACAGACCCCCCACAAACCATCCCCCCTCCATTAGTACAGACCCCCCTGGCCCCCACACACCAGACTCCCCCTGGCCCCCACAAACCATCCCCCCTCCATTAGTACAGACCCCCCTGGCCCCCACAAACCACCCCCTTCCATTAGTACAGACCCCCCACAAACCATCCCCCCTCCATTAGTACAGACCCCCCCTAGCCTCCACACACCAGACCCCCTCCATTAGTACAGACCCCCCTGGCCCCTACATCCCAGACCACCTCCATTAGTACAGACCCCCTGGCCCCCACAAACCATCCCCCCTCCATTAGTACAGACCCCCCACAAATTATCCCCCCTCCATTAGTACAGACCCCCCCCCCTCTGGACAAACACAAACCCCACCCGGGCGGAAGCTGGAGAGGACAGTGTGCAGCTGCGCCGCCCAGGTGGAGAAGATTGTGACAGTGAGAACAAATGTCAGGCTGATGCACTGCACTGCACCGTACACAAGGTCACACTGCGCGGTCCCATGTATTGGACGTAGCCGGGGTCACGTGCTCACCTCCCAGTCACTGGGATTGAAGCTGCAGTGCAGTACGTGCTGAGGGGCGGGGCCTGTGCGCGCCTCACTCAGTGACACCCCCCAATTTACCGCCAAGTCACCTACAACGACCCGGATTCTGCCCTTCACAGGGGCCACTATGTCCCCTACATCCACACACCATTCATGGGCCACACACAGGTACACGCATCACTCAGGTGCTGCACTGAGGGAGCCACACACACACAGGGGAGGGAGACACACTCACCGCTGGTAGGGTGACCACATTTCCAAACTGCCATTCAGGGACATCCCCCCCCCTTCTTGAGGGACCGGTTTCGTGGAACAAACTTTTGCCAATGACCGAGGGGGTGGAGGCGACTGGCGAATGGGTGGTGGTGTGCGAGGTGGAATGTAGTCTCTGGAGTTGACGGGAATTTGTCAGCGGGTGATTTGTTGGGCGAATGGCTGGTGTTAGCACTTTAATCATCCTGACACCATGCTTGATATGGTGTCAGGATGATCAAATCACATTATTTCTGTTACTACATTGTAATATATAATGAAATAGTTCAACTCACCATAATGCAGAATCAGTAGGAACCCTGAGCTTGCCACTTGCCACCAGATGCAGTGTCCAATTTGTCCACTGCAACATCGCAGTCCCGCTATAAGTCGCTGTTTGCCACCATTACGAGTAGAAGAAAAATAAATAAAAATTCCATAAATGTTCCATGTAGCTGCTATAACCATATAGGCGCAAACCAATCAATATACGCTTATTGGGATTTTTTTACCAAAAATATGTAGCAGAACACTTCTTGGCCTAAATTGATGAAGAAATTAGATTTTTTTCAATTTTTTTATTGGATGTTTTATAGCAGTAAGTTTTTATTTTTTTTCAAATTTGTCGGTCACCGCAGAGATGATCAAATACCACCAAAAGAAAACTCTATTTGTGGGTACAAAAGGACATCAATTTTATTTGGTTACAGTGTCACTTGACTGTGCAATTGTCAGTTAAAATAATGCAGTGACGTTTTGCAAAAAATGGCCTGGTCATTAAGGAGGGGTAATTCTTCCAGACAGCAAGTGGATAATAAGGACCGTTTCTTTAATGGACTGTTTATAACATGGACCTTCTCTATACAGTACATCAGGGACTGCTTACCAAACAGGGATTAGAACTATGATAGTTACACTTGGTAGAGGGACAGAAGACAATAAAAGGACAGAAGGGCTGGTTTATAAAACAGGGACTGTCCCTATTAATCAGGGATAATGCCATACACAGGACTGGGTGAAGGAGAGGGACTGGTCTCCAGGTCAGGGACTGTCTCTCTGTGTACAGTGACACGCTGTGAGTGGTCGAGCAGTCTCTCTGCACACAGCCACTGTTGTCTCATGTCTCAGTGTAGCACACACAGGCAGTAGAGATGTACAAACACACAGGCAGCTGTACATTCCCCCCTCCCTCCTGAGCACTCCTTCATGGTCTCCTCACAGTGATTTATGATTCTTCTAGCACGGCCACTGCGGAGCATTCCAAGCTGGCAGGTTAGGGAGGGGGGAGGGGAAGAAAGTGACGACAAGGAGGCACAGGCTCATCCATCTAACAAACAGCTCCTACAACTCCCTCTGACAATCCAGTGTGGCCCCGGCGGTTACCTTATGGTGTGGGCAGAGGCTGGCAGGTCCCCCTCCTACTAGAATAATACTCACTGTGCAGTGTGATCGGGGAACATCGCTGGTGTCAGCTGCTCTGTGCTGTGAAGGGTCAGGTGCCCAGTAGAGATCCCCGTGGAGACTGGAAGTAGCAGAGACTCTTCTTTGGGATGCCGTGAGTGGGGCCCCCACTGACACCCAGCCCAGATGCAGTGTCACTTGCCAGAAGATAGAAGAGGTCATCCAGCATGGTGGAGAGCACTATGCGCGGAGAAGGAGGAAGTTAACTCCTCCCGCCGGCGCTCATGGCCCTGGTGCAGGCTCTGCTGAGGTTCAGAGTCCAGGGGGACAGAGGCAGAGCGGGGAGCCGCCCGCAGCATTAGCTGACACATTCTCCAGGAAGCCATCCTTGCCTGTCCGAGCGCCTTCAGTAGGACCACACCCCCCCCCCACTACGTCACCGCAGGTCTCTCTCAGTCGGAGAGAGCGGCCTCTGGATACCAACAAGGAGGAGAAGGAGGGAGGGGAGCACTCTGGCGCTTGAGCGCCCCCACCTCTGTGGCGCCTGGGTGAACTGCACCCCTCGCACCCCGTCTAGGACCGGCCCTGGCATTGTGTGTATAAGGCAACAGTGTGATGCAGAGTGTGTGTGTGTGGGGTGGGGTGGGGGCAGAGAGCCAGAGCATTGTGTGTATAAGGCAACAGTGTGATGCAGGGGAGGGCGGCAGAGAGCCAGAGCATTGTGTGTATAAGGCAACAGTGTGATGCAGGGGAGGGGGGCAGAGAGCCAGAGCATTGTGTGTATAAGGCAACAGTGTGATGCAGGGGAGGGGGACAGAGAGCCAGAGTATTTGTTTAAGGTATGTAAAATTCATGTTAGTAGTCAGTAGTGATGAGCCGAACACCCCCGGGTTCGGTTCGCACCAGAACCCGCGAACGGACCGAAAGTTCGTACGAACATTAGAACCCTATTAAATACAATGGATGCGAACGTTCAAATTCTAAAGTGCTAATTATAACAACTATTATGCATGTTATTGTCCTAAAAAGGGTTTGGGAACCCGGGTTCTGCACCAGGGGACATGTATCAATGCAAAAAGAAGTTTTAAAAACGGTCGTTTTTCGGGAGCAGTCATTTTAATGATGCATAAAGTGAAAAAAAAAAGTCAAATATTCCTTTAAATATCGTACCTGGGGGGTGTCTAAAGTATGCCTGTGAAGTGCCACGTGTTTCCCGTGTTTAGAACTGTCCCTGCACAAAATGACACTTCTAAAGGAAAAAAAAGCCATTTAAAACTTCTTGCGGCTTTAATGTAATGTCTGGTCCCGGTAATATGGATGAAAATCTTTAAGAAAAATGGCATAGCTACCCCATGACCCCCCCCCCCCCCCCCCCCTACCCCAGCCCATTACCAGCCCCTTTGGGTCTTGTATGGATATTAAGGGGAACCCCGCACATAAAATAAAAAAGGCCCTATATACTCTGAACAGCCGTATACAGGCGGTGCATACAAGACAGGGACTGTAGGTTTGTTCTTATGTAGAATGTGTTTGTAATTTTGAACAGGTACATTGTTGAACTGTAGCTCCAGCCCAAAAATCTATTTTTAAACTTTTTGGGAAACATAGGTAAGGGTTATCACCCCTGTAACATTTGTTTTGCTGTCTGTGCCCCTGTTCAGAACATTTCACCTCACTTTCCGTCCCAATGACAACTGTTTTTGAAATGTGGTGTTTTTCTTGAAACAAGGATTGCTGATAAAGCATCAGTACAGAGGAGACACCTTTCTCCCATATTTATTCTTACAGGAGAGAATTTTCCTTCCTAGGGGTAGATTTCCTCTCACTTCCTGTTGTCTTCTTTCGTTTGCAAGTAGGAGTCGTTTGTAAGTTGGATGTTTGAAAGTAGGGACCTGCCGTATATACTCTGCAGAAATAGGCCCCTTAGTTGTTGGTGTTGGCACAACACTGTAAGCACTCACAGTTACTCTTGGTTGGTGCTGGAACGCCCTGCTGTCAACTATTATATCAGGAATTTTAATTACATATAATTGTTGAACAGTGGTAGTAAAAATTGGGGCTTTGATGGTGGTGCTGGTGCCACAACACTGTAAGCCCTGACAGTTACTCTTGGTGGGTGCAGCAATGGGCCCTGCTGTGAATTATTAGATCAAGAATTGTAATTGCATGCCCCTGTTGAACAGGGGCTGAAAAATTGGGCTTTTCGTGGTGGTGGTGGTGGTGGTGGTGTTGCCACAACACTGTAAGCCCTCAGAGTTACTCTTGGTGGGTGCAGGAATGGGCCCTGCTGTGAATTATTAGATCAAGAATTGTAATTACATGCCCCTTTTGAACAGTGGCTGAAAAATTGGGCCTTTCGTGGTGGTGGTGGTGGTGGCGTTGCCACAACACTGTAAGCCCTCAGACTTACTCTTGGTGGGTGCAGGAATGGGCCCTGCTGTGAATTATTACATCAAGAATTGTAATTGCATGCCCCTGTTGAACAGGGGCTGAAAAATTGGGCCTTAGGCACTGGTGGCACAACACTACAACCCCTCACAGATACTGTACTTGGAGCACAGCAATGAGCCCTGTTGCAAAGTATTGCTTCAAAAATTGTAATGACACGCCCCTGTTAAACAGGGGCTGAAAAATTGGGCCTTAGGCACTGGTGGCACAACACTACAACCCCTCACAGATACTGTACTTGGAGCACAGCAATGAGCCCTATGGCAAATTATTGCTAAAAAAATTGTAAGTACACGCCCCTGTAAAACAGGGGCTGAAAAATTGGGCCTTAGCCACTGGTGGCGGCACCCATAAACAAAAATGATCTTCCAAGCTATCATCATCAATCGTATCATTGAGGACTCGGAGGAGGAGGATAGCCAGTCAACATAACAGCACAGGCACTCAGCATCAGCATCAGTCTTGAAGGGACGTGACATGTTAAAATCAATTAGTCTGTTATATCAGCATCAGGTGTGTGGTAGCTGGTGGTGATCCAAGACTGGTTCATCTTGATGAAAGTCAGTCGATCAACCGAGTCGGTGGACAGGCGCACCCTGTGATCCGTGACAAATCCTCCAGCAGTACTGAATGTGCGTTCCGAAAGAACGCTGGATGCAGGACAGGCCAGTAGCTCAATTGCATACTGTGCAAGCTCTGGCCAGTGATCCATCCTCAAGACCCAGTAAGCCAGAGGATTTTCGGTGGGGAAGGTGTCCAAGTCTGACCTTGCCCCTAGATATTCCTGCACCATGTTTATCAGACGCTGGCGATGGTTGCTGGAACCAATCATACTTTGGGGCTGCGGACTAAAGAATTGTCTGAACGCATCGGTCTGACGGCCACCTTCCCCACCGCTCCTTCTTTGACTGGCCTCAGCAACTCGTTGTCCTGGACCAGGAGTTTGTAACCTCCCAGTCTCTGGGAACGCGTTGCACAGACCTTTCTGCAAGGCCTCCCGGAGTTGTCTCATCCTCTGCTCCCTCTGCGACGGTAACATAAGGTCCGCAACCTTACCCTTGTACCGTGGATCAAGGAGAGTGGCCAGCCAGTAATGGTCCCTCTCTTTGATCCGAAGAATACGAGGATCCTTCCGCAGACTTTGCAGGATCAGGGAGGCCATGCAGCGTAGGTTTGCTGAGGCATTCGCTCCGGAGTCCTCTGGGTCACTAAGGACGACATGATCCGCAGTCACCTCCTCCCAGCCACGTACAAGTCCACTGGTTTCTTGGGACTGTAAATCATCCCTAAAAGACTGCTGCTGATGATGCTGAGTGCCAGCCTCCACCTCCATGCTGACACAATCCTCCTCCTCCTCCTCCTCCTCCTCCTCTTCCTCTTCCTGTGCGATGGGTGGGACAGAAGGAACACTGTCTGGGTAAAGGGGGCCTTGAGAGGCAAGGAAGTCCTCCTCTTCCTGCCTCTGTTCTGCCTCAAGTGCCCTGTCCATTATTCCACGCAGCGTGTGCTCCAACAGGTGGACAAGAGGTACAGTGTCACTGATGCATGCACTGTCACTGCTCACCATCCTCGTGGCCTCCTCAAATGGTGCCAGGACAGTGCATGCATCCCTGATCATGCCCCACTGGCGTGGAGAAAAAAAACCAAGCTCCCCTGACCCTGTCCTGGTGCCGTAGTCGCACAGGTACTCATTGATGGCCCTCTGCTGCGTGTGCAGCCGCTGCAGCATGGCCAACGTTGAGTTCCACCTGGTGGGCATGTCACATATAAGGCGGTTCTTGGGCAGGTTCAACTCCTTTTGCAGCTCAGCCAGGCGAGCACTGGCATTATAAGATCTGCGGAAATGCACACAGACTTTCCTGGCCTGCCTCAGGACATCCTGTAAGCCCGGGTACCTGCCCAAGAACCGCTGCACCACCAGGTTAAGGACGTGAGCCACACAGGGCACATGGGTCAGTTGTCCCTGTCGGAGGGCGGAGAGGAGGTTGGTGCCATTGTCGCAAACCACCATTCCTGGCTTAAGCTGGCGTGGCGTCAACCACCTCTCGGCCTGGCCCTGCAGAGCAGACAGGACCTCTGCCCCAGTGTGGCTTCTGTCCCCCAAACACACCAGCGCAAGCACGGCATGGCATCTTTTTGCCTGCGTACTTGCGTAGCCCCGTGAACGGCTACGGAGCACCGCTGGTTCATAGGACAAACCACAGGAAGAGGCCATGGAGGAAGAAGAAGAGGAGGGGGTGGAGGAGAGAGGTGTGTCACAACCAGTAGTAGCATTTTGGAGGCGTGGCGGTGGGACAACCTCCAACACTACTGCACCTTGTCCTGCATCCTTCCCAGCTGCCAAAAGAGTGACCCAATGGGCCGTGAAAGAAAGGTAACGTCCCTGTCCATGCCTGCTGGACCATGAGTCAGCGGTAATATGCACCTTACCGCTGACCGCCCTGTCCAGCGAGGCCAAGACATTGCCTTCCACATGCCGGTAGAGAGCCGGAATAGCCTTCCGTGAGAAAAAGTGGCGTTTGGGAACCTGCCACTGAGGAACCGCACATTGCACAAACTCACGGAAGGGGGCCGAGTCTACCAACTGAAAAGGCAGCAGTTGAAGCGCTAGCAATTTAGCCAAGCTAGCATTCAACCGCTGGGCATGTGGATGGCTGGGAGTGAACTTCTTTCGACGGTCCAGCAGCTGGGGCAGGGAAATTTGCCTGCTAGAATCGGACGTCGGTGTACTGCTAGCAGAGTGGCCGCAAGTACTTGGCTGTGACACACCTAATTCTACACCTTCATTCCTCTCAGTGCATGTTTCAGAGAGGACTGAAGTTATAGTGGGGTTGGAAATCCCAGCTGATGCGGTGCAAGGAGAGGTCCGCTTTGTTCTTTGGTGTGGGTCTTTGAGGTAGGCTTGCCAACGAGCTGCATGGCAGGTCAACATATGTCTGGTCAGGCATGTGGTACCCAAGCGGCTGATGTTTTGGCCACGCGATATACGCTTGAGACATATGTTGCAAACAGCAGCTGTGCGATCTGATGCACTAGCCTCAAAAAAGGCCCACACCAAGGAACTTTTTGAATGACGGGCAGAGGCAGCGCCCTGCACAGGCGGAGCTCTGCGGTGTGATTCCGTCGGTGTACTGCCCTTACGCTGGCCACCAAAGGGCATCCTGTCTCGTTGGAGATGTGCCTCCTCCTCATCCTCCTCCTCCTCTCTCCTATTAGGCACCCACGTGGAGTCAGTGACCTCATCATCCCCTCCCTCCTCATCACTGGAGCCAATCTGGCAGTATGCTGCAGCTGCTGGAACATGACTGCCAGATTGGTGTCCTTCTTGAGCATCCCCTCTGTCTGCTCTCACCCTACTGCCTTCCTGTAGCTGGGTTTCATCATCAGACCCTTCGAAACGCTGGGCATCCTCCTGGAGCATGTACCCAACACTGTGCTCAAACAGTTCGGGGGACTCCTCAGGAGGAGGACATGGTGGGTCTAGGGAAGGAGTGACTGATGATGAGTCTGACATTGATACCAGGGAAGAGGACGCTTTGGCAGCTGCTTTGCCAGTACCCTGAGCCTGGGTGAGAGAGGATGAGGAGGAGGAGGAGGGCTTGGTCATCCACTCTACCAAGTCTTCGGCATGATGTGGCTCAACATGTCCAGCTGCGGAAAAGAAGGACAAGCGTGTCCCATGGCCATGTGCTGATGACAATGCACCGCGTCCACGACCAGCACTGTTGCCCCCAGACACAGAGCCTGCTTGCCCTCTTTTATTGCCTCCTGACTGTCTGCCTCTCCTTGTTTGCCTTCCAGACATTCTAATAGATGGCCTGCAGGGAGATGGGAAAAAAGCAATAAGGGCTACCTTCAGGTGTCCTTCTCTGTCCCTTGAAACAAGGACTTGCACAGTGAAAGAAACTGACACTCTCCCTACCTACAGTTTTCTGTCCCTAGAAAAAATGTTTTTTTTAAGCACAATATAGCACAAGGAGAATTCACTCACTGTCCTTCCAGGTCCCTAGAAACAAGGACTTGCACAGTGAAAGAAACTGACACTCTCCCTACCTACAGTTTTCTGTCCCTAGAAAAAATGTTTTTTTTAAGCACAATATAGCACAAGGAGAATTCACTCACTGTCCTTCCAGGTCCCTAGAAACAAGGACTTGCACAGTGAAAGAAACTGACACTCTCCCTACCTACAGTTTTCTGTCCCTAGAAAAAATGTTTTTTTTAAGCACAATATAGCACAAGGAGAATTCACTCACTGTCCTTCCAGGTCCCTGGAAACAAGGACTTGCATAGTGAAAGAACCTGACACTCTCCCTACCTACAGTTTTCTGTCCCTAGAAAAAATGTTTTTTTTAAGCACAATATAGCACAAGGAGAATTCACTCACTGTCCTTCCAGGTCCCTAGAAAAAGGACTTACACAGTGAAAGAAACTGACACTCTCCCTACCTACAGTTTTCTGTCCCTAGAAAAAATGTTTTTTTAAGCACAATATAGCACAAGGAGAATTCACTCACTGTCCTTCCAGGTCCCTAGAAACAAGGACTTGCACAGTGAAAGAAACTGACACTCTCCCTACCTACAGTTTTCTGTCCCTAGAAAAAATGTTTTTTTTAAGCACAATATAGCACAAGGAGAATTCACTCACTGTCCTTCCAGGTCCCTAGAAACAAGGACTTGCACAGTGAAAGAAACTGACACTCTCCCTACCTACAGTTTTCTGTCCCTAGAAAAAATGTTTTTTTTAAGCACAATATAGCACAAGGAGAATTCACTCACTGTCCTTCCAGGTCCCTAGAAACAAGGACTTGCACAGTGAAAGAAACTGACACTCTCCCTACCTACAGTTTTCTGTCCCTAGAAAAAATGTTTTTTTTAAGCACACTATAGCACAAGGAGAATTCACTCACTGTCCTTCCCAGTCCCTAGAAACAAGGACTTGCACAGTGAAAGAAACTGACACTCTCCCTACCTACAGTTTTCTGTCCCTAGAAAAAATGTTTTTTTTAAGCACACTATAGCACAAGGAGAATTCACTCACTGTCCTTCCCAGTCCCTAGAAACAAGGACTTGCACAGTGAAAGAAACTGACACTCTCCCTACCTACAGTTTTCTGTCCCTAGAAAAAATGTTTTTTTTAAGCACAATATAGCACAAGGAGAATTCACTCACTGTCCTTCCAGGTCCCTGGAAACAAGGACTTGCACAGTGAAAGAAACTGACACTCTCCCTACCTACAGTTTTCTGTCCCTAGAAAAAATGTTTTTTTTAAGCACACTATAGCACAAGGAGAATTCACTCACTGTCCTTCCAGGTTCCTGGAAACAAGGACTTGCACAGTGAAAGAAACTGACACTCTCCCTACCTACAGTTTTCTGTCCCTAGAAAAAATGTTTTTTTTAAGCACAATATAGCACAAGGAGAATTCACTCACTGTCCTTCCAGGTCCCTAGAAACAAGGACTTGCACAGTGAAAGAAACTGACACTCTCCCTACCTACAGTTTTCTGTCCCTAGAAAAAATGTTTTTTTTAAGCACAATATAGCACAAGGAGAATTCACTCACTGTCCTTCCAGGTCCCTGGAAACAAGGACTTGCACAGTGAAAGAAACTGACACTCTCCCTACCTACAGTTTTCTGTCCCTAGAAAAAATGTTTTTTTTAAGCACAATATAGCACAAGGTGAATTCACTCACTGTCCTTCCAGGTCCCTAGAAACAAGGACTTACACAGTGAAAGAAACTGACACTCTCCCTACCTACAGTTTTCTGTCCCTAGAAAAAATGTTTTTTTTAAGCACAATATAGCACAAGGAGAATTCACTCACTGTCCTTCCAGGTCCCTAGAAACAAGGACTTGCACAGTGAAAGAAACTGACACTCTCCCTACCTACAGTTTTCTGTCCCTAGAAAAAATGTTTTTTTTAAGCACAATATAGCACAAGGAGAATTCACTCACTGTCCTTCCAGGTCCCTGGAAACAAGGACTTGCACAGTGAAAGAAACTGACACTCTCCCTACCTACAGTTTTCTGTCCCTAGAAAAAATGTTTTTTTTAAGCACAATATAGCACAAGGAGAATTCACTCACTGTCCTTCCAGGTCCCTAGAAACAAGGACTTACACAGTGAAAGAAACTGACACTCTCCCTACCTACAGTTTTCTTTCCCTAGAAAAAATGTTTTTTTTAAGCACACTATAGCACAAGCACAAAACACACTGACACTCTCCCTACCTATCCTTCTCTTTCCCTAAACTAAAGGAATCCAGGTTAAGCAAGAAAGAAATAAAAGTCACTGTCCCTGCCTATGCTGCTCTATCCCTGCTCCGGAACACACTACACTAGGCCGCCGTGCTGGCGGCCTTTTATAGTGTGGGGCGTGTACTAAACACCCTCAGCAATATTTGGCCACAGGCATCCTGCCTGTGGCCAATCATTGCTCTCCTCGCTGCCGGCGCTGTGATTGGCCAAGCATGCGGGGTCACAGTGCATGCTTGGCCAATCACAGCGCCTGGATGACACTGTGATGGCGTAGTGCATTGTGGGCCGTTCGCGTCACTCGAATTTGGCGCGAACGGCCCAAATCGTTCGATCTTCGTCGAACGATCGAACAGCCGATGTTCGAGTCGAACGTATGTTCGACTCGAACACGAAGCTCATCCCTAGTAGTCAGTAGTATTATTGCTTATCACTTGAGGCTTGTCAATTCAGTAGGCTTTTAAAAGCTTTATTACCAAGTTACAAAATAAATAGACAGCTAGCTAGATTATATTATATTACCTTGACAATAATTGACCACGTGTAAGTTGCGGTTTTGTGCTCAACATTAGTGTTGTGTTCCCGTACTTGTGATGCCACCTGCAGGCTTACTTTGCCCTACCAATTTTTAGGGCAAGGGGCCTTTTTTGTGGACTTAAAAAGGTGTTTGTGGTCCAAACCTAAGCCAAATAAGGTACATTTTAAGTATACAGTATGTATAGCCTAAAACTTTTTCCTATTTCTTGGATAAAGTAAGGAAGGGTTACTTTTTTTTTTTTCTTACTGTCTGTGTTTCACTTAGGTAAATTTACCTTCTCTATTTATCCTGGTAGCCACAGATAGGAAATTATGGGAAATCCAACATTTTTATGTTATCATGAGAACAAGGTGAGGGGAAATCTTTTTATGGGCACACCTATTCTGGAGGCAACTGTTCAGTGTCAGGACCCTTACTTTTTACCTATTCATAAATAATGTATAACGTTTGAGATTCAGAGTACCATTTTTGTGTTTGTGTCTCCAACTTAGAATTCAATTTGGCACCTATGTTGCAAATGGGGTTTAATCTTTATACACTTAAGAGGCTAAAAACAAGCATGTATCATACAATATAGGAGTCGTACAACTGGGGGGAGTGAATGGTCAAGAAGAATCTGTGTGTTCCTGTAGATCAAAGACTTAACCACTTCAATACCGGGCACTACCGCCCTTTCCTGCCCAGGACAATTTTCAGCGCTGTCACAGCTTGAATG
The DNA here is from genome assembly GCA_029206835.1 of Rana muscosa. Classification (NCBI taxonomy): domain Eukaryota; kingdom Metazoa; phylum Chordata; class Amphibia; order Anura; family Ranidae; genus Rana; species Rana muscosa. Next base: position 271,373,051 of record CM055117.1, read on the forward strand.
ACAATTGCGCAGTTATGTAACACTGTACTCAAATAATTTTTTTTATAATTTTCTTCCCACAAATAGAGCTTTCTTTTGGTGGTATTTGATCACCACTGGGGTTTTTATTTTTTGCTAAACAAACTAAAAAAGACAGATTTTTTGGGGGGAAAAAGAGTTTTTCTTTGTTTGTTATAAAATTTTGTTTTCTCCTTCACTGACGGGCACTGATGAGGCTGCACTGATGAGCAATTATGAGGCGGCACTGATGGGCACTGATAAGATGGCACTGATGGACACCGATGAGGAGGCACTAATATGTAGAATTGATGGGCACTGATATGCAGCACTAATGGGCACCAATAGGCGGCACTGATATGCAGCACTGATGGGCACTGATAGGCAGCACTGATGGGCACTAATAGATGGCACTGATGGGCAGCACTGATGATGAGGTACTGACAGTCATTACTGAAGAGCACTGATTGGTATCTGTGAAGGGCACTGACAGGGGTTACTGATGGGCCCTGATTGGCACTGTGATGGGCACTGATTGGCACTTTGGTGGGCACTGACTGTCACTTTGGTGGGCACTGACTGGCAGCTTATGGGCAGTGATTGGCAGATGTGGTGGTTACCTCTGATGGGGGCTGAGCTGATAATCAAGGCGCTGATTATCAGCGCAGACCCCCCTCTGACAGGAGAGCCGCCATTTGGCTCTCCTGTCAGCGTGAACCGAGGAAAGTAGTTTACCGACACTTCCTGGTTACACGCTGTGATCAGCTGTGATTGGTCACAGCTGATCACATGGTAAAGAGCCTACGTCATAGGCTCTTTACTTTGATCAGAGTTGCGGTGTGTCAAACTGACACACCACACCCCCAATCGCCGTGCTGCCAGTCCCCCGTGGGCGCACAATCGCGGCTTATCCTGCTGGACATCATATGACGTCCAGTCAGGATAACTTAAAGTGGAAGTAAACCCTCCTATCATTTTCAGGCAAGGAAGCTGCCATCTTGGCCTCTGTTTAATCTTCAACTGCCATTATGCTGCACATGTGATCAGTTATGACACCAGCCATTGGATGGTTTGACAGTTTGGTTGAGAGCACAACCAATGTGACAGTTGGCATTCCCGGCATGCCAGGAATGTAACTGCTTTTTGAAACTGTTAAATCGATGGGTTTACTTCCGCTTTAACCACTTGGCACACATCATTCTGTTATATGGCGGGCGGGAAGGGGTTAATAACAGCATGCAATACCAAGCTGCATCTTTTAAACCAAGCAAAATCTTTTCTTGTATTAAAACAGGTACACTCGAGAGGGGGAGAGACTTAATTTTGCCCCTGTATAAATCATAGTAAGACCTCATCTGGAATGTGCAGTTCAGTTATGGCTGCCAGCTCTCAAAAGGGATGTAAGGCCCCTTTTACACTGAGGCGTTGTAAAAACGCGTCAAAAATATGACTTTTTTTACCGCGATATTACCGCGTTTTTACCGCGTTTTTACCGCGTTCGCGGTAAAAATAGCGCTAACGCATATGCGTTTTTAACGCGTTTTTAACGCGTTTTTACTGCGTTAGCGTCTGTTAATAACCCCACCCCCTTGCATCATATCCTGTGTACTTCCTGGTTTTATACAGAACGTGGAGAAGATGGAGTTTCATGAGCTACTGTTGTTGTTTGTGCTCCATGTTTGGGAACATTTGCTGCAAAAGCAGAGATCACAACGTCGATTTTGGGTGCATCCAATCCAACAAAGGCACTCTGACAGAGGACAATTTGCCATTCTCTATCATGATCTGAGAGAGCACCCTGACAAGTTCCGAAATTACACTCGGATGAGCATTGCAACGTAAGTATATGCCAGTTCTCTAAACCCACACCTAGTAGTCCCTAAACCCCTAATGCCAGTCTCGGCAGTCCCTAAACTACACCCATCCCATCCCACACTCCCAACCCTAATCCCTCCACTCCTAGTCCCAAAATCCTTAATCCCGTCCATCCCACACTCCCAACCCTAATCCCACTCCTTAGGGTTAGGACCTAGAGTTAGGGTTAGGAATTAGGGTTAGGGTTAGCACTTTAGGGTTAGGGTTAGGGTTAGGAATTAGGGTTAGGGTTCGGAATTAGGGTTAGGGTTAGCACTTAGGGTTAGGGTTAGGAATTAGGGTTAGGGTTAGGAATTAGGGTTAGGGTTAGCACTTAGGGTTAGGGTTAGCACTTAGGGTTAGGAATTAGGGTTAGGGTTAGCACTTAGGGTTAGGGTTAGGAATTAGGGTTAGGGTTCGGAATTAGGGTTAGGGTTAGCACTTAGGTTTAGGGTTAGGAATTAGGGTTAGGGTTCGGAATTAGGGTTAGGGTTAGCACTTAGGGTTAGGGTTAGGAATTAGGGTTAGGGTTAGGAATTAGGGTTAGGGTTAGGAATTAGGGTTCGGAATTAGGGTTAGGGTTAGCACTTAGGGTTAGGGTTAGGAATTAGGGTTAGGGTTAGGAATTAGGGTTCGGAATTAGGGTTAGGGTTAGCACTTAGGGTTAGGGTTAGGAATTAGGGTTAGGGTTAGGAATTAGGGTTAGGGTTAGGAATTAGGGTTCGGAATTAGGGTTTGGGTTAGCACTTAGGGTTAGGGTTAGGAATTAGGGTTAGGGTTAGGAATTAGGGTTCGGAATTAGGGTTAGGGTTAGCACTTAGGGTTAGGGTTAGGAATTAGGGTTAGGGTTCGGAATTAGGGTTAGGGTTAGCACTTAGGGTTAGGGTTAGGAATTAGGGTTAGGGTTCGGAATTAGGGTTAGGGTTCGGAATTAGAGTTAGGGTTAGCACTTAGGGTTAGGGTTAGCACTTAGGGTTAGGGTTAGGAATTAGGGTTAGGGTTAGCACTTAGGGTTAGGGTTAGGAATTAGGGTTAGGGTTCGGAATTAGGGTTAGGGTTAGCACTTAGGTTTAGGGTTAGGAATTAGGGTTAGGGTTCGGAATTAGGGTTAGGGTTAGCACTTAGGGTTAGGGTTAGGAATTAGGGTTAGGGTTAGGAATTAGGGTTAGGGTTAGGAATTAGGGTTAGGGTTAGGGATCAGGGTTGAGGTTGGGATTAGGGTCCCAAAATCCTTAATCACGTCCATCCGACACTCCCAACCCTAATCCCTCACACTCCCAAACTCCTAACCCTAATCCCTCCCCTCCCCACTCACTCCTAACCCTAATCCCTCCCACTCCCAAACTCCTAACCCTAATCCCTTCATTCCTATTACTACTCCATGTGGTTTTTAACAACAAATCTATTCATTTACATAGATTTGACCTTCTTCTTGACCTGCTGACACCTGCGTTGCTGAGACAAGATACTAATTGTAGGGATGCAATACCACCATGTGAACGTTTACTTTTAACGCTGAGGTAGGTGATTTTATAATTACATGCATTTATATTATCATTCGCAATCCAAAAACATACTACAATTTTTTTTTGAAAAATAACATTTATTTATAAAATTTGCACAACATATGCAGAAACTGAATTTTTTTTTATATAAAAATATTCGAAAATATAAACAATTAAATATATTCTTATCATTTATAATATCTTAATCTTTGGAAAATCAAATATAATTATAAAAACTTTTTGAAAAACATATTTTTTTAACTTTTGGTCACAATTTCGATTTAACAGAGAATCAAAGGTACCTTCAACAAAGTCAATTTAAAGTTCTTGATAATATGAGGGGTGAGGGTGTAAATCCTCTCTAGCGGTGGCTGACTGTGGGGTAGGAGGAGGAGGAGGAGGAGGAGGAGTAGGAGGAGCTGGATTTTGGGAATAATAATTTGGGGGCATCTCAAATTGTACTGCACTGAATCTTTGGTTGAATTGGGGAGCAATAATGTTTGGGCCACATGGAGGGTATGGTGTACGGAAACTTGATTCTTCCCATTGATTGCTGTAGCGAAAATTTGGTGGTTGGGTGGGGATTTCTGAGGGTTGAGCGCGTAAACTGGGGGGATTACATTTAAGCTCATAGGATTTGATAACTTTTAATAAGTCAATTCTCAAATCACATTGAAATTCTTTTTTTATTCCTGCTATCTGAGGAATCAAACTGTTGGTGAATGTAGCGATTTCCGGATGTTCACTTTTCTGGGAATCAATAAGCTGTCTGACAACATCTATGAATTGTTGGGTATCTGTATTTTTATTTGTTTTGGCTCTTGGAGTTGACCTTCTTGGAGGCTCTGGTATATCTCTGTCCTCATCATTCACCTCTTCTGGCTGTGTTTCAATAGTTTGGTGAGTTTCCTGGGTTTCCGGAATAATGTCCTCTTCCTCACAACTACTGAAATTGTTGTCTGTTCTGAAATAAAAATGATTGGACAGTGCAACATCAGTATGGCTGTTATTTATATACATAAAAATAAATTTAATATTGTATAATATTTTTATACTTACTGTCTCTCTTGCATGACCGGTCTTAGAAACTCCAATTCATAATAATGACAATATATCCGCCCTTTTTTGGCGCCGGATCCACTTCGGACTTGTTGTTGTCTCAGTAGCTCTCTTTTGAAATTGTCCCTCAATGTTTTCCAACGTTGTTTTATCATTTTAACTGAAAGATAATATTTTTTTTTCAGATATCTTGCAACAGGAAATACCTACACATCACTACAATATGAATTTAGGGTCGGTATAGCAACCATAAGCGTAATTGTGAAGGATACATGCGATGCCATCTGGAACCTCAAAAATACCTTTATGCCTGTCCCAAATAAGGATAAATGGGAAGATGTTGCCCAGCGTTTTTTGAATAAAACAAATTTTCCAAACTGTTTAGGAGCTATAGACGGCAAACATATTCGGCTTATAAAACCATGCCATAGTGGAAGCCAGTACTACAATTACAAAAAATATTTCTCTGTAGTTTTAATGGCTGTGGTGGATGCTGACTACAAATTTATTTTTGTAGATATTGGATCATTTGGGAGCAGTGCAGACTCCGCTGTTTTCCAGCAAAGTAAATTTGGAAAACGACTTATCTACAACGAGTTGGATTTACCCGATAACCGACCACTGCCCGGAACAGAAGGACCCGAAATGCCATTTGTGTTTGTAGCGGACGATGCTTTTGCAATTCATGAACATCTGATGAAGCCGTATTCGCTAAGAAATCTGGATACCCGAAAGAGGATTTTCAACTACAGGCTGTGTCGGGCACTTAGACTTGTCGAATGCGCTTTCGGAATACTGGCCAACAAGTGGCAAATTTTTCTAAAGCCAATTAACCTCAATATCGAAAATGCATGCAAGGTGATTAAGGCCGCCTGTATATTACACAATTTGGTGAGAGAAAGGGATGGAGTTAATTTTGAGGATACACTGTCTCACAATATTGATCCTGCTGATTTCCTTCATGTGCGTGGACCTAGAGTAGGATTCACAATTCGTGATGCTTTTGCGGACTACTTTATGAGTCCGGCTGGTGCACTCAGTTGGCAAGAAAATATGATCTAAACCTTCTATATACAGCCATAATTTTCTTTAAAATTAGATATTTCCTGTGAATTGCTTCATGTATGTTCATTAATTCTGTAATGTTCGGTGCAACAATAAATTCTTTTGTTAAAAAAAATATTTGGAGTCAATTACATTTTATTACTATATTGCAGTTTGGGATTAGGAGGGGTGGGATTAAGGTTATGGTGGGGTGTTTGGGACTATGAGGGGTGGGATTTAAGGTTATGGTGAAGGGGTTTGCCCTCCAGGCCCCTGGGGACCTGTGGGCGGGCCACTAACAAAAAAAAAAAAGGGGAGTTGCCATCCGGGCCCCTGGGGACCTCCGGGCCCCTGGGGACCTGTGGGCGGGCCACTAACAAAAAAAAGGGGGGGTTGCCATCCGGGCCCCTGGGGACATCCGGGCCCCTGGGGACCTGTGGGTGGGCCACTAACAAAAAAAAGGGGGGGGTTGCCATCCGGGCCCCTGGGGACATCCGGGCCCCTGGGGACCTGTGGGCGGGCCACTAACAAAAAAAAAGGGGGGTTGCCATCCGGGCCCCTGGGGACATCCGGGCCCCTGGGGACCTCCGGGCCCCTGGGGACCTGTGGGCGGGCCACTAACAAAAAAAAAAGGGGGGGTTGCCATCCGGGCCCCTGGGGACATCCGGGCCCCTGGGGACCTGTGGGCGGGCCACTAACAAAAAAAAGAATATTTTTATATATTTTAATATATTTATTTTAATATATTGAGCATATGGGGGTGTGGGGTGTGGGTTTGGGACACAAGATCGGATTTGTCAATAGGGACTAGATTGGGATTTTAACTACTTACTTTTCTCATTTTTGCTTTTGTTCGATAATGCTATCCAATTTTCTATATGCTGAGCAGCCACTTGATTCCACCCGGCACTTTTCTTGTTACGGTTTGCATACATGCCATTTCTTTTGTCCCAGAGTTCTGGGTGTCTGCGCATTGTATCGATGAACTCCTCTGGGTCTGCTGCTTCTGCAGCTGCTCCTGCAGCTGTTGGCTGCATTTCAACACACTGTTCTGCCATGCTATTGCTTCTATCTTGTCTCCTCTCCTGTTCTCAACAGGATATCCTGGTATCCCACAATCCTCCACTCTTCTGTGGTCACCTGTCCTTCCCACAGGTTATGTGCGTTTTTACTGCGTTTTTACCGCGTTTTTACCGCGGTTCCCATTCATTTCAATGGGGATAGGCGTTTTTACCGCGTTTTTACAGCGCTATTTTATGCGCCCCAAAGATGCTGTTTGCAGGATTTTTTTTAACGCACAGCCAGCACAACGCCTCAATGTGAAAGCCCTCAGGGCTTTCACATAGAGAATGCTGGGGCAGGATTATTTCAGGCGTTATTACAACGCTATTTTTACCGCGAAAACGTGGTAAAAACGCCTCAGTGTAAAAGGGGCCTAAGGGAACTGGAGAAAGAACAGAGAAAGGCAACCAAGTTCATAGGAGGCATAGAGGAGCTCAGCTATAAATGAGATGAAAAATTAGCTGAACTAAATTTATTTTTCCTTGAGAAGAAGAGATGAAGGAGGATATGATCACCAGGTATAAACACATAAGGGGTCCATACTGTATAGTGAACTTGGTATATTTGACTAAGGTCATTACAAAGGAGAGCACTTTTTGTATCTTGAAGAAAAGAGATTTAGCTTTCAAATACAGAAAGGTTTCTTTACAGTAAGAGCTGTGAAAATGTGTAATAGACTCCCTGAAGAAATAGATATGGAAAGCTCAGTAGATTGTTTAAAAAAAGAGCTGGATGCATTCCTAAATGCACATTCATATGTTATTGGAGCAGAGATTGCTGATCCAGGGAATATCTGATTGCCAATATCAGGAAGAATCCCCCCCCCCCCTTACTGGAGGAAAATGGACCATGCTTTATAGCAGGGACCGTGGATATGCCACTAATCAACCTCTGTGTTCTCTCTCTTGATTCTTCCACCTGGCCGCTGCTATCATCTTCACAGCGGGCAGGGGCAGGAGGTGCTGCATATCAGGACAGAGGGTGGGAGTCTCTTCATATTAACAAGCTGGTAATCACATGCTTGTAAATATAGTGAGTTTGGCAGCTCCCACCCGCCATCCTGATATGCAGCCCCCCCTTCCCCCCCCCCCCCCCGCCTGCCGTGAAGATAATAGCGGCGGCTGGGCGGGAGAACCAAGAGAGAACACCCAGCAGTTGTGCGCCTCTACCGTGGTAGGGCAGGGGAGGCTGAACAATGATGTTTAAAGGGGGTACGTTGCTGTAAAGGGGGTAGAATGCTGTAAAGGGGGACACTGTGATGTTTAAACGGGGCATGGTGATGTAAAGGGGGCACTGTGATGTTTAAAGGGGCATGGTGATGTAAGGAGGAACACAGCGATGGTTAAAGTGGGCACGGTGATGTAGAGGGGACACTGTGATGTAAAGGGGAACACTGATGTTTAAAGGGGCACAGCGATGTAAAGGGGAACACTGTGATGTTTAAAGGGGGCACAGTGACAAAAAGAGGGACAGTGTAATGTTTAAAGGGGGCATGGTGATGTAAAGGGGCCACGTGATGTTTAAGGGGGGCACGTGATGTAAAAAGGGGCACTGTGGTGCCTAAAGGGGGACTGTGGTGTGTAAAAAGGGCACTGTAACATGTAAAGGGGCATTGTGACATGAAGGGGAACTGATGACACTGTTGGACTGCTTTAAAGGCAGGATGTAATGTGAAGGATGTCTGGGATGTAAAGGGGGACTGTAATGTGAAGAGGGGCTGATGACAGTGATGTAAAGAGGGGGCTATGATGTGAAGGGGGCTGAGGACACTGATGTACAGGGGAACTGTGATATAAAAAGGCTCTGCAATGTGTTAAAGTGCAAACATGAGATTTGGACCTCTGCCAGAAGAAAACCAACTGGACCCCTGTGAATTTTTATTCAAGACCCCTGCTTTATAGGGTTGGGTTTTTTTTTTGTCTTCTTCTGGATCAACTGTGGATTTGAGATTGTGTATAAGGAGGTTTTCTATTTATTTATTCTGAATAATTATTTATTAATTCTAAACTAGAAGGATCTGTTTTTTTTCATGACTATCTATGTAACTATGTACGGTGGGACCTTTGGATTTTAATATCCACTAGTTTGCCATTCAGATATGTATAGGATCCGGATTTCCTTGATTTAACGTTGTGGTAACAGAAGAACTATCACATGCTTAAAGGCTAAGTTCACCTTTTTGGGCAGAATTTCACTTTTCATAATAAATAGAAGCATTTTCCAATGCCATTTCTAGCCCAGCCATCCCAATGTACTTTTCTCTTACTTACCTTATCCACAGAAGGTTTAAAATCGTGTCAGTTTATTTGAATTTTTAAAATGATTTTCAGATTCCATAATTTCCTGTAGATCGTCTCTCAGCGTTCACTTTCTGTAGGTCATCTCCCAGAAGCCTTCACTTCCTTCTTGCATTGCAGAAGAGGATGTGATAGGTTGTGTTCACCACTCTGGACCACAACTCCTTCATTACAATACCACCTTCCACCCAATTTCTATACAATCTGATTGTACAATCTCCTTCAGATCTCCCATCAGCTAAGTAGTACAAGGGCCTGCCTGATTTAATAAAAATGGAATGGATTGGTCAGGTGTGTCCTACTATTCCATCATTTTGTAAATCTAAAGGAAATTGTACAGAAGTTGTACAATCAGCTTGCATAGTATTTGGCTATCTTTATACATGTACATAGGAGGGAATAGATGGAGACACTTAGGTGTCAAGCCTCGTTTACATCTCCACGTAGCGAAAACTCACATTCCAACATGCGTTTATTTTTGGGTGTTTTGGAGCATTTTCACTTATCATGCATGAATGGGCTGCCCTACATGCAATAAGCACTTGGGAAGCCTTTAACATATAATGATAATGCAAACACGTATTTCAGCGTTTCTGAAACGCATGTCAAATCACGCATTTTCTGTGCAGTTTGCCGTGAATTTGGAAAAACACAGATGTGCATGGCGCCTCATTGTTCTTATGTAAATGCACCAATTTCACCTACACAGTAGTGGGAGTGCATGTTTTTTTGGTTGTTTTTTAAGTGACACACATAGGGCAGCCAGTTGATTTCAATGGGCTGCCCTACACGTGGCAAAGTAGCTCATGGGACATTTTGGCGTGGTACAATTTCCACGTTTTTTACTGTGAGTTTTGCTGCGTTTGTCACCCGTTTCTTCATGTAACAATTGTGAAAACACAACTAGGTAATTTCAGGTGTTTAAATGTGGCCATACACTATACAATGTACTGTCTCCTATATAATAGGAGAACACACCATCTATCCAATCACTCTCTATCCATTCAGGCAGACCCTTGCACTATATCAGGGGTGTCCTGTGGGCTGCATGTGCCCCCTTGAAGTTTAGCATGCGGCCTGAGCCCGTCTGGAGCAATGCTGGGGAAACCAGGCAAATGCACGCATGGAAGGATGCGGGGATGCTGTGCAGACATAGTTGATGGGTGAAGGGCGTGTACTAATGAGGTCAGCTGGTAAACTCTTTCCTTGTTTCTACTGTAGCGGGGTATTGCTTTAAGGCCTCAGAGACTACCTTACCCAGAATGCCACAAGACACCCAAGGTGCATTGCCCCGCGCAAAGACTGCTGGGGTGGGCTATTTAACTGGGGGGCGGGACTGAGTTCGGCCTCTTTGGACACCGCCCGCCCGGCAAATGGAACTCTTGTTCGAGTCTGCTGTGTTACCAGGCCTGAAGCTGGGGTTTTCTCCAAACCTTCCGTTTTCACCTAGGAGCTTGCGGGATGTCATCCGACTGCTGCTGTGCTGTCGCCAGGAGGACTGAAGACCTGGGTGTCGTGGGATCTGTGTACCAAGACACAGCAACGGAAGATACGGACACGGACTGGTCCGGTTGGGTGAGAGAGCACCTGCTCAGAGACAAACACAGGATCTCCTAGGCCAGATAACTGTTGTTTGGAACTAACTTTAGTGCTTGTAGTCACACACCGGAGGGACAGTGCCTTGAGTATCTAGGAGTCTCTAAGACTTATCCTGTGTTCACCAAGTTCAAGACCCTTTTCCACTTTTTGTTTTCTTCAAAAAGTGCACCACCGTTTGCTAGCGAAGATCTTTTCCCGCAGAACTTCTACATAGTACAGTCAGGCCTGACTTAGTAGCGTAGACATTTCTGGGCGCCATTTTTACCTACGAGGTAGAATAGCAGCAGCGGTGACCGTTTCTTTTGTTATATCTGTCTGTTTGCAAAAGTACCCCTTTCATTGCAGGGCTCTGCATGTGTTCATGTATACTGTTTCTATGCTTAACCAATATTCTCAGTAAAAGTGCCAGGGTTAAGTACACTTGTGTTTGTTTCATTTACTGTGCAGGAGAGACGGTTATTGATAGCTATACCATATTACTGTGTTTATTGCAGGATTGTGCCTACGAGAGTTATAGGTTACACAATCCTATCATCCCCTACTGACTGTGCCAGGAGAGGTTAGAGCCAATTGCTGGGGGTTGACAGCAGTGCATTACAGGGCTCAAACAAATTATTTCAGTGGCTCTCTTAGCTGGGGGTATCGCTACACTACATACCAGCAAGTGATGAAGCTTTCTAAAGCCCCATACACACGGTCGGACTTTTTGACAACAAACTTCTAAATTCGCAGTTTTTCAAAAAAATCCGACCGTGTGTACGCTCCATCGGACAAACTTTTTCGGTTTTCATCGGACAAATGTTCGCTCTGCAAACGGACAAACTTTTCGGCAACAAAAGGCCTACGGTGCAAAGTCCTGCCGTGTGTACAGAAATCCATCGGACTTTAGTCCAAATTACAAACACGCATGCTCAGAACCAATGTTAAAATCAACCAACAATAGCAGAAGTTAACCAAAGGGTGGCGGTAAAGAGCAGAAAAACCACATGATTTTGGGAAAGTTTGCTGAAAAAATCCTGCCGTGTGTATGCATACCAAGTTCACGGCCAACCCCCTTCAAACAAAAATCCATGGAAAAGTTTGTTTGAAGTCCGATCGTGTGTATGAGGCTTAAGGAATACAGCAAAGACTAAGGTAAGGCCCTGTTCTCAAAATAAAAAAAAACGCTTTTATTTTTCTGCAACTGAGGTACATTTGGACCCCTTTCACTTTGGGACAGCACCGCGTTAGCCGTAAAGCGCCGCTAGTTTTAGCAGTCTTTTACTGTTGTTTTAGCGGCGCTTTTCGGCCGCTAGCGGTATATCTGTCTTACAAATCACTTATCGTATACTCCTCCTTCTTTTTCTTAACTGAATACTGACTATTTCTCTTAAATGAAATCTACTATATGTTCCAACCTACACCCACCCCATTTTCCATGGGAAAAGAGGGGCGCCGGAAGGTTAAATTAGATGAGTTCAGTATGTGGTGAAAATCGCTAGTCCTGGAGTCTCATAAACGCCCTATTTAGGGTCCTGTTTTCCCTTTGCAGCCTGGGGCACTGGTGTGATCTTACAGTAATCCAGAGGAGGCTGGGAACCAGGAAGAAAGAAACGAAAAGCAGCTAGTCGTGACTTGACAGGAACAGGAAATGTGATTATTCACAGTGGCAAGAAATGGTAATGCATTTCAAAGCTACAGCTTCTTCATCAGATGGTCAGGTGGTCTGATGAAGAAGCTGTAGCTTCTCTGGATCCCTGTAAGATCACACCAGTGCCCCAGGCTGCAAAGGGAAAACAGGACCCTAAATAGGACGTTTATGAGACTCCAGGACTGGTGATTTTCACCACATACTGAACTCATCTAATTTAACCTTCTGGCGCCCCTCTGTTCCCATTTCTACACAGAGTCCATCGCTTCACTCTAAGGGAGCTGCCTCCAGGTGCTAATCATACAAGATTTCGGATCATTTATGGACATTATGTTTTAAACAAATGTTTTAATATTATGTGTGCTTACTCACACCAGTGTTGCCAACCGTACGTTAATTTACGTACAGCACGTAAATTTAACCCCCTTTTTGGGGTGTCCGTAAAGGTCCGTTATGGGCATCGGGTGCCCATAAAAAAGATGGCCGCGAGCCGACCATGCAACAGCGCATGCGCCGTTCCGAAGCCGGCCGGGCTCGGGAAAGTTCGTATGCGCTCGGCCGGGCGGCGCATGCGCAGTAACGTAATGACGCCACCCGGCGCCATTTTTGAATAGATCGGGAGTCTCGGCACTCGTCGGGACACTATGGTGGTCGCCCTATATAGGAGGACTCAGAGCCGAGATGGCAAGCAAGGGTAAGGAAGAGAGTAAAACTGGGGGGGGGATATCAACTATAGGAGGACATCGCTGGGAGCCCAGGAAGGACAAAGGATCAGGTGTAGTCACAGATCCATTCACAAGATTCTCCACTCCATCTCCTCCAGCCATGCATCTTCTATTAACCCCTTCACTGCACTGCAGCCCCCTGACAACATACGGTAATCAATGCACCATCCATTCCTAGTCTTGTCACTGAGCAGATCCTGGGTGCACAGCTCCCCAGAATGACATCCATCCCTACTCCTATCACTGAGCAGATCCTGGGGACACTGCCCCCACAATGATCCATCCATCCATCCCCAGTCCTGGCACTGAGCAGATCCTGGGGACACTGCGTCCCACAATGATCCATCCATCCCTACTTCTATCACTGAGCAGATCCTGGGAGTGTGTCATGTCCGCAGCCACTGTCCCCCTCCTGTGTCATGTCCGCAGCCACTGTCCCCCTCCTGTATCATGTCCGCAGCCACTGTCCCCCTCCTGTATCATGTCCGCAGCCACTGTCCCCCTCCTGTATCATGTCCGCAGCCTCTGTCCCCCTCCTGTGTCATGTCCGCAGCCTCTGTCCCCCTCCTGTGTCATGTCCGCAGCCTCTGTCCCCCTCCTGTGTCATGTCCGCAGCCTCTGTCCCCCTCCTGTGTCATGTCCGCAGCCTCTGTCCCGCTCCTGTGTCATGTCCGCAGCCACTGTCCCCCTCCTGTGTCATGTTCGCAGCCTCTCTCCACCTCCTGCAGTATGTCCGCAGCCTTGCACTGTAAGGGGGAATCCTGCAGACTCTGATGTAAGAGGGAACTCTGTGCTGGCTGGGTTATAGTAACCTAACCTTCATGAAAATTGAGAAATACATTTTTTTACTTTTGTTTAACTTAAACACATTGATAATAGCATTAGCTATGTGTTTATAGTTCAAATATTGATGTGTGCACTGTTTAGCACTAAAAGCAGCACTTTTTTTGCAGTGGCAGTAAAAAATGTGGATCTGCCAGTAAATTTCATGTTTTTCTGCCAGTAAAAAAGTGGTGTCGTTCATAAATTTTGTTGTTCTGCCAGTAAATTTCACTTCGGGGGGTTGGCAACACTGACTCACACACACATTTTATGTATACCTATATTCCAGTTGCTATATAATTTTATGTTATCACCATATCTAGCGCCGCTGTTCACCCCTGTTTTCACCCCATTTGCCAGCATGAAGACAAGCCTTATAAAAGTTGAACACATTGCATACCTTCAGCCTGATACTATATGTAGCACCCTGCTCCCAATGACTGGGGCGCTATGTTCAATTTAGAGGGTATCTGAGCCAATAGTTAGGCTCAGATGTACGTAATTCATATTAAATTAGCCTCTGTTCCGGCTGTGGCTGTGTTGGACAGACTTCCCACTGTTTGCCTGTAGGTGGCGTTACCACTCCAGGCTAATGTGGAAGACTGAGAGGCCAGACTGTATTGGGTACCTTCCCCTGGAAACAGTTCAGTGGGCGTAGTCTACCCGCTGAGCATGCTGGGGAAGGGTACTTAAGGGGCAGACGTTATCTTTTAGGGTCCTTCGTCCCCTAACAGCCCTCCTGGTGTGAGGGGTGTATTGTGTTATTTTTACTTCGAAGCCGCAACTCCAACCAGTAGGCCCAGTTATGCTGACTGGGTCTGCACCTCGAAGGTGATCCTGGGCTGTCCGTCCTGAGGGAGGAAGCCACTCAATGGAGGAAACCAGGGGAGGACCTGTCCTGGAAAAGACCAAGCGGAAGACTGGTGTCTTGAGGAGGGCCTGGTAAATCTATTGGAGGATGCACCACAACAAAAGTGCAGCTTACATTCTGCCGGGTCGGCTTAAAGGCTCTTGACTGTTTGGCTGGAAGTTCGGGTGTTGTGTCCTCTGGCAGAGGATCCCGGATTATCCAATTCTGTGCATCGCCAGTCTGCGGCAGAGACTGGTCCTGATATTGTTTGTGCATCATACCGGCTGCTAGGCCAGGTGAGAGGGGCCTATCCGGGTGAGCAATACCCACTCTAGGGAGAGGGGTGAATGACTGTATATTTGAGGAGTTCTCCCCAGTGATCTACACCGTGTGCTTGAACCTACCCCTTCCCTTCACCTTTCTATATGTAGCGGCCCCCTCTCTCTCCTCTCAATTCTTCTGGCTCTGGCTCTTGTCTAGGGGTATCTCTGAGGAGAGAGTGCAAGGTCACCACGCCAAGTTCCCACTGCAGGTGTGTGTGTGTAGTGGGAGACAATCCTCTTTTACCTTCGGGTCGGTGTTCTGCATCTGGAGCCTCCTCCTGGTTTCTCGAACAGTGTCTGCCAGTAAATGAGCCCCACACCACTAAAGTCCAACACTTCTTTATTCTTCTCATGGAAAAGTGAACACAATCAGTTGGACTCCCTCAACGAACAGAACAGATAGGTGGTGTGGATGCCAGTAGGCCCAGGCACAATGAACTCTCCTACTTCCTTCCCAGAAGTAGGTTTCTGCTTACAATCGAGGAAGACATCCCTCCCGGCGGTCTCCGGAGGCTCACCTGTCACTGGCAATTTGCTGCACCAGGTCTTCAGGTAAGTACCCCCCTTCGGTCCCTTACGCCACTGGATTCGAGTACCCCCTCCCGGGGTCCCCTAGGAAGTTCCTCCCTCGCGGAGCCTTAATCCGGGACCCTCAGTCCCGGACCGCCATTCAAGTACCTCACCCCAGGCTAAAGGTGCCTGGGATGGAACACGACCTCCGAACGTCCTCCAGGCCTAGGCCGCCCAGAGGACCGACACGAACCACCGCCCTCAGGCTGAAGGTGCCCGGGACTCGACTCCCGCCACCAAAAATGGCCGCCCCCTTTAAACCCCCTCCCAGCAAGCACGGCGGGTTCCCCGCCACACCATACAACCGCTGAGAGAGGCCAAAAAGAGTTACGACACTGCAATGATGGCTCAAACCCCGGGCCCAAAGTTACAGCGCCACCCGGTGGGCCCCAGGGAACCATACATCACAGTTTCCCCACCAGATTCAAATAGAAAAGCACATACCTGCTACATATATGTTTATGCAAAAAGGAAAGAAAATAAAACCTAACTGTTTAAGGTTTTATATTGTGTGTGGACATTGGAGTTTCTACAGACTTTCTTTCCCTAGACAACGAATACTGAGGTAACGTGCAGGCCCAAAATTAAACCAGCAGCTCCTTCGGGGGGTAGTGCTACATATACATAATGTATGTCTATCTCAACTCAAGGCACAAAGGGATTGATTTACTAAAGGCAAATAGGCTGTTCACATTGAAAGTAAATTTTCACTTTGCAAGTGAGTTTTCCCCAGAGTTTATTGAATGAGGAGAATCTCTGCTGACTTCCATCATCTAATCACGTGCAATCAAATATGCAGTTTTTTTTATTTCCTTGCACATGGCTTAGAATTTTTCTGAAAATACACCACATTTACAAAGCACTTGGACACATTCCCTTGCAAAGTGAACAGCCTATTTTCCTTTAGTAAATCAACCCCATTGTGACACAGATGCAGGGAATAAAAATGAATGATCTTTAAAGGCATAGCTCACCTTTACCAAAAACTACCTATGCAGATAATGGACATCTATAGATAAAGGTGCAGTTTTGACCAAACTTGAATAATGTCCAATGAACAATTTTGAGTACCAACGTTGGTGGCTGTTTCGAAAGTGTGTGCAGTTTTAAGGCTTGACATGTTGGGTATCTATTTATTTGTTGCAGCCTTATCTTTTATATTTTACCAAAAATTGGGCACCATGTTGTGTTTATATCCACCTAAATTACCTTTATTGTATTTTTGACAGAAATTTTCCATCTGAAGCACATATGCATTTATATCATCACATGACATAAAAAAAATACCACCATTTTATTCTCCAGGGGCTTTGCTTTCAGAAAATATACTGTATACTATCTGGGGGGAACTAATCTTCAGGTCTAAAATGTGCATTTTATTATGTGTACAAAAATGGAGAAAAAAATTCTCTGGTGGCGAAGTGGTTAAGCTTGTACAAATGTTTAGAAATCCCAGCCCCTGTATAAAACATGGTCCATCATTCCCTGTGCGCACTGTTTCCCTCATAAGTGATTAAAGATATTTAGTGAACTATTCAAGCACATAAACATAATATGGCCCTAATTGAAAAAGATTGTCAATCACTTACTGCCTTTTTTATTCCCTGTCACTGGGACAGAACACTGGAGGATATCTCCCCAGTGGGGCCACAAAAAAACCTTCCAAAGGCTCTAATCCATCCCCACGCTATCCAATGTGAACAAAAAACTTTTTGCTGGAATTTTAGGCTTTAAAAATACTCTCAGAAAAGCCCCTTCATTACCCCAGGTAAAGAAGGTAATTTCAAATATAGTAGGCCTCCTGTTTAAAGTCAAATTTCTCAAAAGCTTTGTGCTGGTTACTGCTGTCAAAAAGATATAGATGCAGAAAGAAATATATTGCAGCTCAACTTACACCAGATGATAAGTGGATATCATATAAAGCCAACGAAGACATGTTCATCCCAGAGCTAAAGAGGCCCAGCCATAATATTATAAATCTTTAAGATGCCAATGACAGATTTATGTGATTTAGTGCGCTGTACAAGAAACCATGCTCAGGATATATTTTGAAATTGTTTTAGGTAACAGGAATATGCATTTTCTCTATTCCTGGAAAGCATCTTGCTAATATAATGTCTAGGTGACAAACCATCTAAAGATGATTTTTTTTTTTTTTTTTAATTAAATTGCTTAGACTAGAAGTGAAAGTTTGCCTCAGGATGTAAATACCAGAAATCATGAAATATTTTAGGCTGGGTTCACACTATTGCTGCATGCGACTCACAGTAGGGGTCCGGTTCGTCCCCGTTCACCGTTTCAGGTCCGATTTCAGCCCGAATTTTGGGCTGAATTCAGGACCTGAAACTGACCAAAAGACGCACAGGACCCCTGTGCAAATTCATTCAATGCCAGGCAGAGTTGTTTTTTGCCTCACCCCAAAACGCAACATTGCTTACACTGCAGTGTGAACACCTCCATCCACTCCCTATTGTAACAATTCTGTGTGGCATTGATAGGCACTCAGGGAGCATTAAAAACACAACCCAACCGCCTATTTTCGTTTATAATCTTTATTTATAAATTTTTAATTTTACACAAAACATTACAAGTATTGCAATATCTATCATAACCCATGACCCACCCATTCAACGTTTTAATATATGTATAAATCTAGTCTCATCTGGTTACATAAACGTAAATTAAGAAAATCCCTTTATAGTTTATCACATCCATATCAATACGTATCCTGCACTCATACTTCCTTATATCCTATCATACCATCTACACAACAACATAAAAAAAGAAAAGGAGAAGAAAAAAAAAAGGGGGGGAGAGTGAGGGTACAGGGAAAAGGGAATGGGAAATTCCTTGACATGGAACTCTACATGTATGTTGATATTAGTGTGGAGGCTCTAAACTCTAGCCTGCTTCTGATTCTATCGTCATCTGGCTCATTAAGCATATCCATTCTCCAATTGAAAGCATCCCCGTTTTCTTTCAATTCCGAACTATAATTGTGCGCGCTGCTACCAATATATATCTTAGAATACCTCTCTTTATAGTTTTTATGGATCATAGACAAAAGAGAAACTAATATATCTGGTTGAATATTAATCCCCGTGATTTTTTGATGTATATTGTAAATCTTAGTCCAAAATATCAACGCTTCCGGATAGTAGTACCATATATGAGACATTGTACCTTTTGCATTATGACATCTCCAACATGTCTCATCATTTTCATTATTAATTTTATGCATATCTACTGGGCATCTATACCATCTTGTTAAAATTCTGTAGTTTCTTTCCTGATATCTACTGGATATTGATAGCTTGTGTGTTATAAGGAAAGCTCTTTCCTGTTCCGATCTGGGAATGATCCTTCCCAGTTCTTCCTCCCATCTATTTTTAAATAATAGTTCTTCTAGCCGAATTGAGGTGGGGCCGGGCCCCTCAACCCCCCGGATGTTTTTTGGGAGGAGATATTGATATATTACAGATAATACATGTGTTGGTCTTTCCTCCTGTCTAATAACTGCTCAAACTTCGTGACCGGTCTATCTAATACCCCATTTTTTACTAATGATTGAGTATATGTTCGAAGTTGTTGATATTGTATCCACATGTTTCTACATTCCAACCGCCTATTTTCAACGCCTGTGTGAAAAATAAAAAATTGAATCCCAAGAACTTTAAGCTAAGAGGAAAGGGGCAATGGGTCCTATTGATCAACTTACACTATACGAAAAATCGTTCAAATACATTTTCGAAAAACTAACATTCGGCTGATACAGCAAACAATAGTGCCATCATGTAATGACCGAAAAATCGTTCAATGGACATAAATGAATCAGTTTTTTGTTTGTTTTTTCACATATACCTAGTGCAAACAGTTTGGACGGGAAACACTTTAACCTTTCAATTTATCATTTGTTCAGCAGAAAATTTCCAAACTTGTCTTTGTTTTTTCGGTTCAAAAATGTCCCAACCGATTACCGATTAACTGGCCAAAAAACGAACAGACTGTCTAAATTGCCAAATTTCAGATGATTTTTCGTATAGTGTATGGCCAGCATTAGACTAACGTTTATGCCTTGATAGGTAATAAACTTCTAAAATATCAATTGAAAATGGACAATCCTGGACTGGAGATCTTTTTATCAGGCAATATGAACAACATAAACTCACTCGATATTGACAACTATCTCTCATAGATTTAATCAGGCCCGGACTGGGACAAAAAATAGGCCCGGGCATTTTGGATTGAGCAGCCCATGACATGTTAACCGGCCCCTTCCCCACACTCCACCCTGACAGATCCCGGAGGGGGGCTGGAGGGGGGAACCCAGCAGAGGTGTGGGGGGTGAGGTGGGACCAAGAAAGAGCATGGGGGGGGATGGAGAGCACAGGGAAGAACCTTGAAAGCACAGGGGAGAGGCAGAGAACACAGTGAGGAAGAGGAGAGCACAGGGGGCAGCGGAGAGCTTGGGGGGGGGTGGAGAGCACAGGGAGGGCGGCGGAGAGAATGGGGGGAGGTGGAGAGCACAGGGAGGGAGGTGGAGAGCATGGGGGGAGGTGGAGTGCACAGGGATGGCGGAGGAGAGCATGGGGGGAGGTGGAGAGCACAGGGAGGGTGGTGGAGAGCATGGGGGAGGTGGAGAGCACAGGGAGGACAGCGGAAAGCAAGGGGGGGTGGAGAGCACAGGGAGGACGGAGGAGAGCATGGGGGGAGGTGGAGAGCACAGGGAGGGCGGCGGAGAGCATGGGGGGAGATAGAGAGCACAGGGAGGGCAGCGGAGAGCATGGGGGAGGTGGAGAGCACAGGGAGGGCAGAGAAGAGCATGGGGGGGCAGCGGAGAGCATGGAATGTGGAGATCACTGGGGGGGCCGAGAGCATTTGGGGGGCGGAGAGCATTTGGGGGGCAGAGAGCATGGGGGGTGGAGAGCATGGGGGGCGGCAGAGAGCACAGGGGGAGGTGGAGAGCACAGGGGGCTGCAGAGAGAATGGGGGAGGTGGAGAGCACTGGGGGGAGGTGGAGAGCTCAGGGGGGCGGCAGAGAGCATGGGGGGAGGTGGAGAGCTCAGGGGGGCGGCAGAGAGCATGGGGGGAGGTGGAGAGCACAGGGGGTGGCAGAGAGCATGGGGAGGTGGAGAGCACTGGGGGGAAGTGGAGAGCATGGGGGGAGGTGGAGAGCACAGGGGGGGCGGCAGAGAACATAGGGAGGTGGAGAGCACTGGGGGGGGGCGGCAGAGAGCATGGGGGAGGTGGCAGAGAGCATGGAGGGAGGTGGAGAGCACAGGGGGGCGGCAGAGAGCATGGGGGGAGGTGGAGAGCACTGGGGCGGCAGAGAGCATGGGGGGAGATGGAGAGCACAGGGGGCGGCAAAGAGAATGGGGGGGTGGAGAGCACTGGGGGGAGGGCGGCGGAGAGCATGGGGGAGGTGGAGAGCACAGGGAGGGCAGCAGAGAGCATGGGGGGAGGTGGAAAGCACAGGGAGGGCAGCGGAAAGCATGGGGGGAGGTGAAGAGCACAGGGAGGGCAGAGGAGAGCATGGGGGGGGCAGCGGAGAGCATGGGATGTGGAGAGCACTTGGGGGGGCGGAGAGCATGGTGAATGCGGAGGGCATGGGGGGATGTGAAGAGCACAGGGGGGTAGCGGAGAGCACAGGTGGGCGGCAGAGCGCACGGGGGAGGTGGAGAGCACAGGGGGGTGGCAGAAAGCATGGGGGAGGTGGAGAGCACTGGGGGGAGGTGGAGAGCTCAGGGGGCGGCAGAGAGCATGGGGGGAGGTGGAGAGCACAGGGAGGGCAGCAGAGAGCATGGGGGAGGTGAAGAGCACAGGGAGGGCAGCGGAAAGCATGGGGGGAGGTGAAGAGCACAGGGAGGGCAGAGGAGAGCATGGGGGGCAGCGGAGAGCATGGGATGTGGAGAGCACTTGGGGGGGCGGAGAGCATGGTGAATGCGGAGGGCATGGGGGGATGTGAAGAGCACAGGGGGGTAGCGGAGAGCACAGGTGGGCGGTAGAGCGCACGGGGGAGGTGGAGAGCACAGGGGGGGCGGCAGAGAACATAGGGAGGTGGAGAGCACTGGGGGGGCGGCAGAGAACATGGGGGAGGTGGCAGAGAGCATGGGGGAGGTGGAGAGCACTGGGGGGCGGCAGAGAACATGGGGGAGGTGGAGAGCACTGGGGGGCGGCAGAAAGCATGGAGGGAGGTGGAGAGCACAGGGGGGCGGCAGAGAGCATGGGGGGAGGTGGAGAGCACTGGGGCGGCAGAGAGCATGGGGGGAGATGGAGAGCACAGGGGGCGGCAAAGAGAATGGGGGGGTGGAGAGCACTGGGGGGAGGGCGGCGGAGAGCATGGGGGAGGTGGAGAGCACAGGGAGGGCAGCAGAGAGCATGGGGGGAGGTGGAAAGCACAGGGAGGGCAGCGGAAAGCATGGGGGGAGGTGAAGAGCACAGGGAGGGCAGAGGAGAGCATGGGGGGGCAGCGGAGAGCATGGGATGTGGAGAGCACTTGGGGGGGCGGAGAGCATGGTGAATGCGGAGGGCATGGGGGGATGTGAAGAGCACAGGGGGGTAGCGGAGAGCACAGGTGGGCAGCAGAGCGCACGGGGGAGGTGGAGAGCACAGGGGGGGCGGCAGAAAGCATGGGGGAGGTGGAGAGCACTGGGGGGAGGTGGAGAGCTCAGGGGGGGCGGCAGAGAGCATGGGGGGAGGTGGAGAGCACAGGGATGCGGCAGAGAGCATGTGTTGAGGCAGACAGCCACAATAGATCAATAGAATACAGTCACACTCCAAACGCACACAGCAAATAGTACACAACAGCATGAGACAACACACAATATATACATATATACAACATTGAGTCTGACTAGTAAAGATCATAGTGGGGTTCTCATTCACCTTGTGCCCCTATTAGAGACACAGGGTGATTTACACATAGGAGGGGTTGGGGAAGCTGGACACAGAGTTTCCAGAGCTCCCCAGCATAATTTTCAGTGCTAAATCTACTAACCAATGTTCTATAAATGTGATGGAAATTCAATAAGTGCTATGGGCATCCCATATCTTCCTTTACCCCAACCAAGTTGTATCCTGCAATAAATGCAACAAAACTACGCAAATGACTGCTCATTGTCTCAGAGGTGATATATGGGGGTCTGGCAGCAGGGTGATTTGGTGAATGTTTGTAACTCGTGTTGCAGAGTACGATTGCTGGGTGCAGCGGAGTCAATTCAGATCAGACGTTGTGGAGTAACAGGAACTGGTTTCTTTATTGGAACATAACCACACTAGCAAAGATGTCACCTCACATGGTAAGAAGAACACAGACAGGAAAAAGAAACCATCAAGTACAGCACTATGTACAGGAGATGCAACACATCATAGAAAATGTATAGCATAGCATATCACTGAGCATTATCGACATCTGGTGTACTGTTTGTGAACTGCAGTCAATAGGCTAAGCTGAAAGTTGTTGTATCTCCAACAACCTGTAGCAACCTACCACTACACAACAAAGAAGCATGACATACATTTAAAACTACTTAAAAAACGTATACTCCATAACATTTGCTTCGTACACAAAACCATTTGTGCAAGCCTAATTAAATCATAAATATTGATATTCCATGATACGGTGTGCGTTAATGTTATTCAACATATCATAAAGTTATCCATCCATAAGTTGTATATCGCAAATCTTCCAGGATGCAAACAGCTATAAAAAGTGTAAGTAAACAGCCTGGTGTGCGAAATGTAATCCAGGAATCTTCCAATGTATAAAACTTCTGTTGTATATAGAGGTAATTTGAGTATATCATCAGGGAAATATTTCTTCCAAACAAGTGGATATACAATTGGCAGCAAAATAAGCAGTGAACAGTAATCTTCCAATGGGGACAATTATCTAAGAGGGGAGTTCCCCACACTTCCGCTTGTGTTTCTGGGACAGGAAGTGAAGGGATGTCTACCCAAAGGACAGTAAAACAAATAAATAAATCCTGACAAGGGTTCTAACCATTTCCTACTCTATCCAAAACTAAAAATCATACACTTTAGTTGAGCCTCCTTTTATTAAAAACGTGTTTCCTTGTAAACACCTGTGAAGTAAACTTTAAGCTACCATACCTGAACCTGAGTCAGTTGCAAAAGAATGAGCCATAAAAGTTCTAATCAAAGTAAGATCCAAAAGCTTCATGCGATGGTCAAGTGGTCATGTCATCGACCACTACTAATTTAGCAGAGTTTGTGGTGTGCATGTATAGGTGGGTGCACTGGCTGGCTGGTAAGATTTTGAACAAAAGTCTAAGTGATGCAAGTGAATATTATATACTTTTGTCTGATGCCATTGAATGAGTACCTAGCTTTGTTATTTCAAGGTGTTGTGAACTATGGGGATAGCGTCCTTGCAGGTTATCTACAACTTACAAGCAGACATTATTGCACGATTTAATTATTCAACTACGTGGTGAATGAGGTTTAGCCTAGGTCAGGGGTCTCCAAACATTCTAAACAAAGAGCCGGTTTATTGTCCTTCAGACTCTAGGAGGGCCGGACTTTGGCCAGCGGGAGTTGAAATTTTCCTGGCATCAGTGGTAGTAAGCATCTGGTATTAGGGGGAGGAATAGTGCCCCATCGTTTGTATCATAGGGAGGAATAGTGCCCCATTAGTGGTGCCAGTAAGAGAAATGGTGCTCAATTGTTAGTGTCCGATGGCAAAATAGTGTCTCGTATCAGTGGTAGGGATAGTGCCCCAAGGGCCGGATAAAGGCGAGCAAAGGGCCGCATCCGGCCCTCGGGCCACAGTTTGAAGATCACTGGCCTAGGTTAACATTGCAGCAATTTGGCATGCGATTTCACATGTCAAAGCGCATGCAAATCGGCAGCTATTATCGGCAATGGCACCTGCATCGATTCCCAAAAGTAGTCTCTGTACTACTTTTGGCGACTTCGGGGTGCAATTTGTATAGACATCTGTTCAGGAACCCGCACAAATGTCTCTGAAATTGCCCCCGAAATCAGGACTGAAATGCGGATATGAAATCGTGCATATTCAGCTGAACTTGCACGATTTCAATCCCGCTGTCAGTGTGAATCCGGGCTTAATGCTGATAAATGTAACGTTATGCACTTGGGGGCTAAAAACAAGCATGCAGCAATCATTCTAGGAGAAGAACCGCTGGGGAAGTCAATGGTCAAGAAGGATCTGGGTGTTCTGATAGATCAAAGACTTAATAACAAAATGCATTGCCAAGCTGTAGTTTCTAAAGCAAGCAAAGTACCGTACCTTCTTGTATTAAAAGAAGTAAAGACTCCAGAAAAAGGGAGACATTATTTTGCCCCTGTACAAATCATTAGTAAGATCTCATCTGGAATAATCAGTTCAGTTTTGGGCACCAGTTCACAAAAAAAAGATTAGGAACTGGAGAAAGTGCAGAGGGTAAACAAACTGGTAAGAGGCATGGAGGAGCTTGACTATGAGGAAATATTAGCTGAACTGAGTTTATTATTTCTTAAGAAGTGGGGATTAGGTGGGGATATGATCATTGTGTATACATGCATAACATAAGTGGTCCATATAGTGAACTTTGTGTAGAGTTATTCACTTTAAAGGGGTTGTAAAGGCAGAAGTTTTTTTATCTTAATGCATTCTATGCATTAAGATAAAACACCACCTGTGTGCAGCAGCCCCTCTCAGCCCCCCTAACACTTACCTGAGGTCCCTCTCTGTCCAGCGATGTCCACGGGTGTCTCAGCTGTCCGAGATTCTCCCAATTAAAGTCAGCTAGCCAATCAAGAGAGAGGGGGCAGGGTGGGGCCAGGGTGGGGCTGCATGTCTGATTGGACACAGGGAGCTGTGACTCGGCTCGATGGCACCCATAGCAAGCTGCTTGCTGTTGGGGCATTAAACAGGAGGGAGGGGCCAGGATCACAGAAGAGAGACCCGAGAAGAGGAGAATCTGAGCTGCTCTGTGCAAATCCACTGCAACAGAGCAGGTAAATATGACATTTGTTGTTATTTTTATGGGGAAAAAAAGGGGATTTTAAATCACTTTAAAGTGATTGTAAAGGTTCGATTTTTTTTTTTTTAAATAACAAACATATCATACTTACCTCCACTGTACAGCTCGTTTTGCACAGAGTGGCCCTGAATGCCATCTTCTGAGGTCCCCGGGCGGCTCTCGCCGATCCTCCCCGCATCAGATAACCCCCTAGGAGAAGCGCTCTCCCGGGGGGTTACCTTGCGGGCGCTCTCCCGAGTCCAGCATTTGGTGTCCATAGCTGCCGAATGCAGGACTCGGCCCCGCCCCCAGCGCCCACGTCATTGGATTTGATTGACAGCAGCGGGAGCCAATGGCTGCGCTGCTATCAATCTATCCAATCAAGTGTGGAGAACCCTGGGCATAGAGACAGCTCGTCCTCGCCGTGGGACATTCCAGGGCTCAGGTAAGTAAAACGGGGGGCTGGTGACTGCCAGAAGTTTTTTCACCTTAATGCATAGGATGCATTAAGGTGAAAAAACAGGAGGGTTTACAACCCCTTTAAGGTCATTACAAAGAACAAGAGGCACTCCTTATGTCTGGAGGAAAAGAGATTTAACCTCCCGGTATGGAAAGGCTTCTTGTGAAAATGTGGAATAGACTCCCTCGAGAACTAGTTCTGGCTAGCTCACTAGATTGTTTTAAAAAATGGCTGGATGTATTACAGGAAAATTGTGATCTTCAGGGGATCAGAAAGGAATTTCTTTTTACCCCACTGGAGCAATTTGGATCACGTTTTTATAATATTGTTTTTTTTTTCCCTTCCTCTGGATCAACTGTAGGTATAGGATTCTGTATATGGAGGGTTTCTATTTATTTATTATTTATTTGTTTATTTTTTCCATTGGTTAAATTAAAGTGATTTTTTTTTCAAACTGACTAATACACTATGTAACTATGTATGGTAAAACCTCTGCATTGTTCAGGGTTTATATCATCTAAACCTGTGGTAAAAATAAAAGTACCACATATTCAATCTAATCAAAGCTAGACCAAGTGGAGTGTTAAAAATCTTAATCCATTATGTCAGATAGTTAAAAATAGAACTATAGACAAACCTTTTTTTTTTCCATTTTGGATAGAGCAAGGGAGGGTTATAACCCATTGGGGAGATTTATCTTCACTTCCTGTCCCATAGCCAAACAGGAAGTGAAAGGAAATCCCTGCAAATTAAGGGAATTCCTTGGGGAGTCCCAGATCACCTGAACTAGTGTCCCCATTGGAAGATTTCACCTCTATTACTTTGCTGGGGACAACCCAAAATTTGGAATTTTCTTTTACTTTCGGCTTTCAATAATAATGGTAGACAGGACAAATTGTTCTTACTCAACTACAAGACCATAAACTTTATATCCAGCGGCATTTAAGGCTTATACGACCTGGTGTTCTATTTATCCCTTGAATCAATTTAGATTTAACTCGATAAATAAACTCACACGTTGAGGAAGTCAGGCGAGGAAAGCCTTTTGAATGTTCAAAGTAGAAATAACCTCATATTTGGTAGGATTTTGGAGGCAACGAGTATAAACAAAAAGGTTTAAACAAAAAATATTTATTACAAATATAGAATAGATATTATTCCAAAAACTGTCATGATGTACAAAACATTAAAAACATGGACAATGACTGAATTCTAGACATACTATCCACCATCAATTACACGTCACCAGATCAACTGGTGACAAGCAGAGACGTGTATCCGACGCGTTTCAAATGCTAGGCATCCTTCTTCAAGGGATATTACAGTATCATAATCTATAACAAATCAAAATACAAATTTCTGTTAAAAATCAGACAAGATAAAATGATCACCATCCCCCCACCCGATGGGGTGTAAACAAACAGTGACTCACTTTTGTTCAATCAGATGTACCAAAAAGATCCATGGATGCATTCCCCAGGGCAGCGGCACAGGCAATGGGACCTATTTCTCCCTCACTTGCTGGAGGATTTAACAGTTCCCCCAAATGCAATTTTAGTGACCATTTACGTTGATTTGCTATACAATAGTATCCCACATGATTTGGGCTTGGTGGCTATTGATCGAGTGCTAAGGCAGCGACCGACCACTGACTGGAAGTTCGACCGCTTTATAATAATTATGTTGGACTTCATTCTTAGACACAATACTTTTCTTTTTCAGGGCTCCCACTACCTCCAGGTGCAGGGAGTGGCTATGGGGACGTGCTGAGCACCCTCATATGCCAATCTGTACCTGGGGGAGTGGGAGCGGGAGTTTTTGCTTGGGGATCATGCATCTATGTGCGCTGCCAACATTTTAATGTGGCAGCGCTACATGGATGATATTTTTATTGTGTGGGATGGGTCAGAAGGTGATCTGATTGAACTATTGGGGCTGATGAACAACAACAGCTTCAATTTGTTCTTCACCATGACATATAATTATATGGAGATTAGTTTCTTGGACATTTGCATGCAAAAGGATTTGGAAGGCAGGATTACCAGCACTCTATTCAGGAAAGAGACGGCGGGAAACACACTGCTACATGCAGATCGTTTCCATCCAGAGGCTTTAAAGAAGTCGATTCCTTTCAGCCAGTTTTTGCGGCTGAGAAGGAATTGCACCTCAGATATAGACTTTCAAAGGGTAAGTGATTCCCTAACAACTCGCCTATTGGCAAGAGGGTATACAAAAACCAGCCTTAAAAAAGCATTTAATAGGGTAAAAGCCTCAAATAGACGAAACCTCATTTTCAAATCAAAAAGGAAAAGTAAAGACAATAATACAACCAGGATTATCCTGGGATACTCCAATGAACATCTAAAAATACGAAAAATCATTTCTAAATTCTGGCCAATCCTCACCGAGGATCCTATTCTTAGAAATCTTGTGACAGAGAGGCCACAAATTACCTTTCAAGAAAGCAAGCTCAATCGGTACCATGTTGGTCCCAAGTGAATATAAGGGCGCCTTTAGGAAGGACCCTTGCAAGACCCATGATACCTTTCCATGTGGGTCCTGTGCGCAGTGCAAAGTGATTGGTAGAAGGACCACGCTGGCGCTGCCCAATGGGGATGCCTTCACTTTGAGACATTTTGCGAATTGCAGAACTCGGGGTGTCGTGTATCTCATGCAGTGCCAGTGTGGTGCCTTCTACGTGGGCAAAAACAAACAGGAACTATGGAAACGTGTGGAAAAACATGTACATTCCATTCGCATTGGTAATTGTAATGCTTAACGTCTATCTATTAAGTTCTTGTGGTAAAACCAAGGAAGCTTAAACTTCTGTAGTGTATCAATGCTTTACTAAACAAGGAAAAATCTGCACATACAACTGTAGGATGCACAATACAACACAACTTATAGCTTACAAAATATATGCCTACAAATATAAGCATGTACAACATGTACACATTAAGTAAACTAAATAATTACTCAACTTAGGGGTCAAGATGTCCTCCATGGTCCTTTGCTCAGTCAATCTCAAAAGTTCTTCAAAGCTCTCCAGGTCCAGGCAGTCATGTCTCTCTTTGTCCTTCCAAAACACCATCTGTTCAAACACGTGTCTCCAAAAACCCTTTCCAAGCCCCTCCCACCCATTTCCTGTTTCCTGCAAAGAACGTCCAGCATCAACGGAGGAGGAGGGAAGGGGCTCTGTACACATATCCTGTTACTACCTAAACTCTAATTATTACAGTAAAGTCACTATAGAAATTGCCATAGCAACACAGTAATCTATATTTACCTTTTGGGTAGGCATGTGGCCAGATGCCATAATTATAGAATGCCCACCGTCAATTTTACTGTACTGGACAAGATCCACATTCCGGTCAGGGGTGGGGATTGGAACAAGGTCCTGCTCCAGTGCGAGATGCGCTGGATCAGATACCTGAAGGCCACTACTCCCCCTGGCCTGAATGAGGCTGAGAGCTATAGATCTTTTTTGGAGGGTTTTAGCTCTGGCAAAACGGATTAATTTCCAATTTTGGATTTTCCGTTTCAGGATACAAGCACTTGGGCCCTGTTTTTCTTCACTGGCTTGACCTAATGGGTAAGTCACCTGCCACGACACTCAGTTTGGGCCCCTTTGCCCTGACCCTTCAGGGTCTGGACATTGGGGTGTTTACCCTAATAAATTGTCTATCTCCCCCCTGGATATAAGCCTGGGAATCATGAACAAATTGGGGAAACATAGATAGGGTTTTTGTTTGCAGAATTGTATTATTTTTGGCTTTCTGGTTGATGTCTATATATATACACAATGTGTGTAGTTGTCCTTAGATGCCATTATCATTGTTATAATTGTTCATGGTCACCTAATTGGTTTTCATGTCCTTAATGTAAGAAATATGTTCCAGTACACTTTCCTTGGGTTTGTATTCCTCATGGCATTGGCAATTATGGCAACACATACATTTAGGTTGGGGTTCTTTTGTTTCTCCTTTTCCTCCCAGATATATCCGTTCCCTTGTTTCCACTTATCATCCGTTGTTGGGGGAAAGTTGGAGGTTTTCCTCCTTTCTCTTTGCCCTCTTGGGTGCAATCTTGCATCCACTTGGGCAACCCTTGGCAACGGTGGTATTAGTCTCTTTCTGTTTTGTAGACCCCATCAATTTTCCACCTGGGGGTCCATTTTTCATCATTGAGAAAAAAAAATTCCCCTACAAATCACTGGTTCCATGTTTTGTGTTGCTTGGTTACATGGGACATTGTGTCCTTGTTCTCCTTGTAGATGGGCTCCTTTATCCATCGTGGCTGTGGCACAACCCCCTGTGATCGTATGACTGCGGGAGTTTTGCCCATTTTCTAGCCGCATTAGCCCATTCTAAAGATGGCCGCCAGCTAACTTCCGGGAACAAGATCGCTGGAAGTGAAGTCATCATGCGCCGTCCGAGTGACGGCCTCTATGTCGGTCACCCTGTAATGCACCGCGTCCTCACCATGCGGACGCGGTGACATGGCGGTCTGCGCTGTCATTGCTTGGAACCAGTGACAGGTAAGTATAAAAGAGCACCATGGTGAACAATGGGCGTCATTCCCCCTCCGCAGCCCGTTGAGGTAGGAGGTTATTGTCACACTTAGCAGAGCTTGGAAAGGATCCGTGTGAAAGATCTCAGGGATAGCAGGACATTTTTTGTCCGCCTTGGACCAGCAGGCTCATGCCCTGAGCTAACTTGCGGGATTAGGTTCTCTCATTCCTTGGATACATGGGTGAGTGATCACACAGTAGATCTCCTGCCTTTCAATGTCCTGGAGAGCTTTTTTAATTTAATTTAACAAATAATCCCTCCTTTTTCTTGTATTCCTTTGTCCTCCCTTTTTATCTGACCTAATAGTTGCCTCTCTTAAACGCCATTCTGATTGGATTTTCACATCCTGTTCACCTATGGGATATGGAGAGAAGGAGCGGTGTTTTCCAAGGGGGAGAAGTGAGGGAGAAATAGGTCCCATTGCCTGTGCCGTTGCCCTGGGGAATGCATCTATGGATCTTTTTGGTACATCTGATTGAACAAAAGTGGGTCACCATTTGTTTACACCCCATCGGGTGGGGGGATGGTGATCATTTTATCTTGTCTGATATTTAACAGACATTTGTATTTTGATTTGTTATAGATTTTGATACTGTAATATCGCTTGAAGAAGGATGCCTAGCATTTGAAATGGATCAGATACACGTCTCTGCTTGTCACCAGTTGATCTGGTGACATGTAATTGATGGTGGATAGTATCATTATGTCTAGAATTCAGTCATTGTCCATGTTTTTAATGTTTTGTACATCATGACAGTTTTTGGAATAATATCTATTCTATATTTGTAATAAATATTTTTTGTTTAAACCTTTTTTGTTTATACTCATTGCCTCCAAAATCCCACCAAATATGAGGTTATTTCTACTTTGAATGTACAAGGGATGTGGCAACTACATGTTTCCTCACATGAGTTGGTCTTTTTTCAGCCTTTTGAATGTTCCATTTAATGAAGGATACTCATAGGTAGAGAAAGGTTAATGTTGTAAACCACATGAAAAGATGTCTACACCATGACAGGAAACAGTAGAATGATTCCAGAGAGAGGGAGGGGGAAGGAGTATAGGCAAGTACGGTGAGAGCAATGATAAACCAAGTTATGGACACAGGGAAATAATAATAAATCACATAGTGTAACACAACACAAATAGAGAGGGTGAATCTCCTTAACGAGGGCACAGACTGGAATAAAAATTTACAAGCATAATAATCCCTCTCTACTCTATCCAAAACGAAAAAAAAGTTTTGCCTTTGGTTATACTTTAAGTCTTTTTTCTAAAACTGCTATTAGAACTTGAGATTTTTTTGTCGCAAAAGCAAATTACCATAGTGAAACAAATCATTTCAGTCCAGTTTGGCCATCTTTTTCTTGTAGTTTGAGTTCCCTAATTTTAAGGATTGTGCTGGAGTCATTGGTGTGTGCAGCCTATTGCATTAGGGTGTGCACCCCAGAGCACAATCACACATGCATGTATATCAGCAGAACAGTAGACGGTGTCAGTTGAGCAAAGATTGGTGTCAGTAGGGCAGTGGACAATGTCAGTAGTTTTTTTTTTTATGAGCCTCGTTATGGGGCTTTGGTGAAATATCAAGGGTCTAAACAGACCCCTGATGTCTCACTTTTGTGATAGAGAAAGAAACTGAGGACAGAGATTCCCCAGTCCCTTTCTATGTAGCCAGCAGTAAACATAGTTTACTATGCTTCAATTAAGACTGAAGACAGGAGCGATTGGTACAGATCACTCACTGTGTTTAATCAGAAAAGGAAGGCCGCTTAATGAAATATTTACCAGCCCCTTCCTGCTCCTGAGAGGAGGTAAGCTGGCAGCACTGGAGGGGGGAGACGGGAAGCAGAGGGAATCGACACCGCATGGGGTGATTAGGGTGTGCCCAGGCACATCCGGCACACCCTGTGCGAACGCCTATGGCTGGAGTAATGCGCTTGAAATCATTGATGTTTTACAGTTCCTTAGGAATTGATGGTAATGTCTGAAATGATCTAGAGCAGGGGTCTCAAACTGGTGGCCCCCTAGCTTTTGCGGAACTACAAGTCCCATCATGCCTCTGCCTGAGGAAGTCGTGCTTGTAACTGTCATCCTTGCAATGCAATGCCTTGCTTCATGGGACTTGTAGCTTCACAACAGCTGGAGGGCCGCCAGTTAGAGACCCCTGATCTAGAGAGATGTAAGAGAGAACTGTAAGAACCATCTGCCTTGAGTTCTTTGATCTCAGACAGTTAGACATCTTTTACAGGTAACTTCTGGACTGTTAAATTGTTTGAGGATTTGTATTAGTATTCGCTAGTGTTCTGATGGAGTTTCTGGCATAGCACTGGATTCAGTCCCAAATTCCTTACATGTTTTATATAACTAGGCAAGGCTGACAAAAGCATCCATAATTCTAATAGCCATAGATTTCACTGACGGGAATCATGTCTGTTTTCATAGCCTCTCTGCCTTCTCTTAATTGATTGAGAGTGTAAATGCACAATAAATTTGATTAACATTCTGTGAAAAATGTTTTTAAGGCCTTCACTCATTATTGCTGTAAGTTGAGCTTTCTGCCTCTTGAGTGAAATTAAGTTGCCACTATATGTCCCTGTATGAGCTAGGAAAATAACAAACAATCACTAAGGCCCCTTTCACACTGGGGCGGGGAGGTGCTCTGGCGGTATAGCGGCGCTATTTTTAGCGTCGCTATACCGTCGTTTTTGCCGTGATATTCGGCCGCTAGCGGTGCGGTTTTAACCCCCGCTAGCGGCCAAGAAAGGGTTAATACTGTCCGCAATGCGCTGCTGAAGCAGCGCATTGCGGGCGGTATAGCTGCGCTGTCCCATCGATTTCAATGGGCGGCAGCGGTAAAGGAGCGGTAAACACACCGCTCCACACCGCTCCATCACCGCTCCAAAGATGCGGCTAGCAGGACTTTTTGGAGCGGTCCTGCTAGCGCACCGCTTCAGTGGGAAAGCCTTCAGGCTTTCACATTGAAGACTGCAGGGCAGAATTTTTTCAGGCGTTTTTCAGGTGCTATTTTTAGCGCCTAAACGCCTGAAAAACGCCCCAGTGTGAAAGAGGCCAAATTGTCCCAAAGATCCTTTTCTGCACTCTGTTAGGCAAAGGGACTCATCTCCTGGATCTGGGGTGAGACAGATGACTCAGCCCAGCATAGTGAGAACATTAGTGTGAACTGTAGCTTTAAGGTCTACAATGGAGGCCAAACGTTGCAGCAATATAATGAAAAAGCAGCGAAAATTGCTTCATATGCTAGATAGGTTTCCCAAAGTAGATCAAGGTTGCCATCTGTCATTTTGAAGAGCCTATCTACAACAGATAAACATCCTGGCAATACCCCAGTAGCATACTTAAGGTCATGGCCTTCCTGTGACATTACTTTGGCCAAACAAAACAAGGAACCCATCTAGAAGCCACCCAGCCCTTCCATAGCTGTCAAATGGCTACCATGTGGCCAAGTCCTCCAGCACCATAGAGACATGAAACTAAAGATGCACTGGAAGTGTGCAGAGCGCCTGCCTGTGGATTCCTCTTTAGGGACTATAGTAGAGTACACGAGGGGAGGGGGACTCTGACATGCCAGGCACATCATGGCAGGTGATAGCAGAGGTATTAGAGCCATAAGGACAGCTGAGATATACACAACTTGTTGAGAAAGGATGGGGGGAGACTGGGAGTGATGGGGAGACACAGCTGGACATGTGATGGGTTGCAGCTGTGGGTTAGATATATATGGATGCTGGCAGGAGGGAATGGTGGGATGGTAGTGATGGATAAAATGATTGTGGACTGGTAGTGATGGGAACAGTAGTGGTGGACTGGTAGTGATGGTTAGAGTAGTGGTTGGGTAGTAGTGATAGGTACATCAGTAGTGATGAGCCGAACACCCCCGGGTTCGGTTCGCACCAGAACCCGCGAACGGACCGAAAGTTCGTACGAACATTAGAACCCTATTAAATACAATGGATGCGAACGTTCGAATTCTAAAGTGCTAATTATAACAACTATTATGCATGTTATTGTCCTTAAAAGGGTTTGGGAACCCGGGTTGTGCACCAGGGGACATGTATCAATGCAAAAATAAGTTTTAAAAACGGTTGTTTTTCGGGAGCGGTCATTTTAATGATGCATAAAGTGAAAAAAAAAAGTCAAATATTCCTTTAAATATCGTACCTGGGGGGTGTCTAAAGTATGCCTGTGAAGTGCCACGTGTTTCCCGTGTTTAGAACTGTCCCTGCACAAAATGACACTTCTAAAGGAAAAAAAAGCCATTTAAAACTGCTTGCGGCTTTAATGTAATGTCTGGTCCCGGTAATATGGATGAAAATCTTTAAGAAAAATGGCATAGCTACCCCATGACCCCCCCCCCCCCTACCCCAGCCCATTACCAGCCCCTTTGGGTCTTGTATGGATATTAAGGGGAACCCCGCACATAAAATAAAAAAGGCCCTATATACTCTGAACAGCCGTATACAGGCGGTGCATACAAGACAGGGACTGTAGGTTTGTTCTTATGTAGAATCTGTTTGTAATTTTGAACAGGTACATTGTTGAAGTGTAGCTCCAGCCAAAAAATCTATTTTTAAACTTTTTGGAAAACATAGGTAAGGGTTATCACCCCTGTAACATTTGTTTTGCTGTCTGTGCCCCTGTTCAGAACATTTCACCTCACTTTCCGTCCCAATGACAACTGTTTTTGAAATGTGGGGTTTTTCTTGAAACAAGGATTGCTGATAAAGCATCAGTACAGAGGAGACACCTTTCTCCCATATTTATTCTTACAGGAGAGAATTTTCCTTCCTAGTGGTAGATTTCCTCTCACTTCCTGTTGTCTTCTTGCGTTTGCAAGTAGGAGTCGTTTGTAAGTTGGATGTTTGAAAGTAGGGACCTGCCGTATATACTCTGCAGAAATAGGCCCCTTAGTTGTTGGTGTTGGCACAACACTGTAAGCACTCACAGTTACTCTTGGTTGGTGCTGGAACGCCCTGCTGTCAACTATTATATCAGGAATTTTAATTACATATAATTGTTGAACAGTGGTAGTAAAAATTGGGCCTTTGATGGTGGTGCTGGTGCCACAACACTGTAAGCCCTGACAGTTACTCTTGGTGGGTGCAGCAATGGGCCCTGCTGTGAATTATTAGATCAAGAATTGTAATTACATGCCCCTTTTGAACAGGGGCTGAAAAATTGGGCCTTTCGTGGTGGTGGTGGTGGTGGCGTTGCCACAACACTGTAAGCCCTCAGAGTTACTCTTGGTGGGTGCAGCAATGGGCCCTGCTGTGAATTATTAGATCAAGAATTGTAATTACATGCCCCTTTTGAACAGGGGCTGAAAAATTGGGCCTTTCGTGGTGGTGGTGGTGGTGGTGGCGTTGCCACAACACTGTAAGCCCTCAGAGTTACTCTTGGTGGGTGCAGCAATGGGCCCTGCTGTGAATTATTAGATCAAGAATTGTAATTGCATGCCCCTGTTGAACAGGGGCTGAAAAATTGGGCCTTTCGTGGTGGTGGTGGTGGTGGTGGTGTTGCCACAACACTGTAAGCCCTCAGAGTTACTCTTGGTGGGTGCAGCAATGGGCCCTGCTGTGAATTATTAGATCAAGAATTGTAATTACATGCCCCTTTTGAACAGGGGCTGAAAAATTGGGCCTTTCGTGGTGGTGGTGGTGGTGGCGTTGCCACAACACTGTAAGCCCTCAGAGTTACTCTTGGTGGGTGCAGCAATGGGCCCTGCTGTGAATTATTAGATCAAGAATTGTAATTGCATGCCCCTGTTGAACAGGGGCTGAAAAATTGGGCCTTTCGTGGTGGTGGTGGTGGTGGTGGTGTTGCCACAACACTGTAAGCCCTCAGAGTTACTCTTGGTGGGTGCAGCAATGGGCCCTGCTGTGAATTATTAGATCAAGAATTGTAATTACATGCCCCTTTTGAACAGGGGCTGAAAAATTGGGCCTTTCATGGTGGTGGTGGTGGTGGCGTTGCCACAACACTGTAAGCCCTCAGAGTTACTCTTGGTGGGTGCAGCAATGGGCCCTGCTGTGAATTATTAGATCAAGAATTGTAATTGCATGCCCCTGTTGAACAGGGGCTGAAAAATTGGGCCTTTCGTGGTGGTGGTGGTGGTGGTGGTGTTGCCACAACACTGTAAGCCCTCAGAGTTACTCTTGGTGGGTGCAGCAATGGGCCCTGCTGTGAATTATTAGATCAAGAATTGTAATTACATGCCCCTTTTGAACAGGGGCTGAAAAATTGGGCCTTTCGTGGTGGTGGTGGTGGTGGCGTTGCCACAACACTGTAAGCCCTCAGAGTTACTCTTGGTGGGTGCAGCAATGGGCCCTGCTGTGAATTATTAGATCAAGAATTGTAATTGCATGCCCCTGTTGAACAGGGGCTGAAAAATTGGGCCTTTCGTGGTGGTGGTGGTGGTGTTGCCACAACACTGTAAGCCCTCAGAGTTACTCTTGGTGGGTGCAGCAATGGGCCCTGCTGTGAATTATTAGATCAAGAATTGTAATTACATGCCCCTTTTGAACAGGGGCTGAAAAAATTGGGCCTTTCGTGGTGGTGGTGGTGGTGGCATTGCCACAACACTGTAAGCCCTCAGAGTTACTCTTGGTGGGTGCAGCAATGGGCCCTGCTGTGAATTATTAGATCAAGAATTGTAATTGCATGCCCCTGTTGAACAGGGGCTGAAAAATTGGGCCTTTCGTGGTGGTGGTGGTGGTGGTGGTGGTGTTGCCACAACACTGTAAGCCCTCAGAGTTACTCTTGGTGGGTGCAGCAATGGGCCCTGCTGTGAATTATTAGATCAAGAATTGTAATTACATGCCCCTTTTGAACAGGGGCTGAAAAATTGGGCCTTTCGTGGTGGTGGTGGTGGTGGCGTTGCCACAACACTGTAAGCCCTCAGAGTTACTCTTGGTGGGTGCAGCAATGGGCCCTGCTGTGAATTATTAGATCAAGAATTGTAATTGCATGCCCCTGTTAAACAGGGGCTGAAAAATTGGGCCTTAGGCACTGGTGCCACAACACTCCAACCCCTCACAGATACTGTACTTGGAGCACAGCAATGAGCCCTATGGCAAATTATTGCTAAAAAAATTGTAATTACACGCCCCTGTAAAACAGGGGCTGAAAAATTGGGCCTTAGCCACTGGTGGCGGCACCCATAAACAAAAATGATCTTCCAAGCTATCATCATCAATCGTATCATTGAGGACTCGGAGGAGGAGGATAGCCAGTCAACATAACAGCACAGGCACTCAGCATCAGCATCAGTCTTGAAGGGATGTGACATGTTAAAATCAATTAGTCTGTTATATCAGCATCAGGTGTGTGGTAGCTGGTGGTGATCCAAGACTGGTTCATCTTGATGAAAGTCAGTCGATCAACCGAGTCGGTGGACAGGCGCACCCTGTGATCCGTGACAAATCCTCCAGCAGCACTGAATGTGCGTTCCCGAAAGAACGCTGGATGCAGGACAGGCCAGTAGCTCAATTGCATACTGTGCAAGCTCTGGCCAGTGATCCATCCTCAAGACCCAGTAAGCCAGAGGATTTTCGGTGGGGAAGGTGTCCAAGTCTGACCTTGCCCCTAGATATTCCTGCACCATGTTTATCAGACGCTGGCGATGGTTGCTGGAACCGATCATACTTTGGGGCTGCGGACTAAAGAATTGTCTGAACGCATCGGTCAGACGGCCACTTTCCCCACCGCTCCTTCTTTGACTGGCCGAAGCCTCAGCAACTCGTTGTCCAGGACCAGGAGTTTGTAACCTCCCAGTCTCTGGGAACGCGTTGCACAGACCTTTCTGCAAGGCCTCCCGGAGTTGTCTCATCCTCTGCTCCCTCTGCGACGGTAACATAAGGTCCGCAACCTTACCCTTGTACCGTGGATCAAGGAGAGTGGCCAGCCAGTAATGGTCCCTCTCCTTGATCCGAAGAATACGAGGATCCTTCCGCAGACTTTGCAGGATCAGGGAGGCCATGCAGCGTAGGTTTGCTGAGGCATTCGCTCCGGAGTCCTCTGGGTCACTAAGGACGACATGATCCGCAGCCACCTCCTCCCAGCCACGTACAAGTCCACTGGTTTCTTGGGACTGTAAATCATCCCTAAAAGACTGCTGCTGATGATGCTGAGTGCCAGCCTCCACCTCCATGCTGACACAATCCTCCTCCTCCTCCTCCTCCTCCTCCTCCTCTTCCTGTGCGATGGGTGGGACAGAAGGAACACTGTCTGGGTAAAGGGGGCCTTGAGAGGCAAGGAAGTCCTCCTCTTCCTGCCTCTGTTCTGCCTCAAGTGCCCTGTCCATTATTCCACGCAGCGTGTGCTCCAACAGGTGGACAAGAGGTACAGTGTCACTGATGCATGCACTGTCACTGCTCACCATCCTCGTGCCCTCCTCAAATGGTGCCAGGACAGTGCATGCATCCCTGATCATGCCCCACTGGCGTGGAGAAAAAAAAACAAGCTCCCCTGACCCTGTCCTGGTGCCGTAGTCGCACAGGTACTCATTGATGGCCCTCTGCTGCGTGTGCAGCCGCTGCAGCATGGCCAATGTTGAGTTCCACCTGGTGGGCATGTCACATATAAGGCGGTTCTTGGGCAGGTTCAACTCCTTTTGCAGCTCAGCCAGGCGAGCACTGGCATTATAAGATCTGCGGAAATGCACACAGACTTTCCTGGCCTGCCTCAGGACATCCTGTAAGCCCGGGTACCTGCCCAAGAACCGCTGCACCACCAGGTTAAGGACGTGAGCCACACAGGGCACATGGGTCAGTTGTCCCTGTCGGAGGGCGGAGAGGAGGTTGGTGCCATTGTCGCAAACCACCATTCCTGGCTTAAGCTGGCGTGGCGTCAACCACCTCTCGGCCTGGCCCTGCAGAGCAGACAGGACCTCTGCCCCAGTGTGGCTTCTGTCCCCCAAACACACCAGCGCAAGCACAGCATGGCATCTTTTTGCCTGCGTACTTGCGTAGCCCCTTGAACGCCTACGGAGCACCGCTGGTTCCGAGGACAAACCACAGGAAGAGGCCATGGAGGAAGAAGAAGAGGAGGGGGTGGAGGAGAGAGGTGTGTCACAACCAGTAGTAGCATTTTGGAGGCGTGGCGGTGGAACAACCTCCAACACTACTGCACCTTGTCCTGCATCCTTCCCAGCTGCCAAAAGAGTGACCCAATGGGCTGTGAAAGAAAGGTAACGTCCCTGTCCATGCCTGCTGGACCATGAGTCAGCGGTAATATGCACCTTACCGCTGACCGCCCTGTCCAGCGAGGCCAAGACATTGCCTTCCACATGCCGGTAGAGAGCCGGAATAGCCTTCCGTGAGAAAAAGTGGCGTTTGGGAACCTGCCACTGAGGAACCGCACATTGCACAAACTCACGGAAGGGGGCCGAGTCTACCAACTGAAAAGGCAGCAGTTGAAGCGCTAGCAATTTAGCCAAGCTAGCATTCAACCGCTGGGCATGTGGATGGCTGGGAGTGAACTTCTTTCGACGGTCCAGCAGCTGGGGCAGGGAAATTTGCCTGCTAGAATCGGACGTCGGTGTACTGCTAGCAGAGTGGCCGCAAGTACTTGGCTGTGACACACCTAATTCTACACCTTCATTCCTCTCAGTGCATGTTTCAGAGAGGACTGAAGTTATAGTGGGGTTGGAGATCCCAGCTGATGCGGTGCAAGGAGAGGTCCGCTTTGTTCTTTGGTGTGGGTCTTTGAGGTAGGCTTGCCAACGAGCTGCATGGCAGGTCAACATATGTCTGGTCAGGCATGTGGTACCCAAGCGGCTGATGTTTTGGCCACGCGATATACGCTTGAGACATATGTTGCAAACAGCAGCTGTGCGATCTGATGCACTAGCCTCAAAAAAGGCCCACACCAAAGAACTTTTTGAATGACGGGCAGAGGCAGCGCCCTGCACAGGCGGAGCTCTGCGGTGTGATTCCGTCGGTGTACTGCCCTTACGCTGGCCACCAAAGGGCATCCTGCCTCGTTGGAGATGTGCCTCCTCCTCATCCTCCTCCTCCTCCTCTCTCCTATTAGGCACCCACGTGGAGTCAGTGACCTCATCATCCCCTCCCTCCTCATCACTGGAGCCAATCTGGCAGTATGCTGCAGCTGCTGGAACATGACTGCCAGATTGGTGTCCTTCTTGAGCATCCCCTCTGTCTGCTCTCACGCTACTGCCTTCCTGTAGCTGGGTTTCATCATCAGACCCTTCGAAACGCTGGGCATCCTCCTGGAGCATGTACCCAACACTGTGCTCAAACAGTTCGGGGGACTCCTCAGGAGGAGGACATGGTGGGTCTAGGGAAGGAGTGACTGATGATGAGTCTGACATTGATACCAGGGAAGAGGACGCTTTGGCAGCTGCTTTTCCAGTACCCTGAGCCTGGGTGAGAGAGGATGAGGAGGAGGAGGAGGGCTTGGTCATCCACTCTACCAAGTCTTCGGAATGATGTGGCTCAACATGTCCAGCTGCCGAAAAGAAGGACAAGCGTGTCCCATGGCCATGTGCTGATGACAATGCACCGCGTCCACAACCAGCACTGTTGCCCCCAGACACAGAGCCTGCTTGCCCTCTTTTATTGCCTCCTGACTGTCTGCCTCTCCTTGTTTGCCTTCCAGACATTCTAATAGATGGCCTGCAGGGAGATGGGAAAAAAGCAATAAGGGCTACCTTCAGGTGTCCTTCTCTGTCCCTTTACTTAAGGATTTCTAAATATGGTTGAGGATGATTGCTTTTGCACAGAATATCACAACGACAATTTCCCTGACTGTCCAAAAAAACAAGGATTTCAAAGATGGTTGATGAGGAATGCTTTAGCACACTATAGCACAAGGAGAATTTCCCTCACTGTCCTTCCCTGTCCCTAGAAACAAGGATTATCACAGTGAAAGAAACTGACACTCTTCCTACCTATAGTTTTCTGTCCCTAGAAAAAATGTTTTTTTAAAGCACACTATAGCACAAGGAGAATTTCCCTCACTTTCCTTCTTTGTCCCTAGAAACAAGGATTATCACAGTGAAAGAAACTGACACTCTTCCTTCCTATAGTTTTCTGTCCCTAGAAAAAATGTTTTTTTAAAGCACACTATAGCACAAGGAGAATTCCCTCACTGTCCTTCCCTGTCCCTAGAAACAAGGATTCGCACAGTAAAAGACACTGACACTCTCCCTACCTATAGTTTTCTGTCCCTAGAAAAAATGTTTTTTTAAAGCACACTATAGCACAAGGAGAATTTCCCTCACTTTCCTTCTTTGTCCCTAGAAACAAGGATTATCACAGTGAAAGAAACTGACACTCTTCCTACCTATAGTTTTCTGTCCCTAGAAAAAATGTTTTTTTAAAGCACACTATAGCACAAGGAGAATTCCCTCACTGTCCTTTCCTGTCCCTAGAAACAAGGATTCGCACAGTAAAACACACTGACACTCTCCCTACCTATAGTTTTCTGTCCCTAGAAAAAATGTTTTTTTAAAGCACACTATAGCACAAGGAGAATTTCCCTCACTTTCCTTCCCTGTCCCTAGAAACAAGGATTATCACAGTGAAAGAAACTGACACTCTTCCTACCTATAGTTTTCTGTCCCTAGAAAAAATGTTTTTTTAAAGCACACTATAGCACAAGGAGAATTTCCCTCACTTTCCTTCTTTGTCCCTAGAAACAAGGATTATCACAGTGAAAGAAACTGACACTCTTCCTTCCTATAGTTTTCTGTCCCTAGAAAAAATGTTTTTTTAAAGCACACTATAGCACGAGGAGAATTCCCTCACTGTCCTTCCCTGTCCCTAGAAACAAGGATTCGCACAGTAAAAGACACTGACACTCTCCCTACCTATAGTTTTCTGTCCCTAGAAAAAATGTTTTTTTAAAGCACACTATAGCACAAGGAGAATTTCCCTCACTTTCCTTCTTTGTCCCTAGAAACAAGGATTATCACAGTGAAAGAAACTGACACTCTTCCTTCCTATAGTTTTCTGTCCCTAGAAAAAATGTTTTTTTAAAGCACACTATAGCACAAGGAGAATTCCCTCACTGTCCTTCCCTATCCCTAGAAACAAGGATTCGCACAGTAAAAGACACTGACACTCTCCCTACCTATAGTTTTCTGTCCCTAGAAAAAATGTTTTTTTAAAGCACACTATAGCACAAGGAGAATTTCCCTCACTTTCCTTCTTTGTCCCTAGAAACAAGGATTATCACAGTGAAAGAAACTGACACTCTTCCTACCTATAGTTTTCTGTCCCTAGAAAAAATGTTTTTTTAAAGCACACTATAGCACAAGGAGAATTCCCTCACTGTCCTTCCCTGTCCCTAGAAACAAGGATTATCACAGTGAAAGAAACTGACACTCTTCCTACCTATAGTTTTCTGTCCCTAGAAAAAATGTTTTTTTAAAGCACACTATAGCACAAGGAGAATTTCCCTCACTTTCCTTCTTTGTCCCTAGAAACAAGGATTATCACAGTGAAAGAAACTGACACTCTTCCTTCCTATAGTTTTCTGTCCCTAGAAAAAATGTTTTTTTAAAGCACACTATAGCACAAGGAGAATTCCCTCACTGTCCTTCCCTGTCCCTAGAAACAAGGATTCGCACAGTAAAAGACACTGACACTCTCCCTACCTATAGTTTTCTGTCCCTAGAAAAAATGTTTTTTTAAAGCACACTATAGCACAAGGAGAATTTCCCTCACTTTCCTTCTTTGTCCCTAGAAACAAGGATTATCACAGTGAAAGAAACTGACACTCTTCCTACCTATAGTTTTCTGTCCCTAGAAAAAATGTTTTTTTAAAGCACACTATAGCACAAGGAGAATTCCCTCACTGTCCTTCCCTGTCCCTAGAAACAAGGATTCGCACAGTAAAACACACTGACACTCTCCCTACCTATAGTTTTCTGTCCCTAGAAAAAATGTTTTTTTAAAGCACACTATAGCACAAGGAGAATTCCCTCACTGTCCTTCCCTGTCCCTAGAAACAAGGATTCGCACAGTAAAAGACACTGACACTCTCCCTACCTATAGTTTTCTGTCCCTAGAAAAAATGTTTTTTTAAAGCACACTATAGCACAAGGAGAATTTCCCTCACTTTCCT
The DNA here is from genome assembly GCA_029206835.1 of Rana muscosa. Taxonomy (NCBI): domain Eukaryota; kingdom Metazoa; phylum Chordata; class Amphibia; order Anura; family Ranidae; genus Rana; species Rana muscosa. The sequence continues at coordinate 271,416,515 of CM055117.1, forward strand.
TCTTTGTCCCTAGAAACAAGGATTATCACAGTGAAAGAAACTGACACTCTTCCTACCTATAGTTTTCTGTCCCTAGAAAAAATGTTTTTTTAAAGCACACTATAGCACAAGGAGAATTCCCTCACTGTCCTTCCCTTGTCCCTAGAAACAAGGATTATCACAGTGAAAGAAACTGACACTCTTCCTACCTATAGTTTTCTGTCCCTAGAAAAAATGTTTTTTTAAAGCACACTATAGCACAAGGAGAATTTCCCTCACTTTCCTTCTTTGTCCCTAGAAACAAGGATTATCACAGTGAAAGAAACTGACACTCTTCCTTCCTATAGTTTTCTGTCCCTAGAAAAAATGTTTTTTTAAAGCACACTATAGCACAAGGAGAATTCCCTCACTGTCCTTCCCTGTCCCTAGAAACAAGGATTCGCACAGTAAAAGACACTGACACTCTCCCTACCTATAGTTTTCTGTCCCTAGAAAAAATGTTTTTTTAAAGCACACTATAGCACAAGGAGAATTTCCCTCACTTTCCTTCTTTGTCCCTAGAAACAAGGATTATCACAGTGAAAGAAACTGACACTCTTCCTACCTATAGTTTTCTGTCCCTAGAAAAAATGTTTTTTTAAAGCACACTATAGCACAAGGAGAATTCCCTCACTGTCCTTCCCTGTCCCTAGAAACAAGGATTCGCACAGTAAAACACACTGACACTCTCCCTACCTATAGTTTTCTGTCCCTAGAAAAAATGTTTTTTAAAGCACACTATAGCACAAGGAGAATTCCCTCACTGTCCTTCCCTGTCCCTAGAAACAAGGATTCGCACAGTAAAAGACACTGACACTCTCCCTACCTATAGTTTTCTGTCCCTAGAAAAAATGTTTTTTTAAAGCACACTATAGCACAAGGAGAATTTCCCTCACTTTCCTTCTTTGTCCCTAGAAACAAGGATTATCACAGTGAAAGAAACTGACACTCTTCCTACCTATAGTTTTCTGTCCCTAGAAAAAATGTTTTTTTAAAGCACACTATAGCACAAGGAGAATTCCCTCACTGTCCTTCCCTTGTCCCTAGAAACAAGGATTATCACAGTGAAAGAAACTGACACTCTTCCTACCTATAGTTTTCTGTCCCTAGAAAAAATGTTTTTTTAAAGCACACTATAGCACAAGGAGAATTTCCCTCACTTTCCTTCTTTGTCCCTAGAAACAAGGATTATCACAGTGAAAGAAACAGACACTCTTCCTACCTATAGTTTTCTGTCCCTAGAAAAAATGTTTTTTTAAAGCACACTATAGCACAAGGAGAATTCCCTCACTGTCCTTCCCTGTCCCTAGAAACAAGGATTATCACAGTGAAAGAAAATGACACTCTTCCTACCTATAGTTTTCTGTCCCTAGAAAAAATGTTTTTTTAAAGCACACTATAGCACAAGGAGAATTTCCCTCACTTTCCTTCTTTGTCCCTAGAAACAAGGATTATCACAGTGAAAGAAACTGACACTCTTCCTTCCTATAGTTTTCTGTCCCTAGAAAAAATGTTTTTTTAAAGCACACTATAGCACAAGGAGAATTTCCCTCACTTTCCTTCTTTGTCCCTAGAAACAAGGATTATCACAGTGAAAGAAACTGACACTCTTCCTACCTATAGTTTTCTGTCCCTAGAAAAAATGTTTTTTTAAAGCACACTATAGCACAAGGAGAATTCCCTCACTGTCCTTCCCTGTCCCTAGAAACAAGGATTCGCACAGTAAAACACACTGACACTCTCCCTACCTATAGTTTTCTGTCCCTAGAAATTTTTTTTTTTTAAAGCACACTATAGCACAAGGAGAATTCCCTCACTGTCCTTCCCTGTCCCTAGAAACAAGGATTCGCACAGTAAAACACACTGACACTCTCCCTACCTATAGTTTTCTGTCCCTAGAAAAAATGTTTTTTTAAAGCACACTATAGCACAAGGAGAATTTCCCTCACTTTCCTTCTTTGTCCCTAGAAACAAGGATTATCACAGTGAAAGAAACTGACACTCTTCCTACCTATAGTTTTCTGTCCCTAGAAAAAATGTTTTTTTAAAGCACACTATAGCACAAGGAGAATTCCCTCACTGTCCTTCCCTGTCCCTAGAAACAAGGATTCGCACAGTAAAACACACTGACACTCTCCCTACCTATAGTTTTCTGTCCCTAGAAAAAATGTTTTTTTAAAGCACACTATAGCACAAGGAGAATTCCCTCACTGTCCTTCCCTGTCCCTAGAAACAAGGATTCGCACAGTAAAACACACTGACACTCTCCCTACCTATAGTTTTCTGTCCCTAGAAAAAATGTTTTTTTAAAGCACACTATAGCACAAGGAGAATTCCCTCACTGTCCTTCCCTGTCCCAAGAAACAAGGATTCGCACAGTAAAACACACTGACACTCTCCCTACCTATCCTTCTCTTTCCCTAAACTAAAGGAATCCAGGTTAAGCAAGAAAAAAATAAATGTCACTGTCCCTGCCTATGCTTCTCTTTCCCTGCTCCGGAACACACTACACTAGGCCGCCGTGCTGGCGGCCTTTTATAGTGTGGGGCGTGTACTAAACACCCTCAGCAATAATTGGCCACAGGCATCCTGCCTGTGGCCAATCATTGCTCTCCTCGCTGCCGGCGCTGTGATTGGCCAAGCATGCGGGGTCACAGTGCATGCTTGGCCAATCACAGCGCCTGGATGACACTGCGATGGCGTAGTGCATTGTGGGCCGTTCGCGTCACTCGAATTTGGCGCGAACGGCCCAAATCGTTCGATCTTCGTCGAACGATCGAACAGCCGATGTTCGAGTCGAATGTATGTTCGACTCGAACACGAAGCTCATCCCTATACATCAGTAGTGGGGGGTGTTAGTGATAAGTACAATAGTGGTGAGAATAATGGAACAGTAATGGAGGAGACGATGTAGATGGTAGGGATTGGTATGATGCTGCTGGTAATATTTGAAGAAAATGGGGTTGATGGGGGTGATAGTGGTGGGTACAGCTTTGATGGGGGTGGTATTCATGGGCAGGGCCGCCAATAGGGGAGTACAGGCAGTATTCCTGTACCAGGCATGGGCAAAATCGGGTCATCAGGGGGGTCTAGTAGGGGCTTTCTGTGGGAGGGGAGTGGCCATGTCAATTGAGCTGTATGAGGCCCCATGATTTTCCACTGCCCAGGCCCCCCCCTTTTTGGCCTAGGCCTGGTACAGGAGGACCAGTGCTCCCCCTTATTGGTGGCTCTGCATACATGTATAGATGATTCCATACAAATTAGCAGTATGATCCGGCTGAAGTAGTTTGGCTGTACTGCTGAACTAGTTCAAAGTATCTACTGGTATACATAAAATAGGTGCAAAGAGAACATCTGCGGCCCATACCCGAGATGGTTAATAGTCTTATGCATTAAAGTCCATAAAAACGTAGTTCCCTGAGGTGGACCCATTGAAGGGGTTCCCAAAATCTTATATCCAGTCTGCGCTTGTTGAAATATGTGACCCTAGAACTGTCCGCTTGCAAAGGAAATTATATTTAATTTGCATACAAATATATGTAGCTCCCAGGGGGGGTTTTCTTTGGTGACTCTCCTCTCTCTCTTCCCCCCCTGTGGCTACGCCGGATCCACACTTTGTTAAGTATGAAAATCCACTGTTTAATTACCTTTGGGTCTGCAGCAAAATACCTCTCACGAGTGGATCCTTCAGCTTCGTTGTCTAGGTACACCAGTGTATTCAGGAATAAGGTCAGTGTCCACACACGAGTAAAACCTAATCAGCAAGGCTTTGTTCTTTTTGTTACTTTTGAGTCAACTTGAAGAAAGTGAAGGCAGGAAAGTTGAAGATGTAGGGGAAGGTTCAGGCACGCAACACTTAGATCCCAAATATATACACACTCGTCGCCACTCAAGCCTGAGTGGGTATTGCTCATCCGGATAGTCCCTATAAGAGCAGTCCTAGCAGCCGGGATGGAGCACGGATGTCAGAGATGATGGATCCCCCTATAGGCAGGCCTCCAGGCCTCTCCCCGAGACAGCAGTACCGTCGCTATCTCCGCCAGGATTGATCTTCCCCTGGAACTCCTTTCCTAAAGATGGGCCCCCTTACAAACGGGCAGCCTGGGGTCCTTCTCCGAAGCGTAGGCCCTTGTTAGGAGAGCTGGGCTTACGATGCAGCAGCAGAGCCTCGGGCTAAAGGTGCCCAAAGCCTAAACACACCCGCGCACCTCATGCCATGTGGGCCACGAGGCATGCTCACTGGACCAGAGATCCCCCTGAACGCTTTGGGGTCCCCCTGGAATCGCCTCATGCCAAATGGCGTCTTCCCCTTTTGTACCCTCTCCCAGTGGACTACGCCCACTGCACGGCTGCAGACAGAGGACACCCAAGGTGCTGTGATACCCCCGTGATCCAGCCTGTGCCAGCGGTGACAGTGCCACCTGCAGGCAAAGGAGAATAACACTGCCGGGCAGAATTACACCCAGAGCAGAGAATAAATTTGAACTATAATTGGTCTGAGCCCAACTACTGGCTCAGACTGCCCCTAAATTTCCATATAGCGCCCCCAAATATTGGGGGGGGGTGCTACATATATATATAAATAAGGATATATGCAATGTTACATTAAATGAAAATATATTCTTCTGTATAAGTAAAATAAATGAGCAAAAAGTGTGACCAGGCAGTGGGAAAAGCGAATAGAATTCTAGGATGCATCACTAGAGAGGACACCAGCTGGAGGAAGGAGGTCCTGATTGCCCTATGTAGATTTTTAGTGGCACCTCATTTAGAAGACTGTGTCTAGTTCTGGAGATCCCACTTACAAAAAGATTTTGATAAGGTAGAACGAGTCCAGAGACAGATAACAAATTGGTGAAAGGTATGGGGGATAAAACATATCGAGAGCGACTTCAGGAACTTAACATGTACAGTCTGGAGGAAAGAAGGGAAAGAGGAGACATGATTAAAATGTTTAACCACTCGCCTACTGGGCACTTTCACCCCCTTCCTGCACAGGCTAATTTTCAGCTTTACGCACTGCCGTTTTTTGAATGACAATTGCGCGGTCATGCAGCACTGTACTTTTTTTTCACTGTGTTTTTTCACACAAATAGAGCTTTCTTGCTCATACATCACGGGACACAGAGCCTTAATTACTTAATGGGTTATGTAGTCACCACAGGTGATTGGACACTGGCAAACCCAATTAGAATTGAGTTCCTCCCCTATATAACCCCTCCCAAATGGAGAGTACCTCCGTTTTTTCACCAGGGTATAAGGTTGAACATGTGCTAAGAAGAAAAAGCTCTTTTGATGGTTTCTCCGGAGAACTAGGAGCTATAACCGGATCCATGCCTCGGGCTGATATCAAAGGCCTAAGATGGGTGGTACCCGGGCCTCGTGTAAAGAAGAAACAAGGTTTGCCTGTAATGTCTCTCTGCGGAGGTCTGGGATCCAGACTTTGGTGTACTAATGCCACTGTGGCACGAAAAGTTACTGGCGGAGTCTTCTACAGGTCCAGGTATGAGGTTCCTTTGAGTGGAAACCCATGGAAACCTGAAGGTTGGCACAACTTACCTGGGTGAAGGCTGGATCTGCTTTTCAGCAGCTTTCCTGCAGCTTTCCTGCAGCGCGGATAAGGTAAAGGCAGTGTGAAGGACTAGCATCAAGTGTAGAGCTTGAAGGACACCGCCACTCACTGGTTCTTCTTTTTAAGGGTTGTTTGCCCATTTTTATTAAAAGAAGTTCAAAACAAAATCAAAAGGTTTTCCCTCGCAGGGGTTTCAGTACTCCTTTTCAACAACAAAATGTCATTTAGCCTCCTGGCTTATAAATACAGCAGTGCTGCTCAGGCCTTCCACTTCAGGCTCTTGTCTGTCTCCTATAGACTATTCCATCTGCAACACCATCCATTTGGATAGCAGCCCCTTGCTGCTCTGACCCTCAGACCTGGGTCTCTGGCTTCCACTGTGCACACAAGCACTCTCTGACTTCTCCAGTGCACACTTGCACTCTATAGCTTCCCCAGTGCACACCTGCACTCGTCGGAAGGGTGGGGCCCAGAATGCTGGTCCTGATTCTACTATCAGGCCCACACACACCTGAACAATCAGTGTGCAGTTGAGTCTCAAAACCCGGATCCAGGACTGGGGATTTCATCCCACCCGGATCTCTAAGAAATCCCCAAGCTCCGGGTCCCAAAGTGGATTTTAGTAAATCATGAGGAAACTGAAAAGCCAGTTTCCTCCCAAACAAGCAAATACCCTGGAGCCCCTCAACCTGCCTGGTTGAGAATCCTGTATTCATACACTGGTGGGGTACCACACTACCACAGCAGATAATTTACATTTAATGTTATCTTCTGTGAGTAGGATGTCTTACCTGGTTTTCACCACCAGAGGGAGTAAGTTTCATACCTGGTGTATTCTTACAAAGCCATCCAGGAACACGCTCAGTGAAGTCGGTCAAAATAAAAACGCCACTCACCTCCTCCTCCTCTGCCACAAACACATAACAGGGGTCCCCCAAAGCCCCCAGTGGTCTTCTCTCTTCCTCTCCTTGCCCTGGCCGCTGCCATGATGGTCGGCACATGCGCACGCCGGGAGCGCGCTTTTGACTGTCCCATAGGCAGAAGAGAAGGGGAGGGCTGTGGTTGCTCGTGCCCGTGCGCGTGCACGGCACACCTGTGTGCAGGCGCCAAGAGCCTTGTTTTAAAAGCCTAGCACGCCAGAGCCTTCTGTTAGCGGCATGGACACAGAGCTGTGGGCTGTAAGCATTCCTGTGGATTAAACCAGGCAAACCTAAGACTCCTACTCTGCATCAGGTTGTGCGGTGAGCTAATATTGTGTATTGTAAGACTATAGCACAACAGTGATTGCATTTTGTTATAGTACTTCTGCTTTGCAGTATGTAGTGATACCTTCAGTTAAGAGGGCCGCAGATTTAGTTTGGGCCCTGAAGACAGCTCCGCCAACCCCCGGCAATTTACTCGACCCCCTACTGGCACAGTTAGTCTAGGGTAATATGTGTATATCTTATGCTCTATGATTAAATTCAAACACCAATGCAGTGATAGAAGAATAACGAATTTACTTTCTACTGGCAATAAAATCAACAGTGGTAACAGATCACATGAATCTATCTGCAGAGCCCTGCAGCAATAGTCACACTATAACTATTAAGATATGGCGCACACGCGCCACGTGTAACAGTACTTCACTATGCGCCCTATGGCGCAGCAACTAAATAAACTATCTAGATGGCCAGGCCTGACCATATAACTCAGTCTCTAGTGGGGTAAAATTCTTCGCATGCAAGTCTTTAAACGGTGGTGCACATTTCAGGAACACATTTGTAATCCAAGGGGGGGGTAAAAATACCAACACAGAACACTCCACTAGAGATCCGTTTGACTCAGTTCTGCTATGGATCTCCAGTGGGGGAAAATAACTAAAATAGGAACTGGTGGGCCACGGCAGTCTGTAGGCCTAACAATGGTATACAGTATTTGTGGATTGAGCATATGCTCGCTTACCCCTCCGGACGCGATCCCAGTCCGGGAACTTCCACCTGCTGTGTCTCCACGCACAGCGTCTGCAGCGGTCTGGTCTCCGGCTCAACAGCGGTTGAAGAAAACAGAGTCAGATGCCACCCAGGCTCGCACCCAGGCAGGTGGAAGGCTCTTTTGGGTAGCAGCGCAAGGCCCCAGGCTTCAGGCCTTGCACTACAGCGGATCCGCACAGGAAGATCTCTCCCTTGAAGTCTCGTGTCCCAAAGAGGCCGAGCCCAGCCTCGCCTCCTCCTTATATAACCCCTCCCATGAGTCTCTGGGGTGGAAACATTGTCGAAAGGGGTTCTGGGTAAGGTAGTCCTGGGAGTCTTAAAGGGGACCCCGCTACACACTCCCCCCACTTAAACTCTTTGGTCCCCAAAGATAATTCTAGCATACATCGCATACAACCCTAGACAACATTGCGTATGATGTTGGCATAGGGAATTCCCACCAAAACAAAGGGGTTGAATTCCCTTGCCCACAGGTCACACTATCATGAGTGGCCTGCCTAACTGTGCCAGAGAGTGAGTGGGGGTTGCCCTCCACCAAATGAACAGTGGAGGGATCCGGATTCTCTACACTCCTCCTGGCAGTTACCACAGAATCTTCTGAGCTCTTCCCCATTTGTGGGTAGGTCAACTTTTTGGGAGGCCTTATGACTCTTCGAGCCCTTTGCTCTCTTGGGGTTTCTGGCTCTGGCGCCACAGGCTCTTCTTCTGTAGCCGGCTCGGGCAACATGGCAGGCTCTGTAACATCTGCTTCAGGAGCCGAGGGATACATAGAGTCTCTAGGGTCCTTTTCAGAGTAAGCATCACAAGCATCTTCCCAGTAATCTGATGAAGGACTAGATGGGATGAACTCAGTGGCTTCTGCATTCAGTTGTCCATCTATAGTGTCTTCAGTGGTTGGAAGATCTATAGCAGAAGTTCCTGGATTTGGGGAAGGCCACAGCCAGTCAAGTTCTCTTCCTTCATCTCCACTGAGTTCAGAGGCCTCTCCATCTTCAGCCCGAGAGGTCTGGGACCGAGTGTTTGGCCTGGGGGTATCCAGAATAGAGACTGGTTCAGGGGAGTCCCTCACTGGAGGTATTCTGACCGCTTCAGCAAGTGGGAGCAGGTGGTTTCCATGCCACGTCTTCAGTGGTCCTACCTTTCCTTCTGGCTTCAACTTGTAGACAGGTAGGCCAGGCAGTTTCCTACAGATGACATAGGGTTCAGATCTCCATCTGTCTGCAAGTTTGTGTTTTCCAGGGACCCCCAGATTGCGTAGCAGTACTCGGTCCCCGGGCTGCAGGTCTTGCACCCGGACCCTCAAGTCGAAGTTTCTTTTATTTCGAGCTCCCCTTTGATCTGAGGCTGCTTGAGCTTGTTCATAGGCTACTTTCAGGCTGTGTCTGAGCCTGTCCACATATCCTTTGTGGGATGTGGCTGAGGAATGGTCTAAAGAGGTGCCAAAGGCCAGGTCCACAGGTAACCTTGCTTCTCTCCCAAACATGAGTCAATATGGGGAGTAGCCTGTAGCATCACTGGTGGTGCAGTTGTAAGCGTGTACTATAGCTGCTATGTGTTTGCTCCAATGTTGTTTCTTCTCACTATCCAGAGTTCCCAACATGTTGAGCAGGGTTCGGTTAAACCTCCCTGGCTGAGCATCTCCCTGTGGGTGATAAGGTGTGGTTCGGAATTTCTTGATTCCTAACAAATCCAGTAGTTTCCGGATCAGCCGACTCTCAAAGTCCCTTCCTTGATCTGAATGGAGTCGCTGTGGCAGCCCATAATGGACAAAATACTTCTCCATAAGTACCTTGGCTACTGTGGAAGCCTTCTGGTCTTTGGTTGGGAAAGCTTGGGCATACCGGGTGAAATTATCGGTTATCACCAGAACATTTCCTAGTCCACTCAGGTCAGGTTCGAGGCAGAGAAAATCAATGCATACCAGATCCATTGGGCCTTGACTTTGTAGATGGCCCATTGGGGCAGCTTGATGGGGTAAAGTCTTCCTCTGGATGCAGCGTGCACATGAATGGCCGTACTCTTCTACTTCTGCCCTCATGCAGGGCCAATAGAACCGACTTCTGACAAGTTGAAAGGTTCTTTCCGCCCCTAGGTGGCCGTGATTGTCATGTAGGGCAATCAAAACAGTCTCTCGATGTTTTTCCGGAAGAAACAATTGCCATTTATCTTCCAGGTCATCAGAGGGGCCCCTTCGGTAGACCACTCCCTGATGCACCTGCAACCTGTCCCACTCTTTCCTCAACAGGCGAGCTTCCTTTGAGGAGTGGTGCAGGAGTCTATTTGGATCCTGATTCTCCAGGGCTTCCAGAACCAATTTCCCCATGGGGTCTTCTAATTGGTCGCATCTCAGTTCCTTCTTGGACAGTTTCGGCAGATTGTCTTCCTCCAATTGGGTTACTCCACAGTATTGTTTGGGGACTCCTACCATGGTAACTCCTATCTCTTCCGCCCTTGAGCCTCCTCTGGCTTGTAATTCAGCCCCTTGATGAAGGGCCCGCACCCCATCAGGTGCCACTTGAGTCCAGTCTTCTATGTCACTGGTGGGGGCATGAGATCTCCTGGACAGAGCGTCTGCATCTCGATTTCCAGCCCCTGGCCTGTACTTTAGGCTGAAATTGAATCCAGACAGTGCGGCCAGCCACCTATGTCCAGTGGCGTCCAGCTTTGCTGTGGTGAAAAGGTAGGTAAGGGGGTTGTTGTCGGTCTTCACAGTGAACTCCGCCCCATACAGGTAGTCTTTGAGCTTGTCTACTACCGCCCACTTAAGGGCCAGGAACTCCAGCTTGTGAGTGGGGTAGTTTTTCTCAGAGGGGGTCAGGCTCCTACTCACGTAGGCAACAGGCCGCAGTTGTCCTTCATGTTCTTGGTAAAGTACTCCTCCCAGACCGTCATGACTAGCATCTACGTGTGGTTCATAGGGTTTGGTGTGGTCTGCGTAGGTCAAGACTGGGGCAGTGGTTAGGCTCTTCTTCAATGCCTGGAAGGCCTCTTCACACTTCTGGTTCCACTGATCTCTGACTGACTCTCCCGGCTTCCTGGGCCCTGAGTCATCCTCTTCCCCCTCGGTCTTGAGTAGTTCATTCAATGGTCTAGCAATTCGGGCGAATCCTTCCACAAACCTCCTGTAATAGGAGCAGAACCCTAAGAAGGATCTGAGTTCTGTTACTGTGGTGGGTCGTGGCCAGGAGGTAACTGCCTCCAATTTCTCAGGGTCTGTGGCCACCCCTTCTTCAGACACTATGTGCCCCAGATAGTTCACAGAAGACTGGTAGAACCGACACTTCTCAGGCGAAAGCTTGAGTCCCTCCTCACTGAGTCTTCTCAACACTTTTTTCAGCCTCTCCTCGTGTTCTTCCAAGGTTCTCCCAAAGACAATGACATCGTCCAGGTATACAAGGACTTCAATAAGGTTCATGTCTCCTACAGTCTTCTCCATGAGACGTTGGAAGGTAGCAGGAGCTCCAGACAGTCCCTGAGGCATTCAATCAAACTCAAAGAACCCCACTGGGGTTATGAAGGCTGTCTTCTCCTTGTCTTCTGGATGCATAGGGATCTGGTAGTATCCACTCTTGAGATCCATAACGCTGAACCACTTGGCTCCAGACAAACTCTGTAAAGCGTCCTCTATCCTCGGAGTGGTGTACTGGACGGGGATGGTTCTCCTGTTGAGAGTCCTGTAGTCTATACAGAGCCTCAATGACCCATTCTTCTTTCTGACCACCACTATCGGGGAGGCATAGGGGCTTCTAGACTCCCGGATCACACCAGTCCTCTTGAGTTCTGCGAGTTGTTCCCTTAGATCCTCCAGATCTGCTAGTGGGACCCGCCTGACCCTCTCTCTGAAGGGCTTGTCTTCTTGGAGGCGGATTCGATGGGTGGCACTCCTTGCACACCCCACATCGAACTCAATTTTGGAGAAGATCTTCTCCCATCTGGTCAACTGGGCCTTGGCTCTCTCTTTCCAAGCCCTGGGCAGATTCGGGTTTTCCATGGACAGCTTCTCCCAAACTTCTCCTCCTTCACCCGTCCCCTTGACTTCTGACAGGGTAACCGGGGCAGCAGGGCTCACCTGGCCCAGCAGCATCCTGGCTGGGATTTCCATGGGGCCACCTGTAGTATTCCTTACACTCACCGGAACTCTACAATGGGCCTTCTTCAGGGCCTTCAGTGGAATCACTTCTGGTATCACTTCCAGACCGGAGGACTCTTCCCTTGGGTCGGATTCCAGCATGACAAAGGGTCCAGGTTGCTCCCAAGTAAGCTTCACAGTGGCTCTGAGACAGGTTACTTCGCCGGGCTGCAACACTACCCCTTCTCTTCCAAGTCTCCACACCTTCCCTATCCCCTCTCCTGGGGTCTTCTGCTCTAGGACCAGCTGTTGGTAGGCCATCTTCAGCATGGGGTGGATCTTGGTGGCCGCTTGCCCCTTCTCTTTCACTAGAGGGGTCAGGAGTCTTCGGACCAGGTCCGTGTTTGTCCCTATTATAAGGGAACTCTTGTTGGCTCCTGGCGGTCGAGGGCACACAACTGCCAGGGTGTCAAACACTTCGGCCTTCCCAGCCACAGATGGGTCAAAGGTCATCTTGACGGGCAGATAGCCATCGTAGGGGAAACTCTGGGTTCCAATCCCACATATTTCCAGTTCCTCTATCTTCTGGATGGGCTGGTGACTCAAGTGCTTATCGTAGAAATCCCAGTGTAATAGGATCACTTGTGCCCCAGTATCCAAGATGGCTCTGGTGTAGACTCCCTCCACTTGAATGGGCACTATAGGAGATGGGCCTACCAGCTTCTCCGGATATGGCCTGGCAGGGGTCGCCTTCTTCTGGTCCTTTCCCTTCGGACTCTCTCTCGTCCAACTCCCTTTGGCCTTTAGTCTTTCTTGAGCCTGGTATGCATTGATTTCCCTCCTTCCAATGGGTGTACAGACCCGCTGAGGGATATTATTGTTTTTCTTAGGCGTGCATCCCCTCTGGGGAATGCTGTGCCCCTTCTGAGGGGTCTTGCCCCCTTTCTCTGGGGTGTATCTCTGCTGAGGAATGTTGTGTTTCTTCTGAGGGGTTTTGTCTCCTCTTTTCTTCTGCTTCGCATTCAGCTTGGAGCTCACTGAAGATGATAGGCACCGGGTTGACTCCTTCACCGGGGCCCTCTGGAGTTTCCCGCCGGCTTGCGGTTATCTGTTTTCTTCTTCTTGGGACTGGAACATGTAGCTGCAATATGGCCAATTCCTCCACAGTTAAAGCAGACTATATCTCCCCATTCTTGTAAAGATGCGGGTGCTGAGGGAATAGTTCCTTCCTTGGTACTTCTCTCCTGGGGCCTTCTGGGTCTTTTGCTATCAGAGAGGTCAACATCTCTAACACCTTGGACATTTGTGATTTTAAAGTGTCTACCTCTGAGTCTCTTTCAGGGGTCATTACTGGGTTGACTAACACCTGTGCGGGGGCAACATTCATCTTAATCATTTGCTGGTCCTGTTGCAGTGCCTCCTCATCTCTGATGATTTTTATCAAATCAGAGTAAGTCAGTGACGTGCCTCCTCCCGAGGTTTTCAGGTGCAGCCAGACTGGATCCGAGCGCAAAGCTCCCTTTAAGACTTGCTTCATTCTTGCCGCGTCTGTATCTTGGGGCATCATTCCCTTCTTCAAGACAATCTTACACAGCAACCTGTTCAGTCTTCTGACATACTCTGAAAGCTTTTCATTCGGCTGTTGGAAAGTATGTTCAAATTGGTAGACCATCTCTGTCACCTTTTCTAACTGACCGAACTCTTCCTGTAGCATGGCTAGACAGTCTTGAGCCGTGCAGTCTGTATTTCCAAACCGGAAACTTTTCACCGCTTCTGCTGCTGCGCCTTTACCACTCGTTGCCTCTTCTGCGCTTCAGGCACCTCCTATGCCTCCACTGCTTGTAATGCCTGCTCCACCCAAGTATCGAAGTCTTCCTCCCCTGCAGGGACAGGGAGCTTCCCTGAAAATGTTATTAGTCTCCGGTAGCTAGTCTCTACATGCACCGTGCTTGTCTTCTGACATTTGGTTAGCAGATCCCCTATTGCCTTTATCAATTCTGGTGATATAGCAGTGGCAGGTGCGGGTGCCACCGGGGGCGTCACCCCGTCTCCTCTTTCTGGTGAGGTACGGGCCGCAGCCTGCGGTGATCCCGTTGGTGATGGTTCCTTCTTTACAGTTACTGCGTGCGCCAACCTATAGGTTCTGTTATCTGGCGTCCGCACACACTTGTGCTTGCAAGCCTCTGGCATCCCGTCCCCATACTCCACTAGTGCATACTGATATGAAGTGTCTGGGTCTGACTTTATATCCATCACCCACGGTGTGTGATCCGGGGACACTAACTTCATTAACTCCTCTACCATCTCAGTCGACCATTCCTCCCCAGGGAGGCTGATGACTATCGAGTTGTTTGGCTCTGCCCTAGAGGCTTTGCACCACTCTTCTATTGCTTGTGGGTCCATGCCGGCACTTCTGGCGTTCACCTGCTGTATCAGGATCCCGGACTAGAACCCCCACGTGTAGCGATACCTTCAGTTAAGAGGGCCGCAGATTTAGTTTGGGCCCTGAAGACAGCTCCGCCAACCCCCGGCAATTTACTCGACCCCCTACTGGCACAGTTAGTCTAGGGTAATATGTGTATATCTTATGCTCTATGATTAAATTCAAACACCAATGCAGTGATAGAAGAATAACGAATTTACTTTCTACTGGCAATAAAATCAACAGTGGTAACAGATCACATGAATCTATCTGCAGAGCCCTGCAGCAATAGTCACACTATAACTATTAAGATATGGCGCACACGCGCCACGTGTAACAGTACTTCACTATGCGCCCTATGGCGCAGCAACTAAATAAACTATCTAGATGGCCAGGCCTGACCACATAACTCAGTCTCTAGGGGGGTAAAATTCTTCGCATGCAAGTCTTTAAACGGTGGTGCACATTTCAGGAACACATTTGTAATCCGGGGGGGGGGGGGTAAAAATACCAACACAGAACACTCCACTAGAGATCCGTTTGACTCAGTTCTGCTATGGATCTTCAGTGGGGGAAAAGAACTAAAATAGGAACTGGTGGGCCACAGCAGTCTGTAGGCCTAACAATGGTATACAGTATTTGTGGATTGAGCATGTGCTCGCTCACCCCCCCGGACGCGATCCCAGTCCGGGAACTTCCACCTGCTGTGTCTCCACGCACAGCGTCTGCAGCGGTCTGGTCTCCGGCTCAGCAGCGGTTGAAGAAGTCAGATGCCACCCAGGCTCGCGATGGGGTGGAAGGCTCTTTTGGGTAGCAGCGCAAGGCCCCAGGCTTCAGGCCTTGCACTACAGCGGATCCGCACAGGAAGATCTCTCCCTTGAAGTCTCGTGTCCCAAAGAGGCCGAGCTCAGCCTCGCCTCCTCCTTATATAACCCCTCCCATGAGTCTCTGGGGTGGAAACATTGCCGAAAGGGGTTCTGGGTAAGGTAGTCCTGGGAGTCTTAAAGGGGACCCCGCTACAAGTATAAGACTGTCTCCCAGAAGTACAAGGGCAAGTAAAAAAGGCACTAGAGATCCCCGCTTATGGCTAAGGATTCTGAGCTTGCCTGCAATTTACCATCCCCCTTTGTCAGTCTGGTAGCAGCCTCACAGGATGATCATGTGCCCCTGTCAGGTTTTGCAGCTTCTCCTATGGCAGCTCCTGTATACGTCACTGAGGACGCTTTAAAAAGTTGCTTTGGATGGCTTAGAAGGAAGGATTGCTGCTTTTATTATTATTATTATTATTATTATTATACAGGATTTATATAGCGCCAACAGTTTGCGCAGCGCTTTACAACATCAGGGAAGACAGTACAGTCACAATACAATTCAATACAAAGGGATCAGAGGGTCCTGCTTGTTAGAGCTTACAGTCTAGAAATGCTATAATCGCAACCTCCTTAAAAGGTGTCAGAAAACGGGGTAGATCCCCTGCATCTGCTTTGGCTCTCATCTGATGAGCTTCCTGAGGGTGAAAAATCCCTTTCTGGAGATGAGGCTCAGGTGCAGTCTGAGGACTCAGAGGATGAGGAGAAGATCCGTTCTTCCTCTCAGTCGCTAAAGATGCAGGTGCAATATTATGGTGCGAGCCACTTATAACTTGCCTCCTGTTGAAGCTTCTATGTCCTCTGTTTCCTCCCTGGGATCTCAGAAATCCCTACAGGCTGCATGCTCCTTTCCTGTTCATCCCTTGCTGGATAAACTGATGTATGCTGACTGGGTTCACCCAGATAAACAGTTTTCTCCTCCTAAGCAGTTTTCCCTCCTTTATCCTATGGAGGAAGGTTTCACTAATGCCGCGTACACACGATCGTTTTTCATGCCGTTAAAAATGCCATTAAAAAAAATGGGCATTAAAAATGATCGTGTGTATGCTCCAGAGCATTTTTAACGACGTGAAAAACGGCCATTAAAAATTTCGAACATGCTCTCTTTTTTCACGTCGTTTTTCATGTTGTTTTTTTTAACGACGTGAAAAACGATAGAGTGTATGCTTTAACGACGTGAAAAAAAACGCGCATGCTCAGAATCAAGTATGAGACGGGAGCGCTCGTTTTGGTAAAGCTAGTGTTGGAAATCGATATGGCACATTCGTCATGGTTGAATTAATAGCATCGTTTTAATGCTGCGCATTCCGTTCTTCTTTAGAGAATGCTTGAACAATTACCCTCTTTTGATAATGATATTGAGAGTTATGCCAAACTTGTTTCTAAAGTAATTCCTAATTTTTTTAATGATAGAAAAATATTCTTTTCAAGCCACATCTCCCTCATAAATTCCTTAAGAAATGTAAAGATCATTTTTTTGATTTTTGTTCTTTTTGCATTTTTTTTTAGTACTTAAGTTAGCCTCTTCTTTTTTCTGTGGCTTTTTTTTTTTTCCCCTTAAATTTTGTTTGGGGAAATGTCCCACACCAACCTTCAAAATGTGTCTCATTTTGCCTCAAGGAGGTTTGTGTCCCTTGTTAATAACAATAATATTATTAGAAATGTCCCTGCCTGCTCCCTAGCAAACTCTCTTTTGAAATACAAATCACATAGTCTAGTATTTAAAGCCAAAAAAAAGTATCCTTTATTTCGGAACATAACAAATTAAAGGGGATGGCAGCACTGGAGAGCCTGCTTGCATTTGTTCATCCCTTGGACCCCACAACAACCATCCAAGATGTGAAAACCAAAAAGGAGGCCAATCTTGGCTTGAACTCCCAGAGGTCAGGAACCGCAGCAGATAAGTCATATATGTCCCCAGTCTGTGGTACTACAGCAGGCATTATTTTTTTCTCTTCCTTGTAGCCTTCTCTCCAGCCTTCCCTGCAGCCTTGGTTGGTTTCTTCCTCGGAGGCTGGGGATCAGGAGGAGAGGTTGTGGCAGGAGGAGTAGTAGGAGGAGGAGGAGGAGGTGGAGGAGTAAGGACAACCTCTGTGATGTCGGTGTACTTGGTGAGTTCACCGTGCAATCCCTTGTTGATCACCTTCAACAGGAGGGTCTCGCTATACAGCTTTTGCCGCAGGTCCATTTGGGCTAGCTTATTGGCCAGGACTGCGGCAAAGCCCTCCTCAGCAGAGGGTGCATCTCTGAGGGCCACAGTAGCCTCTTTGAGGAAGGCTTTTGTTTCCTCCTCCACCTGCCTACCTCTCCTTGGCCCTCGTGGTCTCATTACCAGGGGAGGCATCTGGGATCTTGTGCTGGGCCCAGCCCGTCTGATCTGAAGTTGCAGGAGCCCGACCAATACAAACGAATCAAGAAAGTTCTACGAAAAAGTACGTTTTATAGCGCTATTTTCCCTGCTAGAGATTATTACTTGTATTATGTCGTGTATGTTTGTCTTTGATATCGTACAGTGAAAGATACCATCTTTCAGATTCGTCCGCAAAGTAAACGGACGTATTAAACCTCATTCTCCGTACAGTTCATCAAACGATGTTTTTGGATCATCCAGTGTGAACACCCATTTTATTTATTTTTTTGGGGGTAGCAAATTTGGTCACCAAATATTTTTAGGGATCAAATCCAAAGGACATTTTTGGAAAAAAAAAGGATATGCATGGTAATGTTAAGGGAGAGAATGCTCAGCAGCTGATGAAACATCTGAACGCAGTAGTACAAGTGTGGGCCAAAAGCCCCAAAGTTTGAGGGTGTCACACACAGGTGATCCTGTGTATATACTTTGGGGTGTTACAATGTGTCAAACTTTGTTTACAAAAATATATGCTATGTATTTGGCTATGTATCCAATCATGTTTTCCTGTTGTCACTGGGGGTCCATTGAAAAATGGACCACACTTCAAAAGAATGTTTGCAAATTATTTTCTCATGCTTTATTTTTCTCCCAAAAATCAACCTTAATAATGAAACTATACCTTTTCTTGCAATCTCCATAGGGCTTCAAAAAGCTACGTCAGATGAGCCTCGAAATCCAACACCTTCAACAATAGCCCCAGACCCACATGATGGAGAGGAACGTGAGGTTGTGGAAGTGGAAAGTGCCACCTCAACAGGTCAGTGTCAAACCAGACAGATGCAGGTTAATAGATGTAGGCCTACATATTCTATACTACATGTTTTTTTTAAAAATGTAGGTGCAGTTCAGGCCGAAGACCCCAAAAATTTGACACATCACAGTGCCCAGATCCTGATCCAATAATCCAATACCTGATGGTCTGCTGTCGTGACCTTTAAAAATTAAAGGGAGACTTGATAGAGATCAGGGAAAATACCAAGCGGGTGGAGGAAAGGCTACAAAAGATCATGGCTGTGCTTGGGCGTGTCTAATGTTTTTTAAAAAATTAACGTTGAACTTGCTGTGTTTTGGCAGGTATGTTTTTCATTGAACCTTTTAGGACTAGTAAATGTAAATTTTTCCGATATGTATTTTAATATTTTTTTGGTATGCATGGCTGTTCATGCGTTTTAACAAGCAAAAAATGTTTAGGACATCTACATTTAAAAGGATTTGTCCAATACTAAAATAAAAAATGGCATTTTGGTATCAAGAAGTTGTGGCTTCATTAGGTAAATGTTGTGCTACTGTGAACTAAGCAATGTTTTGTGTTTACACTGACAATGAAGGCGAATTAAGAATGCACAATACACATGGCAATACAAGTCCACTAGGTAAACCTCCGAAAAACAGAAACCATTATTAAAATTATACGCAAAACCAATCTTTGTGAAAAATAATGTTTTATTTTTCTAAATTAAAAGGTTAAAAGCTTAAAAGTCATCAGGCATTTCAATGGCCCCCCTACCCACAAAATAATCCACATATTTGTCACGGACCTCACGTCCGGTTTGGGGGGCCAAGCCTGGACGGCCAGCTTCCAGGGCCACAAGATGTTCTGCTTCCATTAAGGTGGCCTCAGGCCCAGTCAAAGCCAGATAATTTGTGGAATGCACCCGGAGATAATTATGTAGGACACAACACGCCATTACAACATGGTTCCATTTGTAAGGGGCAAGGTGGATGGAGGTGAGGAACAGGCGGAAGCGGCTGGCCATGATGCCAAAGGCATTTTCAACCACCCTTCTTGCTCTGGCCAGCCGATAGTTGTACACCCTCCTCTCAGGGGTGAGGGTGCGCTGCGGGAATGGCCTCATCAAATGGGGACCCAGGCCAAACACCTCATCCGCCACAAACACAAATGGGAGTCCCTCCACATTCTGCTCCGCTGGTGGCAAGGCCAGCTGATCCAAAAGGAGCCGTTCCCCAAACTCCGTCTGTGCAAAAACTCCTCCATCAGACATCCTGCCATTCTTGCCAACGTCCACATAGAGGAATTTGTAGGTGGCCGACACCACTGCCATCATGACGATGCTGTGGAACCCCTTATAGTTATAATAAAAGGATCCCGAATGGGGTGGTGGGACGACCCGAACATGTTTGCCGTCGATGGCCCCTCCACAGTTTGGAAAGTTCCATCGTTGGGCAAAGTCCGATGCCACATTCTGCCATTCATGTGGCATAGAAGGGAACTGTGTAATGAAATCAAAAATAAATTAATACTTTGAGACTGAAACATTGAAAGCAGATTAAAGGAAATCATTCATGGCCAACATTGGGGCAAACAGAAAAATTAAAACATTAGTAGTAAGCAACAAAAAAAGCGAAAAAAAAATAATAAAAAATGGGGGGGGGGGGGGTTGAAGATGAGTTGGGGAGATCACAAATGAAGGCTGGAGCACTCTGTCTGAATTTAGGACAAATCTTACATTCCTAGGCAATCTTTAGGGGGCGTTTAGGGTAAAGCACTACGATGGAGCATAGATTAAAATACATGGAAAGGACTAGGCAAGGTGGGTATGGCCCCAGGATAGCATGCTGGAGAGGTTAGGTAAGGGAAATGTTAATGTAGGCCTAATGAAAAAATTTTAAATAAAAAATTAGCATGTGGTGAAAGGGGAAATTCCCTGCAGCTAAGAATCATGGGAATTAGGGACTGCTAAGAAACCCCCCCCCCCCCCAAAAAAACATTCTAAAAAATACATACAATGTGATGTTTGCAATAAGAACACTTACCTTAATATAGTCCTTCTGCAAAACTTGGAGGATGGCAGAACACGTCTCTGGTATAATGATACCCAGAGCCTGGGGAGATATGCCTGTGGAGAACTTTAAGTCCTGCAGGCTTCTCCCAGTCACCAGGTATCGCAACGTGGCAATGAGCCTCTGCTCAGCACTGATGGCTTCACGCATAACGGTGTCCTGCCTGGTAATGTAGGGGGACACCAAAGCCAACAGATGCTGAAATACGGGGTCAGACATCCGGAGAAAATTCCTATAGTCATCAGGATTATTCTCCCTGATCTCCCGCAACAAAGGCATATGACAGAACTGGTGCCGCTGGAGCAACCAATTCTTGGTCCATGAACTCCTCCTGACCCTGCTCATGGCATGGAGTCGGGATACAGCATGAACCCCTGCACCAACTACAGCACAAACTCTCCGACGAGTACGTAGCCACAACATGGCTAGATAACGGTCACAAGCTCAGAATGAACTAGAAGAACGCACGGAAGAACAGCAAGGCCTATGAAGAACAAGCTGAAAAACAGGACCGAGCAGACGAGAACGCACTGAATAAACAGATGCGAACTGACTACAAGCCCTGCCAAACAGATACGAACCCACAAGCACAAACTGAACTCCACAAAACGATCTTCAAAGCACGAAGACTGAAAAGCGCGAATCGTCTCTCACCAAACTTTTACTAACACGCGGTAACACGGAATTAGCAAAAGCGGCCCAAAGGGTGGCGTCATTAGAACGGAACTTCCCCTTTATAGTGCCGTCGTACGTGGTATACGTCACTGCGCTTTGCTTAATCGTTTTTTAAAATGATCGTGTGTACGCAAGACAGGCTTGAGAGGAAACATGAAAAAAAACGACGTGAAAAACGGCAAGAAAAAAAATGGCAAGAAAAACGATCGTGTGTACGCGGCATAAGAAATGGGGAGTACCTGCTATAGTTGCAGCTATTTCTTGTGCAAACAAAAGCTTGACCTGTGCTATAGACAATGCTCAGGGCTTTAACCACTTCCATACAGGGCACTTATACACCTTCCTGCCCAGACCAATTTTCAGCTTTCTGCGCTGTTGCACTTTAAATGACAATTGCGCGGTCATGCTACACTGTACCCAAACAAAATTTTTATCATTTTTTCCCCACAAATAGAGATTTCTTTTGGTGGTATTTGATCACCTCTGCGATTTTTATTTTCTGCTAAAGAATAAATAAAAAAGACCGAAAATTTTGAAAAAAATAATTTTTTTGTTGTTTCAGTTACAAAACATTGTAAATAAGTAAGTTTTATCCTTCACTGATGGGCACTGATGGGGCTGCACTGACGGGCACTGATAAGGCAGGCACTGATGGGCACCGATGAGGTGGCACTGATGGACACCGATGAGGTAGCACGGATGGGTACCTATAGGCGGCACGGATGGGCACTGATAGGCGGCACGGATGGGCACTGATAGGAGGCACGGATGGGCACTGATAGGCGGCACAGATGGGCACTGATAGGCGGCATGGATGGGCACTGATAGGCGGCATATATGGGCACTGATAGGTGGCACGGATGGGCATGGATGGGCACTGATAGGTGGCATGGATGTGCACTGATAGGTGGCACTGTACTGTAATGTGTTGTACTGATGGATGCCAATTAGTGCCAAACAATAATGCCTGCCAATCAGTGGTGCCCATTGTGGGCTCTGATTGGCATCCATTGTGGGCACTGATTGGCATCCATTAGGCATTTCTAGTGGGCACTGATTGGCATCCCTGGTGGTCTAGGGTGGCTTACCTTATGGTGGGCATCCCTGGTGGTCTGGAGGCTTCCCTGGTGGTCTAGTGTGGGCATCCTCGGGGGGGCTGCGCTGATAATCGATCAGCACAAACCCCCCCTGTCAGAGGAGCAGCCGATCGGCTCTCCTCTACTCGCGTCTGACAGACGCGAGTGAGAAAAAGCCGATCACCGGCTTTTCCTGTTTACATCGTGATCAGCCGTGATTGGACACGGCTGATCATGTGGTAAAGAGTCTCCGTCGGAGACTCTTTACCTAGATCGGTGTTGTGGGGTGTCAGATTGACATCCCGCAACAACGATCGCCGCGATGCGCGCCCCCGGGGGCGCGCAGCGGCTCAATATCCTGAAGACGTCATATTACGTCCAGTCAGGATATTGAAACCACTTTGCCGCCGTCTTTTTGCTATAGGGCGGGCGGCAAGTGGTTAAGGATCCAGCTGATAAAAAGCTGGAATCTTTATTGAAAGCCTCCTCCTCTATGGCTGGTGCTGTAGTGCAACCTGAAGTTGCAGTGATTGGTATGTGTCAGTTCCTCAAGGAACAAATGAAGCAGATGGTCAACCTTCTCCCTGCAGAGGTGATTGAGGTTTATGAGGACCTTCCTAGGCCCTGTATTTTAATTGTTGATGCGATTATGGACTCTGCATCCCACTTGAATCTCCTGCTGGTACACATGCGCTGGTCTCTTTGGTTGAAACATTGGGAAGCCGAGGTTTCTTGCAAAAATACTTTCCCCTCTTGTGGAGGACGCCTGTTTGGGGATGATTTGGATAAATATATCCAAAAGATTACCGGAGGCAAGTCTACTCTGTTACCAGTTAAAAAGAAGAGTAAACATCCTTCATTTAAGCGTTCTCTTTTCCCAGCCCCTGGAACCTCATTTTCCAGGCAGTGGCAATGGCCTCCCTAGTCTAATACTAGAGGAAAGGCCCAGAGCCAAGCCCAAGGGCAGAAAAGGACTTGGGGTTCAAGATGTTCCAAACAGAACCCCAAAACTTCCCTATGAATGCTCGGCCGAGTGGGGGAGGGCTGCTGCAATTTGCAATCCCCGGGCAGGAAGAAGTTTGGGACAAGTGGGCATCTCCACGGTGTCCTCAGCCTACAAGCTGGAATTCAGAGAACTTCCGCCACCCCGTTTTCTGAGATCAAGAATTGCAAAGATCCAGTAAAAAGAAGGCCTTTGTTTTTGGCCTTGGAACGCCTGTTGTCCCAAGGGGTAATCATACAGTTGGCCCCAGAAGATCAGGGCTCAGGGTTCTACTCAAACCTTTTCACGGTTCCAAAACCAAACGGGGATGTCAGACCCATTCTAGATCTGAATAACCTGAATCAGTTTCTGAACATCCGCTCCTTTTGCATGGAGTCTGTCCATTCAGTTGTCTCCACCCTCCAGGGAGAAGAATTCCTGGCATATCTACATGTGCCAATATTTCCCACTCACCAAAGGTTTCTAAGGTTTGCGGTGGATCAGCGCCACTTTTAGTTGTGGCCCTCCTTTTCGGTCTGGCTACTGCACCTCGAGTGTTCACGAGAATACTAGTCCTGCCCCTGGCAAGGCTGAGGGTCCGGGGCATAGCAGTAACAGCCTATCTGGAGGATCTGTTGCTCATAGATCAGTCCGCTACACGCTTAGACCACAATGTGCATAGTACAGTGAAGTATTTAGAGTACCAAGGCTGGGTTCTCAATCTGGAAAAGTTCTCCTTACAGCCTCAAAAAAGGGCTGGAATATTTGGGCATGATTATAGACACATCCCAAAGCAGGGTATTACTACCCAAGCCAAAGGCAAAAGCCATAGGAGACTTGGTCCAAGTGATAAAGGCAAAAAGAAGACCTTCCATCCGTCTATGCATGGAATTATTAGGAAGGATGGTAGCCTCATTTGAGTTTCACTCAAGGCCGTTGCAGGACAGAATTCTGTCCACTTGGAACAAAGATGTCTGGATGCTCAAAGAGAGGTGAATCACATTTTGTCTTGGGCAGAAAGTCATATTCCTTGCCTGTCTTCATTCCAGGGGAATGGTCTCTACACTCCGACTTATTTCAAATCATATGTCAGAAATGGGGTACCCCAGATGTAGACCTGTTGGCCTCCAGGTTCAACACAAAACTGGACAACTTTTTGTCAAGGACAAGAGATCCTTTTTGCTCAGGGGTCAGATGCCCTGACAATTCCGTGGAATCAATATTCTCTGATATAAATGTGTTCCCTCCAGTTCCGCTTCTCCCACGATTCCTTCAGAGAGTCTAGAGGGAAGGAAAGCCGGTGATTTTGATTGCCCCGGCTTGGCCCAGGAGACCCTGATGCGCGGAAATCGTAAAGATGGTAGAAGGAAGACCTTGGATTCTCCCACTACGCTCGGACCTGCTGTCGCAGGGTCCAATATTCCATCCTGCCTTACAAAGTCTAAATTTGACGGTTTGGCTGTTGAGACCCACATTCTGAGAAAACGTGGGCTCTCAGGCCCAGTCCTATCCACTCTGGTTAATGCTAGGAAGCCGGCCTCCAGGCTCATCTACTATAGAATCTGGAAGGCATATGTTTCCTGGTGTGAACCCAGAAGATGGCATCCTAGGAAGTATGTCATTAATACGATTCTTGCCTTTCTTCAGTTGGGCTTAGAAATGAAGTTGGCCTTGAGCACTATCAAGGCCCAGATCTTGGCTTTGTCGGTATTCTTTCAAAGACCGCTTGCCTCTCATTCCCTAATCCGGGCCTTTGTTCAGGGGGCGCTGCGATTGAATCCGCCGGTTATGTCTCCCGTGTGCCCATAGGATTTGAATTTGGCATTGTCTGTTTTACAGAAATTACCTTTTGAACCATTATATCATGCTTCCTTAAGTCTTTTGACAAAGAAACAGTTTTTTCTCGTAGTCATATCCTCAGCAAGGAGGGTATCAGAATTGGTGGCTCTTTCGTGTAAAGAGCCGTATATAATTATTCACGGTGACAGGGTGGTGCTGCGTCCTCACCCGACTTTTTTACCTAAGGTGGTCTCAGGATTTCACCTGAATCAAGATATAGTCCTACCGTCCTTTTTTCCAGATTCGCAGTCTGCGGAGGAAGAGAGTCTACACTCTCTAGATGTTGGAAGAGCGGTAAAAGTTTATCTGCAAGCTACGGCTCAGATACGAAAGACTGATTGTCTGTTTATTCTGCCACCGGGCCCAAGGAAGGGCCAGGCAGCGTCGAAGTCTACTATTGCATGTTGGATTCGACAAGTCATTATTCAGGCCTATGGTTTAGAAAAGAAGGTTCCTCCTTTTCAGGTGAAAGCGCACTCGACTAGAGCAATTGGTGCTTAATAGGCAGTGCATCACCAGGCCTCCATGGCTCAGATCTGTAAAGCTGCAACTTGGTCTTCGGTCCATACATTTACCAAGTTCTACCAGGTAGATGTGAGAGGGTACGAGGATGCCGCCTTCGGGCGTAGTGTACTGCAGGCAGCAGTATAGATCCTCTGGCCCAATGGCGGTCTTTATTCTGATCTGTGTCTCCCTCCCCTCAATTTAAGCATTGCTATTGGAAATCCCATTAAGTAATTAAGGCTCTGTGTCCCCTGATGTATGAGCAAGAAAATAGGATTTTTTAATATAGCTTACCTGTAAAATCCTTTTCTTGGGAATACATCACGGGACACAGAGCTCCCGCCCCTCTTCGGAGTTAAACGTTGGACACTTATTGCTTTGCTACAAAACTGAGGTACTGTCCATTTGGGAGGGGTTATATAAGGGAGGAATTCAATTCTAATTGGGTTTGCCAGTGTCCAATCACCTGTGGTAACTACATAACCCATTAAGTCATTAAGGCTCTGTGTCCCGTGATGTATTCCCAAGAAAAGGATTTTACAGGTAAGCTGTATTAAAAAAAACAATTTTCTGGTGGTATTTAATCACCACTGGGTTTTTTTATTTTTTGCTAAACAAATGAAAAAAAAAGCAAACATTTTGAAAGAAAATCCCTTTTTCTTGTTCATACATCACGGGACACAGAGCAGCATAGTCATTACTATGTGGGTTATATAGAATTACCTTCAGGTGCTGGCACTGGCAACTTCCAAAACAGGAAGTACCCTCCCCTATATAAGCCCCTCCCATCCGGGAGTACCTCAGTTTTTTGCCAGTGTCTAAGGTGTTGGCCAAGGTTAACATGTATTCATCTGGGCTTGTGTACAGGTTCTCTGGGCCTTAGCAAGCTATTCCGGATCCGACCAAAAAAGCTTCATAGCTAAACGGTCGGTACCCGGGCCTTGCAGAGAAGAGCAGGGTTTTGCCTGTAATGCCTCTCTTAGGAGGGCTGGACCCTGGGATCCAGAGCTCTGGTCATACCCAAAACCAAGAGGCTATCTGTGCAGGGTGCTATACAGGTCCAGGGGAGTGGAATCCTTGGGAACCCGGTCCCTGAAGGTCTAGTACAATGCCTGCCGTGAGAGGTGAAGTTTGGGCTTCTGTGGACCAAACAAAGTCCTGCGGCGGGGAAAAGGTAAGTGGGGGCCCCTCAGGAACTTGGTTCTATTGAGGGGACCCCCAAGCCTAATATGTCTTTCTGCCTGTTACCTAAAGGTATTCCCGCTAATAGCTGTATATGCCTAAGAAATCCTACAAATGTCTTTTCATAAAGGAAGTTTTAAAAACTATAAACCTGGAAATGTTTTTCATAAAGGAGGTTTTAAAAAAAAAAAAAAAAAGACAAAAGTGCGGTACCTGTGTTTGTCCACTAGAGGCCGCTGTGGAACGTCTTTTTTTCTTGGGACTATTCCTTCCATGGTGAAAGTCCAGGCAGATGAGTGAGCTCTCTATCAGGGAAGCTGCATTCCTCTGTCATGCTGCAAAGTAGTTTCCTTCCATCCCCGAGTCCTGGTGAAACAGGGACCCTGGCTCCTCTCCCTACAGGGCGCCAAGAGCGCACACGTGCACGCGCGCGCGCGCGCACACACGCTTTCTTTTTATAGATTTAGCTTCAAAAAAGTGGGCGGAGCCTGGCGGATGACGCGCTCTGTGCACCCAGCGCTTCTGCGCATGTGCAGGCGTCCCAGCAAGATAAAAGGACTCAGTCCAAGCTGCTTGCTATGGACACAGAGCATGAAAAGGAGCTGGTAGCATGGTATAGGTGCTTACAGCGGGCGGTTGATACAGGCATCCCCAGAAAGACGCATTAGTAGACACCCACTGATGTACATAGCAGCAAATTGCATTAGACTATTTCAGTAAAGGGGTGTATTGCGGCTGGAATACCTCAGCTTTGAACTAAGGAATATGCCGCCTAAAAAACTCCGAGATATACCTCTCAGGAAGTGTAGGGGGTCTCCATCGGGCTCTGAGGATCTGGAGCAGTCATCTGCACCCTCCTCCCCTGAGAAATCAGAGGTTAATACCCATAAGGAACCCCCGGGAGTGCCAGGTACTGCGGCTGTCCTCAGTCCACCTGCTCCTGCATATATAACAGAGGAGGTTTTTGCCTCAACTCTGGAGGGATTGGAGCAGAGATTGGCAGCATTGATCGCTTCTTCTCTGCAGGAAAGAAAGCGCGCCAGATCTCCATCACCTCCATTAGAGTGCCTGTTGGCAGAGCAACAGTCCCAGGAAGGGACCGACCTACCTGAAGGGGATCAGGAGGAGGTTAACTCTGTTTTTGAGGAATCGACAGTAGATGAACCATTTTCAGCATCACAGACTGAAAGATTGTGGGTCCAGACCCTAACTGACATGGTTTGATCTGCATTTAAAATGCCTCTTGTTGAACCATCAACTACTGCTGTCTCCTCATTGGGGTCGCTAAAAGCTCCCCAGGTTAATTGCTCCTTTCCAATACATCCATTATTGGAAGGACTTATATACCAGGACTGGGAACATCCTGATAAACTATTTGTTCCGCCTAAGAAATTTCCGGTGATCTATCCCATGGAGGAAAAGTTCACCCAGAGATGGAATGTTCCTACGGTGGATGCAGCCATCTCTTCTGTGAACAAATCACTGACATGCCCAGTAGATAATGTTCAAATGTTCAAAGATCCAGTAGATAAAAAATTGGAATCTTTATTAAAATCTGCTTTTTCCACAGCAGGGGCTGTTACACAGCCAGCAGTGGCAGCTAGGGATGAGCCGAACACCCCCGGGTTCGGTTCGCACCAGAACCTTCGAACGGACCGAAAGTTCGCGCGAATTTTCGAACCCTATTCGTTATAATGGACGCGAACGTTCGAAATCAAAATTGCTAATTACAACGGCCAATATGCATGTTAATGTCATAAAACAGGTTTGGGGACCCGGGTCCTGCCCCAGGGGACATATATCAATGCAAAAAGAAATTTTAAAAACTAAAGTTTTTTCGGGAGCAGTCATTTTAATGATGCATAAAGTGAAAAAAAAAAAAGTGAAATTTTCCTTTAAATATGGTACCTGGGGGGTGTCTAAAGTATGCCTGTGAAGTGGCATGTGTTTCCCGTGTTTAGAACTGTCCTTGCACAAAATGACATTTGTAAAGGAAAAAAAGAAGCCATTTAAAACCACTTGCGGCTTTAATGTCATGTCTTGTCCTGGCCGCCATATGGCTGAAAATCCTTGAGAAAAATGGCATGGCTACCCCATCACCCCCCCCCCCCCCACCCCAGCCCCTTTGGGTCTTGTATGGATACTAAGGGGGACCCCGCACCCAAAATAAAACCCTATACCTACAACCCTATATACTCTGAACAGCAGTATATAGGTGGTGCAAACAAGACATGGACTGTAGGTTTGTTCTTAACTAGTAGAATCTGAACAGGTACATTATGAAGTGTAGCTACATCCCAAAAAAATCAATTTTTAAGCTTTTTGGAGAACATAGGGAGGGGTTATCACCCCTGTAACATTTGCTGTCTTTGCACATCTGTTCAGAACATGTCACCTCACTTTCCGTCCCAATGACAAATGTTTTTGGAAAAGTGGGGTTTTAATTGAAACAAGGATTGGTGATAAAGCATCAGTAGAGAGGAGATACCTTTTTCCCAAATTAAATCTAACAGGATAGAATTTTCCTTCCTAGGGGTAGATTTCCTCTCACTTCCTGTTTTCTCTTGCCGTTTGCAAGTAGGAGTCGTTTGTAAGTTGGATGTTTGAAAGTAGGGGCCTGCCGTATATACTCTGCAGAAATTTGCCCTATTAGATGTTGGTGTAGCCACAAGACTGGTGGGCACAGGAATGGGCCCTGCTGTGAGTTAATAGATCAAGATTTGTACTTGCATGCACCTGTTGAACCGGGCAGAAAAATTGGGCCTTTGGTGGTGGTGGTGGTGGTGGTGGACGGTGTTGCCACAAGACTGTAAGCCCTCACAGTTACTCTTGGTGGGTGCAGGAATGGGCCCTGCTGTGAGTTATTAGATCAAGATTTGTAATTGCATGCACCTGTTGAACAGGGCAGAAAAATTGGGCCTTTGGTGGTGGTGGTGGTGGTGGACGGTGTTGCCACAAGACTGTAGGCCCTCATAGTTACTCTTGGTGGGCGCAGGAATGGGCCCTGCTGTGAACTATTAGATCAAGATTTGTAATTACACGCCCCTGTTAAACAGGGGCTGAAAAATTGTGCCTTAGGCATTGGTGCTGGTGCCACAACACTGCAACCCCTCACAGATACTGTACTTGGAGCACAGCAGTCACACCTGTTGCGAAGCATCTTTTTAAAAAATTGTAATTACACGCCCCTGTTATACAGGGGCTGAAAAATTGTGCCTTAGGCACTGGTGCTGGTGCCACAACACTGCAACCCCTCACAGATACTGTACTCTGAGCACAGCAATGAGACCTGTTGCAAAGCATTGCCTAAAAATTGTAATTACACGCCCCAACAGGGGCTGAAAAATTGTGCCTTAGGCACTGGTGCTGGTGCCACAACACTGCAACCCCTCACAGATACTGTACTCTGAGCACAGCAGTCACACCTGTTGCGAAGCATCTTTTTAAAAAATTGTAATTACACGCCCCTGTTATACAGGGGCTGAAAAATTGTGCCTTAGGCACTGGTGTGGTGGCATGGATCATTGAGGAGGAGGAAGAGGATAGTCAGTGAACATAACAGGACAGTCACTCAGCATCAGCATAGGCAGTCTTGAAGGGATGTGACATTATAAATTATTCCGTTATATCCGCTTCAGGTGTCTGGTAGCTGGTGGTGATCCAAGACTGATTCATTTTTATGAAGGTCAGTCGATCAACCGAGTCGGTGGACAGGCGCACCCTATGATCGGTGACAAATCCTCCAGCAGCACTGAATGTGCGTTCGGAAAGAACGCTGGATGCAGGACAGGCCAGTAGCTCAATTGCATACTGTGCAAGCTCTGGCCAGTGATCCATCCTCAGGACCCAGTAAGCCAGAGGATTTTCGGTGGGAAAGGTGTCCAAGTCTGACCTTGCCCCTAGGTATTCCTGCACCATGTATATCAGACGCTGGCGATGGTTGCTGGAACCGATCATACCTTGGGGCTGCGGACTAAAAAATTGTCTGAACGCATCGGTCAGACGTCCACCTTCCCCACCGCTCCTTCTGCTACTGACCGAAGCCTCAGCAACTCGTCGTCCAGGACCAGGAGTTTGTAACCTCCCAGTTTCTGGGAACGCGTTGCACAGACCTTTCTGCAAGGCCTCCCTGAGATGTCTCATCCTCTGCTCCCTCTGCGACGGCAAGATAAGGTCCGCAACCTTACCCTTGTACCGTGGATCAAGGAGAGTGGCCAGCCAGTAATGGTCACTCTCCTTGATCCGAAGAACAGGAGGATCCTTCCGCAGGCTTTGCAGGATCAGGGAGGCCATGCAGCGTAGGTTAGCTGAGGCATTCGGTCCGGAGTCTTCTGGGTCACTGAGGATGACATGATCGCCAGCCACCTCCTCCCAGCCACGTACAAGTCCACTGGTTTGTTGGGACTGTACATCATCCCTAAAAGACTGCTGCTGCTGATGCTGAGTGCCAGGCTCCACCTCCATGCTCACACAATCCTCCTCCTCCTCCTCCTCCTCCTCCTCTTCCTGTGTGATGGGTGGGACAGAAGGAACATTGTCTGGATAAAGGGGGCCTTGAGAGACAAGGAAGTCCTCCTCTTCCTGCCTCTGTTCTGCCTCAAGTGCCCTGTCCATTATCCCACGCAGCGTATGCTCCAACAGGTGGACAAGAGGTACAGTGTCACTGATGCATGCACTGTCACTGCTCACCATCCTCGTGGCCTCCTCAAATGGTGAGAGGACAGTGCATGCATCCCTGATCATGCTCCACTGGCGTGGGGGAAAAAAGCCAAGCTCCCCTGACCCTGTCCTGGTGCCGTAGTCGCAAAGGTACTCATTGATGGCCCTCTGCTGCGTGTGCAGTCGCTGCAGCATGGCCAACGTTGAGTTCCACCTGGTGGGCATGTCACATATTAGGCGGTTCTTGGGCAGGTTCAGCTCCTTTTGCAGCTCAGTCAGCCGAGCACTGGCATTATAAGATCGGCGGAAATGCACACAGACTTTCCTGGCCTGCCTCAGGACATCCTGTAAGCCTGGGAACCTGCCCAAGAACCGCTGCACCACCAGGTTGAGGACGTGAGCCATACAGGGCACATGGGTGAGCTGCCCCTGTCGCAGGGTGGAGAGGAGGTTGGTGCCATTATCAGAAACGACCATTCCTGGCTTAAGCTGGCGTGGCGTCAACCACCTCTCGGCCTGCCCCTGCAGAGCTGCCAGAACCTCTGGCCCAGTGTGGCTCCTGTCCCCCAAACACACCAGCGCAAGCACGGCATGGCATCTTTTTGCCTGCGTACTCGCGTAGCCCCTTGTACGCCTACGGAGCACCGCTGGTTCCGAGGACAGAGCACTCGAAGAGGACATGGAGGAAGAAGAAGAGGAGGGGGTGGAGGAGAGAGGTGTGTCACAACCAGTAGTAGCATTTTGGAGGCGTGGTGGCGGAACAACCTCCAACACTACTGCACCTTGTCCTGCATCCCTCCCAGCTGCCAATAGAGTGACCCAATGGGCCGTGAAAGAAAGATAACGTCCCTGTCCATGCCTGCTGGACCATGAGTCAGCGGTAATATGCACCTTACCGCTGACCGCCCTGTCCAGCGAGGCATGGACATTGCCTTCCACATGCCAGTAGAGAGACGGAATCGCCTTCCGTGAGAAAAAGTGGCGTTTGGGAACCTGCCACTGAGGAACCGCACATTGAACAAACTCACGGAAGGGGGCCGAGTCTATCAACTGAAAAGGCAGCAGTTGAAGTGCTAGCAATTTAGCCAAGCTAGCATTCAACCGCTGGGCATGTGGATGGCTGGGAGTATACTTCTTTCGACGGTCCAGCAGCTGGGGCAGGGAAATTTGCCTGCTACAATCGGACGTCGGTGTACTGCAAGTACTTGGTTGTGACACACCTAATTCTACACCTTCAGTCCTCTCAGAGCAGCTTTCAGAGAGGACTGAAGATATAGTGGGGATGGAGATCCCAGCTGATGAGGAGCAAGGAGAGGTCCGCTTTGTTCTTTGGTGTGGGTCTTTTATGTGTGCTTGCCAACGAGCTGCATGGCAGGTCGACATATGTCTGCTCATGCTTGTGGTGCCCAAGCGGCTGATGTTTTGGCCACGCGAGATACGCTTGAGACAAATATTGCAAATAGCAGTGGTGCGATCTGATGCACTCGTCTCAAAAAAGGCCCACACCAAAGAACTTTTGTGATAATGTGCAGAGGCAGCGCCCTGCACAGGCGGAGCTCTGCGGTGTGGTACAGTTGCTGTGCTGGCCTCTAGCTGGCCTCCAGGGGGCATCCTGCCTCGTTGGACATGTGACGCTGCATCCTCCTCCTCCTCCTCCTCTCTCCCTTCAGGCACCCACGTGGAGTCAGTGACCTCATCATCCCCTCCCTCTTCACCACTAGAGCAAACCTGGCAGTAAGCTGCAGCTGGTGGAACACTACTGCCAGATTGCTGTCCTTCAGCATCCCCTCTCTCTGCGCGCACACTACTGACTTCCTCAAGCTGGGTATCATCATCCGAGCCTTCGAATCGTTGGGCATCCTCCTGGAGCATGTACCCAACACTGTGCTCAAACAGTTCGGGGGACTCCTCAGGAGGACATGGTGGGTCTAGGGAAGGGGTGGCTGATGATGCCATTGAGTACGCGTTGGCAGCTGCTCTGCCAGTACCCTGAGCCTGGGTGAGAGAGGATGAGGAGGATGAGGAGGGCTTGGTCATCCATTCTACCAAGCCTTCGGCATGATGCGGCTCCACATGTCCAGCTGCCGAAAACAAAGACAAGCGTGTCCCATGGCCACGTGCTGATGACGATGCACGACCACGTCCACGGCCAGCACTGTTGTCTCTAGAAACAGAGCCTGCCTGCCCTGTGTTCTTGCCTCGGCACGCTCTGCCTCTCCTTGGCGGTCTTCCAGCCATTGTAGTCGGTAGTGTATATAGTATAAAAAATAGAACTCCTATGTGTGCTCACAACACACTGTAGGTCCTATGGGTGCTGACACTAACACACTATAGGTACTATGTGTGCTGCTGACAAGAAAATATAGGAGCTCTGTTTGCTGCCACTAACACACTAGAAGTCCTATGGGTGCTGCTGAGAAGAAAATATAGGAGCTCTGTTTGCTGCCACTAACACACTAGAAGTCCTATGGGTGCTGCTGAGAAGAAAATATAGGAGCTCTGTGTGATGCCACTAACACACTAGAAGTCCTATGGGTGCTGCTGAGAAGAAAATATAGGAGCTCTGTTTGCTGCCACTAACACACTAGAAGTCCTATGGGTGCTGCTGAGAAGAAAATATAGGAGCTCTGTTTGCTGCCACTAACACACTAGAAGTCCTATGGGTGCTGCTGAGAAGAAAATATAGGAGCTCTGTGTGATGCCACTAACACACTAGAAGTCCTATGGGTGCTGCTGAGAAGAAAATATAGGAGCTCTGTTTGCTGCCACTAACACACTAGAAGTCCTATGGGTGCTGCTGAGAAGAAAATATAGGAGCTCTGTTTGCTGCCACTAACACACTAGAAGTCCTATGGGTGCTGCTGAGAAGAAAATATAGGAGCTCTGTGTGATGCCACTAACACACTAGAAGTCCTATGGGTGCTGCTGAGAAGAAAATATAGGAGCTCTGTTTGCTGCCACTAACACACTAGAAGTCCTATGGGTGCTGCTGAGAAGAAAATATAGGAGCTCTGTTTGCTGCCACTAACACACTAGAAGTCCTATGGGTGCTGCTGAGAAGAAAATATAGGAGCTCTGTGTGATGCCACTAACACACTAGAAGTCCTATGGGTGCTGCTGAGAAGAAAATATAGGAGCTCTGTTTGCTGCCACTAACACACTAGAAGTCCTATGGGTGCTGCTGAGAAGAAAATATAGGAGCTCTGTTTGCTGCCACTAACACACTAGAAGTCCTATGGGTGCTGCTGAGAAGAAAATATAGGAGCTCTGTTTGCTGCCACCAACACACTAGAAGTCCTATGGGTGCTGCTGAGAAGAAAATATAGGAGCTCTGTGTGATGCCACTAACACACTAGAAGTCCTATGGGTGCTGCTGAGAAGAAAATATAGGAGCTCTGTTTGCTGCCACTAACACACTAGAAGTCCTATGGGTGCTGCTGAGAAGAAAATATAGGAGCTCTGTTTGCTGCCACTAACACACTAGAAGTCCTATGGGTGCTGCTGAGAAGAAAATATAGGAGCTCTGTGTGATGCCACTAACACACTAGAAGTCCTATGGGTGCTGCTGAGAAGAAAATATAGGAGCTCTGTTTGCTGCCACTAACACACTAGAAGTCCTATGGGTGCTGCTGAGAAGAAAATATAGGAGCTCTGTTTGCTGCCACTAACACACTAGAAGTCCTATGGGTGCTGCTGAGAAGAAAATATAGGAGCTCTGTGTGATGCCACTAACACACTAGAAGTCCTATGGGTGCTGCTGAGAAGAAAATATAGGAGCTCTGTTTGCTGCCACTAACACACTAGAAGTCCTATGGGTGCTGCTGAGAAGAAAATATAGGAGCTCTGTTTGCTGCCACTAACACACTAGAAGTCCTATGGGTGCTGCTGAGAAGAAAATATAGGAGCTCTGTGTGATGCCACTAACACACTAGAAGTCCTATGGGTGCTGCTGAGAAGAAAATATAGGAGCTCTGTGTGATGCCACTAACACACTAGAAGTCCTATGGGTGCTGCTGAGAAGAAAATATAGGAGCTCTGTGTGATGCCACTAACACACTAGAAGTCCTATGGGTGCTGCTGAGAAGAAAATATAGGAGCTCTGTTTGCTGCCACTAACACACTAGAAGTCCTATGGGTGCTGCTGAGAAGAAAATATAGGAGCTCTGTGTGATGCCACTAACACACTAGAAGTCCTATGGGTGCTGCTGAGAAGAAAATATAGGAGCTCTGTTTGCTGCCACTAACACACTAGAAGTCCTATGGGTGCTGCTGAGAAGAAAATATAGGAGCTCTGTGTGATGCCACTAACACACTAGAAGTCCTATGGGTGCTGCTGAGAAGAAAATATAGGAGCTCTGTTTGCTGCCACTAACACACTAGAAGTCCTATGGGTGCTGCTGAGAAGAAAATATAGGAGCTCTGTTTGCTGCCACCAACACACTAGAAGTCCTATGGGTGCTGCTGAGAAGAAAATATAGGAGCTCTGTGTGATGCCACTAACACACTAGAAGTCCTATGGGTGCTGCTGAGAAGAAAATATAGGAGCTCTGTTTGCTGCCACTAACACACTAGAAGTCCTATGGGTGCTGCTGAGAAGAAAATATAGGAGCTCTGTTTGCTGCCACTAACACACTAGAAGTCCTATGGGTGCTGCTGAGAAGAAAATATAGGAGCTCTGTTTGCTGCCACTAACACACTAGAAGTCCTATGGGTGCTGCTGAGAAGAAAATATAGGAGCTCTGTGTGATGCCACTAACACACTAGAAGTCCTATGGGTGCTGCTGAGAAGAAAATATAGGAGCTCTGTTTGCTGCCACTAACACACTAGAAGTCCTATGGGTGCTGCTGAGAAGAAAATATAGGAGCTCTGTTTGCTGCCACTAACACACTAGAAGTCCTATGGGTGCTGCTGAGAAGAAAATATAGGAGCTCTGTTTGCTGCCACCAACACACTAGAAGTCCTATGGGTGCTGCTGAGAAGAAAATATAGGAGCTCTGTGTGATGCCACCAACACACTAGAAGTCCTATGGGTGCTGCTGAGAAGAAAATATAGGAGCTCTGTTTGCTGCCACTAACACACTAGAAGTCCTATGGGTGCTGCTGAGAAGAAAATATAGGAGCTCTGTTTGCTGCCACTAACACACTAGAAGTCCTATGGGTGCTGCTGAGAAGAAAATATAGGAGCTCTGTGTGATGCCACTAACACACTAGAAGTCCTATGGGTGCTGCTGAGAAGAAAATATAGGAGCTCTGTTTGCTGCCACTAACACACTAGAAGTCCTATGGGTGCTGCTGAGAAGAAAATATAGGAGCTCTGTTTGCTGCCACTAACACACTAGAAGTCCTATGGGTGCTGCTGAGAAGAAAATATAGGAGCTCTGTTTGCTGCCACTAACACACTAGAAGTCCTATGGGTGCTGCTGAGAAGAAAATATAGGAGCTCTGTGTGATGCCACTAACACACTAGAAGTCCTATGGGTGCTGCTGACAAGAAAATATAGGAGCTCTGTTTGCTGCCACTAACACACTAGAAGTCCTATGGGTGCTGCTGAGAAGAAAATATAGGAGCTCTGTTTGCTGCCACTAACACACTAGAAGTCCTATGGGTGCTGCTGAGAAGAAAATATAGGAGCTCTGTGTGATGCCACTAACACACTAGAAGTCCTATGGGTGCTGCTGAGAAGAAAATATAGGAGCTCTGTTTGCTGCCACTAACACACTAGAAGTCCTATGGGTGCTGCTGAGAAGAAAATATAGGAGCTCTGTTTGCTGCCACTAACACACTAGAAGTCCTATGGGTGCTGCTGAGAAGAAAATATAGGAGCTCTGTTTGCTGCCACTAACACACTAGAAGTCCTATGGGTGCTGCTGAGAAGAAAATATAGGAGCTCTGTGTGATGCCACTAACACACTAGAAGTCCTATGGGTGCTGCTGAGAAGAAAATATAGGAGCTCTGTTTGCTGCCACTAACACACTAGAAGTCCTATGGGTGCTGCTGAGAAGAAAATATAGGAGCTCTGTTTGCTGCCACTAACACACTAGAAGTCCTATGGGTGCTGCTGAGAAGAAAATATAGGAGCTCTGTTTGCTGCCACCAACACACTAGAAGTCCTATGGGTGCTGCTGAGAAGAAAATATAGGAGCTCTGTGTGATGCCACTAACACACTAGAAGTCCTATGGGTGCTGCTGAGAAGAAAATATAGGAGCTCTGTTTGCTGCCACTAACACACTAGAAGTCCTATGGGTGCTGCTGAGAAGAAAATATAGGAGCTCTGTTTGCTGCCACTAACACACTAGAAGTCCTATGGGTGCTGCTGAGAAGAAAATATAGGAGCTCTGTTTGCTGCCACTAACACACTAGAAGTCCTATGGGTGCTGCTGAGAAGAAAATATAGGAGCTCTGTGTGATGCCACTAACACACTAGAAGTCCTATGGGTGCTGCTGAGAAGAAAATATAGGAGCTCTGTTTGCTGCCACTAACACACTAGAAGTCCTATGGGTGCTGCTGAGAAGAAAATATAGGAGCTCTGTTTGCTGCCACTAACACACTAGAAGTCCTATGGGTGCTGCTGAGAAGAAAATATAGGAGCTCTGTTTGCTGCCACTAACACACTAGAAGTCCTATGGGTGCTGCTGAGAAGAAAATATAGGAGCTCTGTTTGCTGCCACTAACACACTAGAAGTCCTATGGGTGCTGTTGGGGTGCAATGCTGTGCTAACAGCACTGCGGTTGGTACTACTGCAATACTGTACTAACAGTAAGCACGCACCAGACTAATCCCCAGCAGCAGCTAATAACACACTTACTGTGCAATCAGCAGCAATGAACGATCAATGACTTAGGTAGCAATGGTTTAGCAAAGAAATAGCCAATGGTTTAGCAAAGAAGAGCAAATCTTTCAGTATCAAGCAAAGACAGAATCAGCAGACTAATCTCTCCTAAAGCCGGAACTCATGTGACCGGGGCCGATGGCGTGGCGGCCTTTTAAATGGTGGGGCGTGTACTAAAGCCCCTGAGCTGTAATTGGCTACAGGCGTCCTGCCTGTAGCCAATTATTGCTCTCCGAGTTTCGGGCGCTGTGATTGGCCAAGCATGCGGGGTCACAGTGCATGCTTGGCCAATCATCAGCCAGCAATGCACTGCGCCGGCCGCGCCGGCCGCAATGCATTGCGGGGCCGCTCGCATCACACGAATGTGATGCGAACGGCCCAAATAGTTCTGGGCTCGACGAGCGAGCGAACGCCCGATGCTCGATTCGAACATGGGTTCGAATCGAGCACCGGGCCCATCCCTAGTGGCAGCTATTGGGGTCGGCCAAGCTTTAAAGGATCAGATGAAAATGGTCCTGAGGGATTTGCCAGACCAGCAGGCCCAGGCTCTGGCTGATCTGCCTAGAGCATTATGCTTTGCGGTTGACGCCATCAAGGATTCTATCCATCAGGCCTCCCGCCTCACGCTGTCTTTGGTACATATGCGTAGGCTTCTGTGGCTCAAAAACTGGTCTGCTGAAGCTCCCTGTAAGAAGCTCTTAGTTAGCTTCCCATTTCATGGGGAACGCCTTTTTGGCGAAGACCTGGATAAGTATATCCAGAAGATTTCCAGTGGTAAAAGTACTCTCTTACCGAGTAAGAAGAGGTCTAGGGGTCCATCTTTTAAGAGGACTACCTCTCCTATCCCTGCGACGTCTGCTACTAAGCAGTTCCGACGGCCTCCTCGGTCAAA
Source organism: Rana muscosa (assembly GCA_029206835.1). NCBI lineage: Eukaryota > Metazoa > Chordata > Amphibia > Anura > Ranidae > Rana > Rana muscosa. The sequence continues at coordinate 271,455,297 of CM055117.1, forward strand.
CTCAGGGGGTAAAAATCAGGGACAGTCACAGGGTAATAAGAAACCCTGGATCCAAAGGGGTACTAAACCAGCCTCCAAGTCAAGCCTATGAAGGGCTGCCCCCACTCAAACGGGTGGGGGGAAGACTTCAGTTGTTCGCAGAGACCTGGCGGGAGACGATCAAACACAGATGGGTGCTCTCCGCAGTAACTCTGGGATACAAGTTGGAGTTAAAAGAGTCTCCTCCTTCCCATTTTATGTGGTCAGGCATGCCAAGAGACCCTCTGAAAAGAGGGTCTCTCCTATTGGCGTTAGAACAACTATTGCTCCAAGGAGTAATTATGGAGGTTCCTATGGAAGAGTGGGGGTTGGGTTTCTACTCAAACCTTTTCACAGTCCCGAAGCCAAACGGGGACATAAGACCCATATTGGACCTAAAGAGTCTAAACAAATTTCTAAACGTCCGGTCTTTCCAGATGGAGTCGATCCGATCGGTCACCGCTGCCCTACAGGGGGAGGAATGGTTAGCCTCGATCGACATCAAAGATGCTTACTTGCATGTTCCCATCTTTCCAGGTCATCAAAAATTTCTACGCTTTGCAGTAGAAGGGCGCCATTTTCAGTTCAGAGCCTTACCATTCGGTCTGGCCACAGCACCACGAGTGTTCACAAAAATTCTGGCCCCACTGTTGGCCGATCTAAGAACACGAGGTGTAACGATAATGGCATACCTAGACGACCTGTTGTTGATGGACCACTCAGTTGCCAAGCTAGAAGTGGTAATTGTCGATACAATCAAGTATCTAGAATCTCACGGTTGGGTCATCAACCTGGACAAGTCAGCCCTACAGCCAGTGAAAAACCTGGTATATCTAGGGCTACGGCTGGATTCAGACCAGAGGAAGATTTTCTTACCTCTAGACAAGGTATCCTCTTTGAGGGGCTTGGTCCGTCTGCTTTGTGCAAAAAGACAGCCGTCCATACGCCTGTGCATGAGGCTGCTAGGAAAGATGGTAGCATCATTCGAAGCTGTGCCATACGCCCAATTCCACTCAAGGAATTTACAGAGGGCCATATTGTCAGCCTGGAACGGAAAAATTCAGGCTCTAGACTTCCCGATGGCTTTGTCCCCTTCCGTTCGGAAGAGTCTCTGCTGGTGGTTGATCCCCCAGAATCTCCAGAAGGGAAAACCCTTCAGTCCGATATCCTGGAAGGTGGTCACTACAGATGCCAGCCTTATAGGCTGGGGGGCAGTACTGGAGCAATGGTCTCTCCAGGGCAGATGGTCAAATGTAGTAAAAACCCTGCCCATCAATCTCTTAGAGATACGAGCAGCCCGGTATGCCCTAGTAGCCTGGACATCCAGACTCCAAGGGTCCCCTGTCAGAATTCAATCAGACAATGCCACAGCAGTGGCATATATCAATCATCAGGGAGGCACCAGGAGTCGTGCAGCCCAGAGGGAAGTAAGTCACATCCTGGAATGGGCAGAAAAGCATGTCCCATGTATATCAGCTGTCTTCATTCCAGGGGTGGAGAATTGGAAGGCGGACTTTCTGAGTCGCCAACAGTTATGCCCAGGGGAATGGTCCCTTCATCCCGAGGTCTTCCGAGCAATATGTCAGCGGTGGGGAACACCGGATGTAGATCTGCTGGCATCCAGATTCAACGCAAAGGTGGACAGATTTGTCTCCCGGACAAGGGATCCCCTCGCTTGCGGCTCGGATGCTCTGGTGTTCCCTTGGGATCAGTTCAGACTGATATATGCATTCCCTCCGCTACAATTGTTGCCTCGACTCCTTCGCAGAGTCAAGTTGGAAAAGAAGCCGGTGATCCTGGTGGCTCCAGCGTGGCCCCGAAGGGCCTGGTACGCGGAGATCATCAAAATGTCTGTGGGGAGTCCTTGGACCCTTCCACGTCATCCGGACCTGCTTTCGCAAGGACCGATATACCACCCTTCCTTACTAACTCTAAGTTTAACGGCCTGGCTATTGAATCCCACATCCTAAAGAAGAGAGGTCTCTCTAACTCTGTGGTATCAACTATAATCAATGCCAGGAAGCCTGTATCCAGGCAGATCTACTATAGAGTTTGGAAGGCGTACATCACTTGGTGCGAGGCCAGAAAATGGCATCCACGTAAGTACGTTATAGGCAGAATTCTGGACTTCCTGCAGTGGGCTGTAGACAGGAAGTTTGCCTTAAGTACTATCAAGGGCCAGGTTTCGGCCTTATCAATACTATTTCAAAGGCCCCTGGCTATGCATTCACTTGTCAAATCCTTTATGCAAGGGGTGACTCGTATTATTCCACCGATTAAAGCTCCCATATGCCCATGGGATCTAAATTTGGTTCTGTCGGTTCTGCAGAAGCAGCCGTTTGAACCTTTGCGGCACATTTCCTTGGTTCTACTCACCAGAAAATTTATATTTTTAGTAGCCATATGCTCGGCTAGAAGAGTGTCGGAATTAGCCGCCATGTCCTGTAAGGAGCCATATCTGGTTATTCATAAGGACAGAGTAGTATTACGCCCTCACCCAGCCTTTCTTCCTAAGGTGGTATCGAGGTTTCACTTGAACCAGGATGTGGTTCTTCCTTCTTTTTTCCCCAAACCAAGCTCGGTAGAGGAAAAGTTATTGCATTCTTTGGATGTAGTAAGAGCAGTTAAAGCTTATCTAAAAGCCACTGCTCAGATTCGTAGAACGGATTCTTTGTTTGTTCTGCCGGAAGGCCCCAGAAAGGGTCAGGCAGCATCAAAATCTACTTTAGCCAAGTGGATTCGACAGGTCATAATACAAGCCTATGGCTTGAGAAGTAGACCGCCTCCGTTCAAAGTTAGGGCGCACTCCACGAGAGCAGTTGGAACTTCATGTGCAGTGCATCACCAGGCCTCCCTGGCTCAAATTTGTAAGGCCGCAACATGGTCTTCAGTACACACGTTTACTAGGTTCTACCAGGTGGACGTTAGTAGTCAGGAGGATGTCGCCTTTGGGCGCAGTGTGTTGCAGGCCGCAAAAGATCCTCATGCCTGATGGCGCCCAGCTTATGTATGGTGTATCCCCCCCCCTCATTTGGCATTGCTTTGGGACGTCCCACATAGTAATGACTATGCTGCTCTCTGTCCCGTGATGTATGAACAAGAAAGTAGGATTTTTAAAACAGCTTACCTGTAAAATCCTTTTCTTGGAGTACATCACGGGACACAGAGCTCCCACCCCTCTTTTGGGGACACGTATTGCTTTGCTACAAAACTGAGGTACTCCCGGATGGGAGGGGCTTATATAGGGGAGGGTACTTCCTGTTTTGGAAGTTGCCAGTGCCAGCACCTGAAGGTAATTCTATATAACCCACATAGTAATGACTATGCTGCTCTGTGTCCCGTGATGTACTCCAAGAAAAGGATTTTACAGGTAAGCTGTTTTAAAAATCCTACTTTCTTAGTTTCTCCTTCACTGATGTGCACAGATGAGGCTGCACTGATGGGCACTGATAGGCAGCACTGATGGGCACTGATGAGGTGGCACTGGTAAACACTGATTAGGCTGCACTGATATGTGGTACTGATGTGGCACTATAAGGCAGCAATAAAGGGCACTGAAAAGTGTCACTTATGGGCATTAAAACCACTTCCGGACCGGCTCACGCTGATATACGTTGGCACTTTGAAGAGGCAAATCGTTGTTATGGCAGCAGCTAGCTGCCATAAGCTTGGTATCCTCTTCTTTAGTGAGCAGTCCGGTTTCAGATAAAAGTGGTCTCTGCGGCAGATTCGCCGCAAGATCACTTTTATCGGCGCCGCTTACCAGAGCCGCCGGCAGCGGCGGAGGCGATCGGATCCTTCTTCCTGCTTGACATGGAGCTGAGTGATGGGAAGATGGCCCCCACCCAGCTCCATACCATTGCAGAGCATAAGCGACGTGAAAAAATTCACTTCCGCCCATAGCTCTTAAAGGGACATTTTTTTTATTTATGTAGCGCCCCTCTACTTTGAGGGGTTCTATGTGCCTAAATTTAGGGGTTGGTCTGAGCTAATAGCCAGGCTCAGACCGCTTTTATTGATAAGTTCTGTTACTTTGTTTCTGCAGGTGTTGTACTGGTGTGCAGTTCCCTGTGGCCTGTAGGTGGTACTGCCATGACAGGTCAGGGTTGAACAACTGATCATAGTGCTGTGCCTTAGAGTGTCCTCTCTCGGCAGTAGTACGGTGGGCGTGGTCGACCTGCTGTGCATGCCGGGAGAGGATACATAAGGGGCAGACGCCGCCGGGAGAGAAAAAAGAGGTTCCGGAATTCGGGTCGCGTGACCTGGCCCTCCAGGCCAGGGGTGCGCGAGTGCATCGGTCCCAGGCACCTTTAGCCTGGGGCTGCAGCTTCGCCATTGGGCCCAGCACCTTTAGCTGGGGCTCATCTCTAAGAGGAGGAATCCCAGGGTGCCCCTGAGAGGGGACCCGCTCTAAGAAGAGGAGGCCGAGGGAGGACCTTTCTGATGGACCGGTGAGAGTTCACGGAGAAAGAGAGGCCCGGTAAACTTCTGGAGGGATTCCACTATTCATCTAAGGCCTTGTAATGTGCAGCAACTTGCACCTGTTCTTGAGTTACAAGCGCTGAGAGGTTCGGGGCTCAGAGATTCTGTGGCAGAGGATCTCCCGATCGTATCTTCAAAGAAACCTAAGTGAACGCCCGAGTGTCATTCCGGTTGCTAGGACCGTGATAGGGGACTATCCGGATGAGCAGAGACACTGGGGATTGAGTGGTGAGATTAAGTACCGCGTGCCTGAACCTGCCTCCCTGTTCCTTTATTCTTCAACTTCAACTTTCCTATCCAGTTTTCAGCATTGAAGAAAATAAACCTTCCTTCATTAAGGTTTAACCTTGACCGGACATTGGCCTTATTGGTGCACCTACAACAGACTCTTCCCTACACTCTGGGGGTGAGAACCAGCTGCGGGACCCAACAATTGTGAACACCGCTTAACCTCTTCAAACAAGAGGGTACGGGCATATAGCACGGTGTGCCTTGACCTGCAAGTGAGCCGAAGTCAGGAAAGGGTCCGTGTGCTACATTTATTTTTTTCAAATGACTAATTTTTTATTTCTTTATTGCATTTTAGTGTAACTATGAGATCTGAGGTCGTTTTGACCCCAGATATCATATTTAAGAGGTCCTGTCATGCTTTTTTTCTATTACAAGGGATGTTTTCATTACTTGTAATAGGAATAAAAGTGGGTTTTTTTTTTAAGGACAGTGTAAAAAATAAAGAGTTAAATAAATAAAGAGTTAAATAAATAAATAAAAAATAATAATAATTTTAACGCGCCCTGTCCCACCGAGCTCGCGTGCAGAAGCGAAAACGGTGTTCAAACCACACATGTGAGGTATCACCGCGATCATTCGTAAGAGCAATCATTTTAGCACTAGACCCCCTCTGTAACTCAAAACATGCAACCTGTAGAATTCTTTAAACATCGCCTATGGAGATTTTTAAGGGTAAAAGTTTGTGGCCAATTTTGAAGCGTGACATGTTGGGTATCAATTTACTTGGCATAACATCATCTTCCACAATATAAAAAAATTGGGCTAACTTTACTGTTGTCTTATTTTTTAATTCAAAAAAGTGTATTTATTAAAAAAAAAGTGCGCTTGTAAGACCGCTGCGCAAATACGGTGTGACAGAAAGTATTGCAATGACCGCCATTTTATTCTCTAGGGTGTTAGAAAAAAAACAATATATACTGTTTGGGGGTTCTAAGTAATTTTCTTGCAAAAAAATATGATTTTAACTTAATCTCAGAAAGAGGCTCGGTCCTTAAGTGGTTAATAGGCGTCACCGATGGGCACTGATAGGCAGCACTGAAAAAGAGGCACAGATAGGTGACACTGATTGGCAGCACTGATGGGCACTGATGGGGCTGCACTGATCATCAGAACATTGATGATCAGTGCCCTGATTATCAGTGTAGATGTCCTCTTTCATACTTGCCAGTTACAAGCTCTCCTCTCCTCACTCTGTGACAGGAAAGGAATGCCAATAGCCAGCAAGTGTGTTTACATTGTGATCAGCTGTGATTTGACACAGCTGATCATGTGGCAAAGGGCCGCTGTGATTGTCCCTTTACCCCGATCTGTGATCAGCTGTGTCCGAAGGACACAACGATCACAGAGCACGCTGAGTGCGCATGGGTGCCCTCCCAGAACGGGACGACCGCACTGTAGCCATCATTTGGCCATAGCGTGGTCGTCAAGTTTATAAATATGTAAAGGAGAGAGAGAATTTGCGCTAACCTAACCTAACCTAGCGCAATCAGAGCAGCAGCTCTGATAGCTTAAATACAGAAAGCTCAAGATAAATGGAAAAAAAAAGCGCGCATACATAAAAAAAAACATATATAAAAATACATGAATGAATTAGTGTTTACAAAATTGTAAGGATTCCGTGGTGCACATAATAAAAGTATCACTCAAAAGAAAAACATAATAAAAAGTCCTTCCAAGTGAAATGTGAATAAAGGTATATTAACCACTTAAGTCCCGGACCATTTGGCTGGCCAAAGACCAGAGCGATTTTTGCGATTCGGCAATACCTCGCTTTAACTGACAATTGCGCGACGTGGCTCTCAAACAAAATTGATGTCCTTTTTTTTCCACAAATAAAGCTTTCTTTTGGTGGTATTTGATCACCTCTGCGGTTTTTATTTTTTGCACTATAAACAAAAATAGAGCGACAATTTTGAAAAAAATGCAATATTGTTTACTTTTTGCTATAATAAATATCCCCCAAAAATATATAAAAAATCAATTGTTTTCCTCAGTTTAGACCGATACGTATTCTTCTACATATTTTTGGTAAAAAAAAATTGCAATAAGCGTTTACTGATTGGTTTGCGCAAAAGTTATAGCGTCTACAATATAGGGGATAGTTTTATAGCATTTTTTTAATATTTTTTTTTAATAGTAATGGCAGCGATCAATGATTTTTATCATGACTGCGACATTATGGCGGACACATCGGACACTTTTGACACATTTTTGGGACCATTGTCATTTTTACAGTAATCAGTAAACATTTTTACAGTAATCAGTGCTATAAAAATGCACTGATTACTGTAAAAATGACACTGGCAGTAAAGGGGTTAACCACTAGGGGGCGGGGAAGGGGTTAAGTGTGTCCTAGGGAGTTATTCTAACTGTTGGGGGGCGTGGCTACGAGTGACACATCCCTGATCGCTGCTCCCGATGAGAGGGAGCAGACGATCAGTGACAGTGTCACTAGGCTGAACGGGGAGATGCTTGTTTACACTTGCCTCTCCCCGTTCTGCAGCTCTGTGACCCGATTGCAGGACCCGAGCTCGCGGCACCGTGCTTTTATGGATGTAAAGCCTGTGTTATCCGCTTGAAAAAAAAACTTCTTTGGAACATACTACACCAAGAAGCCTTCCTCTTTTCTCCATTAAATTAGACTTTTCAGATACCTCTAAATCTAGAGCGATCCCTGGAGTGAGCCTTTCCCTGTGATAGTCCGGTTGCAGCTGGTGAAATATCCCTTCTTGTGAAAAGGTGGATTGCGTTTGCCGGCAGTAGGGATGAGCTTCGTGTTCGAGACGAACATACGTTCGACTCGAACATCGGCTGTTCGATCGTTCGACGAAGATCGAACGATTTGGGCCGTTCGCGTCAAATTCGAGTGACGCGAACGGCCCACAATGCACTACGCCATCGCAGTGTCATCCAGGCGCTGTGATTGGCCAAGCATGCACTGTGACCCCGCATGCTTGGCCAATCACAGCGCCGGCAGCGAGGAGAGCAATGATTGGCCACAGGCAGGATGCCTGTGGCCAATTATTGCTGAGGGGGTTTAGTACACGCCCCACACTATAAAAGGCCGCCAGCGCGGCGGCCTTGTGTAGTGTGTTCCGGAGCAGGGAAAGAGAAGCATAGGCAGGGACAGTGTCATTTTTTTTCCTTTACTAATCCTGGATTCCTTGTGTTTAGGGACAAATAAGGATAGGTAGGGAGAGTGTCAGTGTGTTATTCTGTGCTAAACCTTGTTTGTAGGGACAGAGAAGGACAGTGAGGGAAAGTGTCAGTGTGCTATTCTGTTCTAAACCAATCTTGCTGAACCATATTTGAAATCCTTGAGTTTAGGGACAGAGAGGTACAGTGAGGGAAAGTGTCAAGCCTCGTACACACGACCGAGTTTCTCGTCGTAAAAAACACGTCGTTTTTTTCGACGAGATTCTTGTTAAGCTTGTCGATTTTCTCGTCAAGCTTTCTATGCGTACACACTGTCATTTCCCAATTTCCTCGTTGTTCTCCGCGCTCACGTCCAGCACGTACGACGGCACTATAAAGGGGAAGATCTTTTTTCTTGGCGCCACCCCTTGGGCTGCTTTTGCTGATCTCGTGTTACCGCGTGTGAAGTAAAAGTTTGGGAAGAGACGATTCGCGCTTTTCAGTCTTCGTACTTTTCAGATCGTTTTCTGACGTTCAGTTTGTGCTTGTGGGTTCGTATCTTGACTTTCAGGGCGTCTAGGCAGGTCGTATCTGTTTTACAGTGCGTTCTTGCCTGTTCGTTTCTGATTTTCAGTTCGTTATTCATAGGCCTTGCTGTTCTAAAGTGCGTTCTGTTCTGTACGTTCTGATAAGACGACCGTTTCCTAGCCATGTCGCCTGGACGTTCTCGTCGTCGAGTTCGTGCTGTGCGTGCGCTTGGTGTTGGTCTGCTTGTTTTGGACCAAGACCAGTCCATGAATGGTGTGAGGAGGAGTTCATGGACCAAGAATTGGTTGCTCCAGCGGGACCAATTCTGCCACATGCCTCTGCTGCGGGAGATCGTCGAGAATAATCCTGAGGACTACAGGAATTTTCTGCGGATGTCTGACCCCGTTTTTCAGGAACTGTTGGCTTTGGTGTCCCCCTATATTACCAGGAAGGACACCGTTATGCGGGAAGCCATCAGTGCTGAGCAGAGGCTCATCGCCACGTTGCGTTACCTGGCGACAGGGAGAAGTCTTCAGGACTTGAAGTTCACCACAGGCATCTCCCCCCAGGCTCTGGGCCTCATAATCCCAGACACCTGTTCTGCCATCATCCAAGTCCTGCAGGAGGACTATATTAGGGTAAGTTTGCTCCCTTAACATCACATTTTATGTATTACATGTATGCTAATGTATTGTATTTCTTTCATCCTTCCCTAATTACCATGATTGTAATATCCTGAGAATGTCCCCTTTGTCCCCATGCATGTTGGAAGCTTTAGATTGCCCCTTTTTTCTCCTCCATAAATATTTCCCTTCACTAACTTTTCCAGCAGGGGCGCCTGTTGCTCCAAATGTTTGGGGGTTCAAACCCCAATTTAGGAAATAAACTTCCTCCTTTTTTGCTCTGGTGCCTATTAAACGCCCCCAGTTGTCCCCTCCAATGCAGCCATTTTGTTCCCTCAAATGCAGCCATTTAGTCCCCTCTAATGCAGCCAGTTTCCCCCCAGCCCTGCACTTACCTTCTTGTGGTCAGCGCCATCCTTCTTCTGTCCTTGATGTCTTCTCCTTCCCTTCATGTTGCATCAGCCAATCATGTTACCATTAAACAGACTTGGTGAACATGATTGGCAGAGCAGCCTGTCAGTGTTTACCCAAGGAATGCCCCCCCCCTGCGTCCCCGATTTTACTTTTAGGAAGCCAATTACATCCCTCAGGTTGTAATGTGCAAGACTATTTTACTACCTGTTTCTGCTATGCAATTTGAACCCCCTAAATGCCGCAATGATTCATATGTCGGTCGCTTTACAAGAGGCCATCCACCTGAATAGTGTGCGGCATAGACAATACATAGGTTCATGCAACGCATGAACCTATGTATTGTTCTGAGTGATGGGCACAGGAGAGAGGGGGCAGTGCTCCAGCGCCCACTCTGGACGCACCGCCACTGCAATGCTATCCTGTGGCCAAACACATCTCCCCCCCCCCCCAAAATAATTTAGTAATGGCCCATCAGAGGGGGTGATGAATATGATAAATGAGCCTTCCATTATACTTCTTTTAAACACCTTAATAAACGTATAATTTAATTGATGTTGGCCTCTAATTTTTTTGGATAGAATTTCCTTGTAATGTATGACTTTGTTTTTCTAATATTATTTCATCTTGTTTCACTCCACAGCTTCCTTCCACGCCACAGGAATGGCAGACTGTGGCATCGGAGTTTGCCACGCGGTGGGACTTCCCCAACTGCGGTGGTGCCATAGACGGGAAGCACGTCCGCATCGTGCCGCCACCCCGTTCTGGGTCCTACTACTACAACTACAAGGGGTTTCATAGCATTGTGCTGATGGCGGTGGTGTCAGCACGGTATGAATTCCTCTATGTTGATGTAGGGAAAAATGGCCGGATGTCCGATGGGGGATCCTTCATCCAGACGGAGTTTGCCCTCCGTCTCCAGAGTGACGACCTTGCATTGCCACCGGATGCAGGGAATATTGAAGGACTCCCCTTTGTTTTTTTGGCTGATGAAGCCTTCGGACTCGGACGGCATCTTATGAGGCCATTTCCACAGAGGACCCTGACCCCAGAGAAGAGGGTGTTCAATTACCGGCTGGCCAGGGGCCGAAGAGTCGTTGAAAATGCCTTCGGCATAATGGCCAGCCGGTTCTGCCTTTTTATGACTTCCATCCACTTGGCGGACTACAAAATAAACTATGTAGTGTTATGCTGCTGTGTGCTACACAATTTTCTTGGCCGCAAATCGAATTCATATATGGCCTCAGTTTTGCCAGAGGCTGGACTTAACCCTGCAAATCCCCTGCCGGGCCTGGAATCTGCCCGTCCTGGCTTGCCCCCCCAAAATGCCCGTGAGGTTCGGGACAAATACATGGAGTATTTCACGGGTAGGGGGGCAATTCCTATGCCAGCCTATGTCTAAGTATCCCAATAAAAAGCTTGTTTAAACCTTTAATTATTTGTTCTTTCCTGTCTCCTAGTTTGTCTTTGTGCATTTGTAGTGGCAAGTGTATTTTACTTTAGTAAATAACAACCATTTCACTATGTAAAATTAGAAAATATCGCGCCCAAAATACATGAAATAAATAATGAAAATTAATTGATTAAAAATACACGGGTGACACAACTCAAGTGAAAAAACCCTTTGTGAAGGGGTTACTACCACCAAAATAAATGAATATGGTAGCAAAATGTGTAAAAAAATCCTAAATCAATATTAATAAACGATAATAGCAAAAGATGAATGGTCAATCCGAGTGAGTAATTATTGTCAATAAATGAAACACCAGTGTCCAATATATTAAATTAAATTCAAATAAGATGCTTGAAAAACTTTAGAGCAAAGCTCCGAGCTAGAAAAAATTTCATGGAAAAGGAAGTCCAGCGTGTATATAGGGGAGAAGAAGTTCAGCACAGGTATGGAAGTGTCGCCTTCATACTGGATGACGGGAGAAGAAAAACTCTGGAAGGTAATTCAAGGTGAGAGATGATAGTGCAGGAGAATTAACCCAGGAAATCCAGAGAAGATCAAATCCACCACGGTGAATACGTATATTAAGAAATGGGTACGTTACCAGAAGTGGTGGACCTCCGCTATGGCAAGGTCTATCAGGCCTGCAGATATCACCCTCTGCGGGGTACAGGAGTTCATCCACCTGATTTTAGGAAGCTGTTATCCCAATGCAGTTTGATAGTATCCACTAGTACTGCTTCCTTCACTATGGCTGCTGCGATGAATCACTCCAAATGGTATAGAAACTAAATCTGCAACAGCGAGCGAGAACCGCCGTTGAAGACCACGCACTGAGAAGCCACAACACACTTGTATTCGAATGCACAGACTCACAAATACGAAGTGAGCTGGGGAGAGTCGGCCTAGTGACTTGTAGTATCGTACACTGGAACCAGAGATACAAAAAAAAGGAGAGAGAGAAGAGATCTTATGGAGTGTAGAAATGGTATACTTTCACTATGTAACCTTACAAAAGAACCAAATAAGCTTAGAGGGTATTATAAAAAGAAGCTACACGTTGTTTGTGGTCAAATATTTTACTCTGTGCACATTCTCTTCATTTTTTTATTTATTTTTTTTAATTTTGGGTTGTCCTGGCCCCAACCCGGCAATTTTTTGCTTATGAAAATACAAAAATAACAGTTGCATTTCAAAAATTACAACATTGAATACCTCTGAGCAATCGGAGACATTCACTTACACAAACTATGTCTCTATGTGCCCGTCCTAATATGGGGTCCTGCCACCCCTTGCCCAGCCAAAAATTGAATATGCACACATTTGAGAGTTTTTTCATCTAGGAAGTTTACAATCCTGATCCCTATTGTCAACATGTGCTATCTGCCATCAGGGGTGATCAATGGACGTGTTTTGGGGGTGCATCCCCTTCCTCAGTTCACCGACTTTAGATACGAGGAAGGGGTTGCACCCACAAAAGACGTACATGGATATCCCCTGATGGCAGATAGCACATGTTGACACACTGTGTGCATATTCAATTTTTGGCTGGTTTGATAGTCAAAAAAATTCAAAAAATTACAAAAACAAACATGTAAAAACAAATGTGTTTGGATGGCTTATTGAATTCTCCCCAAAACATCGAGAATGTCTTTAAATGTTTGTTCCATCACATGGATTCTTTGTTTAATTAGGTCCAGTTCCGTGCTACATTCCATCACTTGCTGGATGAGGCGGAGGGCACTGTCAGCAGAGAACCGTGTACTATCCTTCACAACATTTACATCCCCTAAAAACCCCCCAAAAAATGTATTATAACTCTGCAGGCCTACCTCTCTTACCTGAAGCTGTGGTGACAGATACTGACCTCTTGTGGTGACCAGATCCACAACGTCATCCACCTGTCCTTCCTGCACTTCTCCTTCCTCCACCTCAACTTCCTCTACATCCTTCGGTTGTGGGTCTTTGGGAGTTTGGGGTTGCTTGGAAGTTGTGGGGTGCATGTGCTCCCTGGAGTGTCCTCCTCCCAGTCTTCTCTCCCCTATGAGAATAAAACAAAAGATCTATTTATCACACTGTAAATCTCATTGTTAAAATAAAAACAGGCTAAATTGCTTGGAAGTGGGGTACAAGTGTGTGTTTGTGCGGAATTTAAAGAAGAATGCATTATTTATGACCCAAAATATGTTTAGTATTCACATTTGGATGTAATTTTTTTGACATGGAGGCACCACAAAAATTCTCTGATGCACCTGTGTGGGACACCCAAAAAAGACGGGTCTGGTGGCCCACACTATAGTGCTCCAAAGTACAGATGTGGAAGCAGCTGCTGAGTGTCCTCTCCTTTACACTGATAAAAGTTTGCATTTCATTCTCTTTACAAACACATCATCTAGACTTAAAAATTATCAACAATATTTGATCAAAAATGGCAGATGTCTAATTACTTTTGTGGCTCTAAAATAAGCCAAAACCGCGGATAGTGGCCGAACGAAGTGTCGGTAACGTAACGAACGATTACTGTGCCCAACCAAGTTCAAAATATTACATTTTGGAAGGGAGTCCAATATGAGAAAAAAATTAAAAACATGTCAGTTTATAAAAAGATTAATAGCAGAAAAGTCTACATTTTACTTACTTTTAGCGAGCATTCTCTTTATGCTCCTCAACTGGTCTGGCTCCCTCAGTTTGAGGTCTGACCACCTCTTTCTGAGCTGCTCATTTGAGCGTTTCACCCCGAAATTCGCCTTCAGACTCTTCACAACTTTAGTGAGGATTTTGGCCTTCCTTCTATTTGGTTTGCTATACGGCCCATGCTTGGCATCATAATCAGCCTTGAGCAAGATGTCCACCATCTCCGCCATCTCCGCCAAAGACATATTCGATGCCTTGAATCTCCTCCTTGATCGTGACGTGTCCTCGGTCTCCGGGCTTGTCTCCTCGTTAGTTGCGGAATTATCAGACACCTGCTGTAACTCCGCCATATCTGTCTGCGCGCCGAAAGAGAAGGGGCGGGGAAAAGATGTTAGTTAGAACGTCATGGGCGGGCGACGTGTGCGGAGCGACGTGTTCGAATTTTGACGCATGCGTGGTGTGTATATAGCAAACACACATGTGACTATAGTACGTTCGGTGTGCGGAGAGAGGAGTTCAAGTGACGGACGTGCGAACGAAGGTATGTGATTTTGTGACTTGTAAAAATTGTTGGCCTATACTGTCTTGAGATTGTTGGAGGATATATATGGTGACTAGGATGTTAAGGAGGTTAGACTGTTTGCCTCACATTAGTTAAATATAATTTATTTAACTTGCAGATACAATATGAATGTCTTTATTAGCGACAAAGAGTTCCTGGCGGAATTTATTGACCGTGTAAGGGAGCTGCCGGCTCTGTGGGAGACGAAAAACCCCATCCATAAAAAAAGAGGGGTGAGAAAAGCAGCCCTGGAGAAGCTGCTCCCATTTGTGCATACCAAGGTGCCCACAGCCACAGCAAAACAAGTGGACACTAAAATTGGGAGCTTGAGAGGTACCTACAGGACTGAACGCTCTAAGGTGCTGGCTTCTCAGAGGTCAGGAGCAGCAGCAGATGATGTTTATGTCCCGATTTTGTGGTACTACAACAGGATGTCCTTCCTGGATGACCACATTGAGACAAGGCCATCACTCTCCACTCTTCCCCACAGACTTCCCTGCAGCCAACCTGAGCCTTCTCTGGAGCAAGAGGAGGCAGCCATCCTGGATGATCCTGATTTGGCCATCTGGAGCCAGGTATAGTATTAACTGAAAATGTATTGGGATAAAATTAATGTTTGACAAATATGTCAAGATGAGAAACATACATTATTTTGGATTCCACAAGTGAAATCAAGATCTGTAGACATTATTCTGCACTAAATTGGGTGCTAAATAGTCAATCTGATGTAGTGGTAAATTTAAAGCAAGGATTTATGGATTTACATTCTAATTGCTTCAATCAGGATTACAAAGTTTGATGCAAAGATTAAACCAACATATTAAACTATGTCCCTTTTTCATACACAGGATGAAATCAGCCAGGAGGAGGGTCTGGAAACTGTCAGGCAGGAGGAGGAAGGGCCCAGTGGCAGCCAGGAGGTGGCAGGGCCCAGTGTCAGCCAGGAGGTGGCAGGGCCCAGTGGCAGAAAGGAGGTGGCAGGGCCCAGTGGCAGACAGGAGGTGGCAGGGCAAAGGAGAAGCACCAGATCACAGGTGCCTCCCATCCGGCTTCACAAAAGAGGCAGGAGGGACAGGACCACCAGTGAGGCAGCAATGGCCCTTATTAAAGAGGCCCATGCCACCCTCAAGGAGCCCACATCCCCTGAAGAGGCCATTGCCGGCCTAGTGGAGGCTAAGTTCAAGGTGATGAGCATGGAGCAACGCCACCTATGCGAGCCCCTGCTCATCACCTTGCTCAACAAGGGGGTGATGGAGAAAATTACCCCCAATACCGCCATATGTGAGGTGGCCCAACTGACCCAACCTCAACCTCCACCTCCACCTTCTTCTTCTGCCCCACCCCCTTCTGCTACACCTCCACCTTCTTCTTCTGCCCCACCCCCTTCTGCTACACCTCCACCTTCTGCCCCACCCCCTTCTGCTACACCTCCACCTTCTGCCCCACCCCCTTCTGCTACACCTCCACCTTCTTCTTCTGCCCCACCCCCTTCTGCTACACCTCCACCTTCTGCCCCACCCCCTTCTGCTACACCTCCACCTTCTTCTTCTGCCCCACCCCCTTCTGCTACACCTCCACCTTCTTCTTCTGCCCCACCCCCTTCTGCTACACCTCCACCTCCTCCTCCTGACAGGAGTACCCCTCCAGTGGGCCAGCCTCCAGCCAAACGAAGAAGGAAGGCTGCAGGGAAGGCTTCAGGAAAGGCTGCAGGGAAGGCTTCAGGAAAGGCTGCAGGGAAGGTTGCCAGGAAGAAGAGGAAGTGATGGCCTTGCTTCATTGTGGTCGGACAGAAGGCAGCCTGTTGTAGTACCACACACTTGGGACATATATATCACCTGCTGCTGTTCCTGACCTCTGGGAGGCCAGCATCAGATTGTGTTCAGAAATGTTGGCCTTCTCAAGCTCCCAATTTTAGTGTCCACACAGGGTTGCTGTGTGCTCTGGGGTCCCTGGGATGCACAAATGGCAGCAGCTTCTCCAGCGCTGCCTTCTCTTTATTTAATTTATAAACATGAATAAATGTGATTTTTGTTTAAGTTCATACTTGACTATGTGTATTTTTAAATAAACAAAATCAAGCTTTGGAGTAAGCAGATACATTTGACTGACAATAAAAGGGACAGATATCACCCCCCCAAAAGAATAACTAAATCTGATTAGCACAAAAACATGGTGGGAAATTTAAATAATATAGATTCCAAAATTAAATGGGAGATCACTAGCAAAACATTGTGAAATTATAATTAACATCATTTTGAAAAATCTAACCATTTAAATTATTCCTAAAAACTTGCACGATATAATACACATAAATCTTATAAAGAGCAGCATGAAAAAGGTTAAAAATAAGGCATAACTCTGTGTGAATATCAGCAGCAAAAGAAGGTCACTCGTTTTGATTAATGTAACATTCTAACGAAGATTTCAATGCAGAACATTTAAACGATGAAATATTTTTGAGCGTGACTAATATGCGCTCTCCATTACGAAGGCTTGTTTTACCAGAAGATGCGCTCCCGTCTCATAGTTGCTTGTGAGCATGCGCGCTTTTGGAAGAGTCGTAAAAGCATACACACGAACCATTTTCTCGTCACAAAACAGGCCGACGAGAAACACGACGAGGAAATCTGGAATCCTGACGAGAAAATAGAGAGCAGGTTCTCTATTTTCTCGTCGAGATTCTCGGCAATTTTCTCGTCGTAAAACCATACACACAAATGTTTTTCTAGACAAAAAAACTCTTGCGGCACTTTTCTTGACTGTTTTGGACGAGAAACTCGGTCGTGTGTACGAGGCCTCAGTGTGCTATTCTGTTCTAAACCAATCTTGCTGAACCATATTTGAAATCCTTGAGTTTAGGGACAGAGAGGTATAGTGAGGGAAAGTGTCAGTGTGCTATTCTGTTCTAAACCAATCTTGCTGAACCATATTTGAAATCCTTGAGTTTAGGGACAGAGAGGTACAGTGAGGGAAAGTGTCAGTGAGCTATTCTGTTCTAAACCAATCTTGCTGAACCATATTTGAAATCCTTGAGTTTAGGGACAGAGAAGGACACTCGTGGAAACTATCAGTGTGCTATTCTGTGCTAAATCTTGTTTGTAGGGACAGAGAAGGACAGTGAGTGAAACTGACAGTGTGCTATTCTGTTCTAAACCAATCTTGCTGAACCATATTTGAAATCCTTGAGTTTAGGGACAGAGAGGTAAAGTGAGGGAAAGTGTCAGTGTGCTATTCTGCTCTAAACCAATCTTGCTGAACCATATTTGAAATCCTTGAGTTTAGGGACAGAGAGGTACAGTGAGGGAAAGTGTCAGTGTGCTATTCTGTTCTAAACCAATCTTGCTGAACCATATTTGAAATCCTTGAGTTTAAGAACAGAGAGGTACAGTGAGGGAAAGTGTCAGTGAGCTATTCTGTTCTAAACCAATCTTGCTGAGCCATATTTGAAATCCTTGAGTTTAGGGACAGAGAAGGACACTCGTGGAAACTATCAGTGTGCTATTCTGTGCTAAATCTTGTTTGTAGGGACAGAGAAGGACAGTGAGTGAAACTGACAGTGTGCTATTCTGTTCTAAACCAATCTTGCTGAACCATATTTGAAATCCTTGAGTTTAGGGACAGAGAGGTACAGTGAGGGAAAGTGTCAGTGTGCTATTCTGTTCTAAACCAATCTTGCTGAACCATATTTGAAATCCTTGAGTTTAGGGACAGAGAGGTACAGTGAGGGAAAGTGTCAGTGTGCTATTCTGTTCTAAACCAATCTTGCTGAACCATATTTGAAATCCTTGAGTTTAGGGACAGAGAGGTACAGTGAGGGAAAGTGTCAGTGTGCTATTCTGTTCTAAACCAATCTTGCTGAACCATATTTGAAATCCTTGAGTTTAGGGACAGAGAGGTACAGTGAGGGAAAGTGTCAGTGAGCTATTCTGTTCTAAACCAATCTTGCTGAACCATATTTGAAATCCTTGAGTTTAGGGACAGAGAAGGACACTCGTGGAAACTATCAGTGTGCTATTCTGTGCTAAATCTTGTTTGTAGGGACAGAGAAGGACAGTGAGTGAAACTGACAGTGTGCTATTCTGTTCTAAACCAATCTTGCTGAACCATATTTGAAATCCTTGAGCTTAGGGACAGAGAGGTACAGTGAGGGAAAGTGTCATTGTGCTATTCTGTTCTAAACCAATCTTGCTGAACCATATTTGAAATCCTTGAGTTTAGGGACAGAGAAGGACACTCGTGGAAACTATCAGTGTGCTATTCTGTGCTAAATCTTGTTTGTAGGGACAGAGAAGGACAGTGAGGGAAAGTGTCAGTGTGCTATTCTGTTCTAAACCAATCTTGCTGAACCATATTTGAAATCCTTGAGTTTAGGGACAGAGAGGTACAGTGAGGGAAAGTGTCAGTGAGCTATTCTGTTCTAAACCAATCTTGCTGAACCATATTTGAAATCCTTGAGTTTAGGGACAGAGAAGGACACTCGTGGAAACTATCAGTGTGCTATTCTGTGCTAAATCTTGTTTGTAGGGACAGAGAAGGACAGTGAGTGAAACTGACAGTGTGCTATTCTGTTCTAAACCAATCTTGCTGAACCATATTTGAAATCCTTGAGTTTAGGGACAGAGAGGTAAAGTGAGGGAAAGTGTCAGTGTGCTATTCTGCTCTAAACCAATCTTGCTGAACCATATTTGAAATCCTTGAGTTTAGGGACAGAGAGGTACAGTGAGGGAAAGTGTCAGTGTGCTATTCTGTTCTAAACCAATCTTGCTGAACCATATTTGAAATCCTTGAGTTTAGGGACAGAGAGGTACAGTGAGGGAAAGTGTCAGTGAGCTATTCTGATCTAAACCAATCTTGCTGAACCATATTTGAAATCCTTGAGTTTAGGGACAGAGAAGTACACTCGTGGAAACTATCAGTGTGCTATTCTGTGCTAAATCTTGTTTGTAGGGACAGAGAAGGACAGTGAGTGAAACTGACAGTGTGCTATTCTGTTCTAAACCAATCTTGCTGAACCATATTTGAAATCCTTGAGTTTAGGGACAGAGAGGTACAGTGAGGGAAAGTGTCAGTGTGCTATTCTGTTCTAAGCCAATCTTGCTGAACCATATTTGAAATCCTTGAGTTTAGGGACAGTGAAGGACACTCGTGGAAACTATCAGTGTGCTATTCTGTGCTAAATCTTGTTTGTAGGGACAGAGAAGGACAGTGAGGGAAACTGTCAGTGTGCTATTCTGTGCTAAACCAATCTTGCTGAAGCATATTGCAAATCCTTGTGTTTAGGGACAGAGAAGGATAGGCAGGGGACAGTGTCAGTGTCATTGTTGCTAACTCTCCTGCACAGTATACACCTGAAGGTAGCCCTTATTGCTGTTTTTCCCATCTCCCTGCAGGCCATCCATTAAAATGTCTGGAAGGCAAACAAGGAGAGGCAGACAGTCAGGAGGCAAAAAAAGAGGGCAAGCAGGCTCTGTGTCTGGGGGCAACAGTGCTGGTCGTGGACGCGGTGCATTGTCATCAGCACATGGCCATGGGACACGCTTGTCCTTCTTTTCGGCAGCTGGACATGTTGAGCCACATCATGCCGAAGACTTGGTAGAGTGGATGACCAAGCCCACCTCATCCTCCTCATCCTCTCTCACCCAGGCTCAGGGTACTGGCAAAGCAGCTGCCAAAGCGTCCTCTTCTCTGGTATCATTATCTTCATTAGTCAATCCTTCCCTAGACCCACCATGTCCTCCTCCTGAGTAGTCCCCCGAACTGTTTGAGCACAGTGTTGGGTACATGCTCCAGGAGGATGCCCAGCGTTTCGAAGGATCTGATGATGATACCGAGATAGAGGAAGGCAGTAGCGTGAGAGCAGAGAGAGGGGATGCTCAAGAAGGACACCAATCTGGCAGTCATGCTCCAGCAGCTGCAGCATACTGCCAGATTGGCTCCAGTGATGAGGAGGGAGGGGATGATGAGGTCACTGACTCCACGTGGGTGCCTAATAGGAGAGAGGAGGAGGAGGAGGATGAGGAGGAGGCACATCTCCAATGAGGCAGGATGCCCTTGGGTGGCCAGCGTATGGGCAGCACACCGACGGAATCACACCGCAGAGCTCCGCCTGTGCAGGGCGCTGCCTCTGCCCGTCATTCAAAAAGTTCTTTGGTGTGGGCCTTTTTTGAGGCGAGTGCATCAGATCGCACAGCTGCTGTTTGCAACATATGTCTCAAGCGTATATCGCGTGGCCAAAACATCAGCCGCTTGGGCACCACATGCTTGATCAGACATATGTTGACCTGCCATGCAGCTCGTTGGCAAGCCTACCTTAAAGACCCACACCAAAGAACAAAGCGAACCTCTCCTTGCACCGCATCAGCTGGGATCTCCAACCCCACTATACCTTCAGTCCTCTCTGAAACCTGCACTGAGAGAAATGAAGGTGTAGAATTAGGTGTGTCACAGCCAAGTACTTGCGGCCACTCTGCTAGCAGTACACCGACGTCCGATTCTAGCAGGCAAATTTCCCTGCCCCAGCTGCTGGACCGTCAAAAGAAGTTCACTCCCAGCCATCCACGTGCCCAGCGGTTGAATGCTAGCTTGGCTAAATTGCTAGCGCTTTAACTGCTGCCTTTTCAGTTGGTAGACTCGGCCCCCTTCCGTGAGTTTGTGCAATGTGCGGTTCCTCAGTGGCAGGTTCCCAAACGCCACTTTTTCTCACGGAAGGCGATTCCGGCTCTCTACAGGCATGTGGAAGGCAATGTCTTGGCCTCGCTGGACAGGGCGGTCAGCGGTAAGGTGCATATTACCGCTGACTCATGGTCCAGCAGGCATGGACAGGGACGTTACCCTTCTTTCACGGCCCATTGGGTCACTCTTTTGGCAGCTGGGAAGGATGCAGGACAAGGTGCAGTAGTGTTGGAGGTTGTTCCACCGCCACGCCTCCAAAATGCTACTACTGGTTGTGACACACCTCTCTCCTCCACCCCCTCCTCTTCTTCTTCCTCCATGGCCTCTTCCTGTGGTTTGTCCTCGGAACCAGCGGTGCTCCGTAGGCGTTCAAGGGGCTACGCAAGTACGCAGGCAAAAAGATGCCATGCCGTGCTTGCACTGGTGTGTTTGGGGGACAGGAGCCACACTGGGGCAGAGGTCCTGTCTGCTCTGCAGGGGCAGGCCGAGAGGTGGTTGACGCCACGCCAGCTTAAGCCAGGAATGGTGGTTTGCGACAATGGTACCAACCTCCTCTCCGCCCTCCGACAGGGACAACTGACCCATGTGCCCTGTATGGCTCACGTCCTTAACCTGGTAGTGCAGCGGTTCTTGGGCAGGTACCCGGGCTTACAGGATGTCCTGAGGCAGGCCAGGAAATTCTGTGTGCATTTCCGCAGATCTTATAATGCCAGTGCTCGCCTGGCTGAGCTGCAAAAGGAGTTGAACCTGCCCAAGAACCGCCTTATATGTGACATGCCCACCAGGTGGAACTCAACGTTGGCCATGCTGCAGCGGCTGCACACACAGCAGAGGGCCATCAATGAGTACCTGTGCGACTACGGCACCAGGACAGGGTCAGGGGAGCTCGGGTTTTTTTCACCACGCCAGTGGGGCATGATCAGGGATGCATGCACTGTCCTGGCACCATTTGAGGAGGCCACGAGGATGGTGAGCAGTGACAGTGCATGCATCAGTGACACTGTACCTCTTGTCCACCTGTTGGAGCACACGCTGTGTGGAATAATGGACAGGGCACTTGAGGCAGAACAGAGGCAGGAAGAGGAGGACTTCCTTGCCTCTCAAGGCCCCCTTTACCCAGACAGTGTTCCTTCTGTCCCACCCATCGCACAGGAAGAGGAGGAGGAGGAGGAGGATTGTGTCAGCATGGAGGTGGAGGCTGGCACTCAGCATCATCAGCAGCAGTCTTTTAGGGATGATTTACAGTCCCAAGAAACCAGTGGACTTGTACGTGGCTGGGAGGAGGTGGCTGCGGATCATGTCGTCCTTAGTGACCCAGAGGACTCTGGACTGAATGCCTCAGCTAACCTACGCTGCATGGCCTCCCTGATCCTGCAAAGTCTGCGGAAGGATCCTCGTATTCTTCGGATCAAGGAGAGGGACCATTACTGGCTGGCCACTCTCCTTGATCCACGGTACAAGGGTAAGATTGCGGACCTTATGTTACCGTCGCAGAGGGAGCAGAGGATGAGACAACTCCGGGAGGCCTTGCAGAAAGGTCTGTGCAACGCGTTCCCAGAGACTGGGAGGTTACAAACTCCTGGTCCTGGACAACGAGTTGCTGAGGCTTCGGGCAGTCAAAGAAGGAGCGGTGGGGAAGGTGGCCGTCTGACCGATGCGTTCAGACAATTCTTTAGTCCGCAGCCCCAAAGTATGATCGGTTCCAGCAACCATCGCCAGCGTCTGATATACATGGTGCAGGAATACCTAGGGGCAAGGTCAGACTTGGACACCTTCCCCACCGAAAATCCTCTGGCTTACTGGGTCTTGAGGATGGATCACTGGCCAGAGCTTGCACAGTATGCAATTGAGCTACTGGCCTGTCCTGCATCCAGCGTTCTTTCAGAACGCACATTCAGTGCTGCTGGAGGATTTGTCACGGATCACAGGGTGCGCCTGTCCACCGACTCGGTTGATCGACTGACTTTCATCAAGATGAACCAGTCTTGGATCACCACCAGCTACCACACACCTGATGCTGATATAACAGACTAATTGATTTTAAAATGTCACATCCCTTCAAAACTGATGCTGATGCTGAGTTCCTGTGCTGTTATGTTGACTAGCTATCCTCCTCCTCCTCCTCCTCAATGATCCGATTAATGATGATAGCTTGGAAGATCATTTTGGTTTATGGGTGCCGCCACCAGTGGCTAAGGCCCAATTTTTCAGCCCCTGTATAACAGGGGCGTGTAATTACAATTTTTGGTGCAATACTTTGCAACAGGCCTCATTGCTGTGCTCCAAGTACAGTATCTGTGAGGGGTTGCAGTGTTGTGTCACCAGTGCCTAAGGCCCAATTTTTCAGCCCCTGTTCAACAGGGGCATGCAATTATAATTATTGATCTAATAATTCACAGCAGGGCCCATTGCTACGCCCACCAAGAGTAACTGTCAGGCCTTACAGTGTTGTGTCAACACCACCACCACCACCACCACCACCACCAAAGGCCCAATTTTTCAGCCCCTGTTCAACAGGGGCATGCAATTATAATTATTGATCTAATAATTCACAGCAGGGCCCATTGCTGCGCCCACCAAGAGTAACTGTCAGGCCTTACAGTGTTGTGTCAACACCACCACCACCACCATCACCACCACCAAAGGCCCAATTTTTCAGCCCCTGTTCAACAGGGGCATGCAATTATAATTATTGATCTAATAATTCACAGCAGGGCCCATTGCTGTGCCCACCAAGAGTAACTGTCAGGCCTTACAGTGTTGTGTCAATACCACCACCACCACCACCACCACCACCACCACCAAAGGCCCAATTTTTCAGCCCCTGTTCAACAGGGGCATGCAATTATAATTATTGATCTAATAATTCACAGCAGGGCCAATTGCTGCGCCCACCAAGAGTAACTGTCAGGCCTTACAGTGTTGTGTCAACACCACCACCACCACCACCACCACCACCAAAGGCCCAATTTTTCAGCCCCTGTTCAACAGGGGCATGCAATTATAATTATTGATCTAATAATTCACAGCAGGGCCCATTGCTGCACCCACCAAGAGTAACTGTCAGGCCTTACAGTGTTGTGGCACCAGCACCACCATCAAAGGCCCAATTTTTACTACCACTGTTCAACAATTATATGTTATTACAATTCCTGATATAATAGTTGACAGCAGGGCGTTCCAGCACCCACCAAGAGTAACTGTGAGTGCTTACAGTGTTGTGCCAACACCAACACCTAAGGGGCCAATTTCTGCAGAGTATATACGGCAGGTCCCTACTTTCAAACATCCAACTTACAAACGACTACTACTTGCAAACGGAAGAAGACAACAGGAAGTGAGAGGAAATCTACCCCTTGGAAGGAAAATTCTCTCCTGTAAGAATTAATATGGGAGAAAGGTGTCTCCTCTCTACTGATGCTTTATCACCAATCCTTGTTTCAATAAAAACACCACATTTCAAAATCAGTTGTCATTGGGACGCAAAGTGAGGTGAAATGTTCTGAACAGGGGCACAGACAGCAAAACAAATGTTACAGGGGTGATAACCCTTCCCTATGTTTTCCAAAAAGCTTAAAAATAGGTATTTGGGCTGGAGCTACACTTAAACAATGTAGCTGTTCAAAATTACAAACAGATTCTACATAAGAACAAACCTACAGTCCCTGTCTTGTATGCACCGCCTGTATACGGCTGTTCAGAGTATATAGGGCCTTTTTTATTTTGTGTGCGGGGTTCCCCTTAATATCCATACAAGACCCAAAGGGGCTGGTAATGGGCTGGGGTAGGGGGGGGGGTGATGGGGTAGCTATGCCATTTTTCTTAAAGATTTTCATCCATATTACCGGGACCAGACATTACATTAAAGCCGCAAGCAGTTTTAAATGGCTTTTTTTTCCTTTAGAAATGTTATTTTGTGCAGGGACAGTTCTAAACACGGGAAACACGTGGCACTTCACAGGCATACTTTAGACACCCCCCAGGTACAATATTTAAAGGAATATTTGACTTTTTTTTTTTCACTTTATGCATCATTAAAATGACTGCTCCCGGAAAACGTCAGTTTTTAAAACTTCTTTTTGCATTGATACATGTCCCCTGGTGCAGAACCCGGGTTCCCAAACTCTGTTTAGGACAATAACATGGATAATAGTCGTTATAATTAGCACTTTAGAATCCGAACGTTCGCATTCATTGTATTTAATAGGGTTCTAATGTTCGTGCGAACTTTCGGTCCGTTCGCGGGTTCTGGTGCGAACCGAACCCGGGGGTATTCGGCTCATCACTAGCCGGCAGGCTGATGCACAAGTGTTCCTGATCTCTATTATGTGAGATCCTACGAATCTGGTAAGCAGTTTGTGATACTGTATCTTATATCAGAGGGTTGGAACATCTTACCAATTGAAGACCTTATATTTCTTTGGAATTTGGTTATTCAGATATTACCACACTGAATTTTATTTGATTATGGTTTAATATACCTTTATTCACATTTCACTTGGAAGGACTTTTTAATCTGTTTTTCTTTTGAGTGATACTTTTATTTATTATGTGCACCACGGAATCCTTACAATTTTGTATACACTAATTCATTCATGTATTTTTATATATGTGTTTTTATGTATGCACGCTTTTTTCCATTAAGTTTATAAATACATCAAGTGGGTGAATAAGGTTTAAGAGGGCAGTATTTTCAATATGAAACCAAAATCAAGAACACGAGGACATGACCTCAAACGACTCTAGGAAAGTTCAAAACTAATCTTAATTTTTTATTTTATTTTTAAATGAAATGTTGATGCTTGGAATAAACTTCCAGTAGAGGTAGTGAGTCAGTCAACAGTAAGTGCCGGTTCACACTGGGGCAACACGACTTCCAGCGCGACTTTTCAAGGCAACTTGGAGATGACTTCAGCGCGACTTCAGCGCCAGGACAGGTGGCTTTGCCAGTGGCCAATCACATAATTATCTGCTCTGTGGGAGGGAGGGGTTTGCCTTAGAAAACAATTTTCACTTCCTGGAAAGTTGCTTCAGTTAAGACGGGGGATCCGACTTGGAGGCGACTTCCATTGAAATCAATGGGTACAAGTCGCCTAGAAGTCGCCTTGAAGTAGTATAGGAACCTTTCTGAAGTCGCTCCGACTTCATACGCGTTCATTAAGACGGCTCTCATTCACATAGCTGTGATTTCTGATGTCAAGCGACTTGGGGTGACTTGCGGTCTGACAAGTCGCCCCCCAAGTCGCGGTAGTGTGAACCGGCACTCAGTGGTTTCAAAAATGTTTGGGACAAACATAGACCTACATGCTTGGGACAAACAAAGACCTACTCAGACAATAAAAAAAAAACAATCAATTGATAGTCCACACATAAATATATATAATAAAAAAAAATGTAAATTAAAAAAGTTCTTGAGATGTGAAATAATAAAAAATTTAAAAAGTTCTTGAGATGTGAAGAAAATTCTTGTGCTTTGACACCAAAGCCAACCCTCTTAGTGAAATTTCACACTGTGCTCACCAGATTCCGACGACCCCCTTGCTGTACAACAAGACGAATTAACAGCCCTTCTTAGGTCACTTTGGGACCTATCTAGATCTCTTAATCAACATCAATCCTAGATGTTATTCCCTCTTTGCTGTTGCTCTGGTCCTTATCCCATCCATTCGGTTGGCAGGAGCAGTTAAAAAATAAGAAAGAAGAGCCCTCTCATAGCGTAAACCGCTTTAAGTTTATTGAAATCACTGTTAAAAAACTAATACAAAACCGCGAAATAATTGTAACATTAGTCCTGTGTTTACAAAGAAAAATGGAAGTGGCTTGTTCCTTGGTGTTTGTGCCACCTGGAGTGGAAATAACGTACCGAAAATTACCGCTCGGTGCGTTTCGTCATCAATACGTGACATCCTCAGAAGCAGATGAGAAGCTGAGTCAGTCATCTGAGTGAATCCCAACATTAAAGTTGGGGTTTATACAGAGTCTGGACCAGCTGAGTGACGTCAGCCTACAGTAGACTTTAGATCGCTGTTGGCTGAATATGGTCAAAGCAGAACTAAGTGCACTCCTGTGACCTACAGGAGAAGTAGGGCCAAAATAGCTTTGACCCTACTTCACCTTTAATATATAAACGCTAATGTTTAACTGAAAGGCAGGCCATAGATGGTGCAATTTTCTTTCCTGCAACCATGACAGCCATCATTGCCAGGAGACCACAGTGATTGATACTCGCTACTAAAACAGCTGGCAATAAGTGCATGCCCAAAATCCAACATGCTGTTTGTACCCAAGTCAATTGATGGATCGACTTGGGTACATTCAGCCTGCCCACAGATGATTCACCTCCTGGCCAGTCCCTGCAGAACCAGCCATGATTTGAACCATCTATGGTCGGCTCAACTTTATCAGGCAGAGAGCATACAACTATTAAAACGTTGCTAAGAAATGCTTAAACAGCTTAGATATCAGTAACATATTTAGGCTTGTTTTAGTAAAACTGCATGGACATAATATGGACTGGCACAATGTCACCTGGGTGCAATCTGATGTGAATCCACGGAAAGGGGTGAAAAGTACCAACAAGAGGCAGATACTCCTCATTCCAGTAAAATACTGTATGTAACTGTCTCAGTGCTGGAAGGCAGCATACAGAGCGCCATATTTCCTGTGTGGCAGTGTTTATTAGGCATACATAAATGCATCACTGTTTAGAAAGAAATGGTAAAGTGGGCAAATCACAGTAATACAAATAAATCTATCAGTAACAACAGCAGCCTCATTTTCTACACAAATGGGCTGCAGCTGATATAATTTGGGGCTCCTATAATACTATTTCAGGAGGAGGCCTCTTCTTTCAAGAGCTGACATAACATCCTGTTTCCTAGCAACAAAACTCGAAATGACAGTGGAAATCTAACCTCAATCTCGTTAGCACTTCAATTATATCTGGGAGTGCCCCCAAAGTACTAACAGACCATTTTTTGTCAGCTGGTGACTAGAGAATCTTTAAAAAAAAAAAGTTTACGGCCGGCTGTTATTTCATGGCCTTGATCTATGGTAGGGATACATAGCATAAATATAACATTTTAGTTTATTCGATATCTGAATTAAAAGAAAAAACAACTTTGAAGAAAGCTAGCAGCTTTAATAATGATTGTCTGGGTTTTCTGTAAACCAAAATCAACCATTAGTGTATAACTGTTTTTACATTCAATTTTATGAATAGATAGCTTGACTGTTAATCAGGCTAGGCATTTCCCAAATTTAATCCCAAACCTTCCTGGACTGGAGCATGTCCTAGCATCATTTTTTCACTTAATTTTTTTACTGTAGTGTTAAACAACATTTATTATTTACTGTGAAGTACAATTCTTGCAGGGTCAGCTGCTGGAAGCTCAGTTTCTTTTAATGTGGGCACGGCCCCAGAGCTCATGGTGACCTTTAATATTGATTGGATCCTGGGCAAACATTTTCTTGAACCCCCCCCCCCCAAGCTATTTCGCTCTCCACCCCAACATCCCAAAATGACACAGGACCCCTCCCCCATACTACCCCATCATTACACAGGACCTCCCTCTCTCATTGTTACACAGGACCCCTCCCCCATATTACCCCCATCATTACACAAGACCCCCTCCCCCATACTACCACATCATTACACAGGACCCCCCTCCCCCATACTACCACCAACATTACACAGGCCCCCCTCCCCCATTTTTCCACTATTATTACACAGGTCCCTCCCCCATTCTACCCCCATCATTACACAGGACCCTTTCTCCATACTACCCTCATAATTACAAATGCCTCCCCCCCCTCAATACTACCCCCATCATTACACAGGCCATCCCTCCCCCATACTACCACTATCATTAAACAGGACCCCCTCCACCCCCATTATTACACAGGTCCCCCCCCCATTCTACCCCATCATTACACAGGACCCCCTCCCCCATACTACCCCCATCATTACACAGGACCTCCCTCTATCACATAAAGTCCCAATAAAATACATTTACGTGTTTGGTTGTAACATGACAAAATGGGGAAAATTTCAAGGGGTATAAATACTTTATAGCAGAGCTACGCTGCATCTTCGCACCACAAACCAAAAATGCTTTTTAATTCATTTGTAATATTCAAAGCATACTCACACATCCATCCATGCCTCCATGCTTTATTTTGCTGAGAATTCACCCTCTAACATCTCTGCATAGCTCCCAACTATCACTGATTTAGAGGGACTGTCCCTGATTCAGAGCAATGTCCCTCTGTCCCTCTTTCCTCCTCATTTGTCCCTCATTTTGGTCCGATCTCTATAGTTGTATATAAAATGCACTTTTTATCTTTCTAAAAGTGTTTCCCAGTGCTAAACCTTTCATCAGAATTCTAAATTGCTGCATTTGTACATTTAAAAGCCAATATAAAGGAATAGTAGTGATAAAAAAAAGCCCTTGTGGATTTAATTAACCTTTTTTTTTGGTTAATTCTCCTTTAAGGGGGTGTGGCAGGAGTTGTGTCCTATGCCTACATACGTTTGTTAGTAGATGTCCCTCATTCCCATCTCAAAATGTTGGGAGGTATGTCTCTGGCCATTGCCATCATGATTAAGGGCGGATAAATCATGAAGCCTTTACTTCCTGTCATCCCTCTGCCCTTAGCTGAGGCATGCAGGCAGGTGGGTGTGCTTAACTGAGAAAACCCCTCCTCCCCTCCTGAAGACCCCTGGGAAGTATGGCCTAATTTGCCTAGGCCTGGAAAACAGGAAGTAGCTGAAGAAATGTAAAAAAACAAGTGTAAAACAAGTAAATATGATATACTTTCCTTTCGACAGTATTTTCTAATGCTAGCAGCAAAAGGATTAAAAATAGTTAAACAGTAACTTCACTTTTGTTTAGAAAAAAAACATTCCCCTCTGGGTGATCCATGTGCAAACTTTGTTGCAGATTACTGCCTTTTGTTATTCGGAAGAAATAGCTGTTTGTCTGTATCCATGTGCTAAATCAACATGCATGGGAGCGATTTTATAATTATCAATCTGTTGCTGCACTTTCAGGGCTTTAATGAGGAAAATTGCAGGGTCTGCATCCCTTTAGATGTGATTTCTCTATGGAAGTATCTTACCCAAAATGAATTTTTTGTTGCAGGGGGTGTCAAAAATCTAACTTGTACCTTAGTGCAGATGTCAATATTCAATTGCAATAGACTTAGAAATGTATATGCTATATTATTCTTTTTTTATTTGCTAGTGCTAGTGTTTAATTACGGCACGGGCAGGCTCAGTCACATATACACACCCTTTCAAAATTGTGGATAAATAAGATTGTTTCAAGCATGTGATGCTCCTTTAAACTCCCCTGGGGCAAGTAACAGGTGTGGGCAATATAAAAATCACACCTGAAAGCAGATAAAAAGGAGAGAAGTTCACTTAGGCCGGGTTCACTGGGGCGACAAACGCTCCGACATTGTGAGCTCATGTCGCATGATGTGTGAAAATCAATGTTTCCCTATGGGAGCCGTCTTAACTGGTCCGACACATGTCGGTCCGACTTTGAAAATGCTCCCTGTACTACTTCGGTCCGACTTTGATCCGACTTCAGCCCATTGACTATCATTGAAGTCGAATCAAAGTCGGACCGCAGTCTTGCATGATCCGACTTTGGCATGCGACTTGTGCTGTGCTGCTCTTCAGGGGGAACTTCATGCCAAATTTTAAATAAAAACCGGCATGGGTTCCCCCTCCAGGAGCATACCAGGCCCTTGGGTCTGGTCTGGATTTGAAGGGGAACCCCTACGCCGAAAAAACGGCGTGGGGGGTCTCCCCCAAAATCCAAACCAGACCCTTATCCGAGCACGCAACCTGGCAGGCCGCAGGGGAAGAGGGGGGGACGAGAGAGCGGCCCCCCTCCCTCCTGAACCGTACCAGGCCGCATGCCCTCAACATGGGGGGTCTGGTGCTCTGGGGCAGGGGGTCGACCTGCGGCCCCCCCACCCCAAAGCACCCTGCCCCCATGTTGATGAGGACAGGGCCTCTTCCCGACAACCCTGGCCGTTGGTTGTCGGGGTCTGCGGGCAGGGGGGCTTATCGGAATCCGGGAGCCCCCTTTAATAAGGGGGCCCCCAGATCCTGGCCCCCCATCCTATGTGAATGAGTATGGGGTACATCGTACCCCTACCCATTCACCTGGTGGAAAAAGTGTCAATAAAAACACAACACAGCTGTAACGGGAAGGCCCGGGGAACCCAGAATCCCTTAAAAAGTATGAGATACCCTTGCTTCAGCTTCCCCAATGCCTCTTATGTGTAAACCACCCTGTGTCCCTATTAGGGGCCCAGGGTGAAGGAAAACCCTACTATAATCTGTGCTAATCAGATTCAATGCTGTATATATATTGTATATAGATTGGATGTATACTGTGTGTGGGGGTTGTGTAATCATTGCTGTGCTGAGGTGGGGGGTGATTTACATTCTACTGTCTAGTGTGGCTTGTGGTAATTAAGTCTGTAATTATAGGTATTATAATCTGGCAGACAGACAGGCTACAGATCCTTTCATTGTGAGATGTGTATTGAAGGTTCGTTATGTTTCTATTGTGTAAAGTCTTTTGATAATGGGAGACAAAAGCTAAACACAAAAGGTCATGCATAACCATTTAAACTGAAATGTAAATTGGGTCTGGTCAGAGGTGTATGATGGGAGGAGGGTCAGAAGTTTCTCTCTGTGTGTATAAGAGTTGTAGTACTTTTGCAATAAAGAGTCAGTCTATTCTGGAAAGATACAGAGTGTGTCTCATTCTTTTGGAAGGATTAATTCCTATGGGAAGTGGTCGTCTGACTGTGGAGGATCGGCAGCGAATGTGTGTCCAGGAGAGAGAAGAGATCATAAACTGCGTTTAACCCCTTTCATATTTGGGGTGCCGTTACATTGGTTGGCAGCGGTGGGATTTTCCCTCCAGTTCCTGGAACATTCCAAACCACCACAGTGAATGACCAGCTATGCAGCCTGCAGGAAAGCCATGCTGAAAGACATACTTGAGAGCCGTGGAGGGACCAGTGGGACAAAGAACAAGGCCACCTTGATCAGGGAGCTAGCCGAGATGGATTAGAGGGATGGTGATACAGGACCCCGGTCAGTTGAAGACTTGTTTCAGCAACGAGTTCGACAGCGCTTGGCATTATATGGTGCTAACCCATCAGAGACCGCCATACAGGAAGCCATTGGAGGCATCCAGCTGCAGGATGCGCGACAAAAGAGAGAACTAGAGCGACAACATGAGCTGAGAATGGCGGAAATACGGCAATCGGAGATTGCCTACAGACAGCTGCTAGAATCTTCTCAGCAGCAGGGTGGTGCTACCTTTGCCTGCGACTATCAGGAAATACCAGTGGACAATTCAGAAATCCTGGCTGAGGAATCGGCAGTGGAAAATCTGAAGATTGCCATCCCTAAAGCCGAAGTGGATGATATGGAGTTCCAGGGAGCTAGGGCAGTTGGCTCATCTCCCCAGCCACAGATTACAGAAGGTATGGACTTAAGGGACTGTTCAGAGGATGTTAGGGATTATGCATCGCCTGCCCAAGTACTGGCAGCAGGACAGAGTACTGCAGACCCCTGCTCTACACCCGTGGCAGTTTTGGAGGCCCGAGGTGAGAAGGTGATGGTTCCTCTTTCCCAGTGGATTTCAGAGATGCAGGGAGGAGAAGCAGCCCTTTTCCCTCCCCAACAGTTAGCCAGAGCAGATGGTGTGGAGTCCCCAGCAGAAGTGCTGGCAACAGGGCAGAGTGCTAGCAACCTCTACCCAGCACCGGAAACAACTGTGGAGTTTTAGGGAGCCGGGGCAGTTGGCCCCTCTCTCCAGAAACAAGCTGAGGTGGTAAAGCTTTTACCCCCAGCTGAATCACTGGCAGCAGGGCAAAATGCTACTGGCCTCTGCACACAACTGCAACTTGAGCTGATATCGGTGGATGGGACTGCGGTCTCCACTCACAGCAACCCAGCACAAGAGCTGGCAACAGAGCCGAGTGCCGCGGGCCTCTGCTCTCAACTAACAGAAGAGGGAGTTCCTGTGGTACTGGATGGGACTTCGGTCTTCACTGACACAACCCCAGAAAATGGTGTGACACTGAGACAGGAGGATGTCAGCCTTGCTTTGCAAGCACTGGGGGATTTTCACCTACCACAAGTGGATGGGACTTCAGTCTCCACTTGTATACTCCAGGGATGCTGGGCAGTCGGCCCAGATCCCCAATAGCATGACGGACTGAGCCCAGTCACCCTGTCTTCTCTCCAGCAACTGAAAGGACCCCAGGGAGAAGGGCCAGGCCAGGCCTCTCCCCAGCGGCGGGTATGTTCTCTGAGAGAGGCAGAGGTTGGCTGGGTAAGTAATGCTCTGTTTGGAGCAATTTATTTGGGGTACTGTGTGGATACCGGTATTAGAGGAATGGAACTATGGACTACCTTCGGAGTCAACCCATCTGGGGTCTCCTCCTGTGTTAGTCTCCTGCCGAAAGGGGAGAGATGTAACGGGAGGGCCCGGGGAACCCAGAATCTCCTAGAAAGTATGAGATACCCTTGCTTCAGCTTCCCCAATGCCTCTTATGTGTAAACCACCCTGTGTCTCTATTAGGGGCACAGGGTGAATGAGAACCCCAGTATGATCTGTGCTAATCAGATTCAATGCTGAATATAGATTGTATAGATTGCGTGTATACTGTGTGTGGGCTGTTATGTAATAATTGCTGTGATGGGGTGTGATTGCATTCTGTTGTCTATTGTGGCTTGTGGTAATTAAGTCTGCTACTGTAATGATGTGGATTGGAGCTTAGCAGACAGTCTGGCTGGGGTAACACAAAAGGGTCATGCATAATCATTTAAACTAGAAAGGGATTAGCTAACCTGTTGTCTAAGAGATGTGTATTGGAAGACAGAAAGGTCATGTGTCTGAGTCAGCAGCTGTAGCTAATTGGCTCATGTAAATTGGGTCTGGTCAGAGGGGTATTATGGGAGGAGGGTCAGAAGCTTCTCTCTGTGTGTATAAAAGTTGTATTATTTTTGCAATAAAGTGTCAATCTATTCTGGAAAGATACAGAGCGTTGTCTCGTTCTTTGGAAGGATTAATCCTATGGGAAGTGGTCGCCTGACTGTGGAGGATCGGCAGCGAATGTGTGTAAGGGAAGAGATCTTAAACGGCGTTTAAACCCTTTCATATTTGGGGTGCCGTTACAACAGCTTTTTAAATTAATTTATTGCACAGCTCCGGGGGTCTCCGCGCTCTCCGGTTCTTTCTTCTGCCGGGCCTCCGCTATCTTCTTCCAGCTCTTTTGCTAGCGGGGCCCGGTCTTCTCCGTCGCCTTCTTCTTCTCCCGCTCTCCGGTTCTTTCTTCCGCCAGGCCTCGGCTATCTTCTTCCATCTCTTTTGCTAGCGGAGAGGCCCGGTCTTCCCTTCGTCTCGTCCGGTTCTCCGTTGTCCTTCTGCCGGCCCCTCCACTATCTTCTTCCAGCTCTTTTGCTAGTGGAGGGGCCGGTCTTCCCGTCGCCGTCTTCTTCTCTCTTCTCCTCCTCGATGTTGACGCGTCGCTTCCTCCCGCTGTAATACTGGCTGTTCGCTCCGCTCCGAATTGACGTCTAGGGTGGCCCCCGGAGCATGTGACTGTGACGTCATGAGAAGCCTATATTAATTCGGAGCGGAGCGAACAGCCAGTATTACAGCGGGAGGAAGCGACGCGTCAACATCGAGGAGGAGAAGAGAGAAGAAGACGGCGACGGCGACGGGAAGACCGGCCCCTCCATTAGCAAAAGAGCTGGAAGAAGATAGTGGAGGGGCCGGCAGAAGGACAACAGAGAGCCGGACGAGACGACGGGAAGACCGGGCCTCCGCTAGCAAAAGAGCTGGAAGAAAATAGCGGAGGCCCGGCGGAAGAAAGAACCGGAGAGCGGGAGAAGAACCGGAGATCGGGAGAAGAAGAAGGCGACGGAGAAGACCGGGCCCCGCTAGTAAAAGAGCTGGAAGAAGATAGCGGAGGCCCAGCAGAAGAAAGAACCGGAGAGCGTGGAGACCCCCGGAGCTGTGCAATAAATTAATTTAAAAAGCTGTGTTGTGTTTTTATTGACATTTTTTCCACCAGGTGAATGGGTAGGGGTACGATGTACCCCATACTCATTCACATAGGGTGGGGGGGCTGGGATCTGGGGGCCCCCTTATTAAAGGGGACTCCCGGATTCCGATAAGCCCCCCGCCCGCAGACCCCGACAACCAACGGCCAGGGTTGTCGGGAAGAGGCCCTGTCCTCATCAACATGGGGGCAGGGTGCTTTGGGGTGGTGGGGCCGCAGGTCGCCCCCCTGCCCCAGAGCACCAAACCCCCCATGTTGAGGGCATGCGGCCTGGTACGGTTCAGGAGGGAGGGGGGGCGCTCTCTCGTCCCCCCCTCTTCCCCTGCGGCCTGCCAGGTTGCGTGCTCGGATAAGGGTCTGGTTTGGATTTTGGGGGGGACCCCCACGCTGTTTATTCGGCGTAGGGGTTCCCCTTCAAATCCAGACCAGATCCAAGGGCCTGGTATGCTCCTGGAGGGGGAACCCATGCCGTTTTTTTATTTAAAATTTGGCCTGGAGTTCCCCCTCAAGATTCATACCAAACACAGTGCCTGCTATTGGCGGGGATCCAAGTCGGATCCCCGTTCATTGAAAGTCGGACATATGTCGGCTTCATGTCGCGGGGCAAAGTCGGATCCAAAGTAGGACGGCTGTCGTGTCGCACTAGTGTGAACCCAGCCTTAGTCTTTGCATTGTGTGTCTGTGTGTGCCACACTAAGCATGGACAACAGAAAGAGGAGAAGAGAACTGTCTGAGGACTTGAGAACCAAAATTGTGGAAAAATATCAACAATCTCAAGGTTACAAGTCCATCTCCAGAGATCTAGATTTGCCTTTGTCCACAGTGCGCAACATTATCAAGAAGTTTGCAACCCATGGCACTGTAGCTAATCTCTCTGGGCGTGGACGGAAGAGAAAAATTGATGAAAGGTTGCAACGCAGGATAGTCCGGATGGTGCATAAGCAGCCCCAAACAAGTTCCAAAGAAATTCAAGCTGTCCTGCAGGCTCAGGGAGCATCGGTCTCAGCGCAAACTATCCGGCGACATTTAAATGAAATGAAACGCTATGGCAGGAGACCCAGGAGGACCCCACTGCTGGCACAGAGACATAAAAAAGCAAGACTACAGTTTGCCAAAATGTACTTGAGTAAGCCAAAATCCTTCTGGGAAAACGTCTTGTGGACAGATGAGACCAAAATAGAGCTTTTTGGTAAAGCACATCATTCTACTGTTTACCGAAAACGGAATGAGGCATACAAAGAAAAGAACACAGTACCTTCAGTGAAATATGGTGGAGGTTCAATGATGTTTTGGGGTTGTTTTGGGGTCATGAAATCTGAGGATTACCAAAGGATTTTGGGTCGCACTGTAAGAGCCCAGTGTCAGAAAGCTGGGCTTGCGTCCGAGATCTTGGGTCTTCCAGCAGGACAATGACCCCAAGCATACGTCAAAAAGCACCCAGAAATGGATGGCAACAAAGCGCTGGAGAGTTCTAAATTGGCCAGCAATGAGTCCAGATCTAAATCCCATTGAACACCCTTGGAGAGATCTTAAAATTGCTGCTGGGAAAAGGCGCCTTTCCAATAAGAGAGACCTGGAGCAGTTTGCAAAGGAAGAGTAGTCCAAAATTCCGGGTGAGAGGTGTAAGAAGCTTATTTATGGCTATAGGAAGCGACTGATTTATGTTATTTTTTCCAAAGGGTGTGCAACCAAATATTAAGTTAAGGGTGCCAAGAATTTTGACCAGCCCATTTTTGGAGTTTTTTGTGACATTATGTCCAATTTGCTTCTTTTCCTCCCTTTTTTTGTTTTGTTCCAATACACACAAAGGGAATAAACATGTGTATAGCAAAACATGTGTTACTGCAATACTTTTCTGTGAGAAATACTTGATTTTCTGGAAAAATTTCTGAGGTGCAAACAATTTCGGCCATGACTGTGTATATACAGGTCCTTCTCAAAAAATTAGCATATTGTGATAAAGTTCATTATTTTCTGTAATGTACTGATAAACATTAGACTTTCATATATTTTAGATTCATTACACACAACTGAAGTAGTTCAAGCCTTTTCTTGTTTTAATATTGATGATTTTGGCATACAGCTCATGAAAACCCCAAAATCCTATCTCAAAAAATTAGCATATTTCATCCGACCAATAAAAGAAAAGTGTTTTTAATACAAAAAAAGTCAACCTTCAAATAATTATGTTCAGTTATGCACTCAATACTTGGTCGGGAATCCTTTTGCAGAAATGACTGCTTCAATGCGGCGTGGCATGGAGGCAACCAGCCTGTGGCACTGCTGAGGTGTTATGGAGGCCCAGGATGCTTCGATAGCGGCCTTAAGCTCATCCAGAGTGTTGGGTCTTGCGTCTCTCAACTTTCTCTTCCCAATATCCCACAGATTCTCTATGGGGTTCAGGTCAGGAGAGTTGGCAGGCCAATTGAGCACAGTAATACCATGGTCAGTAAACCATTTACCAGTGGTTTTGGCACTGTGAGCAGGTGCCAGGTCGTGCTGAAAAATGAAATCTTCATCTCCATAAAGCTTTTCAGCAGATGGAAGCATGAAGTGCTCCAAAATCTCCTGATAGCTAGCTGCATTGACCCTGCCCTTGATAAAACACAGTGGACCAACACCAGCAGCTGACATGGCACCCCAGACCATCACTGACTGTGGGTACTTGACACTGGACTTCAGGCATTTTGGCATTTCCCTCTCCCCAGTCTTCCTCCAGACTCTGGCACCTTGATTTCCGAATGTACTTTGGACCACTGAGCAACAGTCCAGTGCTGCTTCTCTGTAGCCCAGGTCAGGCGCTTCTGCCGCTGTTTCTGGTTCAAAAGTGGCTTGACCTGGGGAATGCAGCACCTGTAGCCCATTTCCTGCACACGCCTGTTCACGGTGGCTCTGGATGTTTCTACTCCAGACTCAGTCCACTGCTTCCGCAGGTCCTCCAAGGTCTGGAATCGGTCCTTCTCCACAATCTTCTTCAGGGTCCGGTCACCTCTTCTCGTCGTGCAGCGTTTTCTGCCACACTTTTTCCTTCCCACAGACTTCCCACTGAGGTGCCTTGATACAGCACTCTGGGAACAGCCTATTCGTTCAGAAATTTCTTTCTGTGTCTTACCCTCTTGCTTGAGGGTGTCAATGATGGCCTTCTAGACAGAAGTCAGGTCGGCAGTCTTACCCATGATTGCGGTTTTGAGTAATGAACCAGGCTGGGAGTTTTTAAAAGCCTCAGGAATCTTTTGCAGGTGTTTAGAGTTAATTAGTTGATTCAGATGATTAGGTTAATAGCTTGTTTAGAGAACCTTTTCATGATATGCTAATTTTTTGAGATAGGATTTTTGGGTTTTCATGAGCTGTATGCCAAAATCATCAATATTAAAACAAGAAAAGGCTTGAACTACTTCAGTTGTGTGTAATGAATCTAAAATATATGAAAGTCTAATGTTTATCAGTACATTACAGAAAATAATGAACTTTATCACAATATGCTAATTTTTTGAGAAGGACCTGTATATGCTGCAGTATTTTCAGTCAGTGTACTGTATACTGGCCACAGTGTGCAGCTAAAGCTGACTGCAGACAATTCCTTGTGTACCTACCTATTCCAATACATCAAATAAAGTATGTCGGGAAGGCCAACAAGGAGAGGCAGACACACACAGGCCAATAAAAGAGGGCAAGCAGGCTCTGTGTCTAGAGGCAACAATGCTGGTCTTGGACACGGTCCATCCTCATCAGCACGTGGCCGTGGGGAATGCGTGTCCTTTTTTTTCGGCAGCTGGCCATGTTGAGCCGCAACATGCTGAAGAGTTGGTAGAGTGGATGACCAAGCCGTCCTCATCCTCCTCACCCAGCCTCAGGGTACTTTGTCTGC
Source organism: Rana muscosa (assembly GCA_029206835.1). Lineage (NCBI taxonomy): Eukaryota > Metazoa > Chordata > Amphibia > Anura > Ranidae > Rana > Rana muscosa. The sequence goes on from CM055117.1 coordinate 271,494,080, forward strand.
CAAAGCGGCCTCTTCCCTCGGCTCAATGGCATCAATCACTCCTTCCCTAGCCCCACCATGTCCTCCTGAGGAGTCCCCCGAACTGTTTGACCACAGTGTTGGGTACATGCTGCAGGAGGATGCCCAGCGTTTTGAAGGCTCCAATGATAGTACCCAGCTTGAGGAAGGCAGTAACCTGAGCCCAGAGAGAGGGGGTGCCCAACAAAGTCAGCTATCTGGCAGTCATGTTCCCCCAGCTGCAGCATACTGCCAGATTGGCTCCAGTGATGAGGAGGGAAGGGATGATGAGGTCACTGACTCCACGTGGGTGCCTGATAGGAGAGAGGAGGAGGAATAGGAGGAGGCACATCTCCAACGAGGCAGGATGCCCTCCAGGGGCCAGCTTAAGGGCAGCACACTGACTGCATCATACCGCAGAGCTCCGCAGGTGCAGGGCGCTGCTGTCTCTGCGCGTTATTCCAAAAGTTCTTTGGTGTGGGCCTTTTTTGAGACATGTGTCGCACCTTTGCTATTTGCAACATATGTCTGAAGCGTGTCTCGCATGGCCAAAACAGCAGCCGCTTGGGCACCACATGCTTGACCAGACATATGTCGACCTGCCATGCAGTCCGTTGGCAAGCGTACATAAAAGACCCACACCAAAGAACAAAGCGGACCTCTCCTTGCTCCTCATCAACTGGGATCTCCAACCCCACTATACCTACAGTCCTCTCAGAAACCTGCACTGAGAAGAATGAAGGTGTAGAATTAGGTGTGCCACTGTCAAGTACTTGCGGGCAATCTGCTATCAGTACACCAACATCAGATTGTACCAGGCAAATTTCCCTGCCCCAGCTGCTGCACCGCCGAAAGAAGTTCGCTCCCAGCCATCCACATTAGTGATGAGCCGAACACCCCCGGGTTCGGTTCGCACCAGAACCCGCGAACGGACCGAAAGTTCGCACGAACTTTAGAACCCTATTAAATACAATGGATGCGAACGTTCGAAATCTAAAGTGCTAATTATAACGACTATTATGCATGTTATTGTCCTAAAAAGGGTTTGGGAACCCGGGTTCTGCACCAGGGGGCATGTATCAATGCAAAAATAAGTTTTAAAAACGGCAGTTTTTCTGGAACAGTCATTTTAATGATGCATAAAGTGAAAAAAAAAAGTCTAATAATACTTTAAATATCGTACCTGGGGGGTGTCTAAAGTATGCCTGTGAAGTGCCACGTGTTTCCCGTGTTTAGAACTGTCCCTGCACAAAATTACATTTCTAAAGGAAAAAAAGCCATTTAAAACTGCTTGCGGCTTTAATGTAATGTCTGGTCCCGGTAATATGGATGAAAATCTTTAAGAAAAATGGCATAGCTACCCCATCACCCCCCCCCCCTACCCCAGCCCATTACCAGCCCCTTTGGGTCTTGTATGGATATTAAGGGGAACCCCGCACACAAAATAAAAAAGGCCCTATATACTCTGAACAGCCGTATACAGGCGGTGCATACAAGACAGGGACTGTAGGTTTGTTGTTATGTAGAATCTGTTTGTAATTTTGAACAGGTACATTGTTTAAGTGTAGCTCCAGGCAAAAAATCTATTTTTAAGCTTTTTGGAAAACATAGGGAAGGGTTATCACCCCTGTAACATTTGTTTTGCTGTCTGTGCAGTGTGCACCTGTTCAGAACAGTTCACCTCACTTTCCGTCCTAATGACAAATGTTTTTTGAAAATTTGGGGTTTTTATTGAAACAAGAATTGGTGATAAAGAATCAGTGGAGAGGAGACACTTTTTTTCCCATATTAACTCTTACAGGAGAGAATTTGGCTTCCTAGGGGTAGATTTCCTCTCACTTCCTGTTGTATCCTTCCGTTTGCAAGGAGGAGTCGTTTGTAAGTTGGATGTTTGAAAGTAGGGGCCTGCCGTATATACTCAGCTGAAATTTGCCCCTTACATGTTGGTGTTGCCACAACACTGTGAATGGGCCCTGCTGTGAATTATTAGATCAAGAATTGTAATTGCATGCCCCTGTTGAACAGGGGCTGAAAAATTGGGCCTTTGGTGGTGGTGGTGGTGGTGGTGTTGACACAACACTGTAAGGCCTCACAGTTAGTCTTGGTGGGCGCAGGAATGGGCCCTGCTGTGAATTATTAGATCAAGAATTGTAATTACATGCCCCTGTTAAACAGGGGCAGAAAAATTGAGCCTTAGGCACTGGTGCCACAACACTGCAACCCCTCACAGATACTGTACTTGGAGCACAGCAATGAGCCCTGTTGCAAAGTATTGCATCAAAAATTGTAATTACACGCCCCTGTTAAACAGGGGCTGAAAAATTGGGCCTTAGCCACTGGTGCTGGTGCCACGACACTGCAACCACTCCCAGATACTCTAGTTGGAGTGCAGGAATGAGCCCTGCTGCAAAGCATTGCATAAAAAATTGTAATAACACACCCCTGTTAAACAGGGGCTGAAAAATTGGGCCTTAGCCACTGGTGGTGGCACCCAGAAACAAAAATGTTCTTCCAAGCTATCATCGTCAATCGGATCATTGAGGAGGAGGAGGATAGTCAGTCAACATAACAGGACAAACTCTTAGCATCAGCATCAGTCTTGAAGGGATGTGACATTTGAAAATAAATTAGTCTGTTATATCAGCTTCAGGTGTTTGGTAGCTGGTGGTGATCCAAGACTGGTTCATCTTTATGAAGGTCAGTCGATCAACAGAGTCGGTGGACAGGCGCACCCTGTGATCCGTGACAAATCCTCCAGCAGCACTGAATGTGCATTCTGAAAGAACGCTGGATGCAGGACAGGCCAGTAGCTCAATTGCATACTGTGCAAGCTCTGGCCAGTGATCCATCCTCAAGACCCAGTAAGCCAGAGGATTTTCGGTGGGGAAGGTGTCCAAGTCTGACCTTGCCCCTAGGTATTCCTGCACCATGTATATCAGACGCTGGCGATGGTTGCTGGAACCGATCATACCTTGGGGCTGCGGACTAAAGAATTGTCTGAACGCATCGGTCAGACGGCCACCTTCCCCACCGCTCCTTCTTTGACTGACCGAAGCCTCAGCAACTCGTTGTCCAAGACCAGGAGTTTGTAACCTCCCAGTCTCTGGGAACGCGTTGCACAGACCTTTCTGCAAGGCCTCCCGGAGTTGTCTCATCCTCTGCTCCCTCTGCGACGGTAAGATAAGGTCCGCAACCTTACCCTTGTACCGTGGATCAAGGAGAGTGGCCAGCCAGTAATGGTCCCTCTCCTTGATCCGAAGAATACGAGGATCCTTCCGCAGACTTTGCAGGATCAGGGAGGCCATGCAGCGTAGGTTAGCTGAGGCATTCAGTCCGGAGTCCTCTGGGTCACTAAGGACGACATGATCCGCAGCCACCTCCTCCCAGCCACGTACAAGTCCACTGGTTTCTTGGGACTGTAAATCATCCCTAAAAGACTGCTGCTGATGATGCTGAGTGCCAGGCTCCACCTCCATGCTGACACAATCCTCCTCCTTCTCCTCCTCCTCCTCTTCTTCCTGTGCGATGGGTGGGACAGAAGGAACACTGTCTGGGTAAAGGGGGCCTTGAGAGGCAAGGAAGTCCTCCTCTTCCTGCCTCTGTTCTGCCTCAAGTGCCCTGTCCATTATTCCACGCAGCGTATGTTCCAACAGGTGGACAAGAGGTACAGTGTCACTGATGCATGCACTGTCACTGCTCACCATCCTCGTGGCCTCCTCAAATGGTGCCAGGACAGTGCATGCATCCCTGATCATGCCCCACTGGCGTGGTGAAAAAAACCCGAGCTCCCCTGACCCTGTCCTGGTGCCGTAGTCGCACAGGTACTCATTGATGGCCCTCTGCTGCATGTGCAGCCGCTGCAGCATGGCCAACGTTGAGTTCCACCTGGTGGGCATGTCACATATAAGGCGGTTCTTGGGCAGGTTCAACTCCTTTTGCAGCTCAGCCAGGCGAGCACTGGCATTATAAGATCTGCGGAAATGCACACAGACTTTCCTGGCCTGCCTCAGGACATCCTGTAAGCCCGGGTACCTGCCAAGAACCGCTGCACCACCAGGTTAAGGACGTGAGCCACACAGGGCACATGGGTCAGTTGTCCCTGTCAGAGAGCGGAGAGGAGGTTGGTGCCATTGTCGCAAACTACCATTCCTGGCTTAAGCTGGCGTGGCGTCAACCACCTCTCGGCCTGCCCCTGCAGAGCAGACAGAACCTCTGCCCCAGTGTCGCTCCTGTCCCCCAAACACACCAGCGCAAGCACGGCATGGCATCTTTTTGCCTGCGTACTTGCGTAGCCCCTTGAACGCCTACGGAGCACCGCTGGTTCCGAGGACAAAGCACAGGAAGAGGCCATGGAGGAAGAAGAAGAGGAGGGGGTGGAGGACAGAGGTGTGTCACAACCAGTAGTAGCATTTTGGAGGCGTGGCGGTGGAACAACCTCCAACATTACTGCACCTTGTCCTGCATCCTTCCCAGCTGCCAAAAGAGTGACCCAATGGGCCGTGAAAGAAAGGTAACGTCCCTGTCCATGCCTGCTGGACCATGAGTCAGCGGTAATATGCACCTTACCGCTGACCGCCCTGTCCAGCGAGGCCAAGACATTGCCTTCCACATGCCGGTAGAGAGCCGCAATCGCCTTCCGTGAGAAAAAGTGGCGTTTGGGAACCTGCCACTGAGGAACCGAACATTGCACAAACTCATGGAAGGGGGCCGAGTCTACCAACTGAAAAGGCAGCAGTTGAAGTGCTAGCAATTTAGCCAAGCTAGCATTCAACCGCTGGGCATGTGGATGGCTGGGAGTGAACTTCTTTCGACGGTCCAGCAGCTGGGGCAGAGAAATTTGCCTGCTAGAATCGGACGTTGGTGTACTGCTAGCAGAGTGCCCGCAAGTACTTGGCTGTGACACACCTAATTCTACACCTTCATTCCTCTCAGAGCAGGTTTCAGAGAGGACTGAAGGTATAGTGGGGTTGGAGATCCCAGCTGATGCGGTGCAAGAAGAGGTCAGCTTTGTTCTTTGGTGTGGGTCTTTAAGGTAGGCTTGCCAACGAGCTGCATGGCAGGTCAACATATGTCTGGTCAAGCATGTGGTGCCCAAGCGGGTGATGTTTTGGCCACGCGATATACGCTTGAGACATATGTTGCAAACAGCAGCTGTGCGATCTGATGCACTCGACTCAAAAAAGGCCCACACCAAAGAACTTTTTGAATAACGGGCAGAGGCAGCGCCTTGCACAGGCGGAGCTCTGCGGTGTGATTCCGTCGGTGTGCTGCCCTTACGCTGACCCCCCGAGGGCATCCTGCCTCGTTGGAGATGTGCCTCCTCCTCATCCTCCTCCTCCTCCTCCTCTCTCCTATTAGGCACCCACGTGGAGTCAGTGACCTCATCATCCCCTCCCTCCTCATCACTGGAGCCAATCTGGCAGTATGCTGCAGCTGCTGGAACATGACTGCCAGATTGGTGTCCTTCATGAGCATCCCCTCTCTCTGCTCTCACGCTACTGCCTTCCTCTAGCTGGGTATCATTATCAGACCCTTCGAAACGCTGGGCATCCTCCTGGAGCATGTACCCAACACTGTTCTCAAACAGTTCGGGGGACTCCTCAGGAGGACATGGTTGGTCTAGGGAAGGAGTGACTGATGATGACATTGATACCAGGGAAGAGGATGCTTTGGCAGCTGCTTTGCCAGTACCCTGAGCCTGGGTGAGAGAGGATGAGGAGGATGAGGAGGGCTTGGTCATCCACTCTACCAAGTCTTCGGCATGATGCGGCTCAACACGTCCAGCTGCCGAAAAGAAGGACAAGCGTGTCCCATGGCCACGTGCTGATGGCGATGCACCGCGTCCACGACCAGCACTGTTGTCTCTAGACACAGAGCCTGCTTGCCCTCTTTTTTTGGCTCCTGACTGTCTGCCTCTCCTTGTTTGCCTTCCAGACATTCTAATGGCCTGCAGGGAAATGGGAAAAGCAGCAATACAGGCTAAATTAAGGTGTAATATGGTCAGGAGGCACACTCCGCCCGCTGTAAGTGCCGCAAAATCCTGTTTGTGTAACACACCAGGAAAAAGCAGCAATACAGGCTAAGTTAAGGTGTAATATTGTCAAAAGGCACACTCCGCCCGCTGTAAGTGCCGCAAAATCCTGTTTGTGTAACACACCAGGAAAAAGCAGCAATACAGGCTAAGTTAAGGTGTAATATGGTCAGGAGGCACACTCCGCCGGCTGTAAGTGCCGCAAAATCCTGTTTGTGTAACACACCAGGAAAAAGCAGCAATACAGGCTAAGTTAAGGTGTAATATGGTCAGGAGGCACACTCCGCCCGCTGTAAGTGCCGCAAAATCCTGTTTGTGTAACACACCAGGAAAAAGCAGCAATACAGGCTAAGTTAAGGTGTAATATGGTCAGGAGGCACACTCCGCCAGCTGTAAGTGCCGCAAAATCCTGTTTGTGTAACACACCAGGAAAAAGCAGCAATACGGGCTAACTTCAGGTGTATAATGTGCAGGAGGCTTAGCAACAATGACACTGACACTGTCCCCTGCCTATCCTTCTCTCTCCCTGCACACAAGGTTTATCAAAGTATATGACACTGACACTCTCCCTGCCTATCCTTCTCTCTCCCTGCACACAAGGTTTAGCAAAGAATATGACACTGACACTGTCCCCTGCCTATCCTTCTCTCTCCCTGTACACAAGGTTTATCAAAGTATATGACACTGACACTCTCCCTGCCTGCCTATCCTTCTCTCTCCCTGCACGCAAGGTTTAGCAAAGAATATGACACTGACACTGTCCCCTGCCTATCCTTCTCTCTCCCTGTACACAAGGTTTATCAAAGTATATGACACTGATACTCTCCCTGCCTATCCTTCTCTCTCCCTACACACAAGGTTTAGCAAAGAATATGGCACTGACACTCTCCCTGCCTATCCTTCTCTGTCCCTACACACAAGGTTTAGCATAGAATAGATTTGACAAGATTTGACACTGTCCCTGCCTATCCTTCACTTTCCCTGCTCCGGAACACACTACACAAGGCCGCCGCGCTGGCGGCCTTTTATAGTGTGGGGCGTGTACTAAACCCCCTCAGCTATAATTGGCCACAGGCATCCTGCCTGTGGCCAATCATTGCTCTCCTCGCTGCCGGCGCTGTGATTGGCCAAGCATACAGGGTCACAGTGCATGCTTGGCCAATCACAGCACCGGGATTACACTGCGATGGCGCAGTGTATTGTGGGCCGTTCGCGTCACTCGAATTTGGCGCGAACGGCCCAAATCGTTCGTTGTTCGCCGAACGCGCGAACAGCCGATGTTCGAGTCGAACCTATTGTGACAGCAGGAAGGTAAAGTCACCTGGTTGCATCCAGGGGGGTAGGTATATTTCTCCCAGATTCAGGCTTTATGCCGACTTATACAACTAGGGAGAGAGTTGATGAAGCCCAGCTGAGGCTAGTGGGCTCATGGATGATTCATACCTCTAGGGAGAGTGCTGGGCGTCGTGCAGGCAGGGAGTTGATGAGACCAGCTGAAGCTTGTCAGCTCGTTTAAGGCCTCTATAAAAACTCCCAGCTTCATTAGATGTTTGCTCATGCCTGGAACCAGACCTGTGTGGACTGTCTAGGGAGAGTGAACCCCTGTGCGGTGAGACAAAGCCTGTGTGGCTATTTGTTTGGACATTTACTAAACCAGGGACTTAGGGACTAGGACAGCACCAGGCTGATCCCAGTTGTTAGTTAGGGAAACCTGCATGTTTAGTCAGAGGTCAAGCTGACCAGGATTTATTTTGTTTATGTTTCTTTTTGCTTTGCTGTGTTTTTGTCACTGTAAATAGAGAAATAAACCGCACCTTTTGATCTTGAAAACCACAACCTCCGTCTGCTGGGCCTGTTTTTGTGTGGGGAGCCCATCCAGGGGGTCACACACACCCGCTACCGAGCCAACCCCCTCACAGTTGGTGGAGAACCAGTGGCAGTTTTTTTTTAAGCCAGCATGGAGGAGATACTGAAACAGCTGGCTCTAGCAAATGCCAATCAACAGCAGACAAATGCAGGTTTGCAAAAGAGCTTCGCAGCCCAGCAACAAGCCCAGCAGCAATCTGAGGCCCGCTTCATAGACCTGTTGCAGAAGCAAGAGCAGAGACTACAACAACAGATGGAAGCAGTAATGCAGCAACGTCCGCAGACCAGTGAGGAAAGCCGTCCCACTAATACCGCGTCCTTTGGGGTGAGTCGTTTATTGACAAAAATGACTGGAGAGGATGATCCAGAGGTATTTTTGACAACATTTGAAAGGACTGCTGAAAGAGAAAAGTGGCCTGAGGAGCAGTGGGCTGGACTGGTGGCTCCTCTGTTAACTGGTGAATCGCAGAAAGCTTACTATGACCTAGAGCCTGACCAAGCAAAAGACTATGTGATGCTAAAAGCTGAAATATTGGCAAGGCTGGGTGTCACCCTGGCTGTCCGGGCTCAGCGTGTGCATAACTGGACTTTCCAGCTTGGAAAACCCCCCAGGTCTCAAATGTATGATCTCATTCACCTGAGCAGGAAGTGGCTACAGCCAGAGACTTTGTCCGCACCGGAGATTGTGGAACGTGTTGTGATGGATCGTTTCTTGAGAGCTCTTCCTACCGCCATTCAAAAGTGGGTAAGCCATGGAGACCCAGAAACGGCCGGTAAACTTGTGGATCGTGTAGAGAGATACTTGGCTGCAGAGAACCTGACGGCCTCTTCCAGAGACTCTCGGACTTTCCACCCTAAGACCAGACCATCCCCAGGGGCGGATAAGAGGATTCCAAGGGGTGAGGGTGGAGAGAGTGAGAGGGTGGGAGCTCTGCCCAGGGTTTGGCGAGAACAGCCTGGGAAGTCGGGGGCTCAAGAGGCAGCCAAAAGGATTGTTTGCTACCGCTGCCGGCAAACGGGACATATTGCAGCAAATTGCCCGGTTGTGGAGGAACCCATGCAATGTGACTTTCTTACGGACAGACGTCAGTCGCTGTGTGCGACAGTCGCATGCACTGCCATTCGGGGAACTGAGAAACATTTATGCAAAATGTGTATTAATGGTAGAAATGTTGTGGTATTACTGGATTCAGGTAGCCTTGTGACCCTGATAAAGGCTGAATTAGTTAAAACAGAGGTCTCTGGGAATAGCAAGGTAGCTGTTATTTGTGTGCATGGGGACACCCGAGAGTATCCAGTGACTACAGTATGTTTCAAGACCCCCAAAGGTACCCTCTCTCATCCAGTGGGGTTAGTATCTCAATTACCGCATGATGCCATTGTGGGAAGGGATTTTCCGAAGTTCTGGGAACTGTGGGATGATCCTGAGCCCCCCACTGGTGCCCCTATGTACCAGGAAGGTGATAGCCAGAACTCCTCTGAGAGTGGTGAGGACTCTCCAGAATTTCCCTTGTCAGTATTGGCAGGCGAGACTCAAGAAACTGGAGAGGAGCCCACCTCCTCAGACGAAAACCTACCGTCTGTGGAGTTTTCTGATCTTGAGGTTCACAGGGAAAATTTTGCCACAGAACAGTTAAAGGACCCCGCCCTAATAAAGGCACGGGAAAACGTAGTGGAAATAGATGGCGAGTTAGTGAACCCAGATAATACCTGCACTTACCCATACTTCAGCGTAGAGAAGGACCTACTGTATCGGGTGGCAAAAAGGGCAGAAGAAACCGTTGAGCAGCTTGTGGTGCCCAAACCTTACAGGAAGTTGGTGTTGGAGTTGGCCCATGGGCACATTCTTGGAGGTCATCTGGGGACAGAGAAAACCCGAGAGAGTGTATTACAGAGATTCTATTGGCCTGGGGTGATGAAGGACATAGAAAATTATTGTTCCTCCTGCCCTGTGTGTCAGAGGTCGGCCCCGATGCCACATTTCCGTAGCCCGCTGGTCCCTCTACCCATCATTGAGGTCCCGTTTGAGAGGATCGAAATGGATTTGGTAGGTCCTATAATCAAGTCCGCTAGGGGGCACCAGTACATATTAGTTATAATGGACTATGCCACCCATTATCCAGAAGCGATCCCTCTCCGAAATACCTCGGCCAAAACCATAGCCAAAGAGCTATCTCTTGTTTTTAGCCGGGTGGGTATTTGTAAAGAACTGCTTACGGACCAAGGTACACCCTTTATGTCCCGGGTTATGAAAGAGCTGTGTAAATTGTTTAAAGTGACGCAATTGCGTACGTCTGTGTATCACCCCCAAACCGATGGGCTGGTTGAAAGATTCAACAAAACCCTAAAACAAATGTTGAAGAAAGTGGTGGATAGAGATGGAAAGGATTGGGACTGTCTACTTCCTTATTTGATGTTTGCTATTAGGGAGTAGTGATGAGCCGAACACCCCCGGGTTCGGTTCGCACCAGAACCCGCGAACGGACCGAAAGTTCGAACGAACATTAGAACCCTATTAAATACAATGGATGCGAACGTTCGAATTCTAAAGTGCTAATTATAACAACTATTATGCATGTTATTGTCATAAATAGGGTTTGGGAACCCGGGTTGTGCACCAGGGGACATGTATCAATGCAAAAAGAAGTTTTAAAAACGGTCGTTTTTCGGGAGCAGTCATTTTAATGATGCATAAAGTGAAAAAAAAAAGTCAAATATTCCTTTAAATATCGTACCTGGGGGGTGTCTAAAGTATGCCTGTGAAGTGCCACGTGTTTCCCGTGTTTAGAACTGTCCCTGCACAAAATGACACTTCTAAAGGAAAAAAAAGCCATTTAAAACTGCTTGCGGCTTTAATGTAATGTCTGGTCCCGGTAATATGGATGAAATTCTTTAAGAAAAATGGCATAGCTACCCCATGACCCCCCCCTACCCCAGCCCATTACCAGCCCCTTTGGGTCTTGTATGGATATTAAGGGGAACCCCGCACATAAAATAAAAAAGGCCCTATATACTCTGAACAGCCGTATACAGGCGGTGCATACAAGACAGGGACTGTAGGTTTGTTCTTATGTAGAATCTGTTTGTAATTTTGAACAGGTACATTGTTGAAGTGTAGCTCCAGCCCAAAAATCTATTTTTAAACTTTTTGGGAAACATAGGTAAGGGTTATCACCCCTGTAACATTTGTTTTGCTGTCTGTGCCCCTGTTCAGAACATTTCACCTCACTTTCCGTCCCAATGACAACTGTTTTTGAAATGTGGTGTTTTTCTTGAAACAAGGATTGCTGATAAAGCATCAGTACAGATGAGACCCCTTTCTCCCATATTTATTCTTACAGGAGAGAATTTTCCTTTCTAGGGGTAGATTTCCTCTCACTTCCTGTTGTCTTCTTTCGTTTGCAAGTAGGAGTCGTTTGTAAGTTGGATGTTTGAAAGTAGGGACCTGCCGTATATACTCTGCAGAAATAGGCCCCTTAGTTGTTGGTGTTGGCACAACACTGTAAGCACTCAGTTACTCTTGGTTGGTGCTGGAACGCCCTGCTGTCAACTATTATATCAGGAATTTTAATTACATATAATTGTTGAACAGTGGTAGTAAAAATTGGGGCTTTGATGGTGGTGCTGGTGCCACAACACTGTAAGCCCTGACAGTTACTCTTGGTGGGTGCAGCAATGGGCCCTGCTGTGAATTATTAGATCAAGAATTGTAATTACATGCCCCTTTTGAACAGGGGCTGAAAAATTGGGCCTTTCGTGGTGGTGGTGGTGGTGGCGTTGCCACAAGACTGTAAGCCCTCAGAGTTACTCTTGGTGGGTGCAGCAATGGACCCTGCTGTGAATTATTAGATCAAGAATTGTAATTGCATGCCCCTGTTGAACAGGGGCTGAAAAATTGGGCCTTAGGCACTGGTGGCACAACACTACAACCCCTCACAGATACTGTACTTGGAGCACAGCAATGAGCCCTGTTGCAAAGTATTGCTTCAAAAATTGTAATGACACGCCCCTGTTAAACAGGGGCTGAAAAATTGGGCCTTAGGCACTGGTGCCACAACACTCCAACCCCTCACAGATACTGTACTTGGAGCACAGCAATGAGCCCTATGGCAAATTATTGCTAAAAAAATTGTAATTACACGCCCCTGTAAAACAGGGGCTGAAAAATTGGGCCTTAGCCACTGGTGGCGGCACCCATAAACAAAAATGATCTTCCAAGCTATCATCATCAATCGTATCATTGAGGACTCGGAGGAGGAGGATAGCCAGTCAACATAACAGCACAGGCACTCAGCATCAGCATCAGTCTTGAAGGGATGTGACATGTTAAAATCAATTAGTCTGTTATATCAGCATCAGGTGTGTGGTAGCTGGTGGTGATCCAAGACTGGTTCATCTTGATGAAAGTCAGTCGATCAACCGAGTCGGTGGACAGGCGCACCCTGTGATCCGTGACAAATCCTCCAGCAGCACTGAATGTGCGTTCCGAAAGAACGCTGGATGCAGGACAGGCCAGTAGCTCAATTGCATACTGTGCAAGCTCTGGCCAGTGATCCATCCTCAAGACCCAGTAAGCCAGAGGATTTTCGGTGGGGAAGGTGTCCAAGTCTGACCTTGCCCCTAGATATTCCTGCACCATGTTTATCAGACGCTGGCGATGGTTGCTGGAACCGATCATACTTTGGGGCTGCGGACTAAAGAATTGTCTGAACGCATTGGTCAGACGGCCACCTTCCCCACCGCTCCTTCTTTGACTGGCCGAAGCCTCAGCAACTCGTTGTCCAGGACCAGGAGTTTGTAACCTCCCAGTCTCTGGGAACGCGTTGCACAGACCTTTCTGCAAGGCCTCCCGGAGTTGTCTCATCCTCTGCTCCCTCTGCGACGGTAACATAAGGTCCGCAACCTTACCCTTGTACCGTGGATCAAGGAGAGTGGCCAGCCAGTAATGGTCCCTCTCCTTGATCCGAAGAATACGAGGATCCTTCCGCAGACTTTGCAGGATCAGGGAGGCCATGCAGCGTAGGTTTGCTGAGGCATTCGCTCCGGAGTCCTCTGGGTCACTAAGGACGACATGATCCGCAGCCACCTCCTCCCAGCCACGTACAAGTCCACTGGTTTCTTGGGACTGTAAATCATCCCTAAAAGACTGCTGCTGATGATGCTGAGTGCCAGCCTCCACCTCCATGCTGACACAATCCTCCTCCTCCTCCTCCTCCTCCTCCTCTTCCTGTGCGATGGGTGGGACAGAAGGAACACTGTCTGGGTAAAGGGGGCCTTGAGAGGCAAGGAAGTCCTCCTCTTCCTGCCTCTGTTCTGCCTCAAGTGCCCTGTCCATTATTCCACGCAGCGTGTGCTCCAACAGGTGGACAAGAGGTACAGTGTCACTGATGCATGCACTGTCACTGCTCACCATCCTCGTGGCCTCCTCAAATGGTGCCAGGACAGTGCATGCATCCCTGATCATGCCCCACTGGCGTGGAGAAAAAAAACCAAGCTCCCCTGACCCTGTCCTGGTGCCGTAGTCGCACAGGTACTCATTGATGGCCCTCTGCTGCGTGTGCAGCCGCTGCAGCATGGCCAACGTTGAGTTCCACCTGGTGGGCATGTCACATATAAGGCGGTTCTTGGGCAGGTTCAACTCCTTTTGCAGCTCAGCCAGGCGAGCACTGGCATTATAAGATCTGCGGAAATGCACACAGACTTTCCTGGCCTGCCTCAGGACATCCTGTAAGCCCGGGTACCTGCCCAAGAACCGCTGCACCACCAGGTTAAGGACGTGAGCCACACAGGGCACATGGGTCAGTTGTCCCTGTCGGAGGGCGGAGAGGAGGTTGGTGCCATTGTCGCAAACCACCATTCCTGGCTTAAGCTGGCGTGGCGTCAACCACCTCTCGGCCTGGCCCTGCAGAGCAGACAGGACCTCTGCCCCAGTGTGGCTTCTGTCCCCCAAACACACCAGCGCAAGCACGGCATGGCATCTTTTTGCCTGCGTACTTGCGTAGCCCCGTGAACGGCTACGGAGCACCGCTGGTTCATAGGACAAACCACAGGAAGAGGCCATGGAGGAAGAAGAAGAGGAGGGGGTGGAGGAGAGAGGTGTGTCACAACCAGTAGTAGCATTTTGGAGGCGTGGCGGTGGGACAACCTCCAACACTACTGCACCTTGTCCTGCATCCTTCCCAGCTGCCAAAAGAGTGACCCAATGGGCCGTGAAAGAAAGGTAACGTCCCTGTCCATGCCTGCTGGACCATGAGTCAGCGGTAATATGCACCTTACCGCTGACCGCCCTGTCCAGCGAGGCCAAGACATTGCCTTCCACATGCCGGTAGAGAGCCGGAATAGCCTTCCGTGAGAAAAAGTGGCGTTTGGGAACCTGCCACTGAGGAACCGCACATTGCACAAACTCACGGAAGGGGGCCGAGTCTACCAACTGAAAAGGCAGCAGTTGAAGCGCTAGCAATTTAGCCAAGCTAGCATTCAACCGCTGGGCATGTGGATGGCTGGGAGTGAACTTCTTTCGACGGTCCAGCAGCTGGGGCAGGGAAATTTGCCTGCTAGAATCGGACGTCGGTGTACTGCTAGCAGAGTGGCCGCAAGTACTTGGCTGTGACACACCTAATTCTACACCTTCATTCCTCTCAGTGCATGTTTCAGAGAGGACTGAAGTTATAGTGGGGTTGGAGATCCCAGCTGATGCGGTGCAAGGAGAGGTCCGCTTTGTTCTTTGGTGTGGGTCTTTGAGGTAGGCTTGCCAACGAGCTGCATGGCAGGTCAACATATGTCTGGTCAGGCATGTGGTACCCAAGCGGCTGATGTTTTGGCCACGCGATATACGCTTGAGACATATGTTGCAAACAGCAGCTGTGCGATCTGATGCACTAGCCTCAAAAAAGGCCCACACCAAAGAACTTTTTGAATGACGGGCAGAGGCAGCGCCCTGCACAGGCGGAGCTCTGCGGTGTGATTCCGTCGGTGTACTGCCCTTACGCTGGCCACCAAAGGGCATCCTGCCTCGTTGGAGATGTGCCTCCTCCTCATCCTCCTCCTCCTCCTCTCTCCTATTAGGCACCCACGTGGAGTCAGTGACCTCATCATCACCTCCCTCCTCATCACTGGAGGCAATCTGGCAGTATGCTGCAGCTGCTGGAACATGACTGCCAGATTGGTGTCCTTCTTGAGCATCCCCTCTGTCTGCTCTCACGCTACTGCCTTCCTCTAGCTGGGTTTCATCATCAGACCCTTCGAAACGCTGGGCATCCTCCTGGAGCATGTACCCAACACTGTGCTGAAACAGTTCGGGGGACTCCTCAGGAGGAGGACATGGTGGGTCTAGGGAAGGAGTGACTGATGATGAGTCTGACATTGATACCAGGGAAGAGGACGCTTTGGCAGCTGCTTTTCCAGTACCCTGAGCCTGGGTGAGAGAGGATGAGGAGGAGGAGGAGGGCTTGGTCATCCACTCTACCAAGTCTTCGGCATGATGTGGCTCAACATGTCCAGCTGCCGAAAAGAAGGACAAGCGTGTCCCATGGCCATGTGCTGATGACAATGCACCGCGTCCACGACCAGCACTGTTGCCCCCAGACACAGAGCCTGCTTGCCCTCTTTTATTGCCTCCTGACTGTCTGCCTCTCCTTGTTTGCCTTCCAGACATTCTAATAGATGGCCTGCAGGGAGATGGGAAAAAAGCAATAAGGGCTACCTTCAGGTGTCCTTCTCTGTCCCTTGAAACAAGGACTTTGACAGTGAAAGAAACTGACACACTCTCCCTACCTACAGTTTTCTGTCCCTAGAAAAATTTTTTTTTTAAAGCACAATTTAGCACAAGGAGAATTCACTCACTGTCCTTCCAGGTCCCTGGAAACAAGGACTTTGACAGTGAAAGAAACTGACACACTCTCCCTACCTACAGTTTTCTGTCCCTAGAAAAAATGTTTTTTTTAAGCACAATTTAGCACAAGGAGAATTACCTCACTGTCCTTCCAGGTCCCTGGAAACAAGGACTTTGACAGTGAAAGAAACTGACACACTCTCCCTACCTACAGTTTTCTGTCCCTAGAAAAAATGTTTTTTTTAAGCACAATATAGCACAAGGAGAATTCACTCACTGTCCTTCCAGGTCCCTGAAAACAAGGACTTTGACAGTGAAAGAAACTGACACACTCTCCCTACCTACAGTTTTCTGTCCCTAGAAAAAATGTTTTTTTTAAGCACAATTTAGCACAAGGAGAATTACCTCACTGTCCTTCCAGGTCCCTGGAAACAAGGACTTTGACAGTGAAAGAAACTGACACACTCTCCCTACCTACAGTTTTCTGTCCCTAGAAAAAATGTTTTTTTTAAGCACAATTTAGCACAAGGAGAATTACCTCACTGTCCTTCCAGGTCCCTGGAAACAAGGACTTTGACAGTGAAAGAAACTGACACACTCTCCCTACCTACAGTTTTCTGTCCCTAGAAAAAATGTTTTTTTTAAGCACAATTTAGCACAAGGAGAATTACCTCACTGTCCTTCCAGGTCCCTGGAAACAAGGACTTTGACAGTGAAAGAAACTGACACACTCTCCCTACCTACAGTTTTCTGTCCCTAGAAAAAATGTTTTTTTTAAGCACAATTTAGCACAAGGAGAATTACCTCACTGTCCTTCCAGGTCCCTGGAAACAAGGACTTTGACAGTGAAAGAAACTGACACACTCTCCCTACCTACAGTTTTCTGTCCCTAGAAAAAATGTTTTTTTTAAGCACAATATAGCACAAGGAGAATTCACTCACTGTCCTTCCAGGTCCCTGGAAACAAGGACTTTGACAGTGAAAGAAACTGACACACTCTCCCTACCTACAGTTTTCTGTCCCTAGAAAAAATGTTTTTTTTAAGCACAATTTAGCACAAGGAGAATTACCTCACTGTCCTTCCAGGTCCCTGGAAACAAGGACTTTGACAGTGAAAGAAACTGACACACTCTCCCTACCTACAGTTTTCTGTCCCTAGAAAAAATGTTTTTTTTAAGCACAATTTAGCACAAGGAGAATTACCTCACTGTCCTTCCAGGTCCCTGGAAACAAGGACTTTGACAGTGAAAGAAACTGACACACTCTCCCTACCTACAGTTTTCTGTCCCTAGAAATTTTTTTTTTTTAAGCACAATTTAGCACAAGGAGAATTACCTCACTGTCCTTCCAGGTCCCTGGAAACAAGGACTTTGACAGTGAAAGAAACTGACACACTCTCCCTACCTACAGTTTTCTGTCCCTAGAAAAAATGTTTTTTTTTAAGCACAATTTAGCACAAGGAGAATTACCTCACTGTCCTTCCAGGTCCCTGGAAACAAGGACTTTGACAGTGAAAGAAACTGACACACTCTCCCTACCTACAGTTTTCTGTCCCTAGAAAAAATGTTTTTTTTAAGCACAATATAGCACAAGGAGAATTCACTCACTGTCCTTCCAGGTCCCTGGAAACAAGGACTTTGACAGTGAAAGAAACTGACACACTCTCCCTACCTACAGTTTTCTGTCCCTAGAAAAAATGTTTTTTTTAAGCACAATTTAGCACAAGGAGAATTACCTCACTGTCCTTCCAGGTCCCTGGAAACAAGGACTTTGACAGTGAAAGAAACTGACACACTCTCCCTACCTACAGTTTTCTGTCCCTAGAAAAAATGTTTTTTTTAAGCACAATTTAGCACAAGGAGAATTACCTCACTGTCCTTCCAGGTCCCTGGAAACAAGGACTTTGGCAGTGAAAGAAACTGACACACTCTCCCTACCTACAGTTTTCTGTCCCTAGAAAAAATGTTTTTTTTAAGCACAATTTAGCACAAGGAGAATTACCTCACTGTCCTTCCAGGTCCCTGGAAACAAGGACTTTGACAGTGAAAGAAACTGACACACTCTCCCTACCTACAGTTTTCTGTCCCTAGAAAAAATGTTTTTTTTAAGCACAATTTAGCACAAGGAGAATTACCTCACTGTCCTTCCAGGTCCCTGGAAACAAGGACTTTGACAGTGAAAGAAACTGACACACTCTCCCTACCTACAGTTTTCTGTCCCTAGAAAAAATGTTTTTTTTAAGCACAATTTAGCACAAGGATAATTACCTCACTGTCCTTCCAGGTCCCTGGAAACAAGGACTTTGACAGTGAAAGAAACTGACACACTCTCCCTACCTACAGTTTTCTGTCCCTAGAAAAAATGTTTTTTTTAAGCACAATTTAGCACAAGGAGAATTACCTCACTGTCCTTCCAGGTCCCTGGAAACAAGGACTTTGACAGTGAAAGAAACTGACACACTCTCCCTACCTACAGTTTTCTGTCCCTAGAAAAAATGTTTTTTTTAAGCACAATTTAGCACAAGGAGAATTACCTCACTGTCCTTCCAGGTCCCTGGAAACAAGGACTTTGACAGTGAAAGAAACTGACACACTCTCCCTACCTACAGTTTTCTGTCCCTAGAAAAAATGTTTTTTTTTAAGCACAATTTAGCACAAGGAGAATTACCTCACTGTCCTTCCAGGTCCCTGGAAACAAGGACTTTGACAGTGAAAGAAACTGACACACTCTCCCTACCTACAGTTTTCTGTCCCTAGAAAAAATGTTTTTTTTAAGCACAATTTAGCACAAGGAGAATTACCTCACTGTCCTTCCAGGTCCCTGGAAACAAGGACTTTGACAGTGAAAGAAACTGACACACTCTCCCTACCTACAGTTTTCTGTCCCTAGAAAAAATGTTTTTTTTAAGCACAATTTAGCACAAGGAGAATTACCTCACTGTCCTTCCAGGTCCCTGGAAACAAGGACTTTGACAGTGAAAGAAACTGACACACTCTCCCTACCTACAGTTTTCTGTCCCTAGAAAAAATGTTTTTTTTAAGCACAATTTAGCACAAGGAGAATTACCTCACTGTCCTTCCAGGTCCCTGGAAACAAGGACTTTGACAGTGAAAGAAACTGACACACTCTCCCTACCTACAGTTTTCTGTCCCTAGAAAAAATGTTTTTTTTTAAGCACAATTTAGCACAAGGAGAATTACCTCACTGTCCTTCCAGGTCCCTGGAAACAAGGACTTTGACAGTGAAAGAAACTGACACACTCTCCCTACCTACAGTTTTCTGTCCCTAGAAAAAATGTTTTTTTTAAGCACAATTTAGCACAAGGAGAATTACCTCACTGTCCTTCCAGGTCCCTGGAAACAAGGACTTTGACAGTGAAAGAAACTGACACACTCTCCCTACCTACAGTTTTCTGTCCCTAGAAAAAATGTTTTTTTTAAGCACAATTTAGCACAAGGAGAATTACCTCACTGTCCTTCCAGGTCCCTGGAAACAAGGACTTTGACAGTGAAAGAAACTGACACACTCTCCCTACCTACAGTTTTCTGTCCCTAGAAAAAATGTTTTTTTTAAGCACAATATAGCACAAGGAGAATTCACTCACTGTCCTTCCAGGTCCCTGGAAACAAGGACTTTGACAGTGAAAGAAACTGACACACTCTCCCTACCTACAGTTTTCTGTCCCTAGAAAAAATGTTTTTTTTAAGCACAATATAGCACAAGCACAAAACACACTGACACTCTCCCTACCTATCCTTCTCTTTCCCTAAACTAAAGGAATCCAGGTTAAGCAAGAAAGAAATAAAAGTCACTGTCCCTGCCTATGCTGCTCTATCCCTGCTCCGGAACACACTACACTAGGCCGCCGTGCTGGCGGCCTTTTATAGTGTGGGGCGTGTACTAAACCCCCTCAGCAATAATTGGCCACAGGCATCCTGCCTGTGGCCAATCATTGCTCTCCTCGCTGCCGGCGCTGTGATTGGCCAAGCATGCGGGGTCACAGTGCATGCTTGGCCAATCACAGCGCCTGGATGACACTGCGATGGCGTAGTGCATTGTGGGCCGTTCGCGTCACTCGAATTTGGCGCGAACGGCCCAAATCGTTCGATCTTCGTCGAACGATCGAACAGCCGATGTTCGAGTCGAACGTATGTTCGACTCGAACACGAAGCTCATCCCTATTAGGGAGGTGCCCCAATCCTCTACGGGATTCTCCCCCTTTGAGTTACTTTATGGGAGACACCCAAGAGGGCTGTTGGATATTGCCAAGGAAACTTGGGAAAGTGAGAGTTCTCCCCACAGGAGTGTGATTGAGCATGTCGCCCTGATGCAAGATCGAATTGCACAGGTAATGCCCATCGTGAAGGAACATTTGGCCCAAGCGCAGTTGGCACAGCAGAGAGTGTACAACCGTGGAGCCAAGACCCGTACCTTTTCCCCGGGGGATAGGATATTGGTACTTGTCCCTACGGTTGAAAGTAAATTCCTTGCCAAATGGCAAGGCCCCTACGAGATAATGGAAAAAGTGAGCGAAGTGAATTACAAGGTCAGACAACCAGGAAGGCGAAAGCCCTAACAGATCTATCACGTTAATCTGTTGAAAGCCTGGAGGGATAGAGAGTCCCTAGTCGCAGAAACTTGGTCACCAGCTCAAACTGGTTGCGTGATTCCGGAGGTTGGAATAGCAGCCCCCTTGTCACAACCCCAACAACAGGAGGTTAAGGAGTTTGTGCTTCGCAACAAGGAGGTGTTCTCTGAGCTGCCGGGACAAACATCTGGGGTAGAGCATGATATTATTACCCCGCCCGGTGAAAGGGTGAAGTTAAAACCCTATCGGATCCCAGAGGCCCGACGGGAGGCAATACGGGAGGAAGTACAGAAAATGCTGAACTTAGGGGTGATAGAGGAGTCCCAAAGTGATTGGTCTAGTCCCATTGTGTTGGTGCCTAAACCGGATGGGAGCTGGCGATTTTGTAACGATTTTCGTCAGTTGAACAAAGTTACAAAATTTGACACCTACCCCATGCCACGTATAGATGAGTTGATCGACCGGCTGGGAACAGCCCGATACATGACGACTCTTGACCTCACAAAAGGGTATTGGCAAATTCCCCTGGCCAAGTCGGCCAAAGAGAAAACCGCATTTGTAACCCCAGACGGGGCGTTCCAATATAAGAGAATGCCGTTCGGGTTACAGAATGCGCCGGCCACATTCCAGCGGAAAATGGACCAGATACTGAGGCCCCATCGGAAGTATGCTGCGGCTTACCTGGATGACGTAATTGTCCATAGCACAGATTGGGCCTCACATCTGCCAAAAGTGCAAGCAGTCCTAGACTCTATCCGGGAAGCGGGGTTTACGGCTAACCCCAAGAAGTGTACCATTGGGCAGGAGGAGGCCAAATATCTTGGGTACACCATTGGCAGGGGAGTAATAAAACCCCAACTCAACAAAGTCGAGGCCATCCAGAGTTGGCCACGTCCCAACAGCAAGAAGCAGGTACGAGCCTTTCTGGGAATCGCGGGTTATTATCGGCGCTTCATTCCCCACTTTGCTTCTAAGGCTGTGCCCCTAACCAACCTGACGAAAGGGAAAGGGTCGGTCATGATTAAATGGACCCCCGAGGCTGAGGCAATTCTTGAAACAAGCCTTATGTAGCCAGCCAGTGTTGTACTCACCCGACTTCTCTAAAGACTTTGTCGTACAAAGTGATGCGTCAGATGTGGGGTTAGGAGCAGTATTGTCCCAGGTCTGGAACGGGGAAGAGCACCCAGTCATTTACCTCAGCAGGAAGTTGAAGTCCCATGAGGTAAATTACGCCACGGTTGAAAAGGAGTGTTTAGCGGTGAAGTGGGCTCTAGATTCCCTTCGGTACTATCTGCTAGGTAGGCACTTTGACATGGTTACGGATCACGCTCCGTTAAAGTGGATGGCTCAAAACAAGGAGACAAATAGAAGAGTAAATAGGTGGTTCCTGGCCCTACAGGAATTCAACTTCACAGTAAAGCATCGCCCTGGCGTTCAAATGGGGAATGTGGATGCTTTGTCTCGAGTACATGAATGCCTGATTGCTGGTGTTCCAACCCCAAGGTTAAAACAAGAGGGGGGGGTATGTGACAGCAGGAAGGTAAAGTCACCTGGTTGCATCCAGGGGGGTAGGTATATTTCTCCCAGATTCAGGCTTTATGCCGACTTATACAACTAGGGAGAGAGTTGATGAAGCCCAGCTGAGGCTAGTGGGCTCATGGATGATTCATACCTCTAGGGAGAGTGCTGGGCGTCGTGCAGGCAGGGAGTTGATGAGACCAGCTGAAGCTTGTCAGCTCGTTTAAGGCCTCTATAAAAACTCCCAGCTTCATTAGATGTTTGCTCATGCCTGGAACCAGACCTGTGTGGACTGTCTAGGGAGAGTGAACCCCTGTGCGGTGAGACAAAGCCTGTGTAGCTATTTGTTTGGACATTTACTAAACCAGGGACTTAGGGACTAGGACAGCACCAGGCTGATCCCAGTTGTTAGTTAGGGAAACCTGCATGTTTAGTCAGAGGTCAAGCTGACCAGGATTTATTTTGTTTATGTTTCTTTTTGCTTTGCTGTGTTTTTGTCACTGTAAATAGAGAAATAAACCGCACCTTTTGATCTTGAAAACCACAACCTCCGTCTGCTGGGCCTGTTTTTGTGTGGGGAGCCCATCCAGGGGGTCACACACACCCGCTACCGAGCCAACCCCCTCACACTATGTTCGACTCGAACACCGAGCTCATCCCTAATCCACATGCCCAGCGGTTGAATGCTAGCTTGGCTAAATTGCTAGCACTTCAACTGCTGCCTTTTCAGTTGGTAGACTCTGCCCCCTTCCGTGAGTTTGTGCAATGTGCGGTTCCTCAGTGGCAGGTTCCCAAACGCCACTTTTTTTCACAGAAGACGATTCCGGCTCTCTACCGGCATGTGGAAGGCAATGTCTTGGCCTCGCTGGACAGGGCGGTCAGCGGTAAGGTGCATATTACTGCTGACTCATGTTCCAGCAGGCATGGACAGGGATGTTACCTATCTTTCACGGTGCATTGGGTGACTCTGCTGGCAGCTGGGAAGGATGCAGGACAGGGTGCAGTAGTGTTGGAGGTTGTTCCGCCACCACGCCTCCAAAATGCTACTAGTGGTGATTCTGACACACCTCTCTCCTCCACTCCCTCTTCTTCTTCTTCCTCCATGGCCTCTTCCTGTGCTGATTTGTCCTCAGAACCAGCGGTGCTCCGTAGGTGTTCAAGGGGCTACGCAAGTACGCAGACAAAAAGATGCCATGCAGTGCTTGAGCTGGTGTGCTTGGGGGACAGGAGCCACACTGGGGCAGAGATTCTGTCAGCTCTACAGGGGCAGGCTCAGAGGTGGTTGACGCCACGCCAGCTTAAGCCAGGAATGGTGGTTTGCGACAATGGCCCTGTTTGGCTCACGTCCTTAACTTGGTGGTGCAGCTGTTCTTGGGCAGGTACCCGGGCTTACAGGATGTCCTGAGGCAGGTCAGGAAAGTCTGTGTGCATTTCCGCCGGTCATATAATGCTAGAATAGAGAGGGGAGTTTGGGACTTTAAATGAAGTATACGGTCTGGACGAGCATACACTTCCATCCTGGTTACTGATGCAAAAAAAAGGGGGGAATTTGGGACTTTGAATGAGATGTGTGTTAGGAGAAAAAACAATATATTACACAATAAAGAAGGTTTATTTAAAAAATGCATGGGACATGATGCATGGCAGATATGACAAGCTGATAACACATAATGAGAATGTGAAAAATTCCATTATTGCACATGATGAATACAATCAAAGGAAACAGTATGATACACAGACATGATGAAATACAGATCTGGATTAAAAGTCTTGACGCGTTTCGTGGACTTGATTCCACTTCTTCAGAAGCAAATGCAGGGTTCATATCTGTGAGAAATATCCAAAATTACTCCAATGAATTACATCTGGATGTGAAGGAGGAAAAAAAAAACACCCCAATGTTACTTACTTCACAGCTCTTAAATAGTCATAGAGTGCTAAAGCCTGGCGACCCTGGAAAGCCGGCAAATATCTCCGCCGGGAGCTGAGGGGCGTGCAACTGCATACAGCCAGGGGGAAAAAATATAATGCCAGTGCTCGGCTAGCTGACCTCCAAAATGAATTTAACCTGCCCAGGAACCGCCTAATCTGTTACATGCCCACCAGGTGGAACTCAACGTTGGCCATGCTGCAGTGGCTGCACACGCAGCAGAGGGCCATCAATGAGTATCTGTGCCAATATGGCACGAGGACAGGGTCAGGAGAGCTTGGTTTTTTTTTGCCACGCCAGTGGGTCATGATCAGGGATGCATGCACTGTCCTGTCACCATTTGAGGAGGCCACGAGGATGGTGAGCAGTGACAGTGCATGCATCAGTGACACTGTCCCTCTTGTCCACCTTTTGGAGCACACACTGCGTGGAATAATGAACAGGGCACTTGAGGAAATACAGAGGGAGGAAGAGGAGTACTTCCTTACCTCTCAAGGCCCCCTTTATCCAGACAGTGTTCCTGCTAGCCCGCCTATCACACAGGAAGAGGAGGAGGAGGATTGTGTCAGCATGGAGGTGGAGCCTAGCACTCAGCATCAGCAGCAGTCTTCAAGGGATCAATTACAGTCCCAAGAAACCCATGGACTTGTACATGGCTGGGAGGAGGTCGCTGCGGATCATGTCGTCCTTAGTGACCCAGAGGACTCCGGACCAAATGCCTCAGCAAACCTACGCTGAATGGCCTCCCTGATCCTGCAAAGCCTGCTTAAGGATCTTCATATTCGTGGTATTAAGGAGAGGGATCATTACTGGCTGGCAACCCTCCTTGATCCACGTTACAAGGGTAAGGTTGCGGACCTTATCTTGCCGTCGCAGAGGGAGCAGAGGATGAAACATCTTCGGTAGGCCTTGCAGAAAGGTTTGTGCAACGCGTTCCCAGAGCCTGGGAGGTTACAAATTCCTGATCCTGGACAACGTGTTGCTGAGGCTTCAGTCAGTCACAGAAGGAGCGGTGGAGAAGGTGGCCGTCTGACCGATGTGTTCAGACAATTTTTAGCCCGCAGCCCCAAGGTATGATCAGGTCCAGCAACCATTGCCAGCGTCTGTTTTACATGGTGCAGGAATACCTAGGGGCAAGATCAGACTTGGACACCTTTCCCACCGAAAATCCTCTGGGTTACTGGGTCTTGAGGGATGGATCACTGGCCAGAGCTTGCACAGTATGCAATTGAGCTACTGGCCTGTCCTGCATCCAGCATTCTTTCAGAACGCACATTCAGTGCTGCTGGAGGCTTTGTAACCGATCACAGGGTGCGCCTGTCCACCGACTCGGTCGATCGGCTGACCTTCATAAAAATTAATCAGTCTTGGATCACCACCAGCTACCAAGCACCTGATGCTGATGTAACCGAATAATTTTTTTTGGAATGTCAGATCCCTTCAAGACTTCCTATGCTGATGCTGAGTGACTATCCTGTTATGCTGAGTGACTATCCTCTTCCTCCTCAATGATCATGCTGATAGCTTGTAAGAACATTTTTGGTTCTGGGCACCGCCACCATTGGCTAAGGCCCAATTTTTTTGCCCCTGTTTAACAGGGGTACGTAATTACAATTTTTGCTGCAATACTTTGCAGCAAGGCTCATTCCTGCGCTCCAACTAGGGTTTCTGTTAAGTGTTGCAGTGTTGTGGCACCGCCACCAGTGGCTAAGGCCAAATTTTTCTGTCCCTGTTTTACAGTGGCGTGTAATTACGATTTTTGATGCAATACTTTGCAGCAGGGCTCATTCCTGCGCTCCAACTAAAGTTTCTGTGAGGGGTTGCAGTGTTGTGGCACCAGTGCCTAAGGCCCAATTTTTCAGCCCCTGTTTAACAGGGGCATGTAATTACAATTCTTGATCTAATATTTCACAACAGGGCCCGTTCCTGCGCCCACAAAGAGTAACTGTGAGGGCTTACAGTGTTGTGGCAACACTACCACACCATCCACCACCAAAGGCCCAATTTTTCTGCCCCTGTTCAACAGGGGCATGTAATTACAATTCTTGATCTAATATTTCACAGCAGGGCCCGTTCCTGCGCCCACAAAGAGTAACTGTGAGGGCTTACAGTGTTGTGGCAACACCAACACCTAAGGCCCAATTTTCTGCAGAGTATATAGGGCAGGCCCCTACTTTCAAATATCCAACTTGCAAATGACTCCTACTTGCAAACGGAAGTGAGAGGAAATCTACCCCTAGGAAGGGAAATTCTCTCCTGTAAGAGTTCCTTGTTTCACTAAAAACCCCAAATTTTCAAAATCCAATTGTCATTGGGACAGAAAGTGAGATGAAATCTTCTGAACAGGTGCACAGACAGCAAAACAAATGTTACAGGGGTGATAACCCTTCCCTATGTTTTCCAAAATACTTAAAAATAGATTTTTTGGCTGTAGCTACACTTTAAAAATGTACCAGTTCAAAATTACAAACAGATTCTACTTAAGAACAAACCTACAGTCCCTGTCTTGTTTGCACCGCCTGTATACTGCTGTTCAGAGTACGCCTTTCCTTTTTTTAATTTGGGTGCAGGGTTCCCCTTTATATCCATACAAGACCCAAAGGGGCTGGTAATGGGCTGGGGGGGGGGTATCCATGTAGTTTTTCTCAATGATTGTCATCCATATTGCTGGGACCAGACATTACATTAAAGCCGCAAGCAGTTTTAAATGACTTTTATTCCTTTAGAATTGTCATTTTGTGCAGGGACTGTTCAAAACACGGGAAACACGCGCCACTTCACAGGCATACTATAGACACCCCCAGGTACGATATTTAAAGGAATATTTCACTTTTTTTTTTCACTTTAAGCATCATTAAAATCACTGCTCCCAAAAAAACTGACGTTTTTAAAACTTTTTTTTGCATTGATACATGTACCCTGGGGCAGGACCCGGGTCCCCAAACCCTTTTTAGGACAATAACTTGCATATTAGCCTTTAAAATTCACACTTTTGATTTCTCACATTTGAGTCCCATAGACTTTAACGGGGTTCGAAAGTTTGCGCAAACTTTCGGCAGGTTCTGGTGTGAACCGAACCGGGGGGGTGTGCGGCTCATCCCTACTTGTGACACCCTTTCGCTATACCATCATCCCAGTCAGTCTAGGCTGCTGAGAGGTCATGAGATATAGTGGGGGGTAGACCTGAAAGGTGAGGAGCGAGGTGAGGAGAAGAATTGCATCCCTTTTGTGTGGCCTTCAGGTGCTCTTGCAAATGGGCTGAGTGGTGGGAGGTTAAATGCCTTGTCAAGCATGTGGTACCCAAATGGCTGGTGTTTTTGCCACGCTTGATCTGCTTGAGGCAAAGTTTGCAATTTGCAACAGTGCGATCGTCTGCACATGTGATAAAAAAGGCCCAGAGCTGTGGGAAGTGGGCCGGGAGATAACAGCTCCACAATCTGATGGCATAGGGTGGCTGCCCCCTGCTCTTCCATGGTGGCTGCTTCTGGAGGACATACTGCCTCGTTGGGGTTGTGCTTCACCCTCACTTTCCTCCTCTGCTCTATCCAGCACCCAAGTCGCATCAGTAACCTCATCGTCATGATTCCCTCTATCTTCATCATCACTGGAGTCAACTTGGCAATATGCTGCGGCTGGGGGGAACATGACTGCCAATTTGTTGTTTATCAGTGTTCTCCCCTCTCTGTAGGCTCATGTTTCTACATTCCTCAACCTCAGAGTCAGAACCAACATCAGAATCAAGTAATGGCCACGCATCATCAAGGCACAAGTGGCTGACGCTGTGTTCAAATAATTCAGCTGACTCCTCTGGTGCTGGGGCTATGACAGGAGAAGCTGTAGAAAAGGTGGACTGTGCACTAGTCTCTGCTTGGGTGATAGAGGATGAGGAGGATGAGGATGGTTCAGTAAGCCAGGCCACCACCTCCTCTGCATGCTGTGGCTGGATAGCATGGGCAACATCACTAAACACTAAATATACTGCAGTAAAAGTGCACTGATGCACTACAATATAATGCAGTAAAAGTGCACTGACGCACTACAATATACTGCAGTAAAAGTGCCCTGACGCACTACAAAATTCTGCTGTAAAAGTGCACTGACGCACTACAATATACTGCAGTAAAAGTGCACTTACGTCCTACAATATACTACAGTAAAAGCGCACTGACACACTACAATATACTGCTGTAAAAGTGCACTGATGCGCTACTATATAGTGCAGGAAAAGTGCACTGACGCATTACGATATAATGCAGTAAAAGTGCACTGGCACACTACAATATACTGCTTTAAAACTACACTGACGCCCTTCAATATACTGCAGTGAAACTGCCCAGACACCACACTGACACACTTCAATATACTGCAGTAAAACTACCCTGACTCACTCCACTGACTCTAAAGTAAAAAAGGAAGGTCGCACTACACTGTTGCTGCACTATCACTATTTTCACACTGCACTGAAGCCTCGTACACACGACCGAGTTTCTCGGCAAAAACCAGCAAGAAACTTGCTGGCAGAGATTTCTTGCCGAGAAACTCGTTCGTGTGTATGGTTTCTCGTCAAGAAAAGCCACAAGAATCTCAACGAGAAAATAGAGAACCTGCTCTCTATTTTTTCGTCGAGATTCTCGTCAGCCTGTTTCTCGACGAGAAAATTGTGTGTGTGTACACTTACCTGTTCGCCAGGAAGCCCGCGCATGCTCGAAATGACTTTGACGCATGCGCGGTAGCTTCCTAGGCATAGGTAGGGTGAACCAAGATGGCGGCGACGGCATCGAATGTGACGAGCGCATGCTCGTCGTATTCGATGACGTCACCGCGTACGCTCCATTCAAAGAACCGCGGGTTCTTTGAAATGAGCGTGTGTACACTCGGCCGGGACAAGTTTCTTGTCCAAGGATCTCGTCGAAAAAAAACGACATGTTTTTAACAACGAGATTCTCGGCCGTGTGTACGAGGCATAACACTCTACACTCACAATAAAATTTAAATAGCAACCTATGGTACACTTACTCACTTGTAGTAATGAACAGAGCCCTGTTCTATCTATCTCCACATAACACTGCAAAATGGCTCCTCTGGGAAGGAACCTTTTATAATATCATTACTTTCTCATTTCAAATGCATTTTAATGAGTGAAATAAGTATTTGACCCCTTCGCAAAACATGACTTTGTACTTGGTGGCAAAACCCTTGTTGGCAATTATCAGATGTTTCTTGTAGTTGGTCACCAGGTTTGCACACATCTCAGGAGGGATTTTGTACCACACCTCGTTGCAGATCCTCTCCAAGTCATTAAGGTTTCGGGGCTGATGTTTGGTAACTCAAACCTTCAGATCCCTCCACATATTTTTACATAACAGTGAGAGACAGAATAACAAAAAAAAAATCCAGAAAAACGCATTTCAAATAAGTTATAAATTGATTTGCATTTTAATGAGTAAAATAAGTACTTGATCCCCTATCATTTAGCAAGGTGTCTTCTAACAACCTGAGATTAGGAGCACTCATTAAAGTTTTCTGGGCTGATGTTTTGGTAACTCGAACCTTCAGCACCCTCCACATATTTTCTATGGGATTAAGGTCTGGAGACTGGCTAGGCCACTCCAGGACCTTAATGTGCTTCTTCTTGAGCCAATCCTTTGTTGCCTTGGCCATGTTTTTTGGGTCATTGTCATGCTGGAATACCCATCCATGACCCATTTTCAATGCCCCGGCTTAGGGAAGGAGGTTCTCACCCAAGATTTGACAGTACATGGCCCCGTCCAGCGTCCCTTTAATGTGGTGAGGTTGCCCTGTCCCCTTAGCAGAAAAACTCAGCCAAAGCATAATGTTTCCACCCCCATGTTTGATGGTGGGGATAATGTTCTTGGGGTCATAGGCAGCATTCCTTCTCCTCCAAACACGAGTTGAGTTGATGCCAAAGAGCTTGATTTTGGTCTTATCTGACCACAAGATTTCAGTCCTTCACGGCATAGTGTGTTACCAATTGTTTTCTTGGTGACTATGGTCCCAGCTGCCTTGAGATCATTGACAAGATTCTCCCGTGTAGTTCTGGGCTGATTCCTCACCGTTCTCATGATTATTGAAACTCCACGAGGTGAGATCTTGCATGGATCCCCAGCAGTGGCGACTGGTGATCAAAATTTTTGGGGGAGCGCAAACAAACTGAAAAATTCTGAAAAGAAAATTGCAGCCTCATTGTGCCCATCAAACGCAGCCACTGTGCCATCTAACGCAGCCACTGTGCCCATCAATTGCAGCCACTGTGCCCATCAAACGCAGCCACTGTGCCATCAAATGCAGCCACTGTGCCCATCAAACGCAGCCACTGTGCCCATCAAACGCGGCCACTGTGCCCATCAAATGCAGCCACTGTGCCCATTAAATGCAGCCACTGTGCCCATGAAACGCAGCCACTGTGCCATCCATTGCAGCCACTGTGCCATCAATTGCAGCCACTGTGCCCATCAATTGCAGCCACTGTGCCCATCAATTGCAGCCACTGTGCCGTCAAACGCAGCCACTGTGCCCATCAAACGCAGCCACTGTGCCATCAAACGCAGCCACTGTGCCATCAAATGCTGCCACTGTGCCCATCAAACACAGCCACTGTTCCCCATCAAATACTGCCTTTGTGCCCATCAAACACAGCCACTGTGCCCATCAAATGCAGCCACTGTGCCATCCATTGTAGCCACTGTGCCATCCATTGCAGCCACTGTGCCCATCAAACGCAGCCACTGTGCCCATCAAACGCAGCCACTGTGCCCATCAATCGCAGCCACTGTGCCATCAAACGCAGCCACTGTGCCATCAAACGCAGCCACTGTGCCCATCAAACGCAGCCACTGTGCCATCAAACGCTGCCACTGTGCCAAACGCAGCCACTGTGCCCCATCAAATGCTGCCACTGTGCCCATCAAATAGCACCACTGTCTCCCATCAATTGCAGCCACTGTGCCATCAATTTCAGCCACAGTGCCCCATCAAATGCTGCCACTGTGCTCATCAAATGCTGCCACTGTGCCCCATCAAATAGTGAGACTGTGCCCCATAAAATGCTGCCATTGTGGTCCCCCCGCCCGCTCGCCATCTGCCCGGCTCTTACCCTGTCTCTGTGGCGGGTCAGGCGGTGGGACCTTGCAGCAGGTCAGACAGCAGCTCCTGTGTCCTCCATGTGTCTCCTCCCCTCTTCCTAAAAGGTGTCCAATCGTAGTGCCTGTCCTTTCAAGTGAAGGGGTAACAGACCCACGCACCTGATTGGCGGAGAGGCGGTTCAGTGTTAGGAAAGCGAATATTCATTAGCTGTTCTAACACACCTGGGTGAACCCAGTTCACCTTTTACAGTATAAAGCCTATTAGAGCCTATGGCTCTAAACAGGTGCTTCAAAAACACCCCTGTCGCTGGAATTCAGGCACCCCGACCCGAAAAGGGGTCGGACGCCTGAATAGGGGGTGGCGGCGGCGGCGGCCATGGTTAGATTCATGCAATGCATGAATCTTTCCATTAGTCATAGAGGGGGGTGGCTGAAGAGAGGGGGCAGCACCCTTAATGGATGCACCGCCACTGAGCCCCAGACCGAGGGAGATTGACAGTTATTTTGTGTTTCTTGTATTTGCGAATAATGGCACCAACTGTTGTCATCCTCTCACCAAGCTGCTTGGCGAATGTCTTTGTAGCCCATTCCAGCCTTGTTTCTACAATCTTGTCCCTGACATCCTTGGACAGCTCTTTGGTCTTGGCCATGGTGGAGCGATTGTGTACAGGTGTCTTTTACACAGGTAACAAGCTGAGATTGGAAGCAGTCCCTTTAACAGAGTGCTTCTAATCTCAGCTCGTTACCTGTATAGAAGACACCTGGGAGCCAGAAATCTTGCTGATTGATAGGGGATCAAGTTCTTATTTCACTCAGTAAAATGCAAATCAATTTATAACTTTTTTGAAATGCGTTTTTCTGGATTTTTTTGTTGTTATTCTGTCTCTCACTGTTATGTGAAAATATGTGGAGGGAGCTGAAGGTTTGCGTTACTAAACGTCAGCCTCGAAACCTTAATGACTTGGTGAGGATCTGCAAAGAGGAGTGGGACAAAATCCCTTCTGAGATGTGTGCAAACCTGGTGGCCAACTACAAGAAATGTCTGACCTGTTTTGTGAAGGGATCAAATACTTATTTCACTCATTAAAATGCAAATCAATTTATAACTTTTTTTAAATTAGTTTTTCAGTTTTTTTTGTTATTATTCTGTCTCTCACTGTTAAAATAAAAATACCATTAAAATTATAGACCAATTATTTCTTTATCAGGCAAACGTACAAAATCAGCAGGGGATCAAATACTTTTTTCTCTCACTGTACCATAGTTTGTAGACGCAAAAACTTTGACATAAACTGATTAAAATAAACTTATTGAGATCTTTATTTTACCAAAGATATGTAGCAGAATACATTTTGGCCTAAATACATTTATGAAGAAGTTTGATTTAATTTTAAGATTAAAGTATAAAATATTGGGATTTTTTTCTCAAAATTTTCGGTCTTTTTTCATTTATATAATAAAAAATAAAAACCCAGTGGTGATCAAATACTGCCAAAAGAAAGCTCTATTTGTGTGAAAAAAAAATAATTTGTGTACAGTGTTGCATGACCGTGTAATTGCCAGGTAAAGTGGTACAGGGCTGAATAGAAAAAAATGCTCTGGGTCATGAAGAGGGTAAAACCTTCCAGGGCTCAAGTGATTAAATACTGTTTATTACATCTGTACAATATTCCTTCCATTTTTTCTGTGAATTATATATAAATATATATAAATATATACCCTAATATTGATTTTTGTGCTGATTTGCTGCATACAGTGTGTTCTTTTTAATACCGTCTATACAGTCTGTACAATATTTACTCCTTTTTTCTGTGAGATATATGTATGCTTTAATGTGGATTTGTGGGATGAAAAGCTGCATACTGTGTTTCACTTTGAAAATTAAGTATTATCCAGGTGCTTAAATACTGTTTAAGGCAGCGTTCCCAAACCTTTACGGCACCAGGGACTGGCCCCTGGGAAAGATAACCCTACCTCGGGCCGGGGGGGGGGGGGGGGGTTGGAGTTTGTTACCTCCAGGGATTGGGGGGTTGCAGCCTCTCACCTCTGGGGGAGGGGTGCAGTAGCGGTGTATGGAGCTCACCAGTACTCTATGAACTCGTCTTGGTACTCTCTCCCCTCCCTTTCTCTATGTTCTCCCTCTTTCTCTCTATAGTTCATTGCCTGAGTAATGTGACAACAGAGAGTGAAGGGAGTAGTGGTTCTGAGGAGGGGGGGGGGGGCGGGCATCCTCTTGTGGTGAGAGGGTGGCAGTGAAGGCTCTGACACTGCCCATCTTCTGTAGCGTGGCCCGGTTGCCAACAGGCTACGGACTGGCACTGGTCTGTGGCCCGGGTGTTGGAGACCCCTGGTTTAAGGAGTCTGTGCATTATTCCTTCTTTTCCTGTGAAATATATACATTTTTAATGTGGATTTTTGGGATGTGTCAGTCTGAAAATGCAGCTTAATCCAAGTTTTTCATCAATAATTGCAGAGCCTGTACCATATCTCTTTCATTTTTTTTCTGTTAAATATACATCAATGCAGATTTTGTATTTGCACAATAATCCTGGTTTTTTTCTGTGTAATTTACTTTTGAATATGAAACATAGCAATCTCAACATAAGATGTGCTTGGTGGGAGTACCAATAAAAATGACCAAACATAAGAAATGCAAGTCATTAACAGTAAAGTAAATTTTCTGTGTAATTTATATACTCTAGTGTTGATTTCTGGGTTGAAGAGCTACATGTAGTATGTCATTCTTAAAATCCACCCAATTTTAGTTTTTTCAAAACTGTCTATGGAGTCTGTACAATATTTTTTCCTTTTTTCCCGTGAAATATATATGTGAATGTGAATTTTTGGTCTGAAAAGCCAAACTGTGTCATGTAGCCTACTTAAAGTTTTTAAATATTGTTTATGGAGATTGTACCAAAATTCTTCATATTTTCTGTGAAATATATACAATTTAATGTTGATTCCTGTGCTCAAAAGCTGTATATTGTGTGTAATTTTTCAAATGCAGGCTACTCCAATTGTTTAAATACTGGCTTAAGGGTCTGTCCAATATTTCATCCTTTATTTCTGTAAAAATATATAACCTTGTATTGTTAGGAACTTGAAAGCTTTAGCTTTTTCTTTAAGAGTTAACTTTTCCATTTTTAAATCAGTTGTGGCTTCTACTTCTACTGTTACATTCAAACCTATTACTGCTGTAGCGGGAATCTCCTTTAAGGATCCAGGACTACGATACCCAGAACCCCGTTCAGCACCCAAGGTGCATTGCCAACCGCAGAGACTCATGGGGTGGGCTATAAAGGTGAAGCGGAGGCGGAGCTCGGCCTCTTTGGACGCCGCCCTTCTAGCAAGAGGATCCCCTGTGCGGACTTGCTGCTGGTGCAAGGCCTGAAGCCTGGGTCGTGCGCACTTCCAAAGAGCCTTCCACTCCACTGCGGAGCCTGTGTGGCACCTGATCTCCATTCGTTTCTCGCTGACATCAGGAGGACCGAAGACCCGGCTATCGCAGACCCTGTGTGCAGATACACAGCAGTGGAAGTTACGGACGGGGACTAAGTCCGGTGTGGTGAGAGAGCACTTGCTCAAAGTTATAGCCAAGTACTTTGTTTAGGCCTACTGACTGCCTTGGCCCTTAGTGCTATATCAACTATCCTAGCAGGAGACTATTTCCAGAACTGAGTTTGATAGTCTCCTGGGAGTTGTTACTTTGCTGAGATACAGTCCCGTTGGATTACAATTATTGTTCCTGATGTGCACCACCGTTTTCCTTGCATGCGAAGATTCTTCACCCTAAGACTATACCTTACTTTAAGTCAGGCCTGACTGGGTAGCGTGGAAAACATTATTGGGCGCCATATTGCTCAAGGGGAGGATAGCTGCAGCGTGGTGTGCTAGTATATTTTATACAGTATTGCTAAGTGTCATTAATATTGCAGGGCTCTGCATGTGTTGTTATGTACTGTACTTCTACCTAACTTTTATATACAAGTAAAGTTGCTATAGTTAAGTACTCCGGTATCAGTGTCAATTACTATACTTTATTGCTGTGTGCTTTATTGTGGGGCTTATTCATAGATGATCGCAGAGACATTACCAGTCTATCATTCCCTAAACTAGCTGTACCAGGGGAGGGTCGAGTAGATTGCCGGGGGTTGGCAGTGCTGTGTACAGGGCCTGAAACAATATCAGCGGCTCTCTTAAGTTGGGGGGTATCGCTACACTGCTAAATAAAAAATCAGGTGTCACAGCCAAAACTACCTAAAAAAAACATATTTTCAAGTTGAAATTAATCAGATTGAGGTGCCGCAGCTGTAATATTGTCATAACAATAAATAAGTCAATTACACATGCAAAATATGTGATGCCAGAATACAATGTCACTTACTCTGTCCGAGAGAATTGTACTGTTCTGTAACAAGTTCAGCCAAGTTTTTCAATGTTTTTGCAATAGCGTTTTTTAGTGTTTTTTTTTTTTTTTTTTGAGGCCTCATGCATACTGGAAGTTTTTGGACGTTTTTACAGCAGCTGTTTTTGGCTTCAGAAGTTTTTTTCTACAGTCAATAAACTCCCCGAAAAATGTTATCCTATGTGTCCATGCACACATAGGCTGTTATCAGCAGTTTTTGGCTGGGGCGTTTTTTGGCTTTAAAAAAACCCCAAAACTAGTGGGTTCTGAGAGGAGTTTTTCAGCTGCTTTAAGCTGTAAAAACGCTCTTACGTCAAAAAATGCTGATAAATGCTAATAAACGCTAAAAAACGCTATTGCATAAACCCCCTTATATTATCCCTTACTCTGCCAGGTATAAAGGACACAAATTAATGCAGTTTTGTAATCATCAATACATAGTTATATGTATTTTACATATGTAGCAGTCTCACCTTCTCTCTCCCTTCTTCTTTTCGGCTGGTTTACTCATCTAGGGGAACCAAGGGGGAGGAATGAGATGCTGCCACCAGCTCGCCCCTCTTATGTGGGTAGAGGTTTGAGCTAAGATCTTTACCTTCGGGTCTGTGTCCCTGTCCGGAGATTCCACTTCAAATATGACAGGTAGATAGGTGAACGTAGAACACTTTGCTCCCAGAAAAGTAAGCCCACACCAGGTGACAGTACAACATCTATATTTATTTCCGCAGAGATAAATATGCCTCTTTGCAAGCAGACAGGTTGATACAAACACAAACTTGGTGGGGTGAGGGTTCAGGCACAATCCTTTTGGATTAGAGAAGCTGTTAGAAGTTCACAACAACTTTTGGCGCACGGTCGCTGCCACCGACCGTGAGGTTGGTCCCTGCCACAGACCAGGTGAATGATGAGGTCTCTGCCACAGACCTTAGAATAGGCCTCTGCCACCGACCTGATGTAGCTGGGTCTCTGCAAAGACCATACAACATGAACTACCTTCTAATGGCGACCCCTGTTAGGGAGATAATCCATCCCGGACGGCCCCAAGAGGCCTGCACTGTCACCAGCCAATACTGCGCTGGATCTTCAGGCCAGGTCACCTCCCTGGTTCTCCTCGCCCGAGACTCGGGTCCCCTCACTCGGTGGGCCCCTAGGTATCTTCTCCCATGTGGGACCCAGTCGAAGGTACTGGGCCCCGGGTCTTTGCTAGTACCTCACTCCAGGCCTAAGGTACCTGGGATGGAACTCGAACTCCCCGCACCCAGGCCTAGGGCACCTGGGCGCGGACGACAGAACAGCTGGGCCCCGGGTCTTTGCTAGTACCTCACTCCAGGCCTAAGGTACCTGGGATGGAACTCGAACTCCCCGCACCCAGGCCTAGGGCACCTGGGCGCGGACGACAGAACAGCAGCCCCCAGGCTGAAGGTGTCAGGGGCTCGGACCTTGTGCGCAAGATGTCTGCCCCCTTTATACCCTCTCCCATCAGGCACAGCGGGTTCCCCGCCCGCCGTACTACTGCCGCGAGAGGACACAAAGGGCACGGCCCTACAATGATGGTTCAACCCCAGCCCAAGTCGACAGCGACACCCAGAGGCCGCAGGGAACTGAGCACCATTATATCCTCCACAAATCAAATTGGCCATAGATCCCTAACAATTAGTGTATCTGGGCCATGCTACCACCCAGATACTCCCCCTAAATGTTAATCCCCGCTACTCTTACAAGCAGTCTAAGCACCTGAATGAGACCTGGCATTAGCCTGTTGTAGTCCCTGTAAAGCAGAACTGGAGTGTGAGAAGAAGAAACAGAACAAGAAGGCAATCAGTTCATGTGCTGACAAAAAGATATGCTGATAGGAAGAGAAAACACGGTAATAGAAAAATGAGCTCATCACTATGCTCTTTGTACTTTCACTTGCCAGTAACAAGTTGGGACAGGACAACCTGTGCTCAGAGAAGTGGGCTGAATGTTACTGGCCATCAGACTGAGGACATATAGTTGAAGAAAAAAGTAGTGTGAGGAAAATCTCCAGATTGCAGTTGAATATTGCAGCAAAAGTTGGTTTTGCTGCTCTCTTTTTTTAATTTATTTTTTCTTTAATTTGATCACATCTATATATTTATTTATTGCAATACAGATTTTTTTTTTATTCTGCTTGGAAACTTTGTAAAAGCTGTAATTTCTCTTTAAATTACCAGGAT
This sequence comes from Rana muscosa, assembly GCA_029206835.1. Classification (NCBI taxonomy): domain Eukaryota; kingdom Metazoa; phylum Chordata; class Amphibia; order Anura; family Ranidae; genus Rana; species Rana muscosa. The sequence continues at coordinate 271,531,547 of CM055117.1, forward strand.
TTTCCCCTAGCCTCCTGCCAGCAGTTAAATGCTATGGGGCAGCAGAAGAAATGTGCAGTGTCTGAAGGTATCAGAAATGAACAGTTCAATGAAGACTGAGCTTTCATAGACTTGAATAATCCCGCTGGCATAAAACAATGAAAGCAATGGTGTGCAGCCACACACCATGCAAGCAGCTCAATTGTTTGGCTATATGAGGAAAATTATGGCAGTTGTTTCTCAGAATAATATCCTGAAAAAAAACGACTGAAGTACTCAAAATAAGATCCCATGCAAGATGGACACAATGGAGCTGATTCATACAAACTTGTGGAAAGAAAATAAGAAAGTTGAAATTTCAACCCATAAGGACCAATCAGATTTTGTGTAATGTTTCCAGAAAATGAAAGGTGAAACCTAATTGGTCACTATGGGAAATAACTCCAGTTTGGTTCTCATTTTGATGAATCAGTTGAATCAGCCCCACATGATGATGTTCAAAAAGTAATAATTTTTGGCGTTAAGAGGACAGTTTTGTGTTATACATTTAAACACACTTTTATCAAATTTTTGCCACGTCAGTTTTTCCTCCTAGGTTGTCTGATTTTTATCCATGTTTATCACTGTTTGCTTGTTTTATTATTCCTAAAAAGAGTGTTGGAGCAAAGAAGTTAAAGCACGGGTTGTCCTGCTTCTGCAATCTACGCACTGAAAGTATGATCTCTAAAACTGATCCCGTTGCGGTTAGAAAGCTTAAAGTGTTACTAAACCCACAACAGTAAAATATGTCTGTATATGCAGAAAAGGAATGCTTGTTATACTCACTGTGGAACTTAAAGTGATACTAAAGGTTTGATTTTTTTGTTTTTAAATAACAAACATGTCATACTTACCTCCACTGTGCAGTTCGTTTTGCATAGAGTGGCCCCGAACGCCGTCTTCTGGGGTCCCTCGGCGGCCCTCGCGGCTCCTCCCCGCATGAGATAACCCCCTAGGAGAAGCGCTCTCCCAAGGGGGTTACCTTGCTGGCGCGCTCCCGAGTCCATCATTCAGCGTCCATAGCCGCCGAATGCAGGACTCCGCCCTGCCCCCCGGCAGCCGCGTCATTGGATTTGATTGACAGCAGCAGGAGCCAATGGCTGTGCTGCTATCAATCTATCCAATGAAGAGCAAAGAACCCCGGGCAGAGAGACTGCACGTCCTCGGCATGGGACATTCCAGGGCTCAGGTGAGTATAACGGGGGGCTGGGGGGCCATTGACTGACAGAAGTTTTTTAACCTTAATGCATAGGATGCATTAAGGTGAAAAAACAGGAGGGTTTACAATTCCTTTAAGTGGCTAATCCTCTGCATTGTGTAAAAAGACTCTTTGATTCTGTATGGACAGATCCTTCCCCTCCTGCAGGGTCTCTCTTGGCAAGGCCAGATAAGACACAGTGAGGGTAGTAAAGCTGCACATCCTCAGTTTGGCCTCTATTGCTGGAGAGAACATTTCCTTGTTGGGCTGAGCTTTTCAGGTCACATGATATGACATCACACATTTGGGCGTGTATACAAATCTTAAATGACAGCCCAGTCCCTCCCTCTTCCTCCATGCCCAGTAACTAAAAAAGAACACAGTGGGTGGGATGTCACATTTTGATTCATAGATGCTCTGCCTCCCTTAACAGCATGAGCACACAGGCTGTAGTTGAAATCTCCTTCTACCTGAACACTCAGCACTCGGGAAAACCCTGCTGTTTATCACGTGACTGTGGTATACAGATCAGCCCAAAAGGTATACAGTGGCAGTATTTTAATGTAAAAAGACGATTTCTAAGCTAAGGGCACTGCGGGGGGAGGATGAACTATTTTCATATTACTGGGTTTAGTAACACTTTAACTTATATACAGTCTCAGGAGCTTGGCAGACAGTGGCTCAATCCAAATGACATCTTGCAAATCATAGAAAGCTATAATCAAACTTGTGCAGATCATAACACATGAACCTCAGTTAAAAAAATCATAGTGTGTCTAGCTCCAGCAGAATACAGCACATGTGATAAATGGAGGCTAAAGAAGAAGGGTGGGACAAACTACATAGGGCATTCCCTAGCTACCGGGTGAAGTAGGGACAAAATCGAGCATATTACTCACCGTATAAACTTTTTTGTTTTGGGCGCAGAGCAGACGATAGCTGTCCTAGGTGTGGAAGAGAAAGGGGGGGGACATGATACATATGTTTTGGCGATGTCTGAAGTTACACCGGTATTGGAGGGAGGTAGTGAGAACGATTGAGCAGACTTTTGAGATACAGATGGAGTTGGAACCCCTACAATGTGTACTGGGCTGGCTGGAGGGCGAGGGGACAAATGACAATACCAAGTTAGCAATAACAAGATGCCTGTTTCAAGCTAGGAGGCTGATAGCGCAGAAATGGCAATCAGTTTCTCCACCGTCTAGCAATGATTGGGAGCAAAATATGAACCTAACAATACTAAAAGAAAGGACGACATATATTAGACAAGGAGCCCTAAAAAGATTTGAAAAAATTTGGAAACCTTGGCAGGAGAAAAAATAGTACTTCAATATAAGTAAAGATGTCGAAGATAGGGATGGATGAGTGGGAGGAGGTAAGGAAGGAATGAGTGAGAGTGGGGGGGTTGGGAGGGATGGGGGATGGAGTACGAAAGGAGTGGTTCGAGGTCTAGGGGAAGGGGAAGACGTGTTGGTTGGTTTTAAGATGATATTATTTATTATCTGTTTTGTATGGGAATTTGGGAGGGGAGGGGAAAGGGGATTGAATGTATTGTAGAAAAAAAAAAAAGAAACAAAAAAGTAGGGACAAAATTAATAAAGAAAAACAGACAATGCATGTGTAACACAATACTCCACGTCAAAATCTCCATGTCAAAATTTTAATATTAAACAATTGAGAATCAAGTCCAAACATTGCAAGAGGAAAATATTCCTGGAGCACCTGAAAAAAAGAACTATGCAAACATTAACATACTGTAAAACCTGTGATTACTGGTGCCTGTAAGATGGCAAAGAAGACAATTTATGACTGTATCTGCAGCTACAGTACATGCACCAGACTTTCTTACCTTACTTTGAATCAAGTTTTTCAGAGGGGAAGGCAGCAACATGATGCACCAGTCCATCCTATCTCTTTTTGAATCAAGGCAGTGTAGAAGACAAATCCTCTTCTTTTGACAAAAGAAGTACCAGTTTGTTGATAGGTCTGAAGTACAGTCTCGCTGATCCCTCCTTAAAGTGGTACTAAAGCTTTGATTTAAAAAAATAAAATAACAAACATATCATACTTACCTCCACTGTGCAGTTCGTTTTGCACAGAGTGGCCCTGATCGTCCTCTTCTCCGCAAGAGCTAACCCCCTCTGGGAACCTCTCTCCATAGCCGCTAATTGTATGACTCAGCCCCGCCCCCGGCGGCCGCGTCATTGGATTTAATTGACAGCAGCGGGAGCCAATGGCTGCACTGCTATCAATCTATCAAATGAAGAGCCCACAAGACCTGGGGAAAGCAACGCGAGATCGCGCCCACGGAAATTCGGGACTCAGGTAAGTAAAACGGGGGCTCGGGGGGGGGGGGGCAGGTGGTCGACTGCAAGGTGTTTTTTCACCTTAATGCATAGGAGGCATTAGGGTGAAAAAACACGAAGGTTTACAACCACTTTAATTACCTTGACGTCTACTTTCCATCATTACTTGGTGCAGTCTTGGTAATATGATCCATAGGCCAATGGTTGCATCCTTTTCTTTCAAAATTATTATGTCGCCCACTTGTAGGTTGAGTCTTCTAGTTTGCTATTTGCAATGACCTTGAAAACTGCACAAGTACCCTTTCTTACAATGAAGACATTGGCAAGATGCTGAACCTGCTTCTACAGTATTGTCGTTTATGAACATTAGTGAAGGGCAGTTCTCTGCTTAATCTGTTGGCTGGGAGCTCTGCCATTTGCTGTTGTTTTTTCCTTCCTCGCAATTTTTGACACTTGACATATTTGAGAAAGGAGAAGTACAGCCAAAGCTATTTTGGCTATACTCCTCCTGGGGATTACAGGAGTGCAGTGATCAAACTGCACTCCTGTACCATTTTCAGGCTTTAGCCTGCTTACGGCTGATGTCACAGAGCCGGTATAGGCTCTGCAAAGATCTGTCAAAAAACCCGGGACTGGCAGCTGGCTCAGCCTCTCAGTGAGCCGCTGAGAGCCTGACCCAGCTGCCCTTGCCCGCTCCACAGCTCAGCACTCAGCAGAAGCCTTCCTCTGGTAAAGCAGGTTGAAGCCTGGTAATATTGAACAACTACCAACTGCTATCTTTCAATATTGTACAAACATCCTCTGCTCTGTTGCTTGAAAATCAGTGCCTACAGGAACTGTCTCAATACATCATTGCTAACCTAATACAATATATAAGATAAAATACAACACCAAGGACTGTGTCTCTCTCAGACTGGGTACCCCAGTTGGCATAAATTACAGGATATGCTAAGGCCGTCTTCTGAGGACAATGGCTCTATTACCTATTACCCCTGGAAGCAACTCTGGTACTGATTTTGAACAATAATTGCAATACCATTCCCCTGGCAGATGGGTGGAAAGATTGGAGAGTGCAGAGGTTCCATTTAATATTATCTTGCTGGAAGCAGTGGAAAGCGAACAGGGGGAAATGGAGGCAAAGCTGGCGGTTACCAAGAGGAATGGACAGCTACTTCTATAAGAGGAAGCTGCTTCTCCTTCCCTTATTTCTGCTTTAGAGGCAGCAGTGTGGGAATTGATTTTTTTTTGCGCATCCATCTGACAAGAAACTCTCGGCTTACAAAAAGGATGTTGGTCAGGCCCCACTTCCCAGAAATCCCTTGAAGCAATACCTGGATGTGGATCAGAAGTGCTAGCGGTGTGGCCAGCGTGTACACATCACAAAACTGTGGGTGGGAGGAGAGCCAAGCTCCCCACAAAAGGCATTAAACTAGGAGTTACCAGGGAAGGGGATGATCTACAGGAAATACTTCAATACATTTCAGTCTTGACTTTAGTCTGATATCTTCAAGCCCTATGGTTACTGCGGTGCTGAATGGGCACCAGGCCCAGTGTTTGGTAGGCTCCAGATCTGAGGTGACGACCATAGACCATGCTTTCCATCCTCAACAAATTGATCATGAATGCCAGTCTACATCCTTCCTGGTTGCCTTAAAAGTCACTAAGAACCTTGCTATCCCAGCGGAGGTCACATGGATGTCCATTTAAGTCTTTGATCAAACAACAGAGCACATTGGGGTAGTGATGACCCAAGGATCGGCTAAAGCTGACGTTCCAGTGGTACTGCATATGAACATTCTGGATCTGACTATGTTGCTTCAAAATACAACTTTTTGACCATCTAAAGCTGGGGAGAACAGGCTCAGTGCAAGAACTTGGTTCATGCTATCAAATTCAAGATCAGGAGAACAGACATCAGCCAGTGAAAGTAGGCATAGTTCAGGTGCCACCTCACAAATGGTTACAGTTATCCCCAAAGCAGGAAACGGTGTGCTCTCTAGTCTCTACCTGTAGGGGCTTAAAGGAAATTACAAGGGGCTGCCATTATGATTGAGCCCTGACTGGACCTGGAAATAAAGGATGAGTGGCTAGAACTCTGGCTAAGGGGCATGAGGGTAAGGCACTTGTTCAGATGGTAAACTTGGGGACCACAACCATCTAGCTACCCGCCCAACTTGTTATAGATGATGTGTATATAGCCCCCAAGAAGTGTATCAATATGTCCTGGCTGGGGTGGAAGTTATCTGTGTCTCGCTGAAGCCTGCTAGGCCCGCTCTTGAGGATTTTCAATATATTAGTCCAATTGGATCTGCTTGTACAAGAGTTCTCACTTCTACACCAGCTCTTGGAGAAGCATGTGCATGTGTTTGCGATCGGGCCTGAAGATTATGGGTGTACTAATGCCCTGGACCATCCCATACATACTGGGGCTATGCTCCCCATCAGAAAATGATAACACAACATACCTCTTGCCCTATGTCAGGAAGTCAAGACTTGCTTATATGCTACAGAATGGAGCCGTTTGAAAAAGTCACAGCTAATGGACTGCCCCTAAAGTCCTAGTCCAGAAAATATATGGGAGTCTCTGCTTCTGTGTGGATTATCGGAAACTAAATGCCTACCCTCTGCCACAGGTGAAATAATCTTTTTTGGCTTTAGGACAGACATGTACTTTTCAACTTTGGATTCAGCCAGTGGCTACTGGCAAGTGCCCGTCAGAGAGGAGAATCGGGAAAAGGTCAATTTTATCAATCCTTTAAGAATGTACTAATTTAATCAAATGCCCTTGGGCCTAAACAAATTCCCCCAGTACCATTCAGAAAATCATAGAGGAGGATTTCAACTTTGAAGCCATTCTCATTCATCTGGATGACATTTATCATCTTTTCAAAGACGTTTGAGACTCATATTCAACATCTTGATTGCCTTTTCACTGGTTAGATAAAGTTTGGACTAAAATTGAGGCCAGGTAAATGTCATCTGATGAAAATCTGGATACAGTACTTAGAACATGTAGTCAAGACTGGAGGGGTGCCTCTTGCTCCAGCTAAAATACAGGTTGTACAAGATTGGCCAGCTCCCAAAACTGTGAGAGAACTATGTTCTTTTCTGGGTCTGGTAGGCTACTATTGATGCGTCATTCTCAAATTTGCTCAGATCGTGGCCGCTTATACAATTGTTCTGTGGACAGGCTACACAGAAAAAGGGCATTATATGTCCTTCAGTCCAAGCTAATAGGCAGCCTGCCCAGAAAGAAGCTTTTAAAGCCCTCAAAGAGCATTTGATCATGGCTCCTCTTCTGGCATACTCTGATTATACAAAGCCTTTTCGTGTCCACACTGACACCAACTTTCAAGGACTGGGAGCTGGAGGCCGTGATGACGCGTTTCGCACGCATGCACTTTGTCAAACCTTTCTAGCTGTGGTGCGAACCTGTATGCTATTTTCATTGTTCATGTCCAAAAACAACTACTTTTTTTTTATGAGTGCTAAATATACTTGCTCAATGTCACATAAATTTTGGCCTGTTCAAACAGGCTTTCTTTTTTTTCTTTTTTTTTATAAATTGTGACAGCAGGAAGGTAAAGTCACCTGGTTGCATCCAGGGGGGTAGATATATTTCGCCCAGATTCAGGCTTTACGCCGACTTATACAACTAGGTGGAGAGTTGTATAAGGCTAGTGGGCTCATGGATGACTCATACCTCTAGGGAGAGGGCTGGGCGTCGTACAGACAGGGAGTTGATGAGGCCAGCTGAAGCTTGTCAGCTCATTTAGGCCTCTATAAGAACTCCCAGCTTCATTAGATGTTAGCTCATGCCTGGAACCAGACCTGTGTGGACTGTCTAGGGAGAGTGAACCCCTGTGCGGTGAGACAAAGCCTGTGTGGCTATTTGCTTGGACATTTAAAACCAGGGACTTAGGGACTAGGACAGCACTAGGCTGATCCCAGTTGTTAGTTAGGAAACCTGTATGTTTAGTCAGAGGTCAACTTGACCAGGATTTATTTTGGTTATGTTTCTTTTGCTTTGCTGTGTTTTGTCACTGTAAATAGAAAATAAACCGCACCTTTTTGATTTTGAAAACCACAACCTCCGTTTGCTGGGCCTGTTTTGTGTGGGGAGCCCATCCCGGGGGTCACACACACCCGCTGCCGAGCTAACCCCCTCACAGTTGGTGGAGAACCAGTGGCAGTTTTTTTTAAGCCAGCATGGAGGAGATACTGAAGCAGCTGGCTCTAGCAAATGCCAATCAACAGCAGACAAATGCAGGTTTGCAAAGGAGCCTTGCAGCCCAGCAGCAGACAAACGCAACTTTGCAACAGAGTCTGGAGGCTCAGCAACGAGCCCAGCAGCAATCTGAGGCCCGCTTCATAGACCTGTTGCAGAAGCAAGAGCAGAGACTACAACAACAGATGGAAGCAGTAATGCAGCAACGTCCGCAGACCAGTGAGGAAAGCCGTCCCACTAATACCGCGTCCTTTGGGGTGAGTCGTTTATTGACAAAAATGACTGGAGAGGATGATCCAGAGGTATTTTTGACCACATTTGAAAGGACCGCTGAAAGAGAAAAGTGGCCTGAGGAGCAGTGGGCTGGACTGGTGGCTCCTCTGTTAACTGGTGAATCGCAGAAAGCTTACTATGACCTAGAGCCTAACCAAGCAAAAGACTATGTGATGCTAAAAGCTGAAATATTGGCAAGGCTGGGTGTCACCCAGGCTGTCCGGGCTCAGCGTGTGCATAACTGGACTTTCCAGCTTGGAAAACCCCCCAGGTCTCAAATGTATGATCTCATTCACCTGAGCAGAAAGTGGCTACAGCCAGAGACTTTGTCCGCACCAAAGATTGTGGAACGTGTTGTAATGGATCGGTTTTTGAGAGCTCTTCCTACTGCCATCCAAAAGTGGGTAAGCCATGGAGACCCACAGACGGCCGATGGTCTTGTGGATCGTGTGGAGAAATACTTGGCTACAGAGAACCTGACGGCCTCTTCCAGAGACACTCGGACTTTCCACCCTAAGACCAGACCATCCCCAGGGGCGGATAAGAGGATTCCAAGGGGTGAGGGTGGAGAGAGTGAGAGGGTGGGAGCTCTACCCCAAGTTTGGCGAGAACAGCCTGGGAAATCAGCGGCTCAAGAGGCGGCAAGAAGGATCGTTTGCTACCGCTGCCGGCAAGCGGGACATATTGCAGCCAATTGCCCGGTTGTGGAGGAACCCATGCAGTGTGACTTTCTGACGGGCAGACGTCAGTCGCTGTGTGCGACAGTCGCATGCACTGCCATTCGAGGAACTGAGAAACATTTATGCAAAATGTGTGTTAATGGTAGAAATGTTGTGGTATTGCTGGATTCAGGTAGCCTTGTGACCCTGATAAAGGCTGAGTTAGTTAAAACAGAGGTCTCTGGGAATAGCAAGGTAGCTGTTATTTGTGTGCATGGGGACACCCGAGAGTATCCAGTGACTACAGTGTGTTTCGAGACCCCCAAAGGTACCCTCTCTCATCCAGTGGGCTTAGTATCTCAGTTACCGCATGACGCCATTGTGGGAAGGGATTTTCCGAAGTTCTGGGAACTGTGGGATGATCCTGAGCCCCTCACTGGTGCCCCTATGTACCAGGAATGTGATAGCCAGAACTCCCCTGAGAGTGGTGAGGACTCTCCGGAATTTCCCTTATCAGTATTGGCAGGGGAGACTCAAGAAACTGGAGAGGAGCCCACCTCCTCAGACGAAAACCTACCGTCTGTGGAGTTTTCTGATCTTGAGGTTCACAGGGAAAACTTTGCCACAGAACAGTTGAAAGACCCCGCCCTAATAAAGGCACGGGAAAACGTAGTGAAAATAGATGGCGAGTTAGTGAACCCAGATAATACCTGCACTTACCCATACTTCAGCGTAGAGAAGGACCTACTGTATCGGGTGGCAAAAAGGGCAGAAGAAACCGTTGAGCAGCTTGTGGTGCCCAAACCTTACAGGAAGTTGGTGTTGGAGTTGGCCCATGGGCACATTCTTGGAGGTCATCTGGGGACAGAGAAAACCCGAGAGAGGGTATTACAGAGATTCTATTGGCCGGGGGTGATGAAGGACGTAGAAAATTATTGTTCCTCCTGCCCTGTGTGTCAGAGGTTGGCCCCGATGCCACATTTCCGTAGCCCGCTGGTCCCTCTACCCATCATTGAGGTCCCGTTTGAGAGGATCGCCATGGATTTGGTAGGTCCTATAATCAAGTCCGCTAGGGGGCACCAGTACATATTAGTTATAATGGACTATGCCACCCGTTATCCAGAAGCGATCCCTCTCCGAAATACCTCGGCCAAAACCATAGCCAAAGAGCTATCTCTTGTGTTTAGCCGGGTGGGTATTTGTAAAGAACTGCTTACGGACCAAGGTACACCCTTTATGTCCCGGGTTATGAAAGAGCTGTGTAAATTGTTCAAAGTGACGCAATTGCGTACGTCTGTGTATCACCCCCAAACCGATGGGCTGGTTGAAAGATTCAACAAAACCCTAAAACAAATGTTGAAGAAAGTGGTGGATAGAGATGGAAAGGATTGGGACTGTTTACTTCCTTATTTGATGTTTGCTATTAGGGAGGTGCCCCAATCCTCTACGGGATTCTCCCCCTTTGAGTTACTGTATGGGAGACACCCAAGAGGGCTGTTGGATATTGCCAAGGAAACTTGGGAAAGTGAGAGTTCTCCCCACAGGAGTGTGATTGAGCATGTCGCCCTGATGCAAGATCGAATTGCACAGGTAATGCCCATCGTGAAGGAACATTTGGCCCAAGCGCAGTTGGCACAGCAGAGAGTGTACAACCGTGGAGCCAAGACCCGTACCTTTTCCCCGGGGGATAGGATATTGGTACTTGTCCCTACGGTTGAAAGTAAATTCCTTGCCAAATGGCAAGGCCCCTACGAGATAATGGAAAAAGTGAGCGAAGTGAATTACAAGGTCAGACAACCAGGAAGGCGAAAGCCCGAACAGATCTATCACGTTAATCTGTTGAAAGCCTGGAGGGATAGAGAGTCCCTAGTCGCAGACACTTGGTCACCAGCTCAAACTGGTTGCGTGATTCCTGAGGTTGGAATAGCAGCCACCTTGTCACAACCCCAACAACAGGAGGTTAAGGAGTTTGTGCTTCGCAACAAGGAGGTATTCTCTGAGCTGCCGGGACAAACATCTGGGGTAGAGCATGACATCATTACCCAGCCCGGTGAAAGGGTGAAGTTAAAACCCTATCGGATCCCAGAGGCTCGACGGGAGGCAATACGGGAGGAAGTACAGAAAATGCTGAACTTAGGGGTGATAGAGGAGTCCCAAAGTGATTGGTCTAGTCCCATCGTGTTGGTGCCTAAACCGGATGGGAGCTGGCGATTTTGTAACGATTTTCGTCAGTTGAACAAAGTTACAAAATTTGACACCTACCCCATGCCACGTATAGATGAGTTGATCGACCGGCTGGGAACAGCCCGATACATGACGACTCTTGACCTCACAAAAGGGTATTGGCAAATCCCCCTGGCCAAGTCGGCCAAAGAGAAAACCGCATTTGTAACCCCAGACGGGGCGTTCCAATATAAAAGAATGCCGTTCGGGTTACAGAATGCGCCGGCCACATTCCAGCGGAAAATGGACCAGATGCTGAGGCCCCATCGGAAGTATGCTGCGGCTTACCTGGATGACGTAATTGTCCATAGCACAGATTGGGCCTCACATCTGCCAAAAGTGCAAGCAGTCCTGGACTCTGTTCGGGAAGCGGGGTTTACGGCTAACCCCAAGAAGTGTACCATTGGGCAGGAGGAGGCCAAATATCTTGGGTACACCATTGGGAGGGGAGTAATAAAACCCCAACTCAACAAAGTCGAGGCCATCCAGAGTTGGCCACGTCCCAACAGCAAGAAGCAGGTACGAGCCTTTCTGGGAATCGTGGGTTATTATCGGCGCTTCATTCCCCACTTTGCTTCTAAGGCTGTGCCCCTAACCAACCTGACGAAAGGGAAAGGGTCGGTCATGATTAAATGGACCCCCGAGGCTGAGGCAGCATTCCAATTCTTGAAACAAGCCTTATGTAGCCAGCCAGTGTTGTACTCACCCGACTTCTCTAAAGACTTTGTCGTACAAAGTGATGCGTCAGATGTGGGGTTAGGAGCAGTATTGTCCCAGGTCTGGAACGGGGAAGAGCACCCAGTCATTTACCTCAGCAGGAAGTTGAAGTCCCATGAGGTAAATTACGCCACCGTTGAAAAGGAGTGTTTAGCGGTGAAGTGGGCTCTAGATTCCCTTCGGTACTACCTGCTAGGTAGGCACTTTGACATGGTTACGGATCACGCTCCGTTAAAGTGGATGGCTCAAAACAAGGAAACAAATAGAAGAGTGAATAGGTGGTTCCTGGCCCTCCAGGAATTCAACTTCACAGTAAAGCATCGCCCTGGCGTTCAAATGGGGAATGTGGATGCTTTGTCTCGAGTACATGAATGCCTGATTGCTGGTGTTCCAACCCCGAGGTTAAAACAAGAGGGGGGGGTATGTGACAGCAGGAAGGTAAAGTCACCTGGTTGCATCCAGGGGGGTAGATATATTTCGCCCAGATTCAGGCTTTACGCCGACTTATACAACTAGGTGGAGAGTTGTATAAGGCTAGTGGGCTCATGGATGACTCATACCTCTAGGGAGAGGGCTGGGCGTCGTACAGACAGGGAGTTGATGAGGCCAGCTGAAGCTTGTCAGCTCATTTAGGCCTCTATAAGAACTCCCAGCTTCATTAGATGTTAGCTCATGCCTGGAACCAGACCTGTGTGGACTGTCTAGGGAGAGTGAACCCCTGTGCGGTGAGACAAAGCCTGTGTGGCTATTTGCTTGGACATTTAAAACCAGGGACTTAGGGACTAGGACAGCACTAGGCTGATCCCAGTTGTTAGTTAGGAAACCTGTATGTTTAGTCAGAGGTCAACTTGACCAGGATTTATTTTGGTTATGTTTCTTTTGCTTTGCTGTGTTTTGTCACTGTAAATAGAAAATAAACCGCACCTTTTTGATTTTGAAAACCACAACCTCCGTTTGCTGGGCCTGTTTTGTGTGGGGAGCCCATCCCGGGGGTCACACACACCCGCTGCCGAGCTAACCCCCTCACAAAATTCTTTATTTTTCATGTTTCTTAACAAAATCCAAGTTAGTCTTAGATAGCCTTGTTGTAACATTTATATTACATTCTATTAATTATATACATTTTGTCACTTCCTAAGTTATTACTCCTCTGTCCCTTTCCTTACCCTCCACCCTCTTCCCTTCCCACCCCCCTCCCGATGCCCAAAAAAAAACCCACATCCTCTGCCCTGTCCCGCTCCTCCCTCCCTCTCCACTGACCAGCATAGTCCCTTACTCATCTACTCTTATCTCTTCCCTATACGCCATGTATGGGGCCCATGTTTTTCGGTACCACCCATCTTGATCCTTCATCGTCAAAGTAAGATTCTCCATTTGTTGAATTTCTGCAATTCTCACAAACCACTGTGCTTTTGATGGAGGGCTCTCACACTTCCACAGGACAGGGATACACGCCCTAGCTGCCACCAGCAAATGTCTCAGTAAGGAGTTTTTATATTTTTCTGATGATATAGGGATATCAAACAATAAATATGTAGCCAGGTTCTCTCCTAACAGTACTCCTGTTATTTATTCAGTGGTTTCAGCTACAATTCTTCAAAATTCTTTGATTTTCAGACATTCCCATAAAATATGCAATATAGTACCTTCTGCTTCGTTACATCTCCAGCAAATTTCTGATATTTGGGGTGTGAGGGGGTTAGCTCGGCAGCGGGTATGTGTGACCCCCGGGATGGGCTCCCCACCCAAAAACAGGCCCAGCAGACGGAGGTTGTGGTTTTCAAAATCAAAAAGGTGCGGTTTATTTTCTATTTACAGTGACAAAAACACAGCAAGGCAAAAAAAAACATAAACAAAATAAATCCTGGTCAACTTGACCTCTGACTAAACTTACAGGTTTCCTAACTAACGACTGGGATCAGCCTAGTGCTGTCCTAGTCCCTGGTTTTAAATGTCCAAGCAAAATGTAGCCACACAGGCTTTCTCTCACCGCACAGGGGTTCACTCTCCCTAGACAGTCCACACAGGTCTGCTTCCAGGCATGAGCTAACATCTAATGAATCTGGGAGTTTTTATAGAGGCCTAAATGAGCTGACAAGCTTCAGCTGGCCTCATCAACTCCCTGTCTGCACGACGCCCAGCCCTCTCCCTAGAGGTATGAGTCATCAATGAGCCCACTAGTCTCAGCTGGGCTTCATTAACTCTCTACCTAGTTGTATAAATCGGCGTAAAGCCTGAATCTGGGCGAAATATATCTACCCCCCTGGATGCAACCAGGTGACTTTACCTTCCTGCTGTCACATACCCCCCCCTCTTGTTTTAACCTCGGGGTTGGAACACCAGCAATCAGGCATTCATGTACTCGAGACAAAGCATCCACATTCCCCATTTGAACGCCAGGGCGATGCTTTACTGTGAAGTTGAATTCCTGGAGGGCCAGGAACCACCTATTCACTCTTCTATTTGTTTCCTTGTTTTGAGCCATCCACTTTAACGGAGCGTGATCCGTAACCATGTCAAAGTGCCTACCTAGCAGGTAGTACCGAAGGGAATCTAGAGCCCACTTCACCGCTAAACACTCCTTTTCAACGGTGGCGTAATTTACCTCATGGGACTTCAACTTCCTGCTGAGGTAAATGACTGGGTGCTCTTCCCCGTTCCAGACCTGGGACAATACTGCTCCTAACCCCACATCTGACGCATCACTTTGTACGACAAAGTCTCTAGAGAAGTCGGGTGAGTACAACACTGGCTGGCTACATAAGGCTTGTTTCAAGAACTGGAATGCTGCCTCAGCCTCGGGGGTCCATTTAATCATGACCGACCCTTTCCCTTTCGTCAGGTTGGTTAGGGGCACAGCCTTAGAAGCAAAGTGGGGAATGAAGCGCCGATAATAACCCGCGATTCCCAGAAAGGCCCGTACCTGCTTCTTGCTGTTGGGACGTGGCCAACTCTGGATGGCCTCGACTTTGTTGAGTTGGGGTTTTATCACTCCCCTGCCAATGGTGTACCCAAGATATTTGGCCTCCTCCTGCCCAATGGTACACTTCTTGGGGTTAGCCGTAAACCCCGCTTCCCGGATAGAGTCTAGGACTGCTTGCACTTTTGGCAGATGTGAGGCCCAATCTGTGCTATGGACAATTACGTCATCCAGGTAAGCCGCAGCATACTTCCGATGGGGCCTCAGTATCTGGTCCATTTTCCGCTGGAATGTGGCCGGCGCATTCTGTAACCCGAACGGCATTCTCTTATATTGGAACGCCCCGTCTGGGGTTACAAATGCGGTTTTCTCTTTGGCCGACTTGGCCAGGGGAATTTGCCAATACCCTTTTGTGAGGTCAAGAGTCGTCATGTATCGGGCTGTTCCCAGCCGGTCGATCAACTCATCTATACGTGGCATGGGGTAGGTGTCAAATTTTGTAACTTTGTTCAACTGACGAAAATCGTTACAAAATCGCCAGCTCCCATCCGGTTTAGGCACCAACACAATGGGACTAGACCAATCACTTTGGGACTCCTCTATCACCCCTAAGTTCAGCATTTTCTGTACTTCCTCCCGTATTGCCTCCCGTCGGGCCTCTGGGATCCGATAGGGTTTTAACTTCACCCTTTCACCGGGCGGGGTAATAATGTCATGCTCTACCCCAGATGTTTGTCCCGGCAGCTCAGAGAACACCTCCTTGTTGCGAAGCACAAACTCCTTAACCTCCTGTTGTTGGGGTTGTGACAAGGTGGCTGCGATTCCAACCTCAGGAATCACGCAACCAGTTTGAGCTGGTGACCAAGTGTCTGCGATTAGGGACTCTCTATCCCTCCAGGCTTTCAACAGATTAACGTGATAGATCTGTTCGGGCTTTCGCCTTCCTGGTTGTCTGACCTTGTAATTCACTTCGCTCACTTTTTCCATTATCTCGTAGGGGCCTTGCCATTTGGCAAGGAATTTACTTTCAACCGTAGGGACAAGTACCAATATCCTATCCCCCGGGGAAAAGGTACGGGTCTTGGCTCCACGGTTGTACACTCTCTGCTGTGCCAACTGCGCTTGGGCCAAATGTTCCTTCACGATGGGCATTACCTGTGCAATTCGATCTTGCATCAGGGCGACATGCTCAATCACACTCCTGTGGGGAGAACTCTCACTTTCCCAAGTTTCCTTGGCAATATCCAACAGCCCTCTTGGGTGTCTCCCATACAGTAACTCAAAGGGGGAGAATCCCGTAGAGGATTGGGGCACCTCCCTAATAGCAAACATCAAATAAGGAAGTAGACAGTCCCAATCCCTTCCATCTCTATCCACCACTTTCTTCAACATTTGTTTTAGGGTTTTGTTGAATCTTTCAACCAGCCCATCGGTTTGGGGGTGATACACAGATGTACGCAATTGCGTCACTTTGAACAATTTACACAGCTCTTTCATAACCCGGGACATAAAGGGTGTACCTTGGTCCGTAAGCAGTTCTTTACAAATACCCACCCGGCTAAAAACAAGAGATAGCTCTTTGGCTATGGTTTTGGCCGAGGTATTTCTGAGAGGGATCGCTTCTGGATAACGGGTGGCATAGTCCATTATAACCAATATGTACTGGTGCCCCCTAGCGGACTTGATTATAGGACCTACCAAATCCATTGCGATTCTCTCAAACGGGACCTCAATGATGGGTAGAGGGACCAGCGGGCTACGGAAATGTGGCATCGGGGCCGACCTCTGACACACAGGGCAGGAGGAACAATAATTTTCTATGTCCTTCATCACCCCAGGCCAATAGAATCTCTGTAATACCCTCTCTCGGGTTTTCTCTGTCCCCAGATGACCTCCAAGAATGTGCCCATGGGCCAACTCCAACACCAACTTCCTGTAAGGTTTGGGCACCACAAGCTGCTCAACGGTTTCTTCTGCCCTTTTTGCCACCCGATACAGTAGGTCCTTCTCTACGCTGAAGTATGGGTAAGTGCCGGTATTATCTGGGTTCACTAACTCGCCATCTATTTTCACTACGTTTTCCCGTGCCTTTATTAGGGCGGGGTCTTTCAACTGTTCTGTGGCAAAGTTTTCCCTGTGAACCTCAAGATCAGAAAACTCCACAGACGGTAGGTTTTCGTCTGAGGAGGTGGGCTCCTCTCCAGTTTCTTGAGTCTCCCCTGCCAATACTGACAAGGGAAATTCCGGAGAGTCCTCACCACTCTCAGGGGAGTTCTGGCTATCACATTCCTGGTACATAGGGGCACCAGTGGGGGGCTCAGGATCATCCCACAGTTCCCAGAACTTCGGAAAATCCCTTCCCACAATGGCGTCATGCGGTAACTGAGATACTAAGCCCACTGGATGAGAGAGGGTACCTTTGGGGGTCTCGAAACACACTGTAGTCACTGGATACTCTCGGGTGTCCCCATGCACACAGATAACGGCTACCTTGCTATTCCCAGAGACCTCTGTTTTAACTAACTCAGCCTTTATCAGGGTCACAAGGCTACCTGAATCCAGCAATACCACAACATTTCTACCATTAATACACATTTTGCATAAATGTTTCTCAGTTCCCCGAATGGCAGTGCATGCGACTGTCGCACACAGCGACTGACGTCTGCCCGTCAGAAAGTCACACTGCATGGGTTCCTCCAAAACCGGGCAATTTGCTGCAATATGTCCCGCTTGCCGGCAGCGGTAGCAAACGATCCTTCTTGCCGCCTCTTGAGCTGCTGATTTCCCAGGCTGTTCTCGCCAAACTTGGGGTAGAGCTCCCACCCTCTCACTCTCTCCACCCTTACCCCTTGGAATCATCTTATCCGCCCCTGGGGATGGTCTGGTCTTAGGGTGGAAAGTCCGAGTGTCTCTGGAAGAGGCCGTCAGGTTCTCTGTAGCCAAGTATCTCTCCACACGATCCACAAGACCATCGGCCGTCTCTGGGTCTCCATGGCTTACCCACTTTTGGATGGCAGTAGGAAGAGCTCTCAAAAACCGATCCATTACAACACGTTCCACAATCTTTGGTGCGGACAAAGTCTCTGGCTGTAGCCACTTTCTGCTCAGGTGAATGAGATCATACATTTGAGACCTGGGGGGTTTTCCAAGCTGGAAAGTCCAGTTATGCACACGCTGAGCCCGGACAGCCAGGGTGACACCCAGCCTTGCCAATATTTCAGCTTTTAGCATCACATAGTCTTTTGCTTGGTTAGGCTCTAGGTCATAGTAAGCTTTCTGCGATTCACCAGTTAACAGAGGAGCCACTAGTCCAGCCCACTGCTCCTCAGGCCACTCTTCTCTTTCAGCGGTCCTTTCAAATGTGGTCAAAAATACCTCTGGATCATCCTCTCCAGTCATTTTTGTCAATAAACGACTCACCCCAAAGGACGCGGTATTAGTGGGACGGCTTTCCTCACTGGTCTGCGGACGTTGCTGCATTACTGCTTCCATCTGTTGTTGTAGTCTCTGCTCTTGCTTCTGCAACAGGTCTATGAAGCGGGCCTCAGATTGCTGTTGGGCTTGTTGCTGAGCCTCCAGACTCTGTTGTAAAGTTGCAAGGCTCTGTTGATGAGCTTGCTGCTGGGCTGCAAGGCTCCTTTGCAAACCTGCATTTGTCTGCTGTTGATTGGCATTTGCTAGAGCCAGCTGTTTCAGTATCTCCTCCATGCTAGCTTAAAAAAAACTGCCCGCATTCTCCACCAACTGTGAGGGGGTTAGCTCGGCAGCGGGTATGTGTGACCCCCGGGATGGGCTCCCCACCCAAAAACAGGCCCAGCAGACGGAGGTTGTGGTTTTCAAAATCAAAAAGGTGCGGTTTATTTTCTATTTACAGTGACAAAAACACAGCAAGGCAAAAAAAAACATAAACAAAATAAATCCTGGTCAACTTGACCTCTGACTAAACTTACAGGTTTCCTAACTAACGACTGGGATCAGCCTAGTGCTGTCCTAGTCCCTGGTTTTAAATGTCCAAGCAAAATGTAGCCACACAGGCTTTCTCTCACCGCACAGGGGTTCACTCTCCCTAGACAGTCCACACAGGTCTGCTTCCAGGCATGAGCTAACATCTAATGAATCTGGGAGTTTTTATAGAGGCCTAAATGAGCTGACAAGCTTCAGCTGGCCTCATCAACTCCCTGTCTGCACGACGCCCAGCCCTCTCCCTAGAGGTATGAGTCATCAATGAGCCCACTAGTCTCAGCTGGGCTTCATTAACTCTCTACCTAGTTGTATAAATCGGCGTAAAGCCTGAATCTGGGCGAAATATATCTACCCCCCTGGATGCAACCAGGTGACTTTACCTTCCTGCTGTCACAGGGGGTATATCCAATGTAACACCGTCGGTGTTCTGTACCATCTAGTAAGAATTTTATATCCCCCTCTTGGTATCTACTCGCAACTGAAGCTTTTTGATTAAACAACAGGATCCTATTTCTCTGCTCTTGAGAAAATCTTACTTCCAGATCTCTCTCCCATTCCCATAGGAAGGTAAGTTCCTGCGGGGTATCCAACTCAGTTAGTGTAGCATAGAAATATGAAAGCAAGTGTTTTAATGTTTCCCCCATCAGACAAATCTCCTCAAACCCTGTTGGTAGCATAACTTGCGCATGTGCATTTGATTTAGATCTGATGAAGGTATTTAATTGCATTTTCCTTAAAAAGTCTAGATCTGGTGCTATCTCTCTTTCGATCTCTTTCTTTGTCATTAGCTGATTGTTCTTAGAAAAATGTACAATCCTACTAATACCTCTTCGATATATTGCTCTAAATCTGGGGTCTTTAAGACCTGGTTGAAATGCCGGTGTACCTAAAATCGGGGTCATTGGGCTCGGGTATGTTGATATGTTTGTTTTTTTGAAAATCTTTTTAGTTGCTAATAGAGTGGCACATATTGTCAGGTGTTTTCTTTTTTCCCTTGTTATCTCTACTTCTGGTATCCAGAGGTGGGGGACTTGAGTCACATGACTTGACTTAAGTCAAACTGTGAATACGGTGAGAGGAGGAGCTAGCAACAACATGGCGCCATATGGCTGAGCGTGGCAGCAGGCTCCATGATCTCCTCCAGGTGATCCGTAAGGATGGATGGATAAGCAACTAAGCCGGGACCAGCAGATACTTCCTAACCTAACCTGATTGGGACTGGATCTGATGCTGATCAGCCAGGGGTCGCTCACCGCTCGGTTCCTAGAGGCGTGGTCCGGAGGGGTTCCTGTGACGGGCTGCAGGTGCGTGTGGAGCTGCGAGCAGTGAGCGGCGTGAAGCGGTGGGGCTGGGACCCGATCATTGCCAAGCTCGTCGGAGAAGGAGGATCCCACGTGACTCCGTGGCAGACACTGTAGCAGCAGGCGCCCAGGACGCCCTAGGAATAGGCGAGTGTGGAGGAGGCCACCATTACAAGCCCGTATCAACCACAGGCTGAAGTGTATGCTCTCCTAACAGCAAGGTTACCCACCTGTAAATTGCGGTAAGGACAGGAGGTGTAGGAGAGAGCGATGTGAAAGGTCAGTGACTGAGACAGAAGAAGGGTAAGAAGCTCATGAACTCTGTTTACCCATCTCTTAAAAACCTTAAAGGATTGATGTTTAACACAGTGGCAGTAAGGAAAGGAGCTTAAACAAATACCAGCAGAAAAAGGGAGATGTGTATGTAAAAGGGATTGGATCTGGAGAGGCACTGAAGGACATTATATTGCTCTTTTTTTTTTTTTTGTTTCTGTGCCCTCTTCCTTTCCTGGCTAGAGTGTGATGCTATATATGGGGAGCAGAGGCTAACTACATTTAATCACTAGCTCTCCCATCTTTGATTATACTGCTGATTGAATGCAAACATTAATATCTGGATTATCACTGTGAACTATCTTGAACTATTTTTTAACATGTGCCGAGTAGGTTGTAATATCTGCTGCTGACTATACAATCGTGTGGTCATCGACGGTTGTCAGGTCGCCATTAGAAGATAAAAGCAGGCAGCCTACAATAATCATCATGATTAAGGTATAAACACAGACAAAGAGGCTAAAGGCTAACTGAAGTGGCATAGACTATCCTTTGAAATTTTACAACAAAATAAGAGATTATTGTTCTGGTTTGTGATTCTCTTGGTTCCTAAACGCTAAACGGGCTCCAAAGGGTCTAGGTCGGCCAGTACAGAGCCTGCTGGAACTAAGGTCTTCCAGTAAGGAGAAAATGGGGAAAAGAGGACCCAAGGTGAATCAAGGGGAGGGTACAAGTCGAAACACAATTAAGTCCTACCTAGTGGTGGAAGGGTCTGACCAAATGGCTGACAGCCCCAGTAAAAAAGTAGAGATGAGAATAAAGACACCGGCAAAAAAGGGGGTCCCAGAGAGTGATCAGACAGAAGAGGGGTCCCCAGGGGAAAATAAAATTTGAGGGGCCGACCGCCAGAAACACAAGGGAAGAAAACACCTGAGAGACAAAAATTGGAAATACCCTGGGAAGATCTACAAGTCCCTCCAACTAAGCAGGATATGCAGGACATGATAGGAATGATATCACGTTTAGAACGAACAATCAAGGGGGAACTAGGGGCAACAAGAAAACATATACAGTGTATACTCCAAAGGGTTGAAGGAATAGAAGAACAGTTAGAAGAACACAAAAGCGCAATAAAAGAATTAAGGCAAAGAGCAGATATGGATTGGTCAGAGATAAGAAATGCTCGGTATAAACTTGAACACCAAGAAAATCAGAGTAGAAGGAAAAACCTACGAGTCAGAGGACTCCCTGAAAAAGTGAAGGATTCAGAACTAGGAGAGGTGCTGCGGGAAGTTTTTAATACGGCTCTAAAGCGTGAAATTACTGCGCCAATGGGTTTCGAAAGGGTACACAGAATCCAAAGAACATACAATGCCCATAGGGATTTACCAAGGGATGTAATTGCAAGATTTCGGGAGTACGAACAAAAAGAACGTGTCTCGCAAAGTACAAGGAACTCTACCGCTATGGAACATAAAGGAAAAGGGATACTTACTTTTTCAGATCTGGCGCCAGAGACTTTAGCTCGTAAAAGAGCATTGAAGCCATTAACAAGTCATCTGCAGGCAAATAATATCCCATATAGATGGGGGTTCCCAGCCTGTTTAATGCTAAAAAATCAGGGGGTCTCAGCTTATGTACGGTTCCCAGAAGATATAAAGGAATTTTGTAACAAACTGAATATACCTTTCATACAAGTAGACAACTGGGAAAAGAGACCTCCAGCTTGGAGAAGGTGGAAAGAGCATGAATGGAACAGAGTTTAGGATCAATAGGCTTAGTATATCTCTTTTCTATATGAAGAGAGATAGTTAAGAAAAAAAAAAAAGATAGTATATGATTGTATTTGCCTGGAGGAGGGGATATGGAGCA
The DNA here is from genome assembly GCA_029206835.1 of Rana muscosa. Lineage (NCBI taxonomy): Eukaryota > Metazoa > Chordata > Amphibia > Anura > Ranidae > Rana > Rana muscosa. Next base: position 271,553,498 of record CM055117.1, read on the forward strand.
AGGATGCCCGCCGGTGCCCTGAGGACCAGCCCTTCATCTGATGGCTGGGCCCCAGAGTAGGGGTGGACATATAAAGTACCCCGAGATAGGGTCGGCTCGAGGAAGCGCCAGGTGGAGCGCTTATCGAGGGAGTCCTAGCATTGGTTGGCAATGCGATTGGGGTGGGGGGGGAGGGGGTGAGTATGTGTGGTCTCAATTTGTCCTATATTTCTATGGGTATTTTTCGTTGCTACTAAAGTTTGGCCTAGAGAGGACGACCGCTATGAAAGGAAGGTTGGATGAGTTCTTCCTGAGGGAAGAAAAATGCCTAAGGTCCCTCCTCTGCTGTCTGTGTCTGATAAATAGCTGTCTATATAATATAAAGGATTCAAATTGAGGAATATGGCGGCCCTGAAAATAGTCACATATAACGTGCAAGGTTTAAATGAAGGGACTGTCGGCTAATATAGTTTTTTTGCAGGAAACCCATCTAAAATCGACGTCCAAAACTAGGCTTATATCAAAAGATTTTCCCACTTGGATACATTGTTACTCACCCAATAAACGATCGAAGGGTACAGCAATAGGGTTTGACAAGAATACACAATTTATTTTAGAAGCTATGGAACTGGACCCCGAGAGAAGAAATCTCTTCATTAAGTGTGTTCTGTTTAATAAGAAATTTACTTTGGGAAATGTATACTGTCCTAATAAATGTTCAGCAAGGTATTTGGAAAAAATGTGTGACTTACTCCCATGTCTGCTGGTATCCATACCAGACCCTCTAAGGGAATATCTATCGTAGCCTGCTCCATTTGTATCCATGGTTTCTCCCTCTGTTTCCCACACCACTCCATTACTCTAACTAGGTGGGATGCTTCTTGATATCTTACTGGGTCTGGAACCCCAATCCCTCCTTTTCCCTTTGGAAGTGTTAAAATGGTTCTGAGTATTCTTGCTGGTTTCCCCGTCCAAACAGGCTTTCTAGCTGTGGTGAAAACTTGTTTGTTATTTCCATTGTCAGTTTCCCCAAAATAAAATACTTAATTTTTTTTTACAGATGCTAAATGCTGGTTCATTTTCTCACAAATTGCAGTTAGTTGAAAAAAGCATTTTAGCTGTGGTGCAAGCTTGTATTCTTTTTTTATCATCAGTGTCCAAAAAAAGACACTAATAATTTTATGGATGCTAAATGTCTGCTCAATTTCTAAATTTTCTTTTTTCACATGTAACCTGCCTGCTCTCTCCCTCTGGAATAATGGAATAGCAAAACAGTCTTAAACAAGTCTGCATCAAATTTTTACAATTGTTTAGGTCTACATTCTGAGAAATAATAACATTTGTGTGATTTGTTTATCCCAGATCAAGTCTGCTGGATCACGCTCTGACATAATGGAATCCTGGCAAACAAGGAGTACATATTTATCATCTAAACAATTCATTTTTTCTGGCTTGTGGCTCTTAAAAAGCACACTCTGACTATTATTAGTAGGGTCAAACCTGACTAGTCTCTCCCTATCTTGCATTGTGGCTTAAAAAAGAAAGTAAAAAATTCTTATTTATTAACATACAGAACAGGACACAGGCTCCTTTAAATCATGGACATAGGATGTCCCTGCCACGTACCTGGTGATGGAGCCTGACATGGAGAGGAAGGCTGTGTGCACTTGGATGGAGGCTGGACCCTAACGCAGAGCAGCAGGAACAGCAGGCTGACAGGTTACTGGTAGACAATCAGCATGCACTTGGATGGCTGCCAGGTCACAGACTGTAGGCACTTGGCAGGCTGGAAGGTTACAGACAGTAGGCACTTGGCAGGCTGGCAGGTCATAGGCAAAACACAGAGCAGGGTCAGGCAAGCCGGGTCGGTAACTAGACGGCACATCAGGAACAGAGCAGCAGGTTCAGGCCAGACAAACAAAACCAAAGAAAATTCCCAGCTCAACTTACCAACTAGCCTGCAACCAACCAAAAATATCCTAACAGTATGCGCTAAAAGAAAAGTATGGGTTAAAATTGTATTTTATATTCATACTTACCTCAGTGGATGGAGCATCAGACCGATGCTCCATCTGTCCCCCGTCTTTTCTTCACCGAGAACCGAGCCACCGAACATCGCCGATGGCTCGGTTCTCACAGATCCCCGAGAGGAAACCTGCTGACTGTCAGTCAGCATCTTTCCTCTCTGCTTCTCCACGCTCATTAGAGCTCTGAGCCGTGGAGGGGCGAGGAGAGGCTGTCTCAGCGTCTCAGCGGCTCACTGAGATGCTTAGACTGCCATCAATCAGGGCAGCTGGCGGATCCCGACTTGGAAGTCGTGATGACGCGCTGCCCCGACTGATGGCAGTGACATCAGCGGAGAGCGGACTTCAGACCGCTTTCCACTGAAAATGGGTCACAGGAGTGCAAAACGAATTGCACTCCTGTGACCCTTAGGAGAAGCCCAGCCTAAAAAGCTCAGGCTGGACTTCTCCTTTAAAAACGGGTTTAGTTTGCACACATTTGCAAATATATGCATAGGCTGCAGATCCACTTCATGGCACCCCAATATTATCTACAGTTCTAACTCTAGATTTTAAGAGCATCCACAGTGGAAGAACATGCATTATCATAGAAAGGAAGAGGGCAGATGAGCCTGGGGGGAACACATCTCTCATTAAAGGCACAGGGGCACACTGCGCACCCAGCATATAGCACAATGGCAGCAAAGGTGTCCAGTGTGTCCCCTCACCAGTATTCCAACAGCACAAACAAATGGCCACTGCCCCCACCTATAACTGGATTTTGCAGTAAGGAGCACATGGAAGGGCGACGCATGTCAAACAAAACCAAAGAAAATTCCCAGCTTGGCACTTGGCAGGCTGGCAGGTCATAGGCAAAACACAGAGCAGGGTCAGGTAAGCCAGGTCGGTAACTAGCAGGCACATCAGGAACAGAGCAGCAGGTTCAGGCCAGACAAACAAAACCAAAGAAAATTCCCAGCTCAACTTACCGACCAGCCTGTAACCAACAAAATTATCCTAACAGTATGCATTAAAAACAGGGATTTAGTTTGCACACATTTGCAAATACATAGGTAAGCTCTAGAGCCACTTCACGGCACCCTAATAGTAACTGCAGTCCTAACTCTAAATTTTTAGAGCTTCCACATTGGAAGCACATGCATTATAATGGAAAGGCAAAGGTCAGGGGAGCCTGGAGGGAGCCCATCCCTCCTTAAAGGCACAGAGGTGCATTGGACACTCAGCATATAGCACAATGACAGGTTCAGGACTGAGTAGGCAATGGTAAATCAAACAGGCAGAAGGGTCAGGCAGAGACGTAAGGGCATGTCAGGGGTCAATTCAGGCAGAGTTCAAGCGTGGTCAGACAGATCAGGACGGTAACAGAAGAACACAGGAACAGGTAGCAGATAGAAGAACTCTGTAGACCAAGGCAAGGCAAGGTCCGGCTAACAGGTATTCTTCGTCTGAGCATAACTATGCACCTGTGCACACTTCGCCTTTCCTGACACTGGCCCCCCCTTACAGGCAACCTCCGGATTCCCAACTGGGTGAGTTTTTCAGGGGACCTATGGCACAAAGCCTGTATTAGTTGCTTGGGGTGAATATTTGACTCTGGTTCCCATGAATTTTCCTCAGGCCCGTAGCCTTTCCCTCTGATCAAATATTGGAGCTGATTCTTTGTTTTCCTGCAATCTAAAATGGCCTACTCTTCATATTCTTCTTCGCCATCAACGATTACTGTTTCAGGTGGGCCCAAGTCTCGATCTGGAAAGGGATTGGGGACTGCGGATTTTAGTAATGACACATGAAATACAGGATGAACCTTTATTGAATCTGGCAATGTTAATTCATAGGACACACAATAAATTTTTCTCTTTACAAGAAATGGTCTTACAAATTTGGGACCAAGCTTTTTAATTGGACATGCCAATTTCAGATTGGCAGTAGATAGCCACACTTGCTCACCTGGATTTGGAATTAGGTCTCCCCTTTTCTTCCTGCCAAAGAACCTCTTAGTGTCTTCCTGGTCCTTTGAGGTTGCTTCCTGCAGGATTCTGTTGTTCCACTGGAAGAATTCAAGGGTGTTTTGCTTGGCTGGAATTAATGATTCTGGAACAGCATTAGACAGAAATGAGGCATGAAACCCATAGCGAAAAAAGGAGACTGTTTAGTAGCAGAGTGTTTTGAGTTGGTATATGTGAACTCGGCCAAGGGCAATAGTGAAACAATGGATATATTGTTTGAGGGTCTAATTAGTTCTCTTCGTCTGACCGTTAGTCTGAGGATGATATGCAGAAGAAAAAGAAAGCTCTGCCTTCAAAGTTCCGCAAGTGCTCTCCAGAACTTTGACGTGAACTGGACCCCACGATCAGAGACGATGTTCCTAGCAACACCGTAAAGTCTCACAATTTCCATTATAAAGACTCAAGCTGTCTCCATTGCAGAAGGTACCCCTTTCATGAGCAAGAAGTGAGCCATCAAAAAAAAAACGGTCCACCACGACAAAGATGGCTGAGAATCTGTCAGATGGTGGAAGTTCCACAACAAAATCCACAGATATCATCTTCCAAGGTGTGTTAAGGACTGGAAAAGGCCTAAGTACTCCCCAGTTCTTGCTCCTATTGCTCTTATGATGGATAGAAGTGCATGCATTTACATAACTTGCACGAGCAGGGCCGCTGATAGGGCAGTACAACCAGCCCTGTTGTACGGGGCCCGGCCCTATCAGCTGCATAGAGGGGCCCGGCCAGCATTACAGCTCATTGCTGCATTAAATAAAAAAATAAAAAAACGAGCTTGGTAAACTTCTCCCCCGCTCCTACTTGTTTTATGGAGCGGGGTTATACCATTTTCCTGGGCCCCATCAAGTCAACAGAGGGGCCCAGGTGCGCACAGAGGAGGGACTATTTCTTCATTTTCGGGGGCGGATGTATATATCCAGCCGAACCGTAATGCCCCATACACACGATCATTTTTAATGTCATTTTTAAAACTGACGTTTTTCTCGTCATTTTTTTTCTTGTTTCCTCTCAAGCCTGTCTTGCGTACACACCATCATTTTAAAAAATGTTCAAGAAAAGCGCAGTGACGTATACCACGTACGACGGCACTATAAAGGGGAAGTTCCGTTTGAATGCCGCCACCCTTCATGTTAGTAAAGTTTGTTGAGAGACGATTCGCTCTTTTCAGTCTAGTGCTTTTCAGTCCGTTACAGCATGACGAATGTGCTATCTCCATTACGAACGCTAGTTTTACCAAAACGAGCGCTCCCGTCTCATACTTGATTCTGAGCATGCGCATTTTTTTTCACGTCGTTAAAGCATACACACTATCGTTTTTCACGTTGTTAAAAAAAACGACATGAAAAACGACGTGAAAAAAGAGAGCATGTTCGAAATTTTTAATGCCCGTTTTTCACGTCGTTAAAAATGCTCTGGAGCATACACACGATCATTTTTAATGGCCATTTTTTTTAATGCCATTTTTAACGGCATGAAAAATGATCATGTGTATGGGGCATAACTCAATTAGTCCCGGCCGGCGGAGTGATACTGAGTGATGCTGAGGTGCGAGGAGGCTAACAGGGAACAGGAAGGAGAGCCTGGCTGCAATGGACACAGTGAGTAAAGATAGAATAAAGCAAAGAATCCTCACTGTGTCCTTAGAATAGAACTCACAACACAGCAGGTTACCATTAGCATTACAACAGTCTTCACAGGCAGCACAGTAAGTAGGGCTCTGTGTCTCATGGCTGCTGACTTTGTTATGGCTGTGGTGTGTTAGTCTGTTATATACAGTACAGCCATAAATTAACAAAGTCAGCAAACAGCCATGTCACATACAGCCATGATGGAGCCCCTGCTTACTGTGCTGCCTGTGATGATGATTGTAATGCTAATGAGGTGCTACTTTACACTTAAGTTGGGGGAGCAGTAAACATGTGCAGTGGAGCTGCATTTTACCCCCCCCCCCCCAAAAAAAAAAACACTTTCTGTCCAGCGACACACCATCACGTCGCTGGATTGGAAGGGTGATATCTCAGTCATCACTGCAGCAATGATCAGATATAATTTTTTAGCCCCAGTGATTCTGCACAAAGTAAAAGAGGACCTGTCATGGCCCTGCTATCACGAGGGATGTTATTCATTCCTTGTGAAAGCAAAAAATAAATAAATTAAAGATACAATGTAATTTTTTTAACAAAATGCTTATGCGCAATTGCGAACGCACATTTTGGCCCCGCACGCATGTGTAAACGGCAAGAAACCTGCCTTTTGTTTTGATCCGGGGTTAGGGGTGGGGACATGGGTGTGGTCGAAGGGGGCCCCGTCAGGTAGGCTGTACAGGGCCCCATAATTTCTAACAGCTGCCCTGTGCACGAGCAAGATTTGTGTGCATAACTATGCGCCTTGGCACATTTTGGCTTTCCTGACAGTCTCTGACAGTCTCCAAGCAATGGTGGGCAACACAGAAAGCAAAACTAACAAGCTCAAAACATGGAAACCAAGTTCCAAGCTCAAAGAGCAACTTAAAACCCCTTACAGCTGAAGCTGGCATCAGCTGAGGCCTGTACCATCTACTTGGTAAAACTTTATAAATGTGGGAACAGAAGCCTGGATAGAGGCTTTGCAAATCTGAGGAATCTAAGAAACAGACACTTAGTGCTAAAAAGTCCAAGTGGAACCCACTGAATGAGTAAAGTGATCCTTAATAGGTAAAAGTGGACTCCCACTTCCATCCATGGTGCCAGCTTTAGTGATAACCTGCCTAATCCACCTTTAGGTGGAACAAGATGCAGACTGCACTTGTGAGGACAAAACAGAGAATCTGCGATTTGAATGGATGCAGTCACTGAGAGATAAACATGTACTGCAAGTGCTACATCTTAACAATGCAGAGAGATATCTTCAGGGTAATTGGAGAGGGACAAAGAGAAGGCAGAATGATGTTGTCACGAGCCGGACTGACGGCTAGTGGGGATACAGGAGGTGGATCCTCTGTACCAGAGAGGGGATGGCACGGGTCGTACTGAGGGACCGGTTCTAAGCAGCTACCGGTTTTCACCATAGCCCGCGGCAAAGCGGGATGGACTTGCTGCGGCGGTAGCAACCAGGTCGTGTCCTCCAATAGCGACTCCACCTCTCTGGCGGCTGAGATAGGCGCGGTACAAAAGGACTAGGCAGAGGCAAGGTCAGACGTAGCAGAGGGTCAGGGCAGGCGGCAATGGTTCATAGTCTGAGACAATGGCAGCAGGTCAGATACACAGGCAAGGCAACTCACAAAACGCTTCCACAGGGTACTAAGACAACAAGATGCGGCAAGGACAGGAAGGGGAAGTGGGTTTATATCAGATTTGGGTGTGCACACAGTAATTGGGCCAGGCACCAATCAATGGTGCGCTGGCCCTTTAAATCTCAGAAGGCCGGCGCGCGCGCGCCCTAGAGCGCAGCGGGGCCGCGCGCGCCGGGAAGGAGCAGGAGGAGGATGGTGAGTAGGATGGGATGCGATCCGCGGACGGAGATGTGCCGCCGCGTGGATCGCATCCCCGCCGGTAACAGAGCAGCGCCCACGGCCAGGGGGGCTGACCGGAGCGCTGCAGGGGGACCGACGCCGCGAGCGCTCCGGGAAGGATGGGACACCCGGAGCGCTCGGCGTTACAGTACCCCCCCCTTAGGTCTCCCCCTTTTCTTGGAACCCAAGAATCTACGGATGAGCTCCTTGTCTAAAATGTTGGTCTCAGGCTCCCAGGATCTCTCTTCAGGACCAGAGTTCTCCCAATCAATTAAAAAAAATATTTTACCTCGGATGACCTTGGAGGCGAGGATTTCTTTCACCGAGAAGACATCGGAAGAACCAGAGACAGGAGCAGGAGCAGTGACCTTGGGGGAAAATCGGTTAAGAATGAGGGGTTTGAGAAGAGACACATGAAAAGAATTGGGGATACGAAGAGAAGAAGGAAGATGGAGTTTGTAAGAGACAGAATTGATTTGGTTTTTGATTTTAAAAGGTCCGAGGTAACGAGGGCCCAGCTTGTAGCTAGGTACCCGAAACCGAACATATTTGGAGGAGAGCCACACTTTGTCACCAGGGACATAGACAGGAGGAATTCTTCTTTTTTTTATCTGCATGTCTCTTCATGCGGGCAGAGGCCAGTGATAGCGACTTTTGAGTCTCTTTCCAGATAGAGGTGAAGTCTTGAGTTAATTCATCCACGGTAGGAACTCCAGAAGAAGTGGGGATGGGGAGGGGGGCCGTAGACCACAAAGAAAGGTGATTTGGAGGACGATTCAGAGTTCTTGAAATTGTATGAGAATTCTGCCCAGGGCAATAGGTCGACCCAATCGTCTTGACGGGCGGAGACAAAATGTCGTAAGTAGTCACCAAGGACCTGGTTAACTCTCTCCACCTGTCCATTGGATTGCGGGTGATAAGCGGAAGAAAATTCAACTTAATCTTTAGTTGAGTACAGAGAGCTCTCCAAAATTTTGAGATGAATTGAACGCCTCTATCAGAGACGATATGTGAGGGTAGCCCATGGAGACGGAAAATTTGAAGAAAAAAATGCTTCGCCAACAGAGGTGCAGTAGGCAGACCAGGAAGCGGGACAAAATGAGCCATTTTCGAAAAGCGGTCAACGACCACCCAGATGACAGTGTTACTATGAGACAAAGGAAGGTCCGTGATGAAATGCATGGCAATGTGGGACCATGGTTGTTCAGGCACAGGTAGAGGAAGGAGAAGACCTGCAGGCTTATGGCGTGGAGTCTTGTCACGTGCACAGATAGTGCAGGCCCGTACAAAGTCAGTCATATCTTTTTCCTGGGTAGGCCACCAATAGTGTCTGGCCATCAATTGTATGGATTTTTTGATCCCAGCATGACCGGCTAGATGGGAGGAATGGCCCCACCTGAGTATCTGGAGACGAAGGCATGGAGGAACGAAAGTTTTTCCTGGAGGAACTGGCACCAGAGAAGCAGGAGCAGAGGAAATCAGACACTCAGGGGGTACGATGTGTTGAGGGGGAGTCCCGGTTTCAGAGGCATCGGAGGAACGGGACAAGGCATCAGCCCTGACATTCTTGTCTGCGGGACGAAAATGGATCTGGAAATTGAACCGGGCAAAGAACAATGACCACCTGGCCTGGCGAGGATTTAAGCGCTGAGCGGACTGAAGGTAGGACAAATTTTTATGGTCAGTGTAGATGGAGATAGGTTGAAGGGATCCTTCCAGGAGATGTCTCCACTCTTCTAATGCCAGCTTGATGGCCAACAGTTCACGGTCACCTATGGAATCGTTTTTTTCAGGAAGGGAGAAGGTTTTAGAGAAAAAAACACATGTGACGTTTCCTCCTTTAGCGTTTTTTTGAAGAAGAACAGCTCCAGCTCCCAACGAGGAGGCGTCAACTTCAAGGAAGAACGGCTTTATGGGGTCTGGTCGAGACAGGACAGGTGCAGAGGAGAAGGCGGTCTTAAGGCGAGTAAAGGCTTCTTCCGCTTGAGGCGGCCAGGACCTTGGATTCGCGTTTTTCTTAGTCAGTGCCCCTATAGGAGCAACAATGGTGGAGAAGTGGGGTATGAACTGGCGATAGTAGTTGGCGAATCCAAGGAAGCGTTGGATAGCACGGAGTCCAGAGGGGCGTGGCCAATCCAAGACTGTGGAGAGCTTGTCAGGGTCCATTTGAAGGCCTTGTCCTGAGACCAGATAACCTAGGAAAGGAAGGCTGCTGCGCTCAAAAAGGCATTTTTCAAATTTAGCGTAAAGATGATTTACGCGGAGGCGTTGGAGCACTTGACGGACATGGAGCCGATGTTCCTCAAGGTTGGTAGAGAAGATTAGGATGTCGTCAAGATAGACAACCACACAGGTATACAGTACGTCCCGAAAGATTTCATTGACAAAATCCTGAAAGACTGCAGGAGCGTTGCAAAGTCCAAATGGCATGACGAGATATTCAAAGTGACCATCTCTGGTGTTAAATGCGGTTTTCCATTCATCTCCTTCAAGGATTCTGATGAGGTTATAAGCGCCCCTGAGGTCCAATTTCGAAAAAACTTTTGCTCCGCGCAGACGGTCAAAGAGCTCCGAGATGAGAGGCAGAGGGTAGCGATTTTTAATAGTGATTTTATTGAGACCACGATAGTCTATGCAAGGGCGTAGTGATCCGTCCTTCTTGGATCCGGCTGGAGAAGATGATTTCCTAATAAAACCTCTCTTGAGGTTCTCCTGTATGTAATCAGTCATGGCCTTGGTTTCAGGAGAGGAGAGAGGGTAAATTCTGCCACGGGGTGGTGTAGTACCTGGGAGCAAGTCAATGGGGCAGTCGTAGGGTCTATGTGGTGGTAAGACCTCCGCCTGTTTTTTGCAAAAGACATCAGAAAAGTCCTGATAGGCCTTGGGAAGGCCGGGCAAAGGAGTAGCGATGGGAACTTGACTGGTGGGTACCGACTTAAGACAATGCTTGTGGCAGGAGTAGCCCCAGGATTTGATGTCCCCAGTGGTCCAGTCCAGGGTAGGAGAATGACGCTGGAGCCAGGGTAGGCCAAGAAGGATATCAGAAGTACAGTTCGGCAAAACAAAGAATTCAATTTTTTCTTGGTGAAGAACACCAACGGACATGAGCAGGGGTTCGGTGCGGTAACGCACGGTACAATCCAGATTCTCTCCATTTACAGAGGAAATGAAGAAGGGTTTGATGAGACGGATAACAGGAACGTTGAACCTGTTGATGAAAGAGGCTTCAATAAAGTTTCCTGCAGAACCAGAGTCCAGGAAGGCCACCGCAGAGAAGGGGGAGCCAGCAGAAGGGGAAATCCGCACAGGAATAGTCAGACGTGGAGAGGAAGAATTCACACCTAGTAACGCCTCTCCCACGTTCACTAGGTGCGGGCGTTTCCCTGACGTAGAGAACGAATAGGGCAGTCCTTTAGGAAATGTTCAGAGCTCGCACAATAAAGGCATAAGTTCTCATTCCTACGGCGAGTCCTCTCTTGTAGGGTCAGGCGAGATCGGTCCACCTGCATGGCCTCCTCGACGGAAGGCATAGTATCAGGATGCGTTGGATTCAGGAAGAGAGGAGCCAGGCGCGGATAACGCCTGGTGCGAACAAGATCTTTCTCCTGGCGAAGCTCTTGGCGTCTTTCAACGTAGCGTATGTCAATGCGGGTAGCTAAGTGGATGAGCTCTGTCAGGGAGGAGGGTATCTCTCGTGCGGCCAGAAAATCCTTGATGTGGCTGGATAAACCTTTCTTGAAGGTCGCGCAGAGAGCCTCATTATTCCAGGCTAGCTCTGAGGCCAGTGTGCGGAACTGTATGGCATATTCGCCCACAGAGGAGTTTCCTTGGACAAGGTTAAGCAGGGCGGTTTCAGCGGATGAGGCTTGGGCTGGTTCCTCAAAAACGCTACGAACCTCAGCAAGGAAGGACTGAACGGTGGCTGTAGCAGGGTCATTGCGGTCCCAGAGTGGCGTGGCCCAGGCCAAGGCCTTCCCAGACAACAGACAGACCACGAATGCCAACTTAGACCGTTCTGTGGAAAACTGGTCTGACATCATCTCAAGATGCAGGGAACATTGGGACAAGAATCCCTGGCACATCCTAGGATCCCCGTCAAATTTCTCCGGAAGAGACAAGCGGATCTTCGAGGTAGTAGCGGCAGCTCAGAGAGGGGAAGATGCTGGAGCTTGTGGCGGCAGACGCTGCTGGATCATGGCGGTCAACTGCGACAGCTGCTGTCCTTGTTGGGCAATCAATTGCGACTGCTGGGCAACCACGGTAGTGAGATCAGCGAGACTAGGCAGCGGCACGTCAGTGGGATCCATGGCCGGATCTACTATCACGAGCCGGACTGACGGCTAGTGGGGATACAGGAGGTGGATCCTCTGTACCAGAGAGGGGATGGCACGGGTCGTACTGAGGGACTGGTTCTAAGCAGCTACCGGTTTTCACCAGAGCCCGCCGCAAAGCGGGATGGACTTGCTGCGGCGGTAGCAACCAGGTCGTGTCCTCCAGTAGCGACTCCACCTCTCTGGCGGCTGAGATAGGCGCGGTACAAAAGGACTAGGCAGAGGCAAGGTCAGACGTAGCAGAGGGTCAGGGCAGGCGGCAATGGTTCGTAGTCTGAGACAATGGCAGCAGGTCAGATACACAGGCAAGGCAACTCACAAAACGCTTCCACAGGGTACTAAGACAACAAGATCCGGCAAGGACAGGAAGGGGAAGTGGGTTTATATCAGATTTGGGTGTGCACACAGTAATTGGGCCAGGCACCAATCAATGGTGCGCTGGCCCTTTAAATCTCAGAAGGCTGGCGCGCGCCCTAGAGCGCAGCGGGGCCGCGCGCGCCGGGAAGGAGGAGGATGGTGAGTAGGATGGGATGCGATCCGCGGACGGAGATGTGCCGCCGCGTGGATCGCATCCCCGCCGGTAACAGAGCAGCGCCCATGGCCAGGGGGGCTGACCGGAGCGCTGCAGGGGGACCGACGCCGCGAGCGCTCCGGGAAGGATGGGACACCCGGAGCGCTCGGCGTTACAGATGTCCTCATTAGGTGGAAGGAAGAAACCACCTTAAGAAGAAATGAGTCTCTGGACTTTAAATCTCTTTGGGGCTGATTTACCAAACGTTTGCGCCATGAGTATTGGCGCATCTGCGTGCGCAATGGCTGCTTTGGTATTTGCAAAACATTAGCGCCTGTAGCGCAGCCCTATTTCCCATTTACTATAGTGTTCTCTGCGCCCGGGAGGAGGCGCTCAGTGCGCTACTATGGACCTGGCGCACGGCATGTTAAACACTAAATATAAAGAAGCTGGAAGTGACAATATAAAGGGGGTGTTGTGGGGTGATGTGAGGAAGTGTAGGGACACCTGCCCAAATAACAAACATGGCCAAAATATAGTGGGAAAGTAACTTTTTCAAAACCAGCCCGCTGCACCGGCAATTCCGATTCGAGCTGCGGGAGGTTTTTTTGAGCTCAGCGCGGGAATTTCAATGGTTTAAATGCGCCAAGACACTGCGCCGGCAAAATCTTAGTAAATGTCAAGTCACCTAAGTCAATTTGCATAAGTTGAACAGGCGCAGCTCTGAACTTCCCAGTGCGCCAGCAAAATGACATTTCTAAAGGAAAAAAAACCCATTTAAAAGCACCGCGGCTGTAATGAATTGTCGGCTCCCGGCAATATAGAGAAAAGTCTTTGAAAGTCTTTGCTAACCAAAAAAAAAAGCGTGGGGGTCCCCCCAAATTCCATAACCAGGCCCTTCAGGTCTGGAATGGATATTAAGGGGAACCCCGCTGCAAATTTTAAAAAAAAATGACGTGCGGGTTCCCCCCAAATATCCAAACCAGGCCCTTCAGATCTGGCATGGATTTTAAGGGGAACTCCACCCCAAATTTTCGAAAAAAATGGCGTGGAGTCCCCCCAAAAATCCACACCAGACCCTTATCCGAGCACGCAACCTGGCCGGCCACAGGGGAAAAGGGGGGGACGAGAGCGCCCCCCCCTCCCTCCTGAACCGTACCAGGCCACATGCCCTCAACATGGGGAGGATGTCCCCATGTTGATGGGGACAAGGGCCTCATCCCCACAACCCTTGCCCGGTGGTTGTGGGGGTCTGCGGGCGGGGGGCTTATCGGAATCTGGAAGACCCCTTTAACAAAGGGGACCCCCAGATCCCGGCCCCCCCCCTGTGTGAAATGGTAATGGGGTACAAATGTATCCCTACCATTTCACGAAGAAAGTGTCAAAAATGTAAAAAATGACAAGAGACGGTTTTAGACAATTCCTTTATTAATGTCTTTCCTTTTCTTCCATCTTCTTCCTTCTTCTTCTTCCATCTTCTTCTTTTCTCCATTCGGGTTTCTTCCTCCATCTTCCTCTTCCTCTTCATCTTCATCTTCATCTTCCTTCTTCCTTCGGTCTTCTCGTCCGCATCTTGCCCCGGCGTCTTCCCTTCTTCTTTCTTCTCCGGCCGCTCCGTTTGAATTGGAGGTTCCCGCTGTGTGACGCTTCAGTTCTCCACTTGGTCTGCTTACACCCGGTGGCTCCGCCCCCCTCTGTCACCACGGGGAAAGTCCCAGTGAAATCCATGTGCATCAGAGGGGGGCGGGGTCATGGGTGTAAGCGGACCTAGAGGCGAGAACCTCCAATTCAGCACAGCGGGAACCTCCAATTCAAACGGAGCGGCCGGAGAAGAAAGAAGAAGGGAAGACGCCGGAGCAAGATGCTGGACGAGAACACCGAAGGAAGAAGGAAGATGAAGATAAAGATGAAGAGGAAGATGAAGATGGAGGAAGAAACCCGAATGGAGAAAAGAAGAAGATGGAAGAAGAAGAAGGAAGAAGATGGAAGAAAAGAAAAGACATTAATAAAGGAATTGTCAAAAACCGGCTCTTGTCATTTTTTTAATTTTTTACACTTTCCTTGTGAAATGGTAGGGGTACATTTGTACCCCATTACCATTTCACACAGGGGGGGGCGGGATCTGGGGGTCCCCTTTGTTAAAGGGGTCTTCCAGATTCCGATAAGCCCCCCGCCCGCAGACCCCCACAACCACCGGGCAAGGGTTGTGGGGATGAGGCCCTTGTCCCCATCAACATGGGGACATCCTCCCCATGTTGAGGTCATGTGGCCTGGTACGGTTCAGGAGGGAGGGGGTGCCGCTCTCTCGTCCCCCCCCCTCTTCCCCTGAGGCCGGCCAGGTTATGTGCTCGGATAAAGGGTCTGGTGTGGATTTTTAGGGGGACTCCACGCCATTTTTTTTTTACATTTGGGGTGGAGTTCCCCTTAAAATCCATGCCAGATCTGAAGGGCCTGGTTTGGATATTTGGGGGGAACCCCACGTCATTTTTTTTAAAATTTGCAGCGGGGTTCCCCTTAATATCCATTCCAGACCTGAAGGGCCTGGTTATGGAATTTGGGGGAACCCCCACGCATTTTTTTTTTGGTTAGCAAAGACTTTCAATGACTTTTATCTGTATTGACAGGAACCAGCAATTCATTACAGCCGCAAGGACTTTTAAATGACTATTATTTTACTTTAGAAATGTCATTTTGCTCTCCAACTGTTATAAACATGGAAAACATGTGCTACTTTACCGGCATACTATAGACACCCCCCGGGGATGATATTTAGGGCCAGTTCACACCGGATGCAGTGCAGTGCGTTTTTTTGATGCCTGAAAAACGCAAAGAAAGTTGATCACATTAATGCCAATGGCATAGTTCACACCACTGCAGTCCGTTCCAGTGCATTTCAGAAAGCCAAAAAATAATTGGCCATGCTGCATTTTTTAGGTACAAAACTATACTGGACCCCAGTAAAACACATCAAAAACGCAACGGAACGTACCAAAAATGCACTGGAATGCACCTCAACGCACCTAAATGCACCAAAGACGCACTGCAACACACTTGTCCTAAGTGAAAAGAGGCGGAAAAAAACACTGGACTGCATCAAAAACGCCTCAAAAATGCACTGGAATGTGTCAAAAACGCGCATGCAGAAAAGCACCTGGAACGCACCCAGACTGCGTTTCTATAGTGTGAACTAGGGCCAGTTCACACCATAGAAACGCAATCCGGATGCCTTCCAGGTGCTTTTCTGCATGCACTTTTTTCATGCGTTCCGGTGCATTTTTGGTAAGTTTTTGATGCAGTCCAGTGCTTTGTTTTCACCCCTCTTTTTTATTAACCATAGATAAGGACAAGTGTGTTCCAGTGCGTTTTTGGTGCATTTAGGTGTGTTCCTGTGCATTCCAGTGCGTTTATGATGCGTTTTGATGCGTTCCAGTACAGTCCAGTGCAGGTAAAATGCAGCATGTTCTACTTTTTTGGTGGAACTGGAACGCACTGGAACAAACACTGCCATTTAGAACCATATAACCAACTTTCCATGCATTTTGGATGCATAAAAAACGCAATGGACTGTATGTGGTGTGAAATGGCCCTTAAGCAATTTGGCATATTTAAAGGCACTTCTCCTTGTTTTGTTTTTGGTGTTTTCCAAATTGGTGACATTGATATATGTCCCTTAGGGTGGGACCTGGGCCCCCATTTTAAGGCCAATAACTAGAAGATAAGCCAGCCAAGTGGGGACTAGCAATATTAACAAGTCAGTTCCCATAGACTGCAATAGTATTTGTTGGTGGGGGGGAGGGGTGATTGTCCCATCTCTAATTTTGTAGCATGCTGGATGATGTGCTTAATTTTGGACGGGGGGAGGGGGGGGGTTATTTTTTGCTAGCTGCATTGGTGTTGTTCTGCACATGCCCAGCCAGTTAGGTTTTTTTTGGTGTGCTTTTTGTGTGTGAACAGCACCTGGATATTTTTGGGCATGCTCACTCAGAGAGTGTTTTTATGGGTTAGAAATTGAAGGACATCTTAACAGGTGTGCCCACTTTGAATTTCAGTCTCTACATTGGGAGAACTTGCATTCTGGGTGTTTCATGGACTGTGCATGTGTTTTCAATTGCCTCATTAGCACACAAACATATGTTATATAAAGCTCACAGAGCATTCGGTCGCTTGCCTTGAGAAGAGGCAAGTGTGTGTGGGGGGCAAAATGTACATGTTGGTGTCCTTATCGCGTTTTTAACACATGTATTTTATTTGTTATGTCTTTGCAAAACAAGTGATTGGTTAACTTATGTGGTTAACTTATGTGGATTGTATATTTTTGGTGTGGGGGAGATATGTTCCCCTGAAATAATTCTGATGTTGTTAATGTGTGTTGTTTGTTCACTTTGATTTAATTGTCTGCTGCATTTTTTTGGCCAAAAATTGCTCAAGATGTTGAGTCTGTAACCGTTTCAAATTGACCATGTTTTTTATTTTGCCTTCCCTTTTTGTTTTGTTGAACAATAAAATTAGATGCAAAATTTTGATGTTTGTTTTGTGTTTTCTTTGCAACAAATGTGACAGCTGATTGGCATGTCAAAACAAAACAGGTGTGATTTGTCTACCCTGGTGCCTTCATGGTAGTATATGCATGGATTGTATTGTGTGCTGCCATGGAGCGTCACCAGGAAATGAAATACAGAGCGGTAAGTATTCAATTTTCCTTTTTTACTGCAGTGGTTCTCAGCCTCAGTCCTCAAGTACCCCCAACAGGACATGTTTTGTGAATTTATCTTATCGAGAATTGCTGTCCAAAAATCAAAACCATTGACTGTGATTTAAAGCACATGTGCAAGATGAAGGAAAACCTGCAAACATGGCCTGTTGGGGGTACTTGAGAAGCACTGATTTAGAGCACTGCACTTAAAAATAGCTCAAGGCCATACAATTCTAATTGTGGGCATTTTGAGGGAAACGAAGTAAGTGTTAGAACCCCTGCGTGTGTGTTTTTTTTTTTGTAGTTTGGCCTTTGTCTCCTTTTCTTAACATTGGCTTCACTTCCTGTCACACAGCTAAACAGGAAGTGAAGGTAAAACCCTACCAATGGCTTTTCTTGAGGACGCACAGATCAATCTAACTAGTGTCCCCATTAAGCAAATTGCACTCTAGCACTTTGTTGTGTACACCCCAAATCATTGGGTAGTTTGGGGTTTAGTAAAGACAAATCCACTCTGCAGTAAAAGTGTAGCTGCAGAAAATCTGAGGGAAAGTACTGGTGATTGGATGTTACAATCATGTAAAAGCAAAGATGTTTTTTTTTTTTGGCTTGCATGTCCCCCTCAGATATACAGCAAGTGCACTTGTAGTGCAAAGTAGATTTGCCTTTAGTAAATAAACCCCACAGTCCAAACTACCTAATAATAATTTGTGGTGTACCCCGCAATATGCTCGAGTGCAATGTGCATAATGGGGAAAGTATTTAGACTGACCTGTGTGTCCCCAAGGAAAGACATTGTTAGGAATTTTCCCTCACTTCCTGTGTGGCTATGTGACAGGAAGTGAATTATTTGGAAGGATAAAGTGGCCAAATTATTTAGTTTAACTTTTCAAAGACTCATTCCTAAGTTGAATTGTGATGCATGTCAATGGCCCATTTTGACCCTCTTTAATCACTTGAGATCAGCGCTATAACTGATTGACGGCCACAGCATGGTCCTCAATTGCCGGGAGTCCGTCAATAAACGTCCTCCCCTTTGCGCGCGCTGTGGTCACAGAGTCACTGTGACTCGGGTGATGACAGATCCGAGTAAGGGGCCGGTCCCTGCCCTTTACCATGTGATCAGCTGTCAGCAAATGACAGCTGATCACGTGATGTAAACAAAATCTGGGTAATGGTTTTTGTTTTCTCCTTGTGCTGACAGCGTGAGCATAAAAAAAAGGCAATCACCGGCTTATGTGCAAGGGACATGGGGCCCGAAGAGGAAGAGGCAATTCTGCATCATCTGTGACAATTAGTAGCCCCTGCCAGTGCCACCTAGCAGTGCTGCCAGTGCCTATCAGTGCCCATCACTGCCACCTAGCAGTGCCACTTCTCACTGCCCACCAGTGCCAAATAGCAATGCCACCTCTCAGTGCCCACCCTTGCCACCTTATCGGTGCCCATCAGTGCAGTCTCATCAGTGTACATCAATGAAGAAGAAAAATTACCTTTTTAAAAAATATTAACCAGTTTCCTACCGCCCACCGTCAAATGACATCCTTGGCTTTGGGCGGTGACATCTGAATGATGCCTGCAGTTGCAGGCATCATTCAGATATCATTCTTTTCAGCCGGCGATTCTGTGCACAATAAAAACGATCATAGTGGCAGTTCCGCCGCTTGATCGTTCTTATAGGCGGGGGGGGGACGTCCCCCCCCTCTCTTGCCGCCATCCAGTGCTTCTCCGGAGAACGATTTGGAGATGACTGGTGACCAGATGGTCATCAGTCATCTCTATGACCGTCGGAGGCGCGGGCACGACGTTATGACATCATGCCGTGTTCCCGTATGTTAACCAAGCCGTGATCTTGGCTGTCAGCATGAGATTGGTGATTTTTTTGGAACAATATCATGCTTTCCAGCCTGGAGGAGAGATGCGGGGTCTTATTGACCCTGCATCTCTCCATAAAGAGGACCTGTCACACACATTCCTATTACAAGGGATGTTTACATTCCTTGTAATAAGAATAGAAGAGATCCCCAAAAAAAAAAAAAAAAAAAGAGTAAGAAATACAAAAAAGTCCAAAAACAAAAAATAAATAAGAAAATACGCCCATGTCCCCAGTAGCTCGCGCTCAGAAGCGAACACACACGTAAGTCCCGCCCACATATGTAAACGCCGTTCAAACCACACATGTGAGTTATTGCTGCGTGCGTTAGAACGAGTGCAGCAATTCTAGCACTAGACCCCCTCTGTAATGCCAAAATGGTAACGTGTAAAAAAAATTTAAGCATCGCCTAGGGAGATTTTTAATTACTGAAGTTTGGTGTCATGCTATGTGTGTGCGCAATTTTAAAGCGTGACGTGTTAGGTATCTATTTACTCAGCATAACAACATCTTTCACATTATACCAAAAAAATTGGCCGTAACTTTACTGTTTTGTAATATTTTTAGCAAACAAAAGGCGTTTGAAAATTTATTGCGCAAATACCAAGCGAGATAAAAATTTGCAATGACCGCCATCTTATTCCCTAGGGTGTCTGCTCCAAAAAAGTATATAATGTTTGGTGTTTTGAAGTAATTTTATAGCCATAAATTTATGATTTTTACATGAAGGAGAGAAGTGCAAGAATAGGCCCAGTGCTGAAGTGGTTAAAATATCCATTTTATTTTTTTTAAACTCGGTCTTTTGTATTTATAAAAAAAAAATAAAAATAAAACACAAAGGTGATCAAATAGCACCAAAAGCAAGCTCTATTTGTGTGCCAACAAATAAAAAATTTTCATTGGGTTACAGTGTTGTATGAGTGCGCAATTGTCATTAAAAGTGCATCAGCGCTGAAATGTGAAACTTGGTCTGGGCAGTGCGCAAGTGGTTAATATAAGGCTACATGCACACGGACGTTTTTCCAACTACTTGTTTGAGCGTTTTTTGCAGCTTAAAAACATCTCTCCATGTTAGCCTATGGCCTCATGGCCACCATGGCGTTTTGGAGCTGTAAATGGCATAGGCGTTTTTAGGCCCCATGTAGATGGGACGCTGGTGCAAAGTGTTCTGAACTAAGGTTGAAAGTGGCGTTTAGAAAGGCGCGCTTTGTGGCGTTTGCATGCCGTGTTTTACCACATTTGCATGTATATGATAAGGAGCCGCCCTAAGCTCCAAAAACAGTATTATTTAAGATTTTAGCTATTTAGTGAGACCAGAGTGATATGAGCAGCTGAGAGCAGCAGTGTAGTTGTATTTAGGCTGGGTTCACACTAGTGCGACACGACATCTGTCCTACTTTGGATCCGACTTTGCCCTGCGACATGAAGCCGACATATGTCCGACTTTCAATGAACGGGGATCCGACTTGGATCCCCGCCAATAGCAGGCACTGTGTTTGGTATGAATCTTGAGGGGGAACTTCAGGCCAAATTTTAAATAAAAAACCGGCATGGGTTCCCCCTCCAGGAGCATACCAGGCCCTTGGGTCTGGTCTGGATTTGAAGAGGAACCCCAACGCCAAAAAAAACGGCGTGGGGGTCCCCCCAAAATCCAAACCAGACCCTTATCCGAGCACACAACCTGGCAGGCCGCAGGGGAAGAGGGGGGGACGAGAGAGCGGCCCCCCTCCCTCCTGAACCGTACCAGGCCGCATGCCCTCAACATGGGGGGTTTGGTGCTCTGGGGCAGGGGGGCGACCTGCGGCCCCCCACCCCAGAGCACCCTGCCCCCATGTTGATGAGGACAAGGGCCTCTTCCCGACAACCCTGGCCGTTGGTTGTCGGGGTCTGCGGGCGGGGGGCTTATCGGAATCCGGGAGCCCCCTTTAATAAAGGGGCCCCCGGATCCCGGCCCCCCACCCTATGTGAATGAGTATGGGGTACATCGTACCCCTACCCATTCACCTGGTGGAAAAAAATTGCAATAAAAAAACCACACAGCTTTTTAAAGTATTTTATTGCACAGCTCCGGGGGTCTTCTTCCGACTTCGGGGGTCTCCGGTGTCGTTGCCGCCTCTCTCCGGTTTTCTTCTGCCGGGCCACCGCTAACTTCTTTAGCTCTTTTGCTAGCGGAGACTCCGGTCTTCTCCGTCGCCTTCTTCTTCTCCCGCTATCCGGTTCTTCTCCCGGTTCTTCTACCGCTTCTTTCTTCTGCCGGCCCCTCCACTAACTTCTTTAGCTCTTTTGCTAGTGGAGGGGCCGGTCTTCTTCCGCTTCTTCTCCCGCTTCTTTCTTCTGCCGGCCCCTCCACTAACTTCTTTAGCTCCTATGCTAGTGGAGGGGCCGGTCTTCTTCTCTCTTCTCCTCCTCGATGTTGACTCGTCGCTTCCTCTCGCAGTAATGCTAAATTTTCGGTCCGCAGAGATTAATATAGGCTTCTCATGACGTCACAGTCACATGTTCCCATGACGTCACACTCACATGCTCCGGGGCCATGTGCCCCGGAACATGTGACTGTGACGTCATGAGAAGCCTATATTAATCTCTGCGGACCGAAAATTTAGCATTACTGCGAGAGGAAGCGACGAGTCAACATCGAGGAGGAGAAGAGAGAAGAAGACGCCGACGGCGACGACGGAGAAGACCGGCCCCTCCACTAACTTCTTTAGCTCTTTTGCTAGTGGAGGGGCCGGTCTTCTCCGTCGTCGCTGTCGGCGTCTTCTTCTCTCTTCTCCTCCTCGATGTTGACTCGTCGCTTCCTCTCGCAGTAATGCTAAATTTTCGGTCCACAGAGATTAATATAGGCTTCTCATGACGTCACAGTCACATGTTCCGGGGCACATAGCCCCGAAGCATGTGAGTGTGGCGTCATGGGAACATGTGACTGTGACGTCATGAGAAGCCTATATTAATCTCTGCGGACCGAAAATTTAGCATTACTGCGAGAGGAAGCGACAAGTCAACATCGAGGAGGAGAAGAGAGAAGAAGACGCCGGAAACCCCCGAAGTCGGAAGAAGACCCCCGGAGCTGTGCAATAAAATACTTTAAAAAGCTGTGTGGTTTTTTTATTGCAATTTTTTTCCACCAGGTGAATGGGTAGGGGTATGACGTACCCCATACTCATTCACATAGGGTGGGGGGCCGGCATCTGGGGGCCCCCTTTTTAAAGGGGGCGCCCTGATTCCGAAAAGCCCCCCGCCCGCATACCCCGACAACCAACGGCCAGGGTTGTCGGGAAGAGGCTCTTGTCCTCATCAACATGGAGGCAGGGTGCTTTGGGGTGGGGGGGCCGCAGGTCGCCCCCCTGCCCCGAAGCACCAAACCCCCCATGTTGAGGGCATGTGGCCTGGTACGATTCAGGAGGGAGGGGGGCCGCTCTCGTCCCCCCTTTTCCCCTGCGGCCTGCCAGGTTGCATGCTCGGATAAGGGTCTGGTTTGGATTCTGGGGGGACCCCCACGCCGTTTTTCGGCTTGAGGGGTTCACCTTAAAATCGAGACCAGACCTAAGGGTCTGGTTTGGATTTTGGGGAGACCCCCACGCCGTTTTCTGCCACGGATACCGCTCAAATCTTCTTCAAGGAGATAACAAGGCTCCAAGGAATACCGAAATGCATCACCTCCGACAGAGGTGTCCAGTTCACTTCTAAATTCTGGAGGGAACTCTGCAAATCCCTGGAAGTCAAGACCTGCCTCTCGTTAGCGTACCACCCCCAGAGCAACGGCCAGACGGAGAGAACTAATCAAACTCTGGAGCAATACCTCCGTTGTTTCTGCTCTGCTTCCCAGGATGACTGGGCGTCCCTACTCCCTTACGCGGAGTTCGCCTACAATAATTCAGTACATTCCGCTACTAATCAGACCCCCTTTTGGGCCAACTTTTGCTTCCATCCCTCCTTCCTCCCTTAAAACATCCCAGAGAGTTCTGTCCCCGCGGTCCAGGACCGGGTGGCCTCTGTCCAGGTGAATTTTCAAAAACTCCAGGAAATGATCCGGAGTGCCCAGGAATCCTACAAGAGATTCTATGACCGCGGGAGGAAGGAAAACCCAGCGTTCAAAGTTGGGGAGGAAGTATGGCTTTCTGCCGCCAACCTCTGGTTGCCTATTCCCTCATGGAAGCTCGGCCCTAAATTCATCGGACCCTTCAAGATCAAACGGGCAATCAATCCCGTGGCCTTTGAACTGGCACTACCTGGTTCCTATAGGATTCACCCAGTGTTCCACTCATCTTTGTTAAAACCCATCACTCCCAGCTCCTTTCCTGGAAGAGATGAACCTCCTCCGCCACCAGTTGAAGTAGATGGGGAAAACGAATTTGAGGTGGAATCCATCATGGGCTGCAGGAAGAGAGGCAGACAGTTGCAATACCTGATTAAGTGGAAGGGGTACCCCCCGGAAGACAACTCTTGGGAACCATCCAAGAACTTGCATGCTCCCCGCTTAATCCGAGCCTTTCTTCAGGAACATCCGGAACTGATGGCTAGTCTGGGCGTCCGGAGTCCACCCCTCGGGGGGGGCACTGTCAGGGAAATTCTCCATCCATTGTCTCCAATTTGTGCCCAGCGCGCATGCATGGCGGAACGGCACTTCGGCACATGCGCGTGCACGGCGGGACAACGTTTCGGAGTCCGCGGGTGCGCGCAACGGCGCGCCAATAGGATTACAGGCGGGCCTATTTAAACAAACTCAGTGACACTGTCTGGTTGCTGGTTTGTCAGCGTTCCTGTGTTCCCAAGTGCCTGAAAGTTAAGTTTGATCTCTTGTTGTGACCCGGACCGGCTCGACTACTCTTCTACTTCTCCTGGGCCTGACCCCCTGGCTTGCTTTACGGACTTCCACCTTTCTCCATGTGTTTGACCCTCGGCCTGTGACTCGGATCCGCTGCTTGTCTCCAGCCCCTGACCCTCTGCCTGCACCCGGGACTTCTTGTTTAAACCTGCCTACCAGTCTCTGCCTGGACTTGTTGCTTGCTGCTAAGCTCCTGCCTGGACTTTGCTCTCTTGCTGCTGGTTCCTGTCTGAACCTGTCTACTCCTGGTATTTGACCCCCGGCCTGCTCCCTACTCAACTCATCTCTACCAAGACTCTTCAGCAAGATACTCCTGCCTGCTGGTGGCCAGTGCTCCCTTGTGCTATCCTATCCCTGTCTCACCTCCAGGGGGCGGAGTGCGCTTGGGTGCAAGGGTGAACCACTCTCGGCATCTCGGCCTCGGTAAGTACTCGCTTGACAGTACAAACCAGCCAGATGTACTCGCTTGACAAGGATACAGGAGCCTTACAGGATAAGGTCAGCCAAGGGAATATAGCAATATTGGGGGGGGGGGGGGAGCTTCTGTAGAGCTAACAGGATCAAATTGAGATCCCAAGTTGGACAGGTGTACAAACAGAGCAAGAGATGTGAGCCATCCTCTGAACGAAGGCCTTTACCAGGGAGTGGCCAGTGGTCTCTGAAACAGAATGGCCCATGCTGAGACTTGACCCTTCAGAGTACTTAAGGCCAAATGTTGCTCCAGCCTAGATTATTTTTATTATACAGGATTTATATAGCACCGACAGTTTATACAGCTCTTTACAACATGAGGGCAGCAGTACAAGTACATTACAATTTAATACAGTAGGAATCAGAGAGCCCTACTCTTTAGAGCTTACAATCTAAGAGAGGAAGGACAGGATACATCCCATCGAGTATTATCTAGGGTGAAACTTCTGTGCCTGGCATCATGTGAAGTGCGATGATAGACCTTGCAAGAGATCAATTTTCAAGCCTTAAGCAGCATAAGAATAATAAAGTCCTTACCCTGATCTCTCAAGACATGGGTTTCAACAGACAAGTCATCAAAGCCAGTGACCGTGAAGCAGGATGGTAGGTGAGTCCTTAAGACAGCAAGTCAGGTTGGTCTGGAAGTGTCCATAGAGTATCTACCAGGGGTCAGAGAATGTCTTTATGTGTCAATTTGGTGCCACAAAGATCAACAAAACGCCTTCTTTATCGATCTTGCAAAACAGTTGAGCAAAAGTTCATAGTGAAGAGCTGGAGTATATTGGCTGACTGATCCCACAGGGTCACCAACGCATCTACTGCAAAGGCTTTTTGATTTCTTATCTTGCCCACAATCCTGTCTCATTTGTCATTAAAACAGGACGCCAACACCCTTGGGGTGAAGGATATCTTTTCTATACCATTACCATGCTACAGTCGGTGTATCATCAGTTGTCTATTTTTATGTACATTCCGTGTTTCCTTTTTTAATTATATGTAATAAATTACTTTTCTACTTTAAATATGATTGTTATATGAATCCAAGTGCCTTTAAAGTCCAGTTTAGGATGTTGACACTATGAAGTACCGTATTTATCGGCGTATAACACACACTTTTTTACCCTGAAAACAGAGGGTAAACTGTGCCTCCGTGTTATACGCCGATATCAGTTTTTTTTACCAACGGGGGGGGGCTGGGATTGGGCGGTCCACCCTGGGTGCCACCCATTGGGAGGGTGTCAGGCCGGCCGCCATGCCTCTCCTGGCCCTGGGACAGCGCTGCCAGCATACTTTAAACTTCAGAAAACATTACTGCCAGTCATTTCTCATATACCGTTCCTCCTGTGTCACTATCAAAGTAAATCTAAGATTTACATCTTGCTCTGTGATGCCACAATGCGAGGACGGTCTTTCTCCATCTAACGCCACAGCTAAGGCTGGAGGGTATCCGCTGCGGTCACACGTACCATAAGTGGGTTGGTTTCCTCCCCGCCTGTCTTTCGCTGTATGACGTTCATGCATGATGTTGGCGAGGACCCGTCCTGGACTGTTGGTATTTCAGCCAGGGCTAACTGACCGATCACTCCACATGATCCCACTGTGTTGAAGGTTCTCCACTCATGTCCAGATTTTTTATCTCTTTAAATCATGGGTCATCTATGACTCTGCACTTATGCACACTAGGTCATTGCCTTTATTGCTTACATTGCACTCATATTGAAGTGCGCTAACAACAATATTTTATTTGACACGTATCCTGTTTGTGCACATATATGTTGACCTCCATAGTGAGACTTAATCACATTCTCATATCACTTGTAACATACACATTATTCCCTTTGTGGGAACCCATATATGTATTACCATTTTGAAACAGTAGATATTTTTTGTATCTTCACCATTTTACAAGGTAATATGTTTTCACCTATGACCCCCCCTTTTTTTCACAGAATCAGGTGCATGACAAGTACATACACTACACCTAGGGAATATGACACAACGGTCGGTTATCCCCCTGGTTGCTTCCTTCGGTCCCTAACTTGTTTGGGGTGGGTCTTCCACCTCAACCCCGAGCGAGACAGCCTATCCAGGACCACCGCTAACTCCCCCATGGGAGCTGGTCTCAGCCCAAGGGCTGCTGTGTGAGTAATTGAATACTGGCTTGGTTACATGATGTTTTTTTCCCTCTTAGAGGGTACCATATATGAATAGATTTATTACCCATTTATCCTTTTAGCATAACTATGCATCTAACTTCTGATGAGTGGCTGTATGCCATGAAATGCGTCAAGTTTCCAACATAGGGTGCCAAGTAGTGATGAGCCGAACACCCCCGGGTTCGGTTCGCACCAGAACCCGCGAACGGACCGAAAGTTCGTACGAACATTAGAACCCTATTAAATACAATGGATGCGAACGTTCGAATTCTAAAGTGCTAATTATAACAACTATTATGCATGTTATTGTCCTAAAAAGGGTTTGGGAACCCGGGTTGTGCACCAGGGGACATGTATCAATGCAAAAAGAAGTTTTAAAAACGGTCGTTTTTCGGGAGCAGTCATTTTAATGATGCATAAAGTGAAAAAAAAAAAGTCAAATATTCCTTTAAATATCGTACCTGGGGGGTGTCTAAAGTATGCCTGTGAAGTGCCACGTGTTTCCCGTGTTTAGAACTGTCCCTGCACAAAATGACACTTCTAAAGGAAAAAAAAGCCATTTAAAACTGCTTGCGGCTTTAATGTAATGTCTGGTCCCGGTAATATGGATGAAAATCTTTAAGAAAAATGGCATAGCTACCCCATGACCCCCCCCCCCCCTACCCCAGCCCATTACCAGCCCCTTTGGGTCTTGTATGGATATTAAGGGGAACCCCGCACATAAAATAAAAAAGGCCCTATATACTCTGAACAGCCGTATACAGGCGGTGCATACAAGACAGGGACTGTAGGTTTGTTCTTATGTAGAATCTGTTTGTAATTTTGAACAGGTACATTGTTGAAGTATAGCTCCAGCCCAAAAATCTATTTTTAAACTTTTTGGAAAACATAGGTAAGGGTTATCACCCCTGTAACATTTGTTTTGCTGTCTGTGCCCCTGTTCAGAACATTTCACCTCACTTTCCGTCCCAATGACAACTGTTTTTGAAATGTGGTGTTTTTCTTGAAAAAAAAGGATTGCTGATAAAGCATCAGTACAGAGGAGACACATTTCTCCCATATTTATTCTTACAGGAGAGAATTTTCCTTCCTAGTGGTAGATTTCCTCTCACTTCCTGTTGTCTTCTTGCGTTTGCAAGTAGGAGTCGTTTGTAAGTTGGATGTTTGAAAGTAGGGACCTGCCGTATATACTCTGCAGAAATAGGCCCCTTAGTTGTTGGTGTTGGCACAACACTGTAAGCACTCACAGTTACTCTTGGTTGGTGCTGGAACGCCCTGCTGTCAACTATTATATCAGGAATTTTAATTACATATAATTGTTGAACAGTGGTAGTAAAAATTGGGCCTTTGATGGTGGTGCTGGTGCCACAACACTGTAAGCCCTCAGAGTTACTCTTGGTGGGTGCAGCAATGGGCCCTGCTGTGAATTATTAGATCAAGAATTGTAATTACATGCCCCTTTTGAACAGGGGCTGAAAAATTGGGCCTTTCGTGGTGGTGGTGGTGGTGGTGGCGTTGCCACAACACTGTAAGCCCTCAGAGTTACTCTTGGTGGGTGCAGCAATGGGCCCTGCTGTGAATTATTAGATCAAGAATTGTAATTGCATGCCCCTGTTGAACAGGGGCTGAAAAATTGGGCCTTTCGTGGTGGTGGTGGTGGTGGTGGTGTTGCCACAACACTGTAAGCCCTCAGAGTTACTCTTGGGGGGTGCAGCAATGGGCCCTGCTGTGAATTATTAGATCAAGAATTGTAATTACATGCCCCTTTTGAACAGGGGCTGAAAAATTGGGCCTTTCGTGGTGGTGGTGGTGGTGGCGTTGAAAAAATTGGGCCTTAGGCACTGGTGGCACAACACTACAACCCCTCACAGATACTGTACTTGGAGCACAGCAATGAGCCCTGTTGCAAAGTATTGCTTCAAAAATTGTAATGACACGCCCCTGTTAAACAGGGGCTGAAAAATTGGGCCTTAGGCACTGGTGCCACAACACTCCAACCCCTCACAGATACTGTACTTGGAGCACAGCAATGAGCCCTATGGCAAATTATTGCTAAAAAAATTGTAATTACACGCCCCTGTAAAACAGGGGCTGAAAAATTGGGCCTTAGCCACTGGTGGCGGCACCCATAAACAAAAATGATCTTCCAAGCTATCATCATCAATCGTATCATTGAGGACTCGGAGGAGGAGGATAGCCAGTCAACATAACAGCACAGGCACTCAGCATCAGCATCAGTCTTGAAGGGATGTGACATGTTAAAATCAATTAGTCTGTTGTATCAGCATCAGGTGTGTGGTAGCTGGTGGTGATCCAAGACTGGTTCATCTTGATGAAAGTCAGTCGATCAACCGAGTCGGTGGACAGGCGCACCCTGTGATCCGTGACAAATCCTCCAGCAGCACTGAATGTGCGTTCCGAAAGAACGCTGGATGCAGGACAGGCCAGTAGCTCAATTGCATACTGTGCAAGCTCTGGCCAGTGATCCATCCTCAAGACCCAGTAAGCCAGAGGATTTTCGGTGGGGAAGGTGTCCAAGTCTGACCTTGCCCCTAGATATTCCTGCACCATGTTTATCAGACGCTGGCGATGGTTGCTGGAACCGATCATACTTTGGGGCTGCGGACTAAAGAATTGTCTGAACGCATCGGTCAGACGGCCACCTTCCCCACCGCTCCTTCTTTGACTGGCCGAAGCCTCAGCAACTCGTTGTCCAGGACCAGGAGTTTGTAACCTCCCAGTCTCTGGGAACGCGTTGCACAGACCTTTCTGCAAGGCCTCCCGGAGTTGTCTCATCCTCTGCTCCCTCTGCGACGGTAACATAAGGTCCGCAACCTTACCCTTGTACCGTGGATCAAGGAGAGTGGCCAGCCAGTAATGGTCCCTCTCCTTGATCCGAAGAATACGAGGATCCTTCCGCAGACTTTGCAGGATCAGGGAGGCCATGCAGCGTAGGTTTGCTGAGGCATTCGCTCCGGAGTCCTCTGGGTCACTAAGGACGACATGATCCGCAGCCACCTCCTCCCAGCCACGTACAAGTCCACTGGTTTCTTGGGACTGTAAATCATCCTTAAAAGACTGCTGCTGATGATGCTGAGTGCCAGCCTCCACCTCCATGCTGACACAATCCTCCTCCTCCTCCTCCTCCTCCTCTTCCTGTGCGATGGGTGGGACAGAAGGAACACTGTCTGGGTAAAGGGGGCCTTGAGAGGCAAGGAAGTCCTCCTCTTCCTGCCTCTGTTCTGCCTCAAGTGCCCTGTCCATTATTCCACGCAGCGTGTGCTCCAACAGGTGGACAAGAGGTACAGTGTCACTGATGCATGCACTGTCACTGCTCACCATCCTCGTGGCCTCCTCAAATGGTGCCAGGACAGTGCATGCATCCCTGATCATGCCCCACTGGCGTGGAGAAAAAAAACCAAGCTCCCCTGACCCTGTCCTGGTGCCGTAGTCGCACAGGTACTCATTGATGGCCCTCTGCTGCGTGTGCAGCCGCTGCAGCATGGCCAACGTTGAGTTCCACCTGGTGGGCATGTCACATATAAGGCGGTTCTTGGGCAGGTTCAACTCCTTTTGCAGCTCAGCCAGGCGAGCACTGGCATTATAAGATCTGCGGAAATGCACACAGACTTTCCTGGCCTGCCTCAGGAAATCCTGTAAGCCCGGGTACCTGCCCAAGAACCGCTGCACCACCAGGTTAAGGACGTGAGCCACACAGGGCACATGGGTCAGTTGTCCCTGTCGGAGGGCGGAGAGGAGGTTGGTGCCATTGTCGCAAACCACCATTCCTGGCTTAAGCTGGCGTGGCGTCAACCACCTCTCGGCCTGGCCCTGCAGAGCAGACAGGACCTCTGCCCCAGTGTGGCTTCTGTCCCCCAAACACACCAGCGCAAGCACGGCATGGCATCTTTTTGCCTGCGTACTTGCGTGGCCCCTTGAACGCCTACGGAGCACCGCTGGTTCCGAGGACAAAGCACAGGAAGAGGCCATGGAGGAAGAAGAAGAGGAGGGGGTGGAGGAGAGAGGTGTGTCACAACCAGTAGTAGCATTTTGGAGGCGTGGCGGTGGAACAACCTCCAACACTACTGCACCTTGTCCTGCATCCTTCCCAGCTGCCAAAAGAGTGACCCAATGGGCCGTGAAAGAAAGGTAACGTCCCTGTCCATGCCTGCTGGACCATGAGTCAGCGGTAATATGCACCTTACCGCTGACCGCCCTGTCCAGCGAGGCCAAGACATTGCCTTCCACATGCCGGTAGAGAGCCGGAATAGCCTTCCGTGAGAAAAAGTGGCGTTTGGGAACCTGCCACTGAGGAACCGCACATTGCACAAACTCACGGAAGGGGGCGGAGTCTACCAACTGAAAAGGCAGCAGTTGAAGCGCTAGCAATTTAGCCAAGCTAGCATTCAACCGCTGGGCATGTGGATGGCTGGGAGTGAACTTCTTTCGACGGTCCAGCAGCTGGGGCAGGGAAATTTGCCTGCTAGAATCGGACGTCGGTGTACTGCTAGCAGAGTGGCCGCAAGTACTTGGCTGTGACACACCTAATTCTACACCTTCATTCCTTTCAGTGCATGTTTCAGAGAGGACTGAAGTTATAGTGGGGTTGGAGATCCCAGCTGATGCGGTGCAAGGAGAGGTCCGCTTTGTTCTTTGGTGTGGGTCTTTGAGGTAGGCTTGCCAACGAGCTGCATGGCAGGTCAACATATGTCTGGTCAGGCATGTGGTACCCAAGCGGCTGATGTTTTGGCCACGCGATATACGCTTGAGACATATGTTGCAAACAGCAGCTGTGCGATCTGATGCACTAGCCTCAAAAAAGGCCCACACCAAAGAACTTTTTGAATGACGGGCAGAGGCAGCGCCCTGCACAGGCGGAGCTCTGCGGTGTGATTCCGTCGGTGTACTGCCCTTACGCTGGCCACCAAAGGGCATCCTGCCTCGTTGGAGATGTGCCTCCTCCTCATCCTCCTCCTCCTCCTCTCTCCTATTAGGCACCCACGTGGAGTCAGTGACCTCATCATCCCCTCCCTCCTCATCACTGGAGCCAATCTGGCAGTATGCTGCAGCTGCTGGAACATGACTGCCAGATTGGTGTCCTTCTTGAGCATCCCCTCTGTCTGCTCTCACGCTACTGCCTTCCTGTAGCTGGGTTTCATCATCAGACCCTTCGAAACGCTGGGCATCCTCCTGGAGCATGTACCCAACACTGTGCTCAAACAGTTCGGGGGACTCCTCAGGAGGAGGACATGGTGGGTCTAGGGAAGGAGTGACTGATGATGAGTCTGACATTGATACCAGGGAAGAGGACGCTTTGGCAGCTGCTTTTCCAGTACCCTGAGCCTGGGTGAGAGAGGATGAGGAGGAGGAGGAGGGCTTGGTCATCCACTCTACCAAGTCTTCGGCATGATGTGGCTCAACATGTCCAGCTGCCGAAAAGAAGGACAAGCGTGTCCCATGGCCATGTGCTGATGACAATGCACCGCGTCCACGACCAGCACTGTTGCCCCCAGACACAGAGCCTGCTTGCCCTCTTTTATTGCCTCCTGACTGTCTGCCTCTCCTTGTTTGCCTTCCAGACATTCTAATAGATGGCCTGCAGGGAGATGGGAAAAAAGCAATAAGGGCTACCTTCAGGTGTCCTTCTCTGTCCCTTTACTTAAGGATTTCTAAATATGGTTGAGGATGCTTTTGCACAGAATAGCACAACGACAATTTCCCTGACTGTCCAAAAAAACAAGGATTTCAAAGATGGTTGATGAGGAATGCTTTAGCACACTATAGCACAAGGAGAATTTCCCTCACTGTCCTTCCCTGTCCCTAGAAACAAGGATTATCACAGTGAAAGAAACTGACACTCTTCCTACCTATAGTTTTCTGTCCCTAGAAAAAATGTTTTTTTAAAGCACACTATAGCACAAGGAGAATTCCCTCACTGTCCTTCCCTGTCCCTAGAAACAAGGATTCGCACAGTAAAACACACTGACACTCTCCCTACCTATAGTTTTCTGTCCCTAGAAAAAATGTTTTTTTAAAGCACACTATAGCACAAGGAGAATTTCCCTCACTTTCCTTCCCTGTCCCTAGAAACAAGGATTATCACAGTGAAAGAAACTGACACTCTTCCTACCTATAGTTTTCTGTCCCTAGAAAAAATGTTTTTTTAAAGCACACTATAGCACAAGGAGAATTTCCCTCACTTTCCTTCTTTGTCCCTAGAAACAAGTGTAGCGGGGTGTTCCCCTTTATTGCAGAGAGACAAGAAGTTCCAGGTGAGAGGTGAGTCGGGAGGAAGTAAAGAGACATTATGGAAGTGAAAGTAAAGGAGAGAGAGACTACATCTCCCAGTACATCTTGCAGCACCCAGGGTGCATTGCTCCAGAACAGAGACTGCTGGGGCAGACTTTATAAAGGGGAGGCGGAGTTTTGGTCGGCCTCTTTGGACCCCCCTCTCTTAGCAAGAGGATGTCTGTGCTGAACTGCTGTGTGCACAAGGCCTGAAGCCTGGGCCGTGTGCTCCTTTCCAAAGAGCCCTCTGC
Source organism: Rana muscosa (assembly GCA_029206835.1). Taxonomy (NCBI): domain Eukaryota; kingdom Metazoa; phylum Chordata; class Amphibia; order Anura; family Ranidae; genus Rana; species Rana muscosa. The sequence continues at coordinate 271,586,390 of CM055117.1, forward strand.
CAGCCTAGCAGAGCCTTAGAGACATCTAATCCTCCTTGCTGCAGTACACCAGAAGGATTGAAGACTTGGATGTCGGTGGATTCCTGTTCCTAGACGAATCGATGGAGGAAAGGGACTTGGACTTGTCCAGGTGGTGAGAGCTGTTTAAAGACAGATACTTTATCTTTACTATTCGTTGGGATTACAAAGTTGTTCTTCAAGTGCACCACCAAGAGATTGCTAGCGAATATTGTTTCACTGAACTTCCATTTAGATCAGTCAGGCCTGACTGCATAGGTAGACATTGCTGGGTGTTAGTCTACCCATGAGGGGAAGTAGCTGTAAAAGGGCAGCGCTAGAGTTGCATAGCAATACTTTATTATTCTGATTACTCTGTTTATCTTTATTACTGTTTATTGCAGGGATCTGCAACTTGTTATACTGTTGTTTATTACTTGCCCATTAGCCTCAGTAAAATATCTGGGTAAAGTACATTTGGTGTCAGTTCCGCTTACTTTAATAGGAGTTTTAAAGTATATTCTGTGTATGTTTGTTATAGGACTGTGTCACCAACAGTTGCAATCACGCGGTCCTATCTCTCTATCACCAGCTGTGCCACGGGAGGTTAGAGCCGATTGCCGGGGGTTGACAGCGGTGCACTGCAGGGCCCAAATCAATATCAGCGGCTCTCTTAACTGGGGGTAGCGCTACACGTGGGGGCTCGAGTCCGGGATCCTTGTACGTTGCACGCTGCAATCAAGCCGGTCAGAAGTACCAGCATGGACCCGCTGGCAATGTCACAGTGGTGCGCAGCGATTGGCGCCGATCCAACCGCGGCGGTAGTCATTGTACTCCCGGGGGAAAAATGGAAGGAAGAGGAGATAAAACAGCTCGTATTGTTACTGTCTCCGAGCCACAAAGCATGGGTGATGGATTTTAGGCCAGATCCAGTGATCTCGTTTACATACGCACTGGTAGAATGGAAAAACGAAATCCCAGAGCATTTTAAAAGTCAGAGTATACAAGCCATAGATAATCAGATCTATCACTTGATACATACGCTGCCAGTGAAGGAAGAATGGTTTCAGACACCAAAGCCATCACTCCCACAATTATCTCCACCACTATCCCCTAAAGCAGAAAAGCTTAAGGAACTATTAAGCCCGGGATCACCGCTGGCCGCTATAGGGCCTGAATTGTTGAATGCTCTAGGAGACCTTGTAATTAAGTGCCAGAAAAGCAGTACGGTGCATGTGGAGGCCGGTTACCGGAAGCTTAGCACCTTCTCAGGGAAGCTCCCCGTCCCTGCGGGGGAGGAAGATTTTGACACTTGGGTGGAACAGGCATTGCAGGCAGTAGAAGCATGGGAGGTGCCTGAGGCACAGAAGAGACAGCGAGTCTTAGAAAGTCTGAAAGGTGCCGCGGCAGAAGCGGTGAAGAGCTTCCGGTTTGGAAATGAAAACTGTACAGCTCAAGATTGCCTGGCCATGCTGCAGGAAGAGTTTGGTCAGCTGGAGAAGGTGTCAGAGATGATTTATCAAATTGAACACACTCTCCAGCAGCCGAATGAGAAACTGTCAGAATATGTTAGAAGGCTGAACAGGCAGTTATGCAAGATTGTACTGAAGAAGGGAATGCTGCCCAAAGATGCAGATGAAGCACGCATGAAGCAGATCATGAGGGGAGCGCGGCGCTCAGACCCGGTCTGGCTGCACCTGAAAACCTCAGGAGGAGGAATGTCACTAACCTACTCTGATCTAATAAAAATTATTAGGGACGAAGAGGCGCTGCAGGAAGATCAGCAGGTGGCCAAGGCGAATGTCACACCTGTACCAGTGTTGGTCCATTCGGTCAAGAGCCCAGAAAGAGATGCAGAGGTTGACACTCTGAAATCGCAAATGGCCCAAGTGTTGGAGATGCTGACCTCTTTGATGGAGAAAGATCAGAGAAGACGAGAGAAACCAAGCCCAAGAAAGGAGTTGTTCCCGAACACCTCAGCACCGGCCTCCCTACAGGACCGAAAAGAGGTGATTTGCTATAACTGCGGAGGGAGTGGCCACTTTGCTAACGTATGCTCCAGCCCAAAGAAGAAGAGAACAGATAATTGCAAGCCGGCGGGAAACTCCAAAGGGCCCCGGTGAAGGAGTCAACCGGGTGCCCATCATCTTCAGTGCGCTCCAAACTAAAAAAAAAGGCCAAGAATGGAGGAGACAAAACTCCTAGGAGGAGGTATAGTACACCCCCACCAAGATGTACCCCAGAGGGAGGGGGCAAGACCCCTCAGTGGAAGTACAGCACCCCAAAGAAGGAACATCCACCTAAAAGGAACAATAACATCCCTCAGCGGGTTTGTGCCCCCATTGAGAGGGAGAAAGTCAATGCATGCCAGGCTCAGGAAAAATTAAAGTCCAAAAGAAGCAGGGCAAGGGTCGAAAGCCAAAAAAAAGAGGTGACCCCAGTCCGGCCATACCCAAAGGAACTGGTGGGCCTGTCTCCTACTGTGCCCATTCAAGTGGAAGGAGTCTATACTAAAGCTCTTTTGGACACCGGAGCACAGGTGACTTTACTATACCGGGACTTCTATGATAGGCACTTGAGTCATCTGCCTATCCAGAAGATAGAAGAGCTGGAGATATGGGGACTTGGAACCCAGAGTTTCCCTTATGATGGGTACCTGCCCATAAAGATGACTTTCGACCCATCCGTGGCTGGGAAGGCTGAAGTGTTTGACACCCTGGCAGTTGTGTGTCCCCGGCCGCCTGGAGCCAGCAAGATTTCCCTGATCATTGGGACAAACACGGATCTAGTCAGGAGACTCCTGACCCCTCTAGTGAAAGAGAGAAACCATTCAGCCACCAAAATCCATCCCATGCTAAAGACGGCCTACCAACGACTGGTCTTAGAGCAGAAGACCCCGGGAGAGGGGATAGGGAAGGTGTGGAGACTTGGCAGAGAAGGAGTAGTGCTACAGCCCGGAGAAGTAACCTGTCTTAGGGCCACTGTGAAGCTTTCGTGGGAACAACCTGGCCCCTTTGTCATGCTGGAATCAGACCCAAGGGAAGAGTCCTCAGGCCTGGAAGTGATACCAGAAGTGATTCCGTTCAAGGCCCTGAAGAAGGCCCATGGCAGAGTTCCGGTGAGTGTTAGGAACACTACGGGAGGACCCATGGAGATCCCTGCCAGAGTGTTGCTTGGTCAGGTGAGCCCTGCTGCCCCGGTCACTTGGTCCGAAGTCAAGGGGACGGGTGACGGAGGAGATGTTTGGGAGAAACTGTCCGTGGAAAACCCGAACCTACCCAGGGCTTGGAAAGAAAGAGCCAAGGCCCAGCTGACCAGGTGGGAGAAGATCTTTTCTGAAGATGAATTCGATGTGGGGTGTGCAAGAAGTGCCACCCATCGGATCCGCCTCCAAGAAGATAAGCCCTTCCGAGAGAGGGTCAGGCGGGTCCCCCTGGCAGATCTGGAGGATCTGAGGGAACAACTTGTAGAACTAAAGAAGACTGGTGTGATCCGGGAGTCTAGAAGTCCCTATGCCTCCCCAATCGTGGTGGTCAGAAAGAAGAATGGGTCGTTGAGGCTTTGTATCGATTACAGGACTCTCAACAGGAGAACCATCCCTGACCAATACACCACGCCAAGGATAGAAGATGCCCTACAAAGTTTGTCTGGAGCCGAATGGTTCAGTGTGATGGACCTCAAGAGTGGGTACTATCAAATCCCTATGCACCCAGAAGACAGGGAGAAGACAGCCTTCATAACCCCGGTGGGATTCTTCGAATTCAATAGGATGCCTCAGGGTCTGTCTGGAGCTCCTGCTACCTTTCAACGCCTTATGGAGAAGACTGTTGGAGACATGAATCTTATAGAAGTCCTTGTGTACTTGGACGATGTCATTGTCTTTGGAAGAACCTTGGAAGAACATGAAGCCAGGTTGGAGAAAGTATTGAGAAGACTCAGCGAAGAGGGACTTAAGCTTTCCCCCGAGAAGTGTCGGTTCTACCAGTCTTCTGTGAACTATCTGGGGCACATAGTGTCTGAAGAAGGGGTGGCCACAGATCCTGAGAAGTTGGAAGCAGTCACTTCCTGGCCACGACCCACCACAGTAACAGAGCTCAGATCCTTCCTGGGGTTCTGCTCCTATTATAGGAGGTTTGTGGAGGGGTTTGCTCGGATTGCCCGCCCGTTGAATGAATTGCTAAAGGCAGAAGGGGAAGAGGATGACTCAGGGCCCAGGAGGCCTGGTGAGTCAGTTCAAGATCAGTGGAACCCAAGGTGTGAAGAGGCCTTTCATGCTCTGAAGAGGAGCTTAACCACTGCCCCAGTCCTGGCCTACGCCGACCCTACCAGACCTTATGAATTACATGTGGATGCCAGCCATGAGGGTCTAGGTGGTGTACTCTACCAAGAACATGAAGGACAACTGCGACCAGTGGCCTATGTGAGCAGGAGCCTGACCCCCTCGGAAAAGAATTACCCCACTCATAAGCGGGAATTCCTGGCCCTCAAATGGGCGGTAGTAGACAAGCTAAAAGACTACTTGTATGGGGCAGAGTTTACTGTGAAGACAGACAACAACCCCCTGACCTACCTCTTCACCACTGCGAAACTAGATGCCACCGGACACAGGTGGTTGGCCGCATTGTCTGGATTCAACTTCAGTCTGAAGTACAGACCAGGAGCCGGAAATAGGGATGCAGATGCCCTGTCCCGGAGGTCTCATGCCACGACAAATGACTGGGAAGATTGGACCCAAGTGGCACCGGACGGGGTGCGGGCCCTTTGTCAAGGGGCTGAATTCCAAGCCAGAGGAGGCTCCAGAGCAGAAGAAATAGGGGTTACCATGGTAGGAGTCCCCAAACACTATTGTGGGGTAACTCAACTGGAGGAAGACAACCTACCGAGACTGTCCAAGAAGGAGTTGAGGTGTGACCAATTGGAAGACCCCATGGGGAGATTGGTCCTCGAAGCCCTGGAGAATCAGGATCCCAACAAATTCCTACATCACCCCTCAAAGGAGGCTCGCCTGTTGAGGAAGGAATTGGACAGGCTACAGGTACATCAGGGAGTGGTCTACCGAAGGGGCCCCTCTGATGACTCAGAAGATAAGTGGCAGTTATTTCTTCCTGAGAAGCACAGAGAGACTGTACTAATTGCCCTGCATGACCATCATGGTCACCTAGGGGCAGAAAGGACCTTCCAGCTTGTCAGAGATCGGTTCTATTGGCCCTGCATGAGGGCAGAAGTAGAGGAGTATTGCCATTCCTGTGCACGATGCATTCAGAGAAAGACCCTACCCCATCAAGCTGCCCCAATGGGCCACTTACAGAGTCAAGGCCCAATGGATCTGGTATGCATTGACTTTCTCTGCCTCGAACCCGACCTGAGTGGATTGGGGAATGTTCTGGTAATAACCGACCATTTCACCCGCTATGCTCAAGCTTTCCCAACCAAAGACCAGAAGGCATCCACCGTGGCCAAGATACTTATGGAGAAGTATTTTGTCCATTACGGACTACCACAGAGACTCCACTCAGATCAAGGAAGGGACTTTGAGAGTCGGTTGATCCGAAGACTTTTGGATTCATTAGGAATAAAGAAGACCAGAACCACGCCTTACCACCCACAAGGAGATGCTCAGCCGGAGAGATTTAACCGGACCCTGCTCAACATGTTGGGAACCTTAGAAACAGAGAAGAAGCAACACTGGAGTCAGCACATATCAGCCCTAGTACATGCCTATAACTGTACCACAAGTGACGCCACTGGCTACTCCCCTTATCGACTTATGTTTGGGAGAGAAGCAAGGCTACCTGTGGACCTGGCCTTTGGCACTTCTATAGACAATACCTCAGCTACATCCCACAAGGGATACGTGGACAGACTTAGACGTAGCTTGCAGGTGGCCTATGAACAAGCCCAGGCGGCTTCGGATCAAAGGGGGGCCCGCAACAAGAGAAATTTTGATCTGAAGGTTCGAGTGCAAGATCTGCAGCCCGGGGACCGAGTACTGCTACGCAATCTGGGGGTCCCTGGAAAACACAAGCTTGCCGACAGGTGGAGATCTGAGCCCTATGTTGTCTGTAGGAAGTTGCCCGGTTTGCCTGTCTACAAACTAAAGCCAGAAGGAAAGGTGGGTCCACTGAAGACGTGGCATCGGAACCACCTGCTCCCACTTACTGAGGCAGTCAGAATACCTCCCGTGAGAGACTCCCCTGAACCGGCCTCTATCCTGGATATTCCTAGGCCGAACACTCGGTCCCAGACCTCTCGAGCCAAAGATGGGGAGGCCTCCCAATTGAGTACAGAAGAAGGTGGAGAACTGGACTGGCTGTGGCCTCCCTCGACTCTGGGAACGTCCGCCATAGATCTCCCAAATGGAGGGGATACCCCAGATGCAACGCTGAATCCGGAGGCTACTGAATTCATACCCTTCAGTCCCTCAGCTGATTACTGGGAAGATGTTCCTGACACTTGCGCAGAGGAGGACTCTAGAGATTCCATACGTCAGTCGACTTCTGAATCAGAGGTTCCAAAACCAGCAATGTTACCTGAACTTACTCCTGAAGAAGAGCCTGTGGTGCCAGAGTCAGAAGCACCAAGAGAGCAGAGGGCTCGCAGAGTCATCAGGCCTCCCAAGAAACTAACTTACCCCCAAATGGGGACGAGCTCAGAGGACTCTGTTGTAACGGCTAGGAGAAGTGTTGAACAACCTGATCCTTCCACCGTCCATTTGGTGGAGGGCAACCCCAGCTCACTCTCTGGCACAGTTAGGCAGGCCACTCATGGTAGTGTGACCTGTGGGCAAGAGAGTTCCATCCCAAAGTTTTGGTGGGAATTCCCTATGCCAACATCATGCTCGACATTGTCCAAAATGGTAAACAGTATTTGTTGAAGTTTATCTTTGGGGACCAAAGAGTTCAAGTGGGGGGAGTGTGTAGCGGGGTGTTCCCCTTTAATGCAGAGAGACAAGAAGTTCCAGGTGAGAGGTGAGTCGGGAGGAAGTAAAGAGACATTATGGAAGTGAAAGTAAAGGAGAGAGAGACTACATCTCCCAGTACATCTTGCAGCACCCAGGGTGCATTGCTCCAGAACAGAGACTGCTGGGGCAGACTTTATAAAGGGGAGGCGGAGTTTTGGTCGGCCTCTTTGGACCCCCCTCTCCTAGCAAGAGGATGTCTGTGCTGAACTGCTGTGTGCACAAGGCCTGAAGCCTGGGCCGTGTGCTCCTTTCCAAAGAGCCCTCTGCCAGCCTAGCAGAGCCTTAGAGACATCTAATCCTCCTTGCTGCAGTACACCAGAAGGATTGAAGACTTGGATGTCGGTGGATTCCTGTTCCTAGACGAATCGATGGAGGAAAGGGACTTGGACTTGTCCAGGTGGTGAGAGCTGTTTAAAGACAGATACTTTATCTTTACTATTCGTTGGGATTACAAAGTTGTTCTTCAAGTGCACCACCAAGAGATTGCTAGCGAATATTGTTTCACTGAACTTCCATTTAGATCAGTCAGGCCTGACTGCATAGGTAGACATTGCTGGGTGTTAGTCTACCCATGAGGGGAAGTAGCTGTAAAAGGGCAGCGCTAGAGTTGCATAGCAATACTTTATTATTCTGATTACTCTGTTTATCTTTATTACTGTTTATTGCAGGGATCTGCAACTTGTTATACTGTTGTTTATTACTTGCCCATTAGCCTCAGTAAAATATCTGGGTAAAGTACATTTGGTGTCAGTTCCGCTTACTTTAATAGGAGTTTTAAAGTATATTCTGTGTATGTTTGTTATAGGACTGTGTCACCAACAGTTGCGATCACGCGGTCCTATCTCTCTATCACCAGCTGTGCCACGGGAGGTTAGAGCCGATTGCCGGGGGTTGACAGCGGTGCACTGCAGGGCCCAAATCAATATCAGCGGCTCTCTTAACTGGGGGTAGCGCTACACAAGGATTATCACAGTGAAAGAAACTGACACTCTTCCTTCCTATAGTTTTCTGTCCCTAGAAAAAATGTTTTTTTAAAGCACACTATAGCACAAGGAGAATTCCCTCACTGTCCTTCCCTGTCCCTAGAAACAAGGATTATCACAGTGAAAGAAACTGACACTCTCCCTACCTATAGTTTTCTGTCCCTAGAAAAAATAATTTTTTAAAGCACACTATAGCACAAGGAGAATTTCCCTCACTTTCCTTCTTTGTCCCTAGAAACAAGGATTATCACAGTGAAAGAAACTGACACTCTTCCTACCTATAGTTTTCTGTCCCTAGAAAAAATGTTTTTTTAAAGCACACTATAGCACAAGGAGAATTCCCTCACTGTCCTTTCCTGTCCCTAGAAACAAGGATTCGCACAGTAAAACACACTGACACTCTCCCTACCTATAGTTTTCTGTCCCTAGAAAAAATGTTTTTTTAAAGCACACTATAGCACAAGGAGAATTTCCCTCACTTTCCTTCTTTGTCCCTAGAAACAAGGATTATCACAGTGAAAGAAACTGACACTCTTCCTTCCTATAGTTTTCTGTCCCTTGAAAAAATGTTTTTTTAAAGCACACTATAGCACAAGGAGAATTCCCTCACTGTCCTTCCCTGTCCCTAGAAACAAGGATTCGCACAGTAAAAGACACTGACACTCTCCCTACCTATAGTTTTCTGTCCCTAGAAAAAATGTTTTTTTAAAGCACACTATAGCACAAGGAGAATTTCCCTCACTTTCCTTCTTTGTCCCTAGAAACAAGGATTATCACAGTGAAAGAAACTGACACTCTTCCTACCTATAGTTTTCTGTCCCTAGAAAAAATGTTTTTTTAAAGCACACTATAGCACAAGGAGAATTCCCTCACTGTCCTTCCCTGTCCCTAGAAACAAGGATTCGCACAGTAAAACACACTGACACTCTCCCTACCTATAGTTTTCTGTCCCTAGAAAAAATGTTTTTTTAAAGCACACTATAGCACAAGGAGAATTCCCTCACTGTCCTTCCCTGTCCCTAGAAAGAAGGATTCGCACAGTAAAACACACTGACACTCTCCCTACCTATAGTTTTCTGTCCCTAGAAAAAATGTTTTTTTAAAGCACACTATAGCACAAGGAGAATTCCCTCACTGTCCTTCCCTGTCCCAAGAAACAAGGATTCGCACAGTAAAACACACTGACACTCTCCCTACCTATCCTTCTCTTTCCCTAAACTAAAGGAATCCAGGTTAAGCAAGAAAAAAATAAATGTCACTGTCCCTGCCTATGCTTCTCTTTCCCTGCTCCGGAACACACTACACTAGGCCGCCGTGCTGGCGACCTTTTATAGTGTGGGGCGTGTACTAAACACCCTCAGCAATAATTGGCCACAGGCATCCTGCCTGTGGCCAATCATTGCTCTCCTCGCTGCCGGCGCTGTGATTGGCCAAGCATGCGGGGTCACAGTGCATGCTTGGCCAATCACAGCGCCTGGATGACACTGCGATGGCGTAGTGCATTGTGGGCCGTTCGCGTCACTCGAATTTGGCGCGAACGGCCCAAATCGTTCGATCTTCGTCGAACGATCGAACAGCCGATGTTCGAGTCGAACGTATGTTCGACTCGAACACGAAGCTCATCCCTAGTGCCAAGACAAGCTTGCCTTAACTATGAATTTTTAACCTGTATATGTATGTATGATGTATGAGTCCATGTGGGTATATTTTGCTAATCATGTCTTCATTGTGTCTGGTATTATTTATGTTGTATGTATTGTACTAATCATGTCTGTTTAACATTTATTAAATATTTTATCATTACTACTATGTATAAAACATTTATTCTTTATAGCCATATATATTATATATTGCTAATTGTTGATATGGTATATTGTGTCTTATTATGTTATGAATTATTACATGTCATTATGACAATTTTGGTTATATGTTCTTCATTTATTAATATCTACAGCGGCAAGTCCCACTTCTTCTTCTTCTCTTTTTTACCTAAATTTAGGGATGGAGGCATGCCGTTATTAAATCAAATGTTGTGACAGGTCCTGTTCACTTTTTCTATGATATTGGGTGGAAGACACCCGCTTTTCAGAGACCTGCCACACTAACCTTATTATTGCCACACATAAACTCATACCATCCTTAGTTACGGTAACTACTTTTAGGCTAACTTAATTACAGTCTATACACATATATTTTCATCATAGATTCTCCTTTGGCAACCCTCAATGCATTACTAACATTAGTACTATCAGTATCATTATTACTATTACTATCCTATTTACTTGTAGCAGTACCCCCATGGGGGCTGCTGATTAACTCTATACCCCACAGGCTATCCCGACTCTGCAGATTCTCTCTTACCTCTGACACCTTGGGTTCCATTGTAATCGTCTTACAGTAATGAGAATAGACTCAATCAAGATTTCTAAATCACAAAAGAACTTTACTAAAGCAGGAAAAACAACTTAAAAATGATATACATTCAATGGAAAATGAACACAGATTATGAACATTAATGGAGACATATACTCAGGCTTGCAATGGCTATAACCTTAACCTGCTGACAACTTAGCACAGGATATGCGTGCCAGGACACAGTGGAGCAGGCCCTTCAACACCTCTGTAATTGTATTGGACCACCTCTCCACAGCACACAGATCAATAAACAATAACGAGTACAATAATTAGAACATATTCTTCCACCTTAAAGTGGAGCTCCACCCTAAATAGCAACTTTTGCTATTTGGAACCCTCCCCCCCTCCGGTGTCACAATTGACACCTTTCAGGGGGGAGGGGGGTGAAGATACCTGTCTAAGACAGGTATTTTCACCCACATCCGGGAGTCCTGTCTCCGGGAATCTGCGGGAGTTACGTCACTTCCCGCAGACTTCCCTTGGTGTTCTGGGAGACACTCGGCTCCCAGAACACAGGAGCACCAATCAGAACGGCGCAGCGCGACTCGCGCATGCGCCGTAGGGAACCGGGCATGAAGCCGCAGGGCTTCACTTCCTGGTTCCCTCAGCGAGGATGGCGGAGGGAGCAGCAGAGCGACGAGCGGTCGCTCGTCCTCTGCTGCGGATGTCGCTGGACTTCAGGACAGGTAAGTGTCCAAATATTAAAAGCCAGCAGCTGCTGGCTTTTAAAAAAAAATTTCCGGTGGAGCTCCGCTTTAAGTTATCAAATGGCTCCCTCTAGAGTGCAGTTCAGTGTGTTCTTGACTGTACAGGCTAGTGAACAATAAAGTAATGGCTGTCTTTTCCTGTTCCAGGCTCCTTTCTTCAGCTAGCTTAATGGACTTGAACTTTATGGTGGTGCACTTAATTGTAATCCAATAAGACAAATAATTGAGCAGTAACTGAAAGATGTGAGATGCTTAATCCTCTATTAAAAGATGTGTTAAATCTGAGCATCCGGCTGTGTGGACACTTAGGTGCAATAGAAACCCTTCCGTGGGACAAGTGTCAGCGACAGTCTGGATAGCAGAAATCTTAGTCAGTTACTTTAATGGGCAAGTGCATGCTCACCACTGTGGGTCCTCAGCTGGCTAGTACACTTTGTCCGGAACTTCACTTGATGGCGCCTCAGTAAGAGAAGATGGCGTCGTCACACTGCGCGGCCAGTCCTGGCTCTCTGACGGGTGAAGCAGCTTCAAATGCTCTGAAGCGTGGTTCAATCCACCTGCTCAGCTAACAGTGCTGTCCTCCAAAGATCCCTCTGGGGTGGATGATCCGGCTCTCCGCTGTAGACCGCAGTCTCTCGCTCTTAGTCACACACACAGACCTCCTGCTGGCAGTTGAAAGGCGTCCAGAGAGGCCTAACAGAGGCCTTGCTTGTCCTTTTATCTGGTTACCCAGAAGGCTGTTCGGTGACGCTTTGCCTTGTGGGCCGGTGCCTAGCATTATGGGTCTGGTAGTTTTTAAACTAGTTTACACAGTAAGGGTCACTCCCTCATCAAACCACACATCCCACAATGCATCATTATTATCTTTAACCCAAGAAAGAAATGTTCAAATAACTTTCAGCGGTCACCAAAGGGAGCAAAACACTTTACTAAATAAACATCACATAACTTAATGCAATAACTTTCAGTAGCAATACCTTGGCTACATATTATAATTCAATTTGACATCTGTCCCCTTAATTACCGTATATACTTGAGTATAAGCCAAGTTTTTCAGCCCTTTTTTTAGGGCTGAAAGTATACCCCTCGGCTTATACTCGAGTCAGCACCTGAAAATCTTCTTATTCCGCGGCCGGCGTCCATTGTTTAAATCTCGCGGCTTTCTTCTGGTCCCTTCCGTTTCCAGCAAACACTGTGTTGAGTGTTGCGCCTATCATGGACGTTCTCTTGTCCGACGTCCGTGATTGGCGGAACACTGAACACAGTGCCTGCTGGGAAACGGAGTCCGAGAATGAGGGGATCTCCATGATAGGCGCAACACTCAACACAGTGTTTGCTGGAAACGCCTATCACAGAAGGGACCAGAAGAAAGCCGCGAGATTTAAACAATGGACGCCGGCCGCGGAATAAGAAGATTTTCAGGTACACTGACTGACTCGGGCACAGGGAGGCTGCAATGGACGCAGTAAGGTGGCACAGTGACGTGGCAATGGGCACAGTGAGGTGGCAATAGGCACAGTGAGGTGGCACAGTGAGATGGCAATGGGCACAGTAAGGTTGGGCATTTGGCACAGTGAGGTGGCAATAGGCACATTTCCTCCCCTAGGCTTATACTCGAGTCAATATGTTTTCCCAGTTTTTTGTGGTAAAAGTAGGTACCTTGGCTTATACTCGGGTCGGCTTATACTCGAGTATATACGGTACATATTCCATCCATAGCCAGCCCAGCCCATTGTAGACGGGGCTTAGATATATGTTTTGAGTCATTTCCGGGTTCCAGGGTTCCACACCAGATCTCTTCCCCCAGGCCATCCCAGCTGGCGATGGGGGTGGGGCTTGATCTCGGCGCATTGGCGTCATGTAGACACGCCCTGCACGCGGCACTCTGTGACACCGCAATACGAGGACGGTCTTTCTCCATCTAACGCCACAGCTAGCTATCTGCTGCAGTCGCACGTCCTATAAGTCGGCTGGTTTCCTCCCTGCCTGTCTTTTGCTGTATGACGTTCAGGCATGACGTTGGTAAGGACCCGCCCTGGACCGGTGGTATTTCAGCTAGGGCTAACCGACCGATTACTCCACATGATTCCATTGTGAGGAAGGTTCTCCACTCACGTCCAGATTTTTGGATTATTTAATTGTAAAGCCAGGCAGATTACTTGTTATGGATATTGTTAATGTTTATTAATGTTTTTTATGTCATAAATCATGGGGGGTTGGCAACTTTGGTAACAATTAGGGATAAGCAAATTGATCTGCGCAAGTCAGTTTTTTTAGGGAATCTTCCCAGATAAAGTTTCCTGGAAAGTAGTGATATAATATGCTAAACCTGATTCCCTAGTGAATTGGTAATATATATAGTAATCTGGGTGTATCACTGTAAATAGGGTTGAGCAAGTGATGGAAAATCTGTTCCACTGGAGAAGAAGGGCTGTGCTTCCCTGTCACGTGCTATCCTGTGATGACACATAGGGAGAGCGGATTTTCTATTATTAGTTTATTCTTTCCTTCCTGCATTTACGTGTGCTGTGCAGTAACAATTTCTAAGTACCACTATACTCCAGGTATCACTACACTCACAGGGACACTGAATTGAAAGCTCGAACCTGACATCAACAGTGTGTGCTCTATAGAAAAATAAACCAGAACATTTCATATAGACTTTCTTGGCAAGGGGAAAAGGTTAGTTCAACGTCTCCCTCACTCTCTGCCTGTCACTACTGCATTCTGGGAATGTATAATTTGCCGTGCCTGGCACCTATTGTTGTGGAATAGGTATAATCAGAGTCCTCAGGGATCTGCTTTGTGCCAGATCTGTAAGGACTCTGAACTTACACCTCAATTGCAGGCATGAGACCGGAAGAAGAAAAGAATGTCTCCGTGGGACAAGTTAAAGGAAACCTGTCGTGAGAACAAACGTTGGCTGCCATTGCTATCCTTTTGAAAAATATTTGTTTAAAAAAAGGATGCAGATCAGGAGTTCTAACTGACTTCAGTATCTGCATGCTTGTTACAGTTCTATGTGTAGCGAACAAACCCCTGTCTTCACCTGCATTTATTTTGGCTCCTCGCAGGCAGAGAGAGGCACACCGCACCACAAGCCCGTACCCTCCTGTGTGAGGAGGTTGAGCGGTGTTAGTTTTTCGGCTGGTGTTATGATCCTCCCGAGGATGATTCTCACCTCTACCTTGAATAGATGCAAGTCTTTATTTCTCCCCAGTAATGTAACTGTCCACACCAACTGAAAGTCCAACTTCTATATTTATTTCACACTGGATAATAAATAGTCTCTTTAACAGCAGACAGGTTGGAACAAAACACAGGACAGCTTAGGTGGGAGGAGGTCCAGGCACAAACTCAAATGATTCCTTCTGACTGTTCAGGTTTCACGAACAGTTTTGGCACACGGTCTCTGCCACAGACCGTGAGGTTGGTCTCTGCCACAGACCCGGTGAATAGGGCCTTGCCCTATGAAGTCACTGCCACTGTCTTGGTGAACGGGTCACTGCCACTGACCTGGTGAATAGGGCCTTGCCCTATGAAGTCACTGCCACTGACTTGGTGAACTACCTTCTTGAAGTATTAGGCCCATGTCAAGGAGAAAACCATCCCTCCGGAGAGTTACCAGAGGCCCTCACCACCACCACGACTCTGCGCTGGGTCTTCGGGAAGGGTTACCTCCCTGGCCTCCTCATCTCAGATACGGGTCCCCTCGCAAGGCGGCACCCTGGGAGCTCTCGATCCCTTGCGGACCCCAGCCGAAGGTTGCTGGGCCCCGGGCCTTCAAAAATAGTACCTCACCCCAGACTGAAGGTGTCTGGGATGGAACAGGATCCAGGTCTCCGGGCCTAGGGCACCCGGAGAACATGACCCACACACCCAGGCCGAAGGTGCCTGGGCATGGATGAAGACGACCGACCCGGAAGATGGCCGCCCCTTTTTATACCCTCTCCCGACAGGCACAGCAGGTTTCCCGCCCCGCCACACTGCTGCCGAGAGGGGACAAAAAACGCACAGCCATGTATCAGTGGTTTAACCCTGGCTTACGGCAACAGCGCCACCTGTAGGCCACAGGGAACTACACACCAACACTATCTCCCATGGACAGAAATGGTCCATTAACCCTAACAATCAGTGTGTCTGAGCCTAATTACCACTCAGACACTTCCCCTAAATTGAACACCCCACTACACATCCCCCCCACTAAATTGACACTGGTCCCCAGTGTCTGGAATAAACCTATGCCTCTTAAGCCTGAGTCAGCATAGGCCCAATCCAGAGACAAACTAAAAAAAAAAAAGGTCAATTAAAAAAAAACTGCCTGTTTGTGCCGGAACCTAAGATGGGGAAAGGAGGTGAAACATAGAAGGGAAAGAAGAAATCACACATGTGCACATTAAAACATTAAATGTCACATAAAATACTTTCAATAGAAATTTACCTTTCCCTCCCGCCTGCAATAACTAAGATCCACCCCATACTCAGTAGTCTTGCTTGGCGTCCGCCTGCAGGGGAAGAAAAACACTAAAGCCTCGTACACACGGCCGAGATTCTCGTCGAAAAAAACATGTAGTTTTTTTCGACGAGATTCTTGGACAAGAAACTTGTCCCGGCCGAGTGTACACACGCTCGTTTCAAAGAACCCGCGGTTCTTTGAATGGAGCGAACGCGGTGACGTCATCGAATACGACGAGCATGCGCTCGTCACATTCGATGCCGTCGCCGCCATCTTTGTTCACCCTACCTAAGCCTAGGAAGCATGCGTCGAAGTCATTTCGAGCATGCGCGGGCTTCCCGGCGAAAAGGTAAGTGTACACACACACAATTTTCTCGTCGAGAAACAGGCTGACGAGAATCTCGACGAGAAAATAGAGAGCAGGTTCTCTATTTTCTCGTCGAGATTCTTGTCGCTTTTCTTGACGAGAAACAATACACACGAACGAATTTCTCAGCAAAAAATCTCTGCCAGCAAGTTTCTTGCTGGTTTTTGCAGAGAAACTCGTTCGTGTGTACGAGGCTATACACATCTAAAATGACATAAGTTGGAATGAACAGATTCTCCCCGAGAGGAAAATCCCTTCCTTCCAAAAGTAAACTGCATAATCACTAGCAATGTAATAGTTGCACAACACCGCCACCTAGTGGTAGTGCTGTGGTTAAGACACTGATGTTGGCCAATTCTCTTCTCCTTAACAGTGGCCCTGAACTATCTACAACCCCAAAGTCCTTGTATCTTTGCGGTAGGGAGAGAGGGGAGAACAAAAAAAAAACAACAGCTCCCGCTCCTCCAATGAGTAGAATACCCCTTGTTGTCGGGGCAAAGTTCCCGGGTTTTAAAGAGTGCACTCTTAAAAAAACAAAGCAAAAACAAGAGTCTTGTCTCTTAAAGGTAATAGTGTGGGTCAGGCAATACCAACGGCTTCCAATGCTTGTCAAAGGTATCAATGTGGTACTCAACATTGTTTTTGTCCTTCCTGCAAATAAGTACCTTGTCCGCATAAATGTGCCGACCCAACATCCAGGCAGCCTTACAGTCTTTGTATCTCTGGGTAGCTACAGATGAACATGAAAAGTATCTTCGGGCCTGGGGTACCTTGATATGTGTCCATATAAAGTCTGCGTACCACCAGTGTCTACAGGCCTCCACTTCAAATAAAAGTTCTTTGGGCAGGTACGGGTACTCCCAGCCATACTCACTGGCAACTTTCTGGTTGAAAAGTCTCTGTAATCGGGACAATAGTGGCATGGTAGCACGGTCTCCCGCGCCAGGCAAGATGATAGCATCCGGGTGCCGAGGTACTTTAACTACCTCGGGACCAGACACAGGGGCCCGCAACGACACCCGTCTCGTCTCAGTAGCTGATGCAGGTGTCTCTAAGGGTGAAAGGGCAGACAAGGGGACAGATCCCTCCTCAGGCCTTGAGGCCTCCACCCGGGGCGTACTATCCCCAATGGACATGGGTGAGTCCCTAGCACTACAGGACAAGGACAGGGGCATCTTATCCCAACCCTTTCGCCCCAAAAAGTTAATCTATAGTGGCGTCATCTCCCGCATCAAAGATGGACTCCAGATCGGAGGTGTCACATTCCTCCGCAGGCAGGTAACTCTTGGTAGAGGACAAGTCACCGCCTCCAACTAATTCACGGGCATGTGAATCCCCAACACTTGGGACCTTGGACAGAGTCTCTTCCCCCGGCTTACCTCGGCTTGTAGCTGAACCAGGACGTCCGGGACTTTTCCCTTCGGATGCATCTGTTCCGGGTAAGTGCTGGGGCGTAGCTCCACCACGGCCGCGGGAAGCTTTCACGGATCCGATCTTCCTCTTGTGCGGTGGGAGAAAGGACTCTGTGGTGACCGAAGCAGCATTCTCCGGTCTCTCATTTACTGAAACAGTTTCCTCTGTGACTTCCTCCGAAGTCCCGACAGTGCGCGCAGGGGTGGCTGTGTAAGCTCTGATTCCTCCTTCCATAGTGGTGGCGCCCGTAAGGCAATTGAGATGGAAAGCCCAAGGCTTTTCTGTAGGTTGCTCCACCTCAAACAAGAACTCCTTACATTGCTCGCATCGCCCGAATGGCTTCAGATGAACCACCAGTCCCGAGCAGCCGGGACAAATCACTCCGAGGGCCTCCACATCTTTGCAAGCGTAGAGGGCAAAACGTCCCCGTGGCTTGAGCCAAATTCCCGTATCCGTTAAGGGAGCAGCAATTGAAGTCATCTTCATGGTATTAGTAGCCGGAACCCATGAGGCATGAGAAGCCATGTTATCCATTCGCTGTTCCATCGCGCTCTGTCCTTTTCGCTCCAAAGTCCCCACATGCAACTCCACACATGGCCAGACTCCTCCCATCTCCTGCATTGTTCACGGGCTTTCTCTCTGGCACGCCCACGAACTACGCAGTCAGGGTTCTCCTTGTGGCGCAGTGCTCAATATGGCCGACCTCCACGGAACTTCACTGGGGAATAAAAGTTCAAACTCTGGGGGGTTTTCACACTTTCCAACTGCAAACACATCCCGGACTCGAGCCCCCACGTGTAGCGAACAAACCCCTGTCTTCACCTGCATTTCATTAGGCTCCTCGTAGGCAGAGAGTGGCACACCGCACCACAAGCCCGTACCCTCCTGTGTGAGGAGGTTGAGCGGTGTTAGTTTTTCGGGCCTGCCTGCGGCTGGTGTTATGATCCTCGCGAGGATGATTCTCACCTCTACCTTGAATAGATGCAAGTCTTTATTTCTCCATAGTAATGTAACTGTCCACACCAACTGAAAGTCCAACTTCTATATTTATTTCACACTGGATAATAAATAGTCTCTTTAACAGCAGAGATGTTGGAACAAGACACAGGACAGCTTAGGTGGGAGGAGGTCCAGGCACAAATTTAAATGACTCCTTCTGACTGTTCAGGTTTCACGAACAGTTTTGGCGCACGGTCTCTGCCACAGACCGTGAGGTTGATCTCTGCCACAGACCTGGTGAATAGGGCCTTGCCCTATGAAGTCACTGCCACTGACTTGGTGAACGGGTCACTGCCACTGACCTGGTGAATAGGGCCTTGCCCTATGAAGTCACTGCCACTGACTTGGTGAACTACCTTCTTGAAGTATTAGGCCCATGTCAAGGAGAAAACCATCCCTCCGGAGAGTTACCAGAGGCCCTCACCGTCACCACGACTCTGCGCTGGGTCTTCGGGAAGGGTTACCTCCCTGGCCTCCTCATCTCAGATACGGGTCCCCTTGCAAGGTGGCACCCTGGGAGCTCTCGATCCCTTGCGGACCCCAGCCGAAGGTTGCTGGGCCCCGGGCCTTCAAAAATAGTACCTCACCCCAGACTGAAGGTGTCTGGGATGGAACAGGAACCAGGCCTCCGGGCCTAGGGCACCGGAAGAACACGACCCACACACCCAGGCCGAAGGTGCCTGGGCATGGACGAAGACGACCGAGCCGGAAGATGGCCGCCCCTTTTTATACCCTCTCCCGACAGTCACAGCAGGTTTCCCGCCCCGCCACACTTCTGCCGAGAGGGGACAAAAGGGCACAGCGATGTATCAGTGGTACAACCCTGGCTTACGGCAACAGCGCCACCACACCAACACTATCTCCCATTGACAGAAATGGTCCATTAACCCTAACAATCAGTGTGTCTGAGCCTAATTAACACTCAGACACTTCCCCTAAATTGAACACCCCGCTACATATGATTCAGACAGTACTGAAACCAGAGAGTTAGCATTTAAAAAGGAAAAGTCAGCAATGGTAGCCCCTGTATGAATTCCATGGTACAGCTTTCTGTTTCATGAAAAATTCCTCCCAAAGCTGATTTTTCATGTTTTGGTGGACACTTCACATGTTTTAAGGTCTGTGTCGATGGGCTTTTGTTTGTTTCTAACAGGTTTTGCAATCGCAAACAATATCTATGTTGCGAAACGCCCATGAATCGGGTCAAATGCACCTGTCAATGAATTCTGAATGATCTCAGAAGCATCTAAACCTGCTGGCGTTGACATGAGCACAAAACCTGTCGACACAGGCCCTTACTGAATCTTTAAAATTATCTTAAACCATGCCACAGCAATAACATTTATTTTCTACTGTATATAGTGTACCCCACGTAGGAGCCGCTGGTGAAAAGGGATCCCCCCACCCTGCACAGCCAGGCACACCAAATTTTCACAGGTACACTTATGCCGTACACACGATCGGAAATTCTGACAACAAAACCGTGGATTTTTTTTCCGACGGAATGTTGGCTCAAACTTGTGTTGCATACACACGGTCACACAAATCTTGTCGGAAATTCCGAACGGCAAGACAAGGTGACGTACAAGACGTACGACGAGCCGAGATCAATGAAGTTCAATAGGCAGTTCGGCTCTTCTGCTTGATTCTGAGCATGCAATGTTTTTTGTGCGTCGGAATTGCATACACACGATCGGAATTTCCGATAGAGAACCTGCTCTCAATCTTTTGTTGGCGGAAATTCCGACAGCAAATGTTCGATGGAGCCTACACACGTTCGGAATTTTCGACCAAAAGCTCACATCGAACATTTGTTGTCGAAATTTCCGATCGTGTGTACGCGGCATTAGGTTCAGTGAACAGTCCAGCACTTTGTTTTTGTATTTATTGAGGGGATAAAATGTGGATAGAGATAAGGGAAATTATGAGCTGCCCACTTGACTTAGAACAGTTCTTCAGGGACAATTCTTCCTATGTACAGCTATATATACTCCTCTTCCTCCAGCATTCACTTGCTTGCAGAAAACACAAACTCAGCTGGGACATTTTAGTAAATCTGGCAAAAAGCACTCAACCAGATTAGCAAAGGCCCTTTACAAGCAGGGACCGTGGGCCCCTTTGGTGTGTAGAGAAAAATCCAGTGTCCAGCTACATCCCTGTGGCTACTGATCTCAGCACCACCTCTTTAGGCACTGCAAGCCCGCCTAGTTGCAGCTGCCTCCTTCACTAGCCCACCTGGCTACTTTCCACAGTCCTCCCTGGCTGTCTTCTCTCTGGAGATCTCCTGGATGTGCTGACTCTCTCCCGCTGTCCTCACACCTGCTCCCTTGCATCCAGGACAGGACTCCTCTGTGTGTCATAAGAGGATCCCTCCAGCACCCAAGCCCCATGCCCGAGGTCACCCCCCCAGATTAGGGGGTTACCCTCAAGGGCCACCAACAGCCTCCTCAGCACTCCATCTCCAGCTTCCACCCATTGCCCCTGCTGGCCTGACTCAGAGCATTTAAAAGGCGCCCTCCCCCTGACAGCCCATTTGGCCAGGGATTGGCTGGGGCCCTCATCAATACCCCAGACAGCTCCTGCTAACCTCCCTCACATTCTTCTGGAATCTTCTCCAAGGTTCCAGTAAGTAGGGGGGAGGTATCAGAGGTGCTGCCTGGTGAGTAATCCAGCCTCCCTGAGTCACTCATCCTGACCCAGCCAGATTCAACACAGGCTTGGCTGCCAGCCAAGGAAAATTTACCTACACTAACAGAAAAAAACCTATGTACGCTAGCACCTACACTAGAGGGTTCTACATGTATTTGATTTAAAAAAAAAAAGAAGTGTATGCATTGTCATGTATTTTCTGGTTTGAGTTTGTGTTTATAAAAGTGTTTTTTTTTTTATTAATTTACTCTAAGCCCAAGTTGGACCAATACATGCCAAGCCTTACCCGCCGGAAAAAGACAGGGATTGTTGCTAGCGGCTATAACAATCAATCAATCACCCGGTACATTCAGCCTGCCCACACACCGTTTGAATCTCATCTATGGCTGGCCTAAGTATATTATAGACTGCAGAGGTCTGGACTATGCAACATATAGAGTACAGCAGTCAGGACTATAAAGTGTATAGAGTGCAGAGGTCAGGACTAAGTAGAATATAGAGTGCAGAGGTCTAGACTATGTAGTCAGTACTATATAGTGTATAGAGTGCAGAGGTCAGGACTAGGTAGATTATAGAGTGCAGAGGTCTAGACTATGTAGTCAGTACTATATAGTGTATAGAGTGCAGAGCTCAGGACTAGGTAGATTATAGAGTGCAGAGGTCTAGACTATGTACAGTATAAAGTACAGTAGTCAGTACTATATAGTGTATAGAGTGCAGAGCTCAGGACTATGTAGATTATAGAGTGCAGAGGTCTAGACTATGTACAATATAAAGTACAGTAGTCAGTACTATATAGTGTATAGAGTGCAGAGCTCAGGACTAGGTAGATTATAGAGTGCAGAGGTCTAGACTATGTACAGTATAAAGTACAGTAGTCAGTACTATATAGTGTATAGAGTGCAGAGCTCAGGACTATGTAGATTATAGAGTGCAGAGGTCTAGACTATGTACAATATAAAGTACAGTAGTCAGTACTATATAGTGTATAGAGTGCAGAGCTCAGGACTAGGTAGATTATAGAGTGCAGAGGTCTAGACTATGTACAGTATAAAGTACAGTAGTCAGTACTATATAGTGTATAGAGTGCAGAGGTCAGGACTAGGTAGATTATAGAGTGCAGAGGTCTAGACTATGTACAGTATAAAGTACAGTAGTCAGTACTATATAGTGTATAGAGTGCAGAGGTCAGGACTAGGTAGATTATAGAGTGCAGAGGTCTAGACTATGTAAAATATAAAGTACAGTAGTCAGTACTATATAGTGTATAGAGTGCAGAGGTCAGGACTAAGTAGAATATAGAGTGCAGAGGTCTAGACTATGTAGTCAGTACTATATAGTGTATAGAGTGCAGAGGTCAGGACTAGGTAGATTATAGAGTGCAGAGGTCTAGACTATGTAGTCAGTACTATATAGTGTATAGAGTGCAGAGCTCAGGACTAGGTAGATTATAGAGTGCAGAGGTCTAGACTATGTACAGTATAAAGTACAGTAGTCAGTACTATATAGTGTATAGAGTGCAGAGCTCAGGACTATGTAGATTATAGAGTGCAGAGGTCTAGACTATGTACAATATAAAGTACAGTAGTCAGTACTATATAGTGTATAGAGTGCAGAGCTCAGGACTAGGTAGATTATAGAGTGCAGAGGTCTAGACTATGTACAGTATAAAGTACAGTAGTCAGTACTATATAGTGTATAGAGTGCAGAGCTCAGGACTATGTAGATTATAGAGTGCAGAGGTCTAGACTATGTACAATATAAAGTACAGTAGTCAGTACTATATAGTGTATAGAGTGCAGAGCTCAGGACTAGGTAGATTATAGAGTGCAGAGGTCTAGACTATGTACAGTATAAAGTACAGTAGTCAGTACTATATAGTGTATAGAGTGCAGAGGTCAGGACTAGGTAGATTATAGAGTGCAGAGGTCTAGACTATGTACAGTATAAAGTACAGTAATCAGTACTATATAGTGTATAGAGTGCAGAGCTCAGGACTAGGTAGATTATAGAGTGCAGAGGTCTAGACTATGTAAAATATAAAGTACAGTAGTCAGTACTATATAGTGTATAGAGTGCAGAGGTCAGGACTAGGTAGATTATAGAGTGCAGAGCTCAGGACTAGGTAGATTATAGAGTGCAGAGGTCTAGACTATGTACAGTATAAAGTACAGTAATCAGTACTATATAGTGTATAGAGTGCAGAGCTCAGGACTAGGTAGATTATAGAGTGCAGAGGTCTAGACTATGTACAATATAAAGTACAGTAGTCAGTACTATATAGTGTATAGAGTGCAGAGCTCAGGACTAGGTAGATTATAGAGTGCAGAGCTCAGGACTAGGTAGATTATAGAGTGCAGAGGTCTAGACTATGTACAGTATAAAGTACAGTAATCAGTACTATATAGTGTATAGAGTGCAGAGCTCAGGACTATGTAGATTATAGAGTGCAGAGGTCAGAACAATGTAGAGCAGTCATTCTCAATCACAATTCTGTTTAATCCTAGGATTCCTCCAGATGTTGTTAAGGGTTCCTTGAACTATGGCTGATTGACCTCTCATTTAATGGTGCCTGCATAGCTCTAGGACCAATGTCACTTGACAAAGCTAGCAGCATGACAGCAATGGTCAATGTAAGGGTTCCAGCTCCTCTGGGGTAAAAAGGTTGAGAACAGTTGATATACAGTATAGAGTACATATAGTGTAAAGGGTGTAGAGGTCAGGACTTAGTAGATTATACACTCACCGGACACTTTATTAGGTATACCTGGCTAATACCGGGTTGGACCCCCTTTTGCCTTCATAACTGCATTAATTCTTCATGGCATAGATTCAACAAGGTGTTGGAAACATTCCTCAGAGATTTTGGTCCATATTGATATGATAGCATCAAGCAGTTGCTGCAGAATTGTCGGCTGCACATCCATGATGCGAATCTCCCGTTTCACCACATCCCAAAGGTGCTCTATTGGATTGAGATCTGGTGACTGTGGAGGCCATTGGAGTATTTCATGACCCTATTATCTGAATGTCGCAGCTGAAAGCAAGACTCATCAGACCAGGAAACATTTTTCCAGTCTTCTATTGTCTAATTTTGGTGAGTCTGTGAATTGTAGCCTCAGTTTCCTGCTCTTAGCTGACAGAAGTGGCACCCGGTGTGGTCTTCTGCTGTAGCCCATCTGCTTCAAGGTTCGATGTGTTGTGCGTTCGGAGATGATATTCTGCATACCTTCGTGGTAACGAGTGGTTATTGTTACTGTTGCCTTTCTATCATATTGAACCAGTTTGCCCATTCTCCTCTGAGATCAACAAGAGTTGAAATGCTAGCTTGTCTTGCTGCCTGGGGTTCCTCCTCATCTGCTTAAGAGTAAAGGGATGCTACACTTTTTTCATGTAGGCCACTTTCACACTGAGTCGCTTTACAGGCGCTATAGTGCTAAAAATAGCACCTGTGAAGCGCCTCTCCTGTCACTCCAGTGTGAAAGCCAGAGTGCTTTCACACTGGAGCGGTGCGTTTGCGGGACGTTAAAAAAAGTCCTGCAAGCAGCATCTTTGCAGTGCTTTAGGAGCGGTGTATACACCGCTTCTAAAGCACCCCTAAACATTGATATCAATGGGCAGTGGCGCCAAAACGTCTGGAAAGCACCTCAGCAGCGCCGCTTTGTGGGCGATTTTAACCTAGTGGCCGAAAAGCGCCCCAATGCCCCAGTGTGAAAGTCCCCTTGCTGGTGGAGCTGCACGATTCTGGATAAGATGAGAATCATGTTTTTTTTGCTTAGAATAAAGATCACGATTATCGGCGTAACATCATCTTTCACATTATACAAAACAATTGGGCTAACTTTACGGTTTCTTTTTTTTTTTTATTCATTGAAGTGTATTTTTTCCCAAAAAATTGCATTTGAAAGACCGCTGCACAAATACAGTGTGACATTAAATATTGCAATGACCGCCATTTTATTCTCTAGGGTCTCTGTTTAAAAAAATCTATTTAATGTTTGGGGGTTCTAAGTAATTTTCTAGCAAAAAAAATACTGATTTTAACTTGAAAGCAACAAGTGTCAGAAAAAGGCTTAGTCTTTAAGTGGGTAAACTGACCTCATTTGTAGACCAAAGTTAATCCCTTTGATCTGTAAATGAACAGAAAGATACAATTGTTTCTTTCTATCTCTCTTTCAGCGCTTTGTTGATAAACATTTCCAGCTGCTTTTTTTTTTGCCAGCTGTGAGCAGGGAACTGCTCTGCACTTGTTACATGAATCTTGTAAATGCTGGATTAAGATCGTGTGGGGAGGTTGAATCGAGATCGCAATTTTTTAATGATTCATTGTACAGCTCTACTTACTGGACAGATATAACAAAACACTTCAATGGTGTTTATTTACTAAAGGCAAATCCACTTTGCACTAAAGTGCACTGCAAGTGCACTTCAAAGTGCAGTCGCTGCAGATCTGAGGGGAAGCTCTGCATATTTTATCATCCAATCACGTGCAAGCGACTGCACTTCCAAGTGCACTTGCAGTGCACTTGTAGTGCAAAGTGGATTTGCCTTTCGGAAATAACCCCCAATGTTATGCTTACAATACAAAAAGGGAGCAAATAGGAGAAGTTAGTTGTTAGGGTTTAGTTATTATTATTTAACCCATGAATCCTGGGTTACAGCTTTCATTGTATAAACACAATTTAATGTCAGATCTTACTTTTATACATACAGTTGTGTTCAAAATAATAGCCGTCAAACATCACTAACCAGATCCATCACTGTTTTTTGGTATAAATTATGTTTCTACATGGCAAATAATTTACTAATAGGTGTAGTAGAGTAATAGAAAACCAACAGACACAACAGTCATCACATGCATGCTGCTGATTCTGTGTAATTGAATTATTAATTGTTTCTTGTTTCTTCAGTCTGTGAAGAAACAAGTGTCAAACAGGTGGCCCTTATTTAACCACTTCCATACAGGGCATTTTCACCCCCTTCCTGCCCAGACCAATTTTTAGTTTTCAGCGCTGTTGCACTTTGAATGACAATTGCGCGGTCATGCAACACTGTACCCAAATTAAATCTTTATGTATTTTTCCCCCACAAATAGAGCTTTCGTTTGGTGGAATTTGATCATCTCTGCGGTTTTTATTTTTTGCACTATGAACAAAAGAAGAGCGACAATTTTGAAACAAACACAATATTTTTTACTTTTTGATTTAATAAATATCGCAATTTTTTATTTTTATTTTTTTCCTCAGTTTAGACCGATACGTATTCTTCTACATATTTTTGGTAAAAAAAAATTGCAATAAGCGTATATTGATTGGTTTGCGCAAAAGTTATAGCGTCTACAAAACAGGGGATAGATTTATGGCTTTAAAAAAAAAAAAAATTTACTAGTAATGGCGGCGATCCGCGATTTTTATTGTGACCATGACATTGCGGCGGACATATCGGACACTTTTGACACGTTTTTGGGACCATTCACATTTATACAGCGATTAGTTCTATAAAACTGCACTGATTACTGTGTAAATGTGACTGGCAGGGAAGGGGTTAACACTAGGGGGCGCTGAAGGGGTTAATATCTTCCCTATTGAGTGATTCTAACTGTAGGGGGAGGGGACTCACAAGGGGAGGAGACCGATCTGTGTTCCTCTGTACTGGGAACACACATCGGTCTCCTCACCTCTGACAGGAGGTGGATCTGTGTGTTTACACACACAGATCCACACTCCTGCCGTGATTGCGGGTGCCCGGCGGACATCGCGGCCGCCGGGCACGCGCACCAGGTCACGAGCGGTGCCGCGGGTGCGCGCCCCCTAGACGGCCGGGAAGAAAGGACGTCATATGACGTCCACCCGGAGGGAAGGAGGGTTCCTGCCGACGTCATATTATTATGGCCCGGTAAGTAAGGGGTAAGTAAGGGGTTAAGGATGAAGCCCGCAAATGTTGTACATGCTGGGTATAGTGCATTGTTCGTTTTTGGGTCTAGGGGCAGACAGTTTGCCAAACCCTGAATTCAAGCCACAGTACACTGTGAAGACAGGGAAGCATGATGGCGCAAGCATCATGATATGGGGATGTTTCTCATACTATGATGTTGGGCCTATTTATCGCATACCAGGGATCATGGATCAGTTTGAATACATACAAATACTTGAGGAGGTCATGTTGCCTTATGCCGAAGAGGAAATGCCCTTGAAATAGGTGTTTCAACGACCCCAAACACACCAGTAAGCGAGCAGCATCTTGGTTCCAGACCAACAAGGTTAACATTATGGAGTGGCCAGCCCAATCCCCGGACCTTAATCCAATAGAAAAACATCTAGGGTGACATCAAAAATGCTGTTTCTGACTTAAAACCAAGAAGTGCAAAAGAATTGTGGAATGTAGTGCAATTGTCCTGGGCTTGAATACCTGTTGATAGGTGCCAGAAGTTGATAGACTCCATGAAACACAGATGTGGAGCAGTTCTCAGAAACAGTGGTTATACAACTAAATATTAGTTCAGTGATTCACAGGTAAGCTAAATCTTCAAGCATTTTTCAGTTTATACAGTAAATGTTTGATTTTGTAAAGAAAAATGCAGACACTGCTATTTTTTTGGAAAAGCCTAATATTCCTTTTTCTTCACTTTCTGTAAAGTAATACCAAATTTGAAACATTTTCCTTCATGTTTTGATTTGGAATAGACTGTGCAGTGTTCCCAATACAGTTGAACCTCACATTACTAGCATAATCCATTCCAGGAAAATGCTCGTAATCCAAAGTACTCGCATATCAAAGCAAGTTTCCCCATTGAAGTCAATGGAAACGAAAATAATTAGTTCCGCATTGACTTCAATGGGATGCAATACCGCATGCGGCCAGAGGCGTGGGGCGCCGGAGAGCCTCAAAAATACCCGAAAAGGCCCGAGGACACCTCGACTGACCTCGGCAAACCTCGGAAAGACTTTGTTCCCGAGATTTGCCGAGGTCAGCCGTGCTGTCCTCGGGCCTTTCCATGCATTTCCGTGCTGCTCGGCTCCGGCGCCCCCCTACCCCAGGCCAAATGCGGCACTGCACCCCGATTTGGCCTGAATTGTGCTCGTATTGTGAAACGCTCATTAACCGCGTTATTCGCAATCTGAGGTTCCACTGTACATTTGTGTGTATGGAAATAAAAGCTATTCAAAGGATTTTGAGCTTTACTCATTTTTTTAAACACACTGCTATTATTTTTTTTTATTTTTTTAATAAAATCTTTATTTATAAAAAATAGAAAAACAAACGACAAACAAACACAGAAGGACATTAAGATCAACTGAAGGCATGAAGGGTACAATAATCAGGTAACGGGTCGGCGGTAAGGTCTCCACCCCCCTAAGGAGTGAGCCGAGCCCTAACCGCCAGATTGCTAATTGTGAAACGGAACTATCCTCCGAAGAGGAACTCTCGTGCATGTAAAAGCTGGCCGGCTGCCCGGGTAATAAGTAAATTATTGTGTATTGTATAAAGTAAGGGGTGAGCCGGATGGGCATGTACGAGGGGAGGGGGGCACCTAAACGCCTCCAACTAACCTCCCCACTCACCACCCCCCCGCCTGGGTCCCCCCAAGTCAAGGCATCCGCACCATGATGGCACAAAAGTGCCAACCCCCGGAACAGGTCGAGGTGTCTCATGGCGGCAGACTACCAGAATCCAGCAGGCCAGCCGGCTCGTCCATGTCACACCCATCCCCTGGTAGCTTAACAGGCAAGCCATCATTAAACAGGTGGCCAGGGCCAGTTGAAATATAGATAGAAAAGGGTGGTGAAAAGAAAGAAAGAGAGAAAGAAGAAGATGAACTGGAACATACCTGGATCTAACTTCCAACTCCGCCTCCGCGCCGTGCCCCGCCGACACATGCCAAGTGACTGGAAGGAAGAAAAAAACGTCACGTCCCATCCCCCGCTACCTGCTAACTAGTACGTCTTATTCTTCTGTTCCCACTTGGAAACCTCGAGGCCGTCCCTTAAGGGAAGGCTCTGCCAGTTCAAACAGGGCCACGTCCAAACTGGAGGACACATGGCCTGGGTCTGAAACGTATGCAATCCAGATCGACCAAGTTGCGGAGAAACGGTCCCGGGTACCCCTGCAGGTGGCAAAATCCAGTCCTCTGCCTCCCTGATGTCACTCACCTTGCGCCGCCATTCCTCCCTACCTGGAATTTGCGGGCGCTTACAATATATGGGAAGTAGCCACTTAGCTGCATTCATTAAGTGAGGCAGCACACTTCTCCTGTACTGGCTCACTGGTATGGGAGGAATGTGTAGCAGGAGGTGGACCGGGGAGAGAGGGATGTCCAGGCCCATAATTTCGTCAATTTAGGACTTGATATCTTCTCAGTAGGGTCTAATCACCGGGCAGTCCCACCAAACGTGCAGAAGGGTGCCCCTGTGGCCGCAGCCCCTCCAACATCGGT
Source organism: Rana muscosa (assembly GCA_029206835.1). Lineage (NCBI taxonomy): Eukaryota > Metazoa > Chordata > Amphibia > Anura > Ranidae > Rana > Rana muscosa. The sequence goes on from CM055117.1 coordinate 271,615,771, forward strand.
CTAACGTGGATGGGTAAATTCTTACTAGGTCCGCCGGTACACGGTACCAGCGCATCAGTATTTTGTAGTTAGTTACCTGCGTTTTAGAGTCGATTGAGCTAGATCGAGTAAGTTGGTAGAGACAAGACAATTGGGCGGGGGGTAAAAACAGTCTCCAAGTCCTGTTCCCAGGCCCTGATGTATGTGGGCTTCACTGTGGGAGCAGCGGAACCTAGCAAATGGTGGAGTTCAGATACCATGTGTGGGATCAGTTCCTCCGCTATGAAAAAGCGTTAGAAGGGCGTAAGGGTAGAGATATGCTATATGGAACTAAAAAAATTGTGAAGTTTCCTATATCGCCAAAAGTCCATAGGAAAACTCTCAGTCCGACCTCGGAGGGTTTCTAAGCGTATTAACTTACCGTCCTGCATAAGTTTACCACAGCTGGCGCTACCATCGTCCACCCAGGGGCCGTAAAAAGCCACCTGTTCACCAGGCGGGAACCACAAGTAGCCTCCCAGTGGGGACACAGAGGGCGCCAGTGTCAGGTTAGCGTTGAGGCGATCCCAGGATCCAAGAACCTGGATCGTCAGTGGGGAAGTAGAGTCTGACAGCCCCCTGTGCTCCCGGGCCAGCCAGTTAAGTATCCTCTTAAGGACGATAGCCCTATAATACTTTTGAATGTCTGGGAGGCCCAGGCCTACTGCTTCTTTGGGGCGGCTCAACAGTCTAAGGGCAATTCTCGGTCTGTTATTATTCCAGACAAAGGTCGATATCATACTGGACATGTGGGCAAAAAAACTCCTAGGCGAGGACACTGGCACCATCTGCATATAAAATAATATGCGTGGGAGGATACTCATTTTTATAATGTTGATTCTACCCATCCAAGTGAAAGCTGTCTTAGTCCACAGGGCCAAATCTTTTTTCATGGTTGTCAGCAGGGAAGGGAAGTTAGTTGTATATAAGATGTCATATCTGTACGTCAGCTGTATACCTAAATATTTAAGGGACGATTTAGCCCAGGTGAATGGGAAGGCAGTTCGTAACCTGTCTGCTAGAGAGGGTGATAACTGGATGGGCAGTACTATCTCCGACTTTGCGTAATTGATTTTGAAGTTAGAGAGTGACCCAAAGTGTTGGAGTTCTCTCATCAGATTGGGCAGGGAGATCAGGGGTTCTGTTAGGTAAAAGAGTACATCGTCGGCGTAAGCCGAAAGCTTGTGCTTCGTAGGATCCACCGTCAGTGCTTTAATATCAATGTTCGCCCATACAGTGCGCAGAAACGGTTCTAGCACCAGGACAAAAAGAATAGGCGAAAGTGGGCACCCGTCTCGTGCTATTTCTGATCGAGAATCTAGGGGAGAGGAAACCACCGACCTTGACCTGGGCACTGGGATCGGAGTACAGGGCCATGATCCAGGTTAACATGTGTGTGTGTAAACCCAGAGTCTCCAACACCGCTCGTAAATAAGTCCAGTCCACCCAATCGAAGGCCTTCTTCGCATCGGTGGACAGGATCAGATGGGGGGGGGGGAACAGGAGAAGTACGTGTCCAGTGCAACAAAGGAGAACTACACAATCTACAAAGCACTCACTAGGAAATATCATAAAGCAATCTTCAAAGCAAAAAGAGACCATTTCGCAAACACCATCGCAAAAGCCCTAAACCGCCCCCGCGAACTCTTCAAACTAGTAGCTCAGACCATGAATCCCACCTGTTTGGAGTCTTCAGCAAACGAAACACAGGAATTCTGCAATGAACTATCCAATTTTTTTATCGACAAAATTGATAACATTAGGAAAATAATTCAGCAGGAAAAATCAAACAACCCCACACAGCCAAAGGAAGAAAAGAACCAGATAAATATTCTGAAATCAAAGAAATTTACTCTGGTCCCAATTACAATCGACACTACTAAAAACATCATCAGAAGCCTCCGAGATAGCACTTCACCGAACGACATCATTCCGGCAAAACTGCTGAAAGAATGTACCAACATCTTGGCACCCCACATAACACACTTCATCAACCAATCGTTCAAAGAAGGTATTGTGCCGACTTCCCTTAAACAAGGAATAATCAAACCCCTATTAAAGAAACCCAACCTCGACCCGAATGACCCAAATTTTAGAAGACCGGTAACAAGCCTGACCACCATCTCCAAGATTATCGAGAAAGTTGTAACACAACAGCTACAACTTCATTTGGATACCCACAATCTCCTGGACCCACTTCAATCGGGGTTCCGCCCAGGCCATGGGATGGAAACGGCACTTCTCAAAATATGGGACGACGTACTAGAAGCAGCAGATGACGGACAATCATGTCTCCTGGTGCTGCTGGACCTCAGTGCAGCCTTTGACACAGTAGATCACAAAATCCTACTTACGCATCTCACCGAGGTAGCAGGAGTCGCAGACACGGACCTACCATGGTTCGCATCCTTCTTAGAAAACCGATCCCAGACAGTGAAACTGGGAGCCTTTACCTCGGCACCACGCACAAATACATGCGGAGTCCCTCAAGGATCACCCCTGTCACCGGTACTCTTCAACATCTACCTTCGGCCACTCCTCAAAATCATCAGTGAACAGGACATGCGTTATCACTCCTATGCAGATGACACTCAACTATACTTTCGCATCAACAACAAAAAAGATCAATATTACGGACTGGAAAAATGCCTTACATTGATCAACAATTGGATGACAGAGAGCTCCCTCAAGCTTAATGGATCCAAAACAGAACTGCTCATTTTCCACGCTAACCGAAAGAAAAACGCCAGGACCACATGGACGCCACCCACCATCCTGGGACAAAACATAACCCCAAGCACCAAAGTTAAAAGCCTGGGAGTTATCTTTGACTCAGACATGACTATGGACGCACAAATAGGATCAGTAGTCAGTGGATCCCACCACCTTCTCCGCCTGCTACGAAGACTCATCCCGTTCATCCCGGAAAAAGACAGAGCAGTAGTAGTCGGAACCATTATCAATTCACGGCTTGACTACGCTAACTCACTTTACCTAGGACTACCGAAATACCAAGTTGCACGTCTACAAGTCGTCCAAAACACAGCGGCCAGACTGGTAACAGGGAAAAAACCCTGGGAATCAATCGCACCATCCCTGAAAAGCCTCCATTGGCTAGCCGTAAAGGATCGGATCACATTCAAGACCCTCTGCCTCACCCACAAATGCGCACAAGGAAACGCTCCTGAATACTTATGCGAGAAAATAAAACACTACACCACTACTCGTGACCTTCGATCAACTAACCAAAACCTCCTCCACATCCCCAAGACCCGCTACAAAGCCAAGGGAGAACGAAGGTTTGCTGTCCAAGGACCAAGGCTATGGAATGCGCTACCCACGAATATCCGCATGGAAGAAAACCATCGGGCCTTCCGGAAAATACTAAAGACCCATCTCTTCTAACGATCTCAACGACACTGGATGCAAAGCGCCTTGAGGCGATTTAGTTCGCAATTGCAGCGCTATACAAGTTACTCACTCACTCACTCACTCAGTGGATAAGGTGAATCGCCTTGATGGAATTGTCTCTAACCTCTCTGCCCGTGATGAACCCTGTCTGGTCCGGGTGAACAATAAGTGGGATTAGGTGTTTCAGTCTGGTTGCAAGGATCTTAGCTAAAATCTTTATGTCCCACTGCTATTATTTTGACTTTCAATATTTTTTTATTAATCAAATGACAAGACGATGTCTCAAAGAATACATTCAATAATCAACAATGTTTGCAGATGAGAAAGTAAGCGTAAGCAGCCAAATGTCCTTCCATCAGGTTAAACAGAAATACACCACCTCAACACAATAAATTGAGAAATGTCAATATAGAATACTTTTGATGGAAATAGTGGTGAGATTGACAGAGTGAAATAACATAGAAGTTTAAGAATTGTTAATGATCAGATCATGAAGTATGCTTCAGATTTGTTGGGGACTAACTACATAAAGTCCCAATGAGTCATTTAGGCCTGCAATATTTGGAAGGGAAATAGCACAGGGAAAAGGTACAGTATAGGAAGCAAAGGAAGAAAATGTGGAGTGAGAAGGGAATGTGGAGTGGGAAGAGAATGGGGAGGGGGAGGGAGAGGGATAAATAAAAAAATAAATAAAAAAAGGGGGGGGGGGTTCTCTTGTGCACCTTCTCTCGAGTATCAGCAACCTGGAAGTATATGTATTATTAGGACATCCTGTATCTACAAAAATATATCTGATAAGCAGTAAATATGAAAAAGAGGAGAAAGGGAAAGGAGAAAAAAGAGAAAAAAAAAAGAAAAAAAAAAAAAGAGAAGAGAGAAGGAGAAGAGAAGAAGAGAGAGAGAGAGAGAGAGAGAAAAAAAAGGGGGGGAAGAAGAGAGAAGAAGAGAGGAGAAGAGAGGGTCAGCCAGAGGTGTATTAGGATGGAGATATGTATCGTATCCACGGATCCCATATCAGATCAAATTTCTTAGTAGTGTTGCGGAGGATGCAGGTGAGTCTATCATTAACCATGATCCAGTTGAGCTTATTCTTCACAGAATCAAGAGGAACCATCGACTGCTTCCAATATTTAGCAATGGTTATTCTGGCAGCTAAAAGTATGTACATATTTAGCTTCATTGATTTTTTAGGGACCCCTTCAGGAAGCCTTTGGAAAAGCGCCACCTCCGGGGATCTACGGATATTAATTCCCGTCACAGAGTATACTAGGTTGAATATCCGAATCCAGAATCTAGTGATATTGGGGCACTTCCACCAAACGTGATACATTGTACCCATCTGGCCACATTTTCTAAAGCAGGTGGGGGATGCAGATGGATGCATCCTAGCGACCCTGGTTGGAACCAAATACCAGCGAAGGAGAGTTTTATAGTTAGCTTCAATTAATGTTGTATTAATTGATACTTTAGATAACGCATAAGCAAATCCTGCCATTCAGCCAAATCAAAAGTGGTATTTAAATCCCGTTCCCATTGAATCATGTAAGGGAGTTTAGTATTCGGGTCAGTAAGGGTAGCATATACCGCAGATATCCGTCCCCGTAGGAGGCCCCTTGTTTGGCAAGATAATTCAAAATTTGTAAGTGTAAAAGGTCTGTCTAACAATTTAAGTTTAGAACGTATAAAAGAAATAAGCTGATTGTACCTAAACAATTCACTAGAGGGCATCTGCAGCGTGTCTTTAAAATATTGCAAAGAGTGTGGTTGATCTCCATCAAGATAGTCTCCTATCCTAAGAAGTCCCTTATTAAGCCACCATTGAAATAACAGTGGAGTCAGGCCGGGAGGAAACTCAGGATTACAGAACAAGGGGGCTAGTGGGGTATGTGGAGACGATAGGCATCTACGATGTCGCACTCTGTCCCAAACCGCCAGGGAGTGAGACAGGGTGGGGCACAAAATGGGGGGGCGACGGCGGCACGGGAGCCACATTAGTGATCCGATATTAAAAGGATGGTACGAAAGAGCCTCAATAGAAACCCAAAGGGGTGGAGTCCCCTTAGCCGTTGTGTAGGAAAGCTGTGTTATTTGAGCTGCTTGATAGTAAGCTTGTAAATCAGGGAGGCCAAGCCCACCACATGGTTTTGAGACAAATAACGTCAGTTTGTTCATGCAAGGTTTTTTATTACCCCAAATAAAACGGAGAACATCCGATTGTAGTTATTGTAAATCTCCCCTCGGGACTGCAATTGGTAAAGTTATAAAATAATAAAGTATCCTGGGTAGAAATGTCATCTTAATGGAATTGATTCTACCAAACCAGGATAAGGGATAGTCTGCCCATTGTTGAAGATCTTCTCGGAGACGGCGAAACAGTGGAGGATAGTTAGCCCGATATAGAGTGTTAATTGAAGGTGTCAGCTGAACACCTAGGTACGGAAGGGAGTGTGACGCCCATTGAAAGTTATATGTAGTTCGTAGATTCCGTTCCATCGAGGGGGGTAAAGAGATATTAAGAGCCATAGTCTTCTGAGTATTTAAAGAAAGCCCTGAGAGCTGGGAAAATTGACGAAATAGAGCTAGTAGATTAGGTAGAGTAACTTGAGGGTTAGTGACATACATGAGGACGTCGTCAGCAAAAAGGGAGCATTTATGCTCTTGTTGCCCACAGCATACTCCATGTATTTTGGGGTGGGATCGAATTGCAACAGCTAAGGGTTCAATTGCTAACGCAAAGAGCAATGGGGAAAGTGGACAACCCTGTCTTGTCCCTCGTCGGATAGGAAATTAAATTGATCTATAACCTCGAATGGAGACCTGGGCCGACGGATTGCTATATATTGTTTGCAATAAGGAGATAAAGGTAGAACCAAATCCAAAGGCCTCTAAGGTGGCAAATAAGTAGTCCCAGTTCAAGCTATCAAAGGTCTTATGAAGATCCAATGAAAGCAGCAGTAGTTCCCTAGACCATGGGGCATCCCATTTAGAGTGAACTGCAGAAATCAATGTTATAGATCGGCGAATCTGGTCTAGCGTTTGGCGTTGATTTATAAAGCCAGATTGGTCTTTATGGATATACTGTGCCAGAAAAGCACCGAGCCGCAAAGCTAATAATTTCGTCAGAATTTTGAGATCACAATTGATCAGCGATACAGGGCGGTATTTAAGAATATCAGTAGAGTCTCTATTTGGCTTAGGTATGACACTAATGTAAGCCCTATTTTTGTCTAAAAGAACTTCTCCACCACCTCGCAAGGAATTGAAATAGAGAGCCATATGAGGAGCCAATTGTTCAGAAAACGTTTTATAATAATTATTAGGAAGACCGTCAGGGCCAGGCGATTTATGTAAAGACAACAATTTGATAGTGTTACATATTTCTTCACATGTAATGGGTTGGTCCATACGTTCTCTATGAGATTCTGTGAGAGACGGCAGAGATAAGGTATGTAGGAAGTCACTAATAGAAGAAGACACATGGCCCTGGGCCGGGGTATACAGGTTAGTATAGAAATCTTGAAATTCACTAAGAATCTTTTGAGGATTTTGGGAAAGATTGCCCCCTGAGAGTCTAATTTTCGGGAGAGCAGCCTGTGCATGTTTAGGGCTAAGTTTATGTGCTAGTAAGGAACCCGGCCGGTCACGCCAGGTAAAAAATGTATGATTAGTCCAGCGTTGGCTTTTCTCCGCTTTAGTAGTGAGGCAAATATTAAGTTCTGTACGGGCCTGTTCAAGTTTAAGTAACAAGTCCGGATGTGGGGAACGTTTGTGTTGGGTAACTAAAGTTTCATATTCCTTAGTTTTGACCAAAATCACTTCTTTGTGGGCTTTTTTAAGTCTGGATGCCAACTGAATCAAGAAACCCCGCACTGAAGCTTTGTGTAGTGCCAAGTTAATAGCAGGAGTAGTATCTTCTGCTTTATTAATAGCAAAGTAAGTTTTAAGGTGAGTAATAATATCTAGGCAATAAGATTCATTACTGAGTATAGACTCATTAAGCCTCCAGTGAGATTTAGCCAACTTGATCGTCAAGTTTGAAAACATAACCACCACAGGGTCATGATCAGACCAGGGCGCCGACACAATTTTGGCTGCTGTCAATTTAGGCAATAGTCCCGAATGGAGAAATACATGATCAATACGTGAATAACGATTATGAGCTCTAGAAAAATGGGAATAGTCTCGAGTGGTAGGGTTGGCCTCCCTCCAAGCATCAACTAGGTCATGATGATGTAACAGCTGAGCAAATTTTCGGCTTTGTTTAGGAGGGGACTGAAGTTGTGACAGATGAGATTTGTCTAGTATATGGTCTAACGCTAAATTAGAGTCACCAGCTAAGATTACATCTCCCTCAAACTTCGGTGCCAAAGATCGGAGCAAGGAATCAAAGAACGCTACCTGGTTCGTGTTGGGGGCATAATAGACCAAAAATGTCACTAAATTACCCCCCAAGTGTCCCTTCACCAATAGGTACCTCCCCTCCTGGTCCCTCAGTACTTCAGTTTCAGTAAACGATAGACGTCGCGATAAGCATAACGCCACCCCTCGTTTTTTCTCCCTGGCATTAGCAAAGTAACAAACGGGATAGTTTTTATGTATATAACGGGGAGTGAAGGAAGAAGCAAAATGTGTTTCCTGAAGAGCTACAACATCAGCACCCAGTGACTTGTAGTAATTAAACACCTTAATACGCTTAGATGGAGAGCCCAATCCCTGGACATTATGAGAAAGCAGTCGTATGGTTCCAGTGGGATCAGTCAACATGGACATGGTAAAAGACAAAAACGGCTGTAATAGACAAACTCACCCACCAACACCAATGTATAAGCATCTCAGGCAACCAAGGGAACCTCCGGCTGACCCTCAGGGAAGAAAAGGAAAAAAGGTTAAAAGTAGAAAAAATAGAAAAAAGAAAAGAGAGTAGTCGACACTTGGGCATAGAAACGCCCAGTATCAAGGAGTATAACATGAAAAAAACAAATTAAACAACTAAAACAACTGAAACAAAATATATTGTAACCACGTAGTCCAGAATCCTGGTTCTGGAAGTGTGGGAGTCTCCACCAATAGTAATGAATGGGGAGAGTCCGACAAGTAGGGAGAGTGCATAGCCTCCTCCCGGCACAAATACGGTATATCAAATAAAATGCCCGTCTTAATTTTCCTGAGCAGACAATATAAAACAAGAAAGCAAGAAAACAAAACAAAAGAAAACAAAAAAGGTATACATGTATAATGGACCAGTATAAAGTAGAAGCATAGCAAATATTTTGCAAGACAAATAATAGGTCCCAAGGTCAACAAAACTAGAACGACCTAGAAGGTAAAAGATGCCAGATGTATGGTATCTAAAAATTGTTAACCAAACCTAGGCAATAGCCAATGTCCCGTGAGGGGACCACTGAGAGGCCACTGCTATAAAACAAAAACAAAAAAAAAAGGAAAAAAGACAATATGTAACAGTCCGGAATCTTCAGGTGTCTCGGCGTGAAGTTGCAGTTTTCCTTGAAGACGGAGAAGACCAAAGAGGTGAAAGCGGAGGGGGAGGGGCGTTGGATCTTGATGGGTCTTGGGATGAGGGATTATGAGAGATAAATCCCAACTTCAGTAGGATCTTTTCACCATCGGCGAACGTAGAGAAGGCATATGATCTATTGTTATATGTGAATTGCAAACGGAAAGGATAGTTCCAGCGATAGCGAATATCACGTTGAATCAGAGGGGATAACAGCGGTTTAAATGCTCTTCGTTTTTGAATGGTAGCTTGGGAAATATCCGCAAATATTTGGATTTTATATCCTTCAACTTCCAGATCTGGGTGGTCTCTAGCACTGCTATTATTTTGAACACAACTGTATACAGTATAGGCACTTCATAGAGGCGGTAAATAGAAATAACAGCAATTTCCTTTCTACTGTAAATGAGAGATAACCAAAAACTGTCAATTGTGCGCACACTTGGGGGTTCTATAGACACGCTGATAAATCATGTGTATCTACAATCTCCTGGATTTTGTGGAAGCCACAACCTCCAATGAGATGAGGTATTGAGCATGCAAGCTATTTATTCTCACAGGTCTCACGACAGTTACAAGGTCAAACACCATTGTTATTTCACTCTCCGGTCTACAATACGGTGCTGATTGGTAAACGCCAGCATTACATAACTTGACTTTGTCCATGACTCACAGCAAACCGTAGACTTTCTTATAAAAATGCACATGGTGTGCTGAATTACAAAGCAATTATAAATTGAATGCTGAAATATAAAATTGATGTCAAACAGCTGTGATGTTACAGCTTTGGTTTGCTCTTTGTCTATATGATAATTTCATCTCTTGCTCATAACGTACCTTTATGTCATCTCTTTATCGTCTGCAGTGTGCATTGCAGAATCAATGTGATGCAGACCTTACGCGGCAGGGAAAGGTAGGACGCTGTTGTACTTGCGTGTCTTCAGAAGGGATTAACTGCTGTGTCTGGGCTCTTTCAGATTTTTACTCTAAGACAGGAAGAGGATTAAAAAGGAAACATTTTTGTGCACGCGTCTTTGAAAAATGCGTTAATGTCCTTTATTATAGTATACATGACTGTTACTACCTGGAAGATTATTATAAAATGTGGCACATTGTAGCTAACACTACGTGCTTGTTTACATTTTTTTTTTTTCTTAAAATAGTTACCCAGGACAAGAAAGTGCAAATTATCTCCATGCTTATATATCGCATAACAGTGCCTCTTTATAAAAATGTGACCTCCAAAAATTTGCATAACAATGGTCACTTTTCTTGGTGCTTCTCCATCGTATAATGCATTCTGATAAGTGCTCTCGATAATAGAAAAAAACTAGAATGAACAAGCTGCATTCAATATAATCAAAGCACAGCTCACTGCTGCCCCCTGTGTTTCACTCTCTAGACTGCAGTTTCCTCTATTTTCCTCTCCTTTCTCCAATGAATGTGTCTCATTATAGCAAACCTTGTAGGGTAAAAATTAATAGTTAAGGGTGGAAAGTTTGTTAAGGGTGAAAAGTTTGTAAAAAATATGTACAGTAAAACCTTGGATTGTGAGTAACGCGGTTTACGAGTGTTTCGCAATACCAGCTGTTTACACAGGCATTCACTGAAATCGCATCAAAATCTTTCAAGTCGCAGCAGTGTGAAAGGGGCCTTAACACTGTTTATAGCTGGTTGTTAAGGAGTGGGTCGGGAAGCCTGTCGCTGCATCCTTAACAAACGGTGAGTCATCAGCTGTCAGCGGGGTTTTCCACTGACGGCTGGATGTAAAAAAATAAAAAATAAAATTTCCGGCACAAACAAAAAAAAAATAGCGTGGGGTCCATACCAGGCCCTTATCTGAAAATGCAGCACGGCAGGTCAGGAAAGGGAGGAGACAAGCGAGTGCCTCCCCCCCTGAACCATACCAGGCCGCATGCCCTCAACATGAGGTGGATGGGTGCTTTGCGGTGGGGGGCAAAGCACCTTTCTCTCATGTTGATGGGGAGAAGGGCCTCTTCCCCACAACCTTGGCCAGAGGTTGTGGGGGTCTTCGGGCAGGGGGCTTATCGGAATCTGGAAGTTCACATGAGGGGGGGGTCCCGAATCCGGTAACCACCGACCAGCATTGTGGGTAAGAGGCCCTCTTGTCCCCATCAACATGAGGGCAAGATACTTTGGTCCGGAGAGTGGAGCCCCCCTCCCCAAAGCACCCATCCCCCCCATGTTGAGGGCATGTGGCCATGTATGGTTCAGGGGGGAGGGGGAGCGCTCGCTCGTCCCCTCTCTTCCCTGACCTGCCAGGCTGCATGCTCAGATAAGGGTCTGGTATGGATTTTGGGGGAGGGGACCCCACGCCATTTTTTTTACATTTTGGCATGGGGGGTCCCCTCCGAATCCCTACTAGACCTGAAGGGCCTGGTTTGGACTCGTGAGGGGAACGCAGTTTTGTTCACTATTTATTTTTTTACATTCAACTGAAAGCGGGGAACCCCCCCGCTGACGGCTCATCGGTTGTTAAGGATGTGGTGGCTGGCTTCCTGCCTGCTCCTTAGCAACCAGCAATGTACAGTGTGTAAACAGTGTGTTTAAAGAGAAAAAAAAATGCACAAACGCATAAAAAAAGAGGGTTTGAAAATGCAAAACGCGCCTAAAAAACCATCAAGCGCAGCCGCATAAATGTGACTAATGGTATATTCAGCAGACCAAAAGATGGCAAATAAGAGAAATGTATATTTACTGTAAATTGTTAGAGTTTACATACACTTTATTTGCTGGTGATTTAAAGCTGAATTCCAACCTTCAGTCTCGCACAGTTGTACAGGCTCCTCTCCTGTACTGAAAATACTTAGTCTAACTTCATTGCACACTGTGAGCTTCTCACAGTGTGCATTGGAAGTTGTAAGTCAGAAGTAGACCACATAATTTCCTGGCTAGAGATGGTCCCATCATCAACTAGCTCTTTTTCTCCCAGTCTAACTGTCCCTGACCCACCACTTTCATGCATTGTATTTCAGTTCCTCCAACATCTCGTGTGGGCATTACATAGGGCAGTCTGCATGCAAATGCTGTCAGCCTAGAAATACCTACTTCTCCAGATTGACATCCACCCATCAAGGCATTATGATATCTCTTCCCAAGAGTCGGCCAACTGCTTACATCAGGGTTCAGGGCTTTTGAGAGTACCGAGGCAGGGTCCTGTGATAATTTTAGGGAGCTTTGTACAGCACCCTGCTGCCCCTCCCACCAGCTGTGATCTGATAATCAAGGTCCTGATTATCAGTGTAAACTATGTGCCAACAGGCTTGCCAGTTAACGGCTTTCCTTTTCTCCTACAGACACAGCGTGGGAGGCAAGGACTGCCAATAACCAGCAAGTCTGTTTACACGTGATCAGCTGTGATTGGACACAGCTGATCACATGGTAAAGGGCCGTTGTGATTCGCCCTTTACCCCGATCTGTGATCAGCTGTGTCCAAAGGACACAGCTGTCACAGAGTGCGCCTGATGCGTGTCGCAGGAGGCGGGGTTCTGGGAGGACGTCCTCCCGGGACTGGACAACCGCGCCTGTAGCCGTCTTTTGGCTATAGCGTGCTCAGTAAGTGGTTAAAGTGAACAGGGGTTCACTTTGTAGAGTGAATATTCACTTTGCTAGGTGAACAGCCTCTGTTCCATTAGTAAATTAGCACACATAATAATGCCTAGTACCTTGACAAGACACAGATCTGTTCATTAGGAACAAAGCAAAACGCATGTTAAAATTTCACACCCAGCCAAATTGGGCTCTCTTTGGGTTTTGTTTTGGAGTACGCTTTCTTCCTTGTACAAGCTTTATTAAAAGTGAAAAGTAAGTCTGTGTTACAAAAATATTTGGACTATCTCCTGCACATAATTGGATGTTTGTGAAAGGAACAGGGGTAAACCAGGTCTTTTGTTTTTCAAACTAGGTGTCTGTATGGGGGGAGACCACCACCACAACGCAGCCACACAGGCAATGCCTGGTACACACTAAGTTTTTTCCTTTTAGCCCAGCGGGCTGAAAAAAAAAAAAACTGGAGGCGCTCACGAAGAACACGCTGTACTAACTTTGCCCCCCCGCCAGAACACATCGGTCAGCACTTGCAGTCGTTGGCTGCCAGTGTCGATTGCATGCCAATGGGCTGCTGGTTTTCCATCAAGCCAATTCGACAGAAGTAGGACATTAAGCCTTATGGAGTGAGATTTCTGGGCAGCTGGCAGGTACACCTAAAACATGCAAATAGTACAGCAGGTGCGACTAACCGGTTCCGGACCGCCCGCCACAGTTTTACTGAGGCAGCTTGGCTCGGGTGCGCGAAATCACGTAATATAATGTCATTTTTAAACCTGAGGTCCTAGACTCTGTTGTTGATGTTAATGGTCGCTTCATTTTTCTTAAACTGAAACTAAACGATTTTCTCTTCACAGTGGCCAACATATATGTACCTAATGTGGATCAGGCTCGGTTCCTCTAGTCAGTTCTCACCAGACTATTCTCCTTTGGGGGTCCTTGCTTCATCATCGGTGGAGATCTCAATGTCGTTATGTCCCCGTCTGTAGACTCGTCCTCGGGTAAGTCCTCTGTTCCATCCTCCACACTTGCACACATCAAATCCCTATTACATTCCTCTCACCTGGTGGATGTCTGGCGTATCCAGCACCCTACGGAGAGGGACTACAGCCACTATTCAGCGGCACACAATTTCATATAGTAGACTTGATCATTTCCTGATATCTCAATCTCTACTAGATACCCCCATCCAGGCGTCGTTAGGCCACCTTTTCTGGTCTGATTACGTCCCGGCCTACTTGACCCTGTCACACCCCCCAAAATCTCGTAGAGGTACGCAATGGAGGCTCAATGACAATTTACTGCGGGACACTGTTTGTGTAGCGGATGTCTCCAAAACCATTCAGAACTTTGTTTCCGATCACTCCTCAGATACCACCTCCCACCTCATTCAGTGGGAGGCTCTGAAGTGTGTGGTTCGGGGCGTACTTATACAACATGGCTCGCGCCTCAAGAAGATACGTACGGACGATATCCGCCGTCTCCTCTCTACTATAGCAGAACTCGAACCTCTGCACAAACGAGATTTAGACCCGGCCATTTTTGTCCGATTGTCGAATGCACGTAGGGACCTACTTCAACTTCTAGACGCGCATTCTTTAATAGCTCGTGATAGGGCCCGCAATTTCCATTACTCCTTAGCAAATAAATGTGGCAAACACTTAGCATGGGTCCTCCACCCCAGGCCACCCCGATACTCCATTCCCTCTATTGCGCATCCCGATCAAACCACAAAGTTCTCCCCGAAGGGCATATCCTCTGCCTTTCGGGAGTACTACTCCCAACTTTATAACCTACAGCCCACAGGTCCAAACGCACGCACTGCCTCCTCGAACGACGACATGCGAGATTATATTTTGGAAACAGCATTACCCAATATCAACGTGCCAGATGCTGATGAACTAGACAAACCTCTGGTCGCGCCCGAATTTCTGGGCGCCATCAGAGATTTGAAGATGGGCAAATGTCCCGGCCCGGATGGATACACCCCCCGCTTTTACAAAACTTTCGCCACCCTCCTCACCCCACTTATGGCTAGGGCGTTCAATGCCGTGGATGACTCTCATACGCCACCTAAAGGCTTATTGTCCGCCAATATCTCTGTATTACCCAAACCGGGCAAAGACCCATCCCAATGCAGCAGCTACAGGCCAATATCCCTGCTCAACATAGATCTCAAACTGTTCGCAAATGTATTGGCCACACGCCTATCCCCTCTCCTCCCTGGAGTGATCCATAATGATCAGGTGGGTTTTGTCCTGGGCCGCGAGGCAAGGGACAATACGACCAAAACTATTCACCTCATCTCCTTTATCCAACGCAAAGACCTAAAAGCCTGTCTCCTTTCCTTCGACGCTGAAAAGGCGTTCGATAGGGTCAGTTGGAGATTCCTCCGACTTTCCCTAGAACAATTAGGATTAGGATCGACCTTTATTTCTAAGGTGATGTCCTTATACTCTCAACCTTCGGCCTCGGTGTTGGTCAATGGCACTGCCTCGGTGCCGTTCGATATTTCCAATGGTACTCGACAGGGCTGTCCCCTTTCCCCTCTCCTATTCGTGATTGTTATCGAACATCTGGCCTGTGCCATTAGAAAAAACTCTTCGGCCTCGTACACACGACAGAGTTTCTCGGCAAGAACCAGCAAGAAACTTGCTGGCAGAGATGTCTTGCCGAGAAATTCGTTCGTGTGTATGGTTTCTCGTCGAGAAAACCGACAAGTAACCTCGACGAGAAAATAGAGAACCTGCTCTCTATTTTCTCGTCGAGATTCTCGTCGGCATGTTTCTCGACGAGAAAAGTGAGTGTGTGTACACTTACCTGTCCTCCCGGAAGCCCGCGCATGTTCGAAATGAATTCGACGCATGCGCAGTAGCTTCCTAGGCATACGTAGGGTATACCAAGATGGCGGCGACGGCATCGAATGTGACGAGCGCATGCTCGTCGTAGTCGATGACGTCACCGCGTACGCTCCATTCAAAGAACCGCGGGTTCTTTGAATCGAGCGTGTGTACACTCGGCCGGGACAATTTTCTTGTCCAAGAATCTCGTCGAAAAAAACGACATGTTTTTTTCAACGAGAATCTCGGCCATGTGTACGAGGCCTTCCATACACGGTATTCAGACGCCCTCCTCCCACCACAAATTATCCCTTTATGCCGATGATCCACTGGTCTACGTGCAACACCCCCATATCTCCTTACCAACTCTTTTCTCAGAATTTCAACGATTTGGTTCTTTTAGCAATTTTAAACTTAATCTTTCCAAGACTGAAGCCCTCAATATCTCCCTCACCTCCACTACGATGTCTGCTCTTAGATCGAACTTCTCTTTTCGGTGGCAGAAGAAGGGGATTTCATACCTAGGGGTAGTTATACCCTCTAACCTCTCTAATCTTTTCTCCTTGAATTACGTTCCTTTGCTCTCCCGCATTTGGAAGGACCTGCAGGAGTGGGGGGGATCTTCCTTGCCTTGGTTCAGACGAATCAATACCCTTAAAATGGATACACTACCCAAACTTCTGTACCTTCTCCAAACAATACCCATCTTGATCCCCAAGTCTTTCTTTACATCCTTGCGTTCTATCGCTATCAGATTTCTGTGGAGCCGTGGGCTACCTAGGGTTAAATATAATTTGCTCTCCCGTCCGAAACTTCAGGGCGGAGCGGGCCTCCCCGATTTCGAACTTTATTACAAGGCCACCCATGTAGCACGCACCATGGAATGGTTCCCTCGCCCTTCCTTAAAGGCTTCTGTTGCCATTGAACAGGACCTGGCTCCGGTCGATCTCCGAGCACTTCTTTGGGGATACAAATCCGATCTCACCCGTATACCCTCTTCCTCTCCACTGACGCTGGCCTCTCTTAGACTGTGGTATAATAGGGGTTTGTGTTCCATTCTGTCCTCTGATCCATCTCCATTATCCTCTCTTTTTGACAACCCTGCCTTCCCCCAGGGTATAGGAACATCATTGGGTCCCTTCAAAAGGACTGACTGGCCCCTGGCGCACTCCTTCGTACACCCCACGCGCGAAACACCTATCACACCGACGGGATCCTCCGATTGGCTCACCACACTGCACTTATCTACACTCGCAAAACACTTGCATTCTTCCTCCCAAATACACCGCTCTAAAACCGAGTTTGAACGGCTTTGCTCCCTCTCCGAGACACCTAGACACCTTCTCTCGACCATTTACTGTCTCTTACAAAATCTTACGCATGCTGACTTACCTTCTTACACCAGGACATGGTCTACATATATGGGTGAGGACATCCCACGTTCAGATTGGCAGATTTCGTTTAATTTCACTCATAAATCTACGATATTCTGCTATTCGCAGGAAAAAAACTACAAGATTCTGTCAAGATGGTACAGAGACCCCTATTCATTACACAAAATCATTCCGTCCACTCCGGCATTCTGCTGGCGATGTTCTACCTCTACAGGGACCTACTTACACGTCTGGTGGAAATGCGAGAGGATCCGTTCCTTCTGGACTCAGGTATTTGATTGTTATGACAAACTCTATGATGAAACGCTGACGCCCTCCCCTAAGATTGCCCTTCCCTCTATTCTCCCGGGTTCAATATCCTCCCAGAAACAGAACCTCCTCCGTTTCTTTATGTCGTCAGCTAGACAACTCATCCCTTCCTACTGGAAGTCGACCACCATTCCTCTCTTGTCACACTGGGTCTCGATTTTGAATGACACTATGAGAATGGAGGAGATGCTAGCCCTTGACAACGATACTTTCGACAAATAAAAAGCACTATGGTTCATCTGGCTCCGCTTCTCCTCTTCTGACACTGGCGAGCATGTTGTCGACCCCAACTTGATTATCCTTGCACCTAAAGTGACAGTGGGACGAGCAGGACATGTATCTGAGGGTCCCCCTCCCACCACGGTCACTTACTTATCTCTCCTTGTTCCCCGACTCAGTAGCTCTGACACTCTTCTACGATTTCTCCTTGCCTACTTTTCTTCCTTTCTTCTGTCCTTCCTTCTCTTTTCTAATCTCTCTCCTTTCCTCTCCTCCCCTCTTCCTCTCCCCCTGCACCCCTCCCCACTCCCAACACCTGACCCCCACCACAGCTCCTTTTGTTCCCCCTTTTTTGTTTTAATCTTAATCCCTAACGTATCTGTTTACAATCCTGCCATGTATGACGACGGGGCTCTTCTAGCTGTACCCGTTTTCTATTCCAAGTACCGGTCACTGAATCTGATGCTGTGTAACTATGTATCATGAGTTATGCTGTGGGCGATAGCCGTTTGGCTGACTCTTTGCACAAACTTATATGTAACTACTTACAGATTGTGACTTCATATATGTTTTCATGTACTCACTGTTAAAATACCAATAAATATATTTTCAACCCTAATATAACGTCATTTCGCTCTGCTCGCCACCAGTGCCGATGTGAGTGCCCGGCAGGTGCGATGCCCGCCGGGCACCCACGATCGCTTGTGACAGAGAGAGAACTGGGAGCTGTGTGTGTAAACACATAGCTCCCGCGGTTCTTTCAGGGGGAGAAATGACTGATCGTAGTTTATACAAAGTATGAACAGCGATCTGTCATTTCCCCTAGTCAGTCTCATCCCCCCTTCAGTTAGAACACACTTTAGGTAACATAATTAACCCCTTGATCGCCCCCTAGTTTTAACCTCTTCCCTGCCAGTGACATTTTTACAGTAATCAGTGCATTTTTATAGCACTGAACGCGGTAAAAATGACAATGGTCTCAAAAATGTGTCAAAAGTGTCCGATATGTCCGCCATAATGTCGCAGTCACGATAAAAATCGCTGATCGCCATTACTAGTAAAAAAACAAATTATTAAGAAAATGGCCATAAAACTATCCCCTATATTGTAGACGCTATAACTTTTGCGCAAACCAATCAATAAACGCTTATTGCAATTTTTTTTACCAAAAATATGTAGAAGAATACGTATCGGCCTAAACTGAGGGGAAAAAAAATTATATATTTTTTGGGTATATTTATTATAGCAAAAAGTAAAAAATATTGCATTTTTTTTTTCAAAATTGTCACTCTATTTTTGTTTATAGCGCAAAAAATAAAAGAGGTGATCAAATACCACCAAAAGAAAGCTCTATTTGTGGGGGAAAAAAGGACGTCAATTTTGTTTGGGAGCCACGTCGCACGACGGTGCAATTGTCAGATAAAGCGACGCAGTGCCGAATCGCAAAAAGTGGCCTGGTCTTTGGCCAGCCAAATGGTCCGGGGCTGAAGTGGTTAAAAAAAAATCCTCAGGAAACAACAGGGTACTGTGGTACCATGTGGTTTGGCCGCAGCACTGCGCATGTGTTTCCTAGATGCATATGGGGTGCCATTAACAATTAATGGCACCAGCACATGTCTAACATGGGCAGTGTGTTCCCGTAAGGTGCGGGAAATGCACATGGAAACACGCGCTTCCGAAAGTGCAATTTCTGTGAACGGACCCTTAAAGGGTCTACCAAAAGGGGTTGAGAAATCAGTAGTAAAGAGCAGGTGCGCAAACTCCCAAAGCTTTCCCTTGCACATGTTCAATAAGTACCCAAATCTGCCATAATATCAGCCTCTTGTAATCCCCCCTGCACAGCAGAATTTAGGAACGGATGAGGGGTCTATATTGCCTGGCAGAGTGTTGTCAGCGTCTCCTCCTGAATATCCTTTTAACAGGAGAGAGCACCGGAATGGCTTTACCAGCATGCAGTTTCTTTTTTTATTGTCCAGTTATTAGCTGGGGTTGTGGTAGCATCTCAACTACAGTGTACTGTGCAGAGGACAAATCCTAGCTGTGCTGTCTGGCAAGGGTGTCTGGATCAAAAGTTGGTTCATGAGCATTACAATTTTTTTGGGCATAAATACAGATCTTTAATAAAATGTATTTAGTGGTTTGCCTGCACATCAGATTTTACACATCTCAGTAAATTCTAAAAAATCAAAAAACACATTGTCCATTTACCAAATGGTTTTATTGCCTTTTTAAGAAAGTCTTGTAAAATATAAATACAAAGGCAGGTGGTTTACTTACAAAGTTTAGACACAGATCTCAAAACATTGCACACACATCTCAAGAAATGATTCAGTCTATATACAATTTAGCTGGACCTCAACACTTTTATAATACAGTTTTAATATTTTACATGAGAAAACAAAAATAGCTCAGTCTTCTTTTGTTTTTAAATTAGAGCATAAAACATTTGAACGTATGTATATATTTATATATGTATAGGAGGTGTGTGCACACATATATATAAATGCATACGTATATATACACACATATATGCACACACTCAATTTAAGTGTGAAATCTAACATTTCAGAGATCTTAAATTAGAATACAAAAATTCAAACAAATCTCTATGGATAATATATATATATTTATATTTATATATTTAGAATTTCGTTTATATTACAAAACATTGGATCATATCCAACAAACGCTTACCAAAAAACAGGTAATTTCTGTAAACATAAAAAAACGTCATGAAGTGCCAACAACTCCTCATAATCTGCATGACTTTCGAGTACAAATTATAAAGTATCTTTCGTGCCTTCAGTGCTTTGTAAAAGTCAAAAGTTTTAATAATAAAAAAAAAATTGATAATATTAAAATAAAACGTACAAGTAAAAACATAATTAAATTTTTCCAAAGCAAATGTGCACTGAACCTTTCAGGACCATAGAAATTTATTTAGAGCTTTTGGAAAAAACAAAACAAAAAAAAAAAACATTAAAAAAAAATTAAAAATAAAACAGTCCAATATATAATAATCTTCTTTTTTACACTTATTTATAGAATAGTGTTCTCTCTCTATAGCACATATTCACAAAATAAGCATCCGTTTTATATTACACTGTTAGGTAAGGGCCTGGCTTCTTAACAGCTGGCATACGACGTGTCTCCTTCAGGATCCAAGCACTCGATGAACGATCCAAGTAATGTTTGCAGTTCACTCATAAATTCCACAAGCTCGAGCAGTTCTTTGCTGTCTGGACTGAAGCCTTCAAGATCGTCTGGAGAGGAAAAGAGCTGGCTTAAAGATACTTGCTTGTAGAATTCTGCTTCGGTAATGCTAACTACTTCAAGGTGAGGATACTCGCTTCGGAATGATTCCGAGGACGTCTTTAAACGCTTGGCCACATCTGACAGAAGCAACCAATTTCTGGGCCTAGAAGAAAGAAAAAAAAAAACGTAAGATAATGTTCAAAGTTTTTCTATAATATTAATATACACAAGCCTCACAAGCAGACATGTCTACAAATAGTAGGACATAAAAGAGAACCAGTCACAATTAGGCCCTTTTCTCCCGATGTACAGAGGGTCAGGGGTCACCAGAAGTCCTAGAGTAGCTGTTCTATCAACTGCCTGACCTAACACACTATGCACTCAGGAGACTGAGGTGGTGTGTGAGGGCAGGCAGTTGACAGGCTGGCATGTGTCAGATTTCAGGTGATCTCTGACACCTGGTAAATAGGTAAAAGGGCTATCTGACCATAGACTATTGGAAAAAGAGTCTAATGGGGAAACGTTTGGCAAAAATTCAAGTTGCGGTATTAGCTAATGGGGTACAGCTGTCAGATCAGTTGATTCAGAAGTAGGCAATCTGTCTAGGTTTTATTTCTGGCACTAATATCTTGGGTATTTTATACAGCAGCCAAATTGTTGCTAAGAATATATTACAGCATAGTTTATCTCTGGCGTAAAGGTAGTATCTCTGTTACAGTTTAGCTATGGTAATATGAGAAATTAATGTTTAGTTTTGGGTTGATGGTTAAGAACTAGAGAAAATGGGTTGACGAGATGGGTAAGACATTTAAAGCTGAAGTTCAGTCAAGGCTAAACCTACTCCCACCACCCCCATTCTAAGACTATTCTATCTACCTTGTGAAAGAAAAGATGCTCTACTTACCTATTCTGAAGTCGCTCTGGTTCGGTCACTTGATCTCTCCAAATGGAGGCTTTAGTGAAAAGGAGAGATCACGGACAACAGCTGCAAATGTCTGTGCAGTGACGCCACCCATAGGCTTACTATGGGGCATTCTGTGTCAGTTGTCCCTCCTCTACACTAAAGCCGGAGCCCGATCACGTGACCAGACTGGAACGGCTTTAGAATAGGTAATGTGACAGCAGGAAGGTAAAGTCACCTGGTTGCATCCAGGGGGGTAGATATATTTCTCCCAGATTCAGGCTTTATGCTGACTTATACAACTAGGCGGAGAGTTGTATAAGCCCAGCTGAGGCTAGTAGGCTCATGGATGACTCATACCTCTAGGGAGAGTGTGGGGCGTCGTACAGACAGGGAGTTGATGAGGCCAGCTGAAGCTTGTCAGCTCATTTAGGCCTCTATAAGAACTCCCAGATTCATTAGATGTTAGCTCATGCCTGGAAGCAGACCTGTGTGGACTGTCTAGGGAGAGTGAACCCCTGTGCGGTGAGGCAAAGCCTGTGTGGCTATTTGTTTGGACTTTTACTAAACCAGGGACTTAGGGACTAGGACAGCACCAGGCTGATCCCAGTTGTTAGTTTAGGAAACCTGCATGTTTAGTCAGAGGTCAAACTGACCAGGATTTATTTTGTTTGTTTCTTTTTGGCTTTGCTGTGTTTTTGTCACTGTACATAGAGAAATAAACCGCACCTTTTGATTTTGAAAACCACAACCTCCGTCTGCTGGCCCTGTTTTTGTGTGGGGAGCCCAACCAGGGGGTCACACACACCCGCTACCGAGTTAACCCCCTCACAGTTGGTGGAGAACCAGTGGCAGTTTTTTTTAAGCCAGCATGGAGGAGATACTGAAACAGCTGGCTCTAGCAAATGCCAATCAACAGCAGACAAATGCAGGTTTGCAAAGGAGCCTTGCAGCCCAGCAGCAAGCTCATCAACAAGCCCAGCAGCAATCTGAGGCCCGCTTCATAGACCTGTTACAGAAGCAAGAGCAGAGACTACAACAAGTGGAAGCAGTAATGCAGCAACGTCCGCAGACCAGTGAGGAAAGCCGTCCCACTAATACCGCGTCCTTTGGGGTGAGTCGTTTATTGACAAAAATGACTGGAGAGGATGATCCAGAGGTATTTTTGACCACATTTGAAAGGACTGCTGAAAGAGAAAAGTGGCCTGAGGAGCAGTGGGCTGGACTGGTGGCTCCTCTGTTAACTGGTGAATCGCAGAAGGCTTACTATGACCTAGAGCCTGACCAAGCAAAAGACTATGTGATGCTAAAAGCTGAAATATTGGCAAGGCTGGGTGTCACCCTGGCTGTCCGGGCTCAGCGTGTGCATAACTGGACTTTCCAGCTTGGAAAACCCCCCAGGTCTCAAATGTATGATCTCATTCACCTGAGCAGGAAGTGGCTACAGCCAGAGACTTTGTCCGCACCAGAGATTGTGGAACGTGTTGTAATGGATCGGTTTTTGAGAGCTCTTCCTACTGCCATCCAAAAGTGGGTAAGCCATGGAGACCCAGAGACGGCCGGTGGTCTTGTGGATCGTGTAGAGAAATACTTGGCTACAGAGAACCTGACGGCCTCTTCCAGAGACACTCGGACTTTCCACCCTAAGACCAGACCATCCCCAGGGGCGGATAAGAGGATTCCAAGGGGTGAGGGTGGAGAGAGTGAGAGGGTGGGAGCTCTACCCCAAGTTTGGCGAGAACAGCCTGGGAAATCAGCGGCTCAAGAGGCCGCAAGAAGGATCGTTTGCTACCGCTGCCGGCAAGCGGGACATATTGCAGCCAATTGCCCGGTTGTGGAGGAACCCATGCAGTGTGACTTTCTGACGGGCAGACGTCAGTCGCTGTGTGCGACAGTCGCATGCACTGCCATTCGAGGAACTGAGAAACATTTATGCAAAATGTGTATTAATGGTAGAAATGTTGTGGTATTACTGGATTCAGGTAGCCTTGTGACCCTGATAAAGGCTGAATTAGTTAAAACAGAGGTCTCTGGGAATAGCAAGGTAGCTGTTATTTGTGTGCATGGGGACACCCGAGAGTATCCAGTGACTACAGTGTGTTTCGAGACCCCCAAAGGTACCCTCTCTCATCCAGTGGGCTTAGTATCTCAGTTACCGCATGACGCCATTGTGGGAAGGGATTTTCCGAAGTTCTGGGAACTGTGGGATGATCCTGAGCCCCCCACTGGTGCCCCTATGTACCAGGAATGTGATAGCCAGAACTCCTCTGAGAGTGGTGAGGACTCTCCAGAATTTCCCTTGTCAGTATTTGCAGGGGAGACTCAAGAAACTGGAGAGGAGCCCACCTCCTCAGACGAAAACCTACCGTCTGTGGAGTTTTCTGATCTGGAGGTTCACAGGGAAAATTTTGCCACAGAACAGTTAAAAGACCCCGCCCTAATAAAGGCACGGGAAAACGTAGTGGAAATAGATGGCGAGTTAGTGAACCCAGATAATACCTGCACTTACCCATACTTCAGCGTAGAGAAGGACCTACTGTATCGGGTGGCAAAAAGGGCAGAAGAAACCGTTGAGCAGCTGGTGGTGCCCAAACCTTACAGGAAGTTGGTGTTGGAGTTGGCCCATGGGCACATTCTTGGAGGTCATCTGGGGACAGAGAAAACCCGAGAGAGGGTATTACAGAGATTCTATTGGCCTGGGGTGATGAAGGACATAGAAAATTATTGTTCCTCCTGCCCTGTGTGTCAGAGGTCGGCCCCGATGCCACATTTCCGTAGCCCGCTGGTCCCTCTACCCATCATTGAGGTCCCGTTTGAGAGAATCGCAATGGATTTGGTAGGTCCTATAATCAAGTCCGCTAGGGGGCACCAGTACATATTGGTTATAATGGACTATGCCACCCGTTATCCAGAAGCGATCCCTCTCAGAAATACCTCGGCCAAAACCATAGCCAAAGAGCTATCTCTTGTTTTTAGCCGGGTGGGTATTTGTAAAGAACTGCTTACGGACCAAGGTACACCCTTTATGTCCCGGGTTATGAAAGAGCTGTGTAAATTGCTCAAAGTGACGCAATTGCGTACATCTGTGTATCACCCCCAAACCGATGGGCTGGTTGAAAGATTCAACAAAACCCTAAAACAAATGTTGAAGAAAGTGGTGGATAGAGATGGAAAGGATTGGGACTGTCTACTTCCTTATTTGATGTTTGCTATTAGGGAGGTGCCCCAATCCTCTACGGGATTCTCCCCCTTTGAGTTACTGTATGGGAGACACCCAAGAGGGCTGTTGGATATTGCCAAGGAAACTTGGGAAAGTGAGAGTTCTCCCCACAGGAGTGTGATTGAGCATGTCGCCCTGATGCAAGATCGAATTGCACAGGTAATGCCCATCGTGAAGGAACATTTGGCCCAAGCGCAGTTGGCACAGCAGAGAGTGTACAACCGTGGAGCAAAGACCCGTACCTTTTCCCCGGGGGATAGGATATTGGTACTTGTCCCTACGGTTGAAAGTAAATTCCTTGCCAAATGGCAAGGCCCCTACGAGATAATGGAAAAAGTGAGCGAAGTGAATTACAAGGTCAGACAACCAGGAAGGCGAAAGCCCGAACAGATATATCACGTTAATCTGTTGAAAGCCTGGAGGGATAGAGAGTCCCTAGTCGCAGAAACTTGGTCACCAGCTCAAACTGGTTGCGTGATTCCGGAGGTTGGAATAGCAGCCAGCTTGTCACAACCCCAACAACAGGAGGTTAAGGAGTTTGTGCTCCGCAACAAGGAGGTATTCTCTGAGCTGCCGGGACAAACATCTGGGGTAGAGCATGACATCATTACCCCGCCCGGTGAAAGGGTGAAGTTAAAACCCTATCGGATCCCAGAGGCCCGACGGGAGGCAATACGGGAGGAAGTACAGAAAATGCTGAACTTAGGGGTGATAGAGGAGTCCCAAAGTGATTGGTCTAGTCCCATTGTGTTGGTGCCTAAACCGGATGGGAGCTGGCGATTTTGTAACGATTTTCGTCAGTTGAACAAAGTTACAAAATTTGACACCTACCCCATGCCACGTATAGATGAGTTGATCGACCGGCTGGGAACAGCCCGATACATGACGACTCTTGACCTCACAAAAGGGTATTGGCAAATTCCCCTGGCCAAGTCGGCCAAAGAGAAAACCGCATTTGTAACCCCAGACGGGGCGTTCCAATATAAGAGAATGCCGTTCGGGTTACAGAATGCGCCGGCCACATTCCAGCGGAAAATGGACCAGATACTGAGGCCCCATCGGAAGTATGCTGCGGCTTACCTGGATGACGTAATTGTCCATAGCACAGATTGGGCATCACATCTGCCAAAAGTGCAAGCAGTCCTAGATTCTATCCGGGAAGCGGGGTTTACGGCTAACCCCAAGAAGTGTACCATTGGGCAGGAGGAGGCCAAATATCTTGGGTACACCATTGGCAGGGGAGTAATAAAACCCCAACTCAACAAAGTCGAGGCCATCCAGAGTTGGCCACGTCCCAACAGCAAGAAGCAGGTACGAGCCTTTCTGGGAATCGCGGGTTATTATCGGCGCTTCATTCCCCACTTTGCTTCTAAGGCTGTGCCCCTAACCAACCTGACGAAAGGGAAAGGGTCGGTCATGATTAAATGGACCCCCGAGGCTGAGGCAGCATTCCAATTCTTGAAACAAGCCTTATGTAGCCAGCCAGTGTTGTACTCACCCGACTTCTCTAAAGACTTTGTCGTACAAAGTGATGCGTCAGATGTGGGGTTAGGAGCAGTATTGTCCCAGGTCTGGAACGGGGAAGAGCACCCAGTCATTTACCTCAGCAGGAAGTTGAAGTCCCATGAGGTAAATTACGCCACCGTTGAAAAGGAGTGTTTAGCGGTGAAGTGGGCTCTAGATTCCCTTCGGTACTACCTGCTAGGTAGGCACTTTGACATGGTTACGGATCACGCTCCGTTAAAGTGGATGGCTCAAAACAAGGAAACAAATAGAAGAGTGAATAGGTGGTTCCTGGCCCTCCAGGAATTCAACTTCACAGTAAAGCATCGCCCTGGCGTTCAAATGGGGAATGTGGATGCTTTGTCTCGAGTACATGAATGCCTGATTGCTGGTGTTCCAACCCCGAGGTTAAAACAAGAGGGGGGGTATGTGACAGCAGGAAGGTAAAGTCACCTGGTTGCATCCAGGGGGGTAGATATATTTCTCCCAGATTCAGGCTTTATGCTGACTTATACAACTAGGGTGGAGAGTTGTATAAGCCCAGCTGAGGCTAGTAGGCTCATGGATGACTCATACCTCTAGGGAGAGTGTGGGGCGTCGTACAGACAGGGAGTTGATGAGGCCAGCTGAAGCTTGTCAGCTCATTTAGGCCTCTATAAGAACTCCCAGATTCATTAGGTGTTAGCTCATGCCTGGAAGCAGACCTGTGTGGACTGTCTAGGGAGAGTGAACCCCTGTGCGGTGAGGCAAAGCCTGTGTGGCTATTTGTTTGGACTTTTACTAAACCAGGGACTTAGGGACTAGGACAGCACCAGGCTGATCCCAGTTGTTAGTTTAGGAAACCTGCATGTTTAGTCAGAGGTCAAACTGACCAGGATTTATTTTGTTTGTTTCTTTTTGGCTTTGCTGTGTTTTTGTCACTGTACATAGAGAAATAAACCGCACCTTTTGATTTTGAAAACCACAACCTCCGTCTGCTGGCCCTGTTTTTGTGTGGGGAGCCCAACCAGGGGGTCACACACACCCGCTACCGAGTTAACCCCCTCACAGTAAGTATAGCATCTTTCCTTTCACAGGGTACATAGACTAGGCTTAGAATGGGGGTGACAGTAGATTTACCAAAACCATATAACACAAGGGTCAAACCTAAACACTTTCAATTTGTATGCAATCAGGCAGACCCTTGCACTACATAGCTAAAGGTAAACTGAATAAGAAAATTGTATAATGTATGGCCAAGCCTTCGTTAGATTTTGACTGAACTTCCACTTGAAGGTCAGAATTAGAATGAGGGTTAGGATAAATTGCTTAGGGTTCCAGAAGTGTTACACCAAAGCATTAGGGGATTAACTACCACTACATATTGGGAACAAGGTTATTGGTGCTGCAAATTTATGTGACAAAATAGTTTGTGCCGACATGTTTCTGTAATAAACAGCCGCAACGGTTTGTAAATAGTAGAAAATCAATGTATTGCACAAAAGATGCATCTCCAAACTGATATTGGCACTATCATCTCAGACATGGTAAAGCAAGAGTGTTTTATACATCTAGATAAAATGTGGGAAACGCTATTCTAATAAATACAGAACCACCACAGCTAATTTACAGATGTGAGAATCCATATGTGAACATTTTTACATCTTTGCTACCTGTTGCTCTAATGCTGGCCATACAATATATGAAAAATCGGCCGAAATCCGCTCATTTAGACAGTTTGTAATTTTTTTGGCCAGTTAATGGCCCCAACGAATGATAAATTGAACGGTTAAAGTGTTTCCCATCCAAACTGTTTGCACTAGATATATGTGAAAAAAAAAAAAAGAAATTGATTCATTTATGTCTATTGAACAATCTATCGGTCATTACATGATGGCACTATCGTTTGCTCTCACGGCCGAATGTTTTGGTTCAAACGATTTTTCGGATAGTGTATGGCCAGCATAACAGAAGAAATCACTATTGAAGTCAGTGGGTAATACAGACCTCTAACCAGCAGAGATTGCTAAAGAAATGTTATGGTTCTGGAACTCCACATTGGAGCTGCCAAGATTGATCCATATATAGAGCCACCCCAATACACTCCACACAAAACTGAAATATATTTTTTGTTGCAATTCTTCCGAGACACATGGGATCTGACCATCCAGAATCAAACATTCAGATCCCCATCACCAATCCTACACTCGCATTCACAATGCCATGCATGTTTTACCTCCCATTACTTCATCTGGGTCCATATAAATGGGGATATCTTGGTTTAAAAAAAAATCCTGTGACAAACAACGTTTACTGATCAAAATTAGAACGGGGTGTGAGAAGTACAGCAAACAAAAGTGTGGCTCCTAAGGTGGCACCCCACAGCCTTATATCACCGTCTTCAATGCTAGTATCCACGGCTCAAAGTAAATAAGAAACAAAAGTGAAGGGAAAAAGGAGACTGCACACTGAGCCCTTTAGAAAGGCAATTACTAATCAGATTCCAAACAAAAGATGACTAATCTTTGCTGCTGGCAAGATGAGATTTGTCTAAGGAAGCCAATTAAAGTATTTAGGATATTGCCAAATGTTTTATAGGGGTTTGAAGACACCGAGAACATTACAATACAATCAGAGAGATCCTGCATAACAGCACTTTCTGCAATCAGGCCTAGTAGGATCCACAACTAGCAAATCGTGCTAACTGACAAAATGACTCCCAAGTACCAGAAAGCCATTCACAAACAACTTGGGGAGAAACAAGAACAAAGCTTATACACCACAGATAGACTTTCAATTGATTAACCTTTAATTAGCAGAACAAGGACATCAGAGTGCAAAGGAAATTTGTACATACTACAAAATGGAAATGGACAACACACCGTAATTACGCAAGGTTGTGAAAGCGAATAGACCTTAATCTAACTAGCAGATAACACAAAGCATCTTAAATGCGTATCTTGCAGCTTATTATACACGGAATATCACAAAAGTGCCATAACATTTTACCCTTAATGAGATAATAAAGCATGAAAGAGGAGCGACTCAAAAATGGTCTCTGCTTAATTGTGCCGTGAACGAGCGGATGGCTATACTATATATAATTTATTCCATCGCTGTGTGCAGTCTGTGAGAAATATAGTCATGTTTCATTGCTGCTAAATTGCTGGCAGTAACATATAACCCTCAGTCATGTGTATTCAAACCAATGGCAACAAACCTGGCTCATGCTGCTATGTGCATTCCAATCAGTCACTAACAATGTTATATGGAAAGCAGGTTATATGTAGGCATGCCAATTTTTTCATGCCATACCTACCTTTGTCTAGTCTGACCCTTGTTGGGACCTGAAATGCTGTTTTTTCCCCCTTTCCTAAACAATATTTAGCTGTGCGTGTATGTACACGCACACCTACAATACTGGTTTGGAAAACACCAAATAATCAATAAAGAGAATAAAAAAAATAAAAGAAAACACCAAATAAAAAACCCCAAAAGACAATATAAGCCTTTGGCATGCCAGAATTATCCTCTTTAAACCTTTGAACTACTAAATCTTAAAAACGTTAACTTACCCTTGTGAAAGGGAGACTTGGACGTTGTAGCAAGGCAGAAGAGGATTGTCAGAGAACTCAAATTCAAAGGCATCGACACAGTCATCCTCATCATCTGGACCCGGAGGATTAGCCAGGACATCAAACCCACTTTCCTCTTTTGGATCTATGAGAGAGAGAGAGAGAGAGAGAGAGAGAATTACGTTAATAGGATCAAACTAAAACATACACATTCTTCACTTTCAGATTGGAAATGTTTAAAGTGGTCATAACAGGACCCCTATTATAGCTCCACAGATTGCACTGTTTAATACTTTAAACGACCCTTCTCTGTTTACTGACGAGTTATATGGCAGGCACAGAATAGTGGAAGTTAGTCATTTTTATTTCTCTAAACTTTTCATAAAAGAGGCACAGTGGGGTTGATTTACTAAAACTGGAGCGCAAAATCGTGTGCAGCTGTGCATGGTAGCCAATCAGCTTTTTCAAGTAGGTTCTGACAAAAAAACTTGAAGCTGATTGGTTTCTACGGAGAGCAGCACCAGATATTGCACTCCCCGGTTTTAGTAAATCTCCCCCACTGTGACAAGCACACAGAATTATTAAAATTAAAAATCATTACATGTAGAAATCCTATCCTGTTTTGCTCACACAAATGCCTGTGCTTATGGGTTTCCTTATGTCTGAGTTAAAGTGTAGCTGTTGTGCATAGTGGAGCCCAGGGGTAGGCAACCTTAAAGAAGTGGAGATCTACCTGAACAACATGGGAGAAGTCAAAGATCACCGGGCACAGTGTCGCCTCCTCACACCGGATTTAAATCTCTAATTACCGTACTACTCTGTCGCAATCACGTGCATTGCACAGCCATCATGGGTTTATATCAGGGGGTGAGGAGGCAACATATTGCCTCCTCACCATCTGTCAAATGCACTCAGATCGCTTTTCAGGGGAGCTGCAGTGCCTGCTTCACTTGTGAATGAGCCCTTAGTTGCATTCGGCAGCAGCACCCTTAGGGCTCATTCACATGTAAAGTTAGGGGGTGGTAAAACAATGCAGTTAAGTAGCGGTTCTGGTTGGAGTTTTGGTGCACTTTCAGAAAGTGCACCAAATCTGCAAGATAAGATAGAAGCCTATGGCTAAGCACAGCAAACCCGCAGGGAAGCTGAAGATACACTTCACTGCACCTGCGATGTGGGTAAACCACAGCACATCACTGTGAAAGCAGCCCTATACTATTACGCCCAGTGTATTGCTTCACACTGACCTGAAGAACTTTTATTTTCTGCTGCTGGCACCACTTTGGAGTCCGCTAGCTGGGATAAGGGGTGGAGTGCATTTGGTATCACTCCGCATGGGACAGGAGCCGGAACTACAGAGGAGACATCGGCTTATGGGGCTCTTGCTCCCTATTACACCTCTAACTTTACAAGTAGTTGGGTCAGCAAGCCCAGACCGCGATCTACCAGTCACCTGTCCATGATCTACAGGTTGCAGACCCCTGCTGGAGCCATTTTGTAAATTAGAGCACGAAAAAAGGCTTTTCATTTTCTGGGAGTTTGTGTTATTAATGTGACAGAAGGCACACAGACACACCTAAAGCCGTAGCAATCTCAGGGATTCATATTGGATCACTCAGCTAAATATTGCTTCGGTCACAAATGCCTTATAAAAAGTATCAGGTGCAAAGTCACAGGAATAAAGAAACTCAACAAAAAAGGAATGTTCTCTTTCCTTCCTCCATCAGTTAAAAGTGAATTGCAGAAAACCACTTCAGACCTGCTAAACGTAGGTCAAACAACATGAAGTATAAAATGTTCTGGTAATGCCTGTCTAAACTGTGTTCAGTATCTGATTTGTTGGTGACTTGGGAGGATTTATCCTCACCGGAAGACGAGTAGGACAGAGATCGATAGACTACCCATTAATCAGGCACGCGTATAAACACAGTTTTGTGGCACTGGCACTCCAAATATGAAATAGTTAAGAGCTGCTGTTTATACTCACCACAGACAGAGCTGCCATAGAAATCCCAGGAAAGTCCAGGGTCGTCTCCATTTCGCCCTTGTAAGTCTGTTAAATATTCTAGATGACAAAAAAAAAAAAAAGGAGTAAATAATCTGAAATGCATTAACCCAAAAGGAAAGCTTGTCACATGTGACTATTATTTCATATCATTACAGCAATTGTCTTTGTCAGAGATATATATTATATATACATACATACATACATATATACACAAACACACACACACACACTTATTTTGAAGGACAGATCCGTATCTTTAGCTATTGATATATAAACTTTTAGTTTTGTAAAAGTTTGCTATTGATCTGCTGAAAACAAATTTTATACAAACAGCCTTTGTAAAATTGCAACTTGACCAATCTTTTTTTCAAGTAAGTATTTAGCATGCTTATTTGCACAGGTAGTGTATGTACTCTGCTTAGACCATAAAGTAAAAGTTTTGGTTATTTTAACAAAAATAGGATTTTTATAACAGCTTACCTGTAAAATCCTTTTCTTGGAGTACACCACGGGACACAGAGCTAGTCATTACATAATGGGTTAAGGGTCACCAGCGGTGATTGGACACTGGCACAACCAATGGAAGACAGTTCCCCTCCATATAACCCCTCCCATCAGGGAAGTACCTCAGTTTTGTAGCAAAGCAGTAAGGTTCCCATAAGAAGGGTGGGACCTCTGTGTCCCGTGGTGTACTCCAAGAAAAGGATTTTACAGGTAAGCTGTTATAAAAATCCTATTTTCTTTATCGTACACCACGGGACACAGAGCTAGTCATTACATAATGGGACGTCCCAGAGCAATGCTCATATGAAGGGGGGGAGACACAGATCAAACCGACCGCTTGCGGACCAGAAGCCCTATACTGCTGCCTGCAGCACACTTCGCCCGAAGGCGGAATCCTCATGTCCTTTCACATCTATTTGATAGAATTTGGAAAATGTATGGACTGAGGACCAAGTTGCAGCCTTACAGATCTGAGCCATCGAAGCCTGGTGGTGCACTGCCCATGAAGCACTTATCGCCCTGGTAGAGTGCGCCTTAACAGGAAAAGGAGGAGTCCTGTTCTTTAAACCATAAGCTTGAATAATTACTTGTCTAATCCACCTGGAAATGGTGGATTTTGATACCGCTTGGCCCTTCTTGGGACCATCTGGTAAAATAAACAAAACATCTGTTTTACGTATCTGAGCGGTTGCTTGCAGATACACCCTTACCGCTCTCACTAGATCTAGAGAGTGTAATAATTTTTCCCCCGCCGTCCGCGGGTTTGGAAAAAAGGAAGGCAGAACAATGTCTTGATTCAAGTGAAAAGCCGACACCACCTTAGGTAGAAAAGCCGGATGGGGTCGTAGTACGATCTTGTCCTTGTGACAAATTAGATAAGGCTCTTTACAAGAAAGAGCTGCTAGCTCTGATACTCTCCTAGCAGAAGCTATAGCAATCAGAAAGGCCAATTTCCTACTTAATATAATTAAAGGAATATGGCGAATAGGTTCAAAAGGTTGCTTTTGCAACACTGACAATACCAAATTCAAATCCCATGGACACAAGGGAGACCTGACTGGAGGATTTATCCTCAGTACCCCCTGAATGAATGTCCGAACTAGGGAGTGAGATGCCAATGGTCTCTGAAAGAAGACTGATAGAGCCGATATTTGCCCTTTGATGGTGCTAAGGGCTAATTTCATATCCACTCCTAACTGGCAAAAAGCAAGAATCCTACTTATTTCATATTTCAGAGGATTCCAACTTCTGGATTCACACCAGGAAACGTATGCTTTCCAGACTCTATGATAGATGAGTCTGGAGGCTGGCTTTCTAGCCTTAATGAGCGTAGAAAGAACCAGGCCAGAGACCCCTCTCTTTTTCAAAATGTGGGTCTCAGCAGCCAGGCCGTCAAATTTAGCCTTTGTAAGGAAGGGTGGAATACTGGACCCTGTGACAACAGGTCGTGTCGAAGTGGAAGCTTCCAGGGCCTTCCTATCGCCATTTTTACGATCTCGGCATACCAAGGCCTCCTGGGCCAGTTTGGGGCCACTAGGATTACTGGTATTCCCTCCTCCTTGATCCTGCGAAGCAGTCTTTGTAGAAGAGGGATCGGAGGGAATGCATAGATCAGTGAGAACTGATTCCATGGAGTTATTAGAGCGTCTGTCCCGTAGGCTAGAGGATCTCTCGTTCTGGACACAAAGTTGTCCAATTTCTTGTTGAACCTGGAAGCTAGCAGGTCTACATCTGGGTTTCCCCATCTCAGACATATGGCCTGAAAGATCTCTGGGTGAAGAGACCACTCTCCTGGTAGCAGCTGCTGACGACTCAGGTAGTCTGCTTGCCAGTTTTCTATCCCTGGAATGAAGATTGCAGAGATGCAAGGTACATGCTCTTCTGCCCATGCCAAGATCCGGTTCACCTCTCTTTGGGCTGCCCGACTGTGGGTGCCTCCTTGGTGATTGATGTAAGCTACTGCCGTAGCATTGTCGGATTGAACCCGAACTGGGTAGCCCTGTAACCTGTATGTCCAGGTTTTGAGGGCTAGATATACCGCCCGGATCTCTAGCACATTGATGGGCAGGATCCCCTGAGTCTTGGCCCAGGTTCCCTGGGTAGAAGCCTCCTCGAATACTGCACCCCAGCCCGATAGACTGGCATCCGTAGATACCACCTTCCAGGCCACTGGGAGGAAGGACTTTCCCTTCCGTAAATTCCTGGCTTCTAGCCACCAATTGAAGCTGTGGCGTACTTGTGAGGACAGGCGCATGGGTATATCCAGAGCTTGGCTCTTCCTGTTCCAGGAGGCTAAAATATTGCCTTGAAGTAGTCTCGAATGAAACTGGGCGTAAGGGACCGCCTCGAAGGAGGCTACCATCTTTCCCAATAGTCTCATGCAAAGGCGAATAGACGGCCTCTTGTTTGCTTTGACCTTGTGGATCAGGTCTTTCAGAGACTGTATCTTTGGCTCTGGCAGGTATACCCTGTTTTGGGCTGTATCTATGATCATGCCCAGGTACACTATCCTTCTTTGGGCCTGGAGAGAGGATTTTTGTAAGTTTATAATCCATCCTAAATGCTCCAGGTATCCTACTGTAGTGTCTACAGCGTGATCCAATCCCTCCTTTGACTGATCTATTAATAGTAGATCGTCTAGATAGGCTGTTACCGCAATGCCCCGTGTTCTTAGGTTTGCTAACAGAGGAGCTAGCACCTTTGTGAATACTCTGGGCGCGGTGGCTACACCAAATGGCAGAGCCACAAATTGAAAGTGGCGATCTTCTACCGCAAACCTTAGGAATCTTTGGTGAGCGGGGAGGATTGGTATGTGTAGATATGCGTCTTTGATATCTATGGACGCAATGAATTCTCCGCCTTTTAAAGTAGCGACCACGGATCGAATCGTTTCCATTCGAAAATGGCGAACGTTCAGAAACTGGTTTAGATTTTTTAGATCCAGGATGGGTCTGACTTCTCCGTTCGGTTTTGGAATCACAAAGAGGTTTGAGTAAAAACCTGAACCTTGCTCCTTTTGGGGTACCTCTGTAACCACACCTTGAGCTATTAAGTGATTCAAACCTTTGAAGAAGGATCCTCTTTTTTGTGGATCCTTGGAGAGTCTTGAACTTCGGAATTGAGAAGATGGGATCTCTCGAAATTCCAGTCTGTACCCTGAGGATATTGTGGATACCACCCATTTGTCCTGGGTTTCTGTCCGCCAAGTCGCTGAGAACTGACGAAGCCTTCCCCCCACTCGGCCGAGCGGGGGCGCCCCTTCAATGAGAGGTTTTGGGGGCTTGCTTATTAGCTCTTGAACCCCACGGCTTCTTGTTCTTCTGAGCCTGTTCTTTGGCTTTTTTGGGCGGCTGAAAAGGCCGTCGCCACTGGCTGGAGTCCGATTTCCCGGGAGCTGGGGAGAGAGTGTGTTTAAAACAAGGTCTCTTGTTTTTCTTTCTCTCAGGTAAAAGTGTCGTTTTACCACTTGATATCTTTTGGATATATCTTTCTAAATCTTCCCCAAAAAGGCGTTCGCCATGGAACGGGAAACTTGCCAACAACTTTTTGCATGGGGCTTCCGCTGACCAATGCTTAAGCCAAAGTACTCTGCGCATCTGTACCAGCTGGAGTGTAAGGCGTGATGCCTGTATGATAGAATCTCTCATGGCATCCACTGTGAAGCATAAGGCTTTAGGTAAATTCTCCCAATTTTTAGCCTGCTCTGAAGGCAGCTCCTTCAGCCCCTGCTTTACCTGTTGGCTGACGACCTGACACATACCGACTGCTGCTACTGCAGGTTGGATAATTGAGCCGGCCAAAAGGAAGGAGGATTTCAGTAAGGATTCCAACTTCTTCTCAGAAGGATCTTTAAACACTTGTACATTATCCACTGGACATGTCAGGTTTTTATTTACACAAGAAATAGCCGCATCTACCGTAGGCAGGCTCCATTTCTTTAAAAAATTTTCCTCCATAGGATAAAGAATGTTAAACTTTTTTGGAGGTGAAAAACGCTTATCTGGATGTTGCCAGTCTGCGTACAATAGATCCTCTAGTAACGGATGAACCGGGAAGGAGCATGCACCTTGCAGGGATCTTAATGATCCTAGGGAGGAGACAGGTGATTCTGTTACCTCCAAAGAGGGTAACCTAAATGCAGCTCGCACGGCTCCTGCATAGCATTGCACCTGTGACTTTAAAATCTGGGATACCGAAAAAGGCTCATCCGATATCCCTGATCCGTCTGACTCCTCATCCTCTGCTGATGTAGCCTCCTCCTCATCCTCCTCCTCCTCAGGTACTTCTGAAGGGAGGTCCAATACTGGAGGAGATCTGCTTCGCTTATTGTCCTTTTTAGAGGATTTAGCGATTAAAGTAGCAATTTTCTCCTCCAGATTATTTAGGGCAGCTGATAAAGTGTCCTCAGTGACATATGCAGGCCCAGGCTTCACTGGGGAAGCCGCCATACCTGACAGAGGTAATGGCTCATCCTGTACAGGTGCTTTTGGCAACACAGGAGA
Organism: Rana muscosa; assembly: GCA_029206835.1. Classification (NCBI taxonomy): domain Eukaryota; kingdom Metazoa; phylum Chordata; class Amphibia; order Anura; family Ranidae; genus Rana; species Rana muscosa. The sequence goes on from CM055117.1 coordinate 271,652,488, forward strand.
GGAAGGTACCGAGTCAGCACAGCTAGAGCCCCCTGTCTCAGGCGGCGGTGCTCTTTTATCTCTTTTTGTCCGCATTACTTCCCCTGGAAGACTTACTGTTCAGACAAAATACAAGGTACCTAAATGCATATACTACCGTGTTCAGTTTAGCAAATACATTAAGTATGCAACTTTTAACACATAACTATGCATAACATGGATGTCTTCTAGGAAGTACCCAATCCAACCACATGGAGTCTTACGTCCCTGTATAGCTGCTGTGTTTCTCTGCCAGGAACAAGAGAACTAACGAGCTTGCTTGCTGCTGCAGTGCTTTTTACACTGACAGTCTTTTAAATTTGGCGCCGTTTCTGTGCCTGCGCGCGCCACGTGCCCGCGCACGCCTCGGCCCCCCCCCTCCGATAAAGCGCGCTCCCGCGCGCGCGCGGCCTTTAGCGCTATGGTGGTGGCCATAGTGAGAGAGGACTCTCATCAGCCCCTGTCCCCACTTACCTGCATCTGCAGGTGTCTGTATCGGCCACCGGAAGGAGGAGCGGGGTGCTCAAGCAAGCTCAGCAGCGGAGGTGACGAGCAGTGTACTTCGCCGAAGCCGACACTGAACAGAGTGAGGTGAGTATATTCAGCTCTTTACTCCCCCCAGTGGTGGAAAAAAAGAAGACATCCACTTTTTGAAAAAGGTCCCAACCTAGTTATGGACCTTCTAATCTCACCTTATCCACGCCGCAGGTTTTTCTGCTGAAAGTTTTCAGACAGATACCAAACTTCACCCTTCACGGTGGGCTATGTGTGCCAACCTTCAGGGATATGGGTTCCTATTTAAAGGATACCTCTCCCCTGGGCCTTGTACAAGACTCTTACCAGGACTTTATAGCGAAATAGCGAAAGTGCTGGATCTTAGAGCCCAGTCCTCCGAAGAGAGACATTACAGGCGACGCCTCATGGATGAGGCCCGGATCCCATCCAGATTCAGCTCATTTGTAGGCGTCTTGGATGGATCCGAAAGCATAGCTCTTTTACCCCCAGAGGGTCTCTTTGGTAGAGCTTTCCTTTAGCACCTCCTAACGCGTCCAACACCTTTCGACACTGGCGAAAAAACTGAGGTACTTCCCTGATGGGAGGGGTTATATGGAGGGGAACTGTCTTCCATTGGTTGTGCCAGTGTCCAATCACCGCTGGTGACCCTTAACCCATTATGTAATGACTAGCTCTGTGTCCCGTGGTGTACGATAAAGAAATTAACATACATACTCACCTCCATGCTGCAGCCCTGGTGTGATGCTGCAAGCTGCCCCCAAGTCCTGGCACCAAGCCCGAGAACCGAGCAATCACATGACTGCTTATCACTCAGTTCTCGGTCTTCCTGGAGCAGAGAGGGGTGACTGCCAGTCCCCTCTCTGCTCTGCTCCTCCAGCGCTCACTGGAGCACTGGGCTGGGGAGGAGGCAGACACAGCTGCTTCAGCTCTCAGCCACATGCTGGCAGCCAAAGCCAGCTGTCAATCAGGCAGCTAGAAGGATCCTGACAATATGGTTGGGATCCTCCAGAGTGTGGAGCGGCTCTGTGACATCACAGCTTTAGCCCACTGTCAGCTGATTTGCATCACCGAAGAGCGAAAGTAAGTGCGCTGACGTTATTTATAAGAGAAGAATGGGCAAAAATGTGACTATACTTCTCTTTTAACACTTATTTAACTCTATCTAAGAATTGAAATGGGGAAGAATTTGCTGTATTAATGCAAGTAAAATATAGGCAGTTAAATAGGTTTTCAGAAGTGCACAAGATTTACTAAGTGGTATCACTTTAGCCTGAATGAGTACTGCCAGCATTTCTTTTGGTTGCAGGTAAACATTTCAGTGTCAAGTAAGAACCTTAGAAATCAGCATCTATAGCACTTCATAGTCTAAACAGGCAAGCTTTTGACAGCAGGGGCAGTGCAAGTGTCATGTGACAGCACGAGAGCTATTAAACCTTCAGGTTAAACCAGGTTTCAATCTGGTCCCTGGGATTTATTTTTTATTATGCGACAGCTAAGATCATACTTTTGCTACCTAATTTAGCTGTCTTTAGCATGGTAGACAGAGGGGAAAGAAACAACCATCACATCTGCACAGCAAGGCTGCCAGCAACTGTCTCCTGCTGTCTTATAATCAGAAAATGCCCTTGATAAGAGGTAACATGCGAACATTTTCTTCTTAGAGAAGGCGCATAAATATACACAAGTCTTCTCTTTGTCACAGCAATCTGCAAATGTGAACCAAGCAAAAGGATGCAAGATTGCTAACTCTCTAAGAATACATGTTGAATAAAAAGAGCTTTGTCATTCATTAATAACCATTGAAAGCACAGAAGGGCGGCTTATTACTTTCACTGAAAGGCTGAGATGTTTTTGCTTTTGCATAAATAGACATTCATTGTACACACAGTCATCAGCCTAAAACAAATGCTAGGTGCAATTCTTAGAATAAAAGCCTGACCTGCTTGTAAGGACAGATGTAGGTGGTCGCCTACATTGAGTGGGTTGGTTTTGATGATCATACTATAAAAGAATCTCAATAGGTCACAACCATAATGAGCTCAATAAACAGCGGTTTTGCTGCATAAACATGTTAGGCCAATTTTCACAGGGCTCAATGAACCCAACAACCAACAGGCCAAGGTAAGTATGGGGGGGTCTGGCTGCACTGATGTAGAAGGTGCTTGAGCAGCGCCTTAAACATCCACCTACAACTGCCTGTTTGTACCCCTCAGGAGGTCTTCTTTAGCTAGTAGCCTGATACCACAGCCATGTTAGCTTTTTACCTCCATCTTCTAGACCAGTGTTTCTCAACTCCAGTCCTCAAGGCGCCCCAACAGGTCATGTTTTCAGGATTTCCCTCAGATGAAACGGCTGTGGTAATTACTAAGGCAGTGAAACTGATCAAATCACCTGTGCAAAATAATGGAAAGCCTGAAAACATGACCTGTTGGTGCGCCTTGAGGACTGGAGTTGAGAAACATTGTTCTAGACAGTGATGTAAAAAGGTTTTTCTAGAGTTTTTTTTGCAAACTGTTTTTTTTAATTACTTCATTATGGACCAACATATGTTGATTTCCGATGTCACCAAGTCCAACTTGGGAGCAAGCAGCCTCTTAAGGGAACATGTGCTTCCACTTACAACAGAGCAGGCCTCTCTGCCGCAAAGAACTATCTTCTTTCAAGCTTATTTGTGCAGTAAAAGGCTGCTCTCCGCAATCCCACTGCAGCAAAGTCACAATATTCAAAATGCTCTTACCGAATGAATAATTAAAACAGTTGCTCGATAATGATAATCATATATGTGTAACACAGTAATGCATGTACATGTCAGAGCACGGAAATAACAAGCCTCCCTCGCAAGGGAGCCTTATTAAATCTGGTGCAGCTGTGCATAGTAACCAATCAGTAACTTCAGCTTGTTCAATTAAGCTTTGACAATAAAACCTGGAAGCTGATTGGTAACTATGCATAACTGCACCTGATTCTGTGTACTAGTTTTAGTTAATCCCCCCCCCAATGAGTGCACAGTTACACTACAGAATGCCTTTCACTGCAAGCAAGAAAAACGTATTCACATACATGGAAGCAAAATTAAGTACGGAAACGTTTGCAATTATTAAAAACAAGAAATTACATAAATCCTTATTTAGCTCTTTTTTTCTACATATTTTCACTTTGGCTACAAGCAGTGCCTGATAATAAAACTCACCAGTTAGGAAGGTTTCCATCACCTCACTGTGCGTCATTTTGGCAATTGTTCTCCCGGAGTAAGTTGCCAGTGTAGGATCAGCGCCATATGACAGTAATAATCGCACAATTTCCAAATGATCGTTCTCTACTGCATCATGGATTGGCCTGAGAGTAGAAAGAAACATTAATAAAATCATCCAGACATGCAGCAGTTATAAACTCTGTTTCCAGCACACATGAGCCCCCTGGGTAATACTAGGTGGGGAAGGACAGCAGGTGCCCACCTGGTTCCATCTTGTGCGCTGCAATTAACATCTGCCCCGTGTTCCAGTAGATGCCGGACGATGGTCAACCAGCCTCTAGCACAAGCCTCATGTAATGCGCAGTACCCTGCATTATCTCGGTGGTTAACATCATAGGACTTGCTTTCCAAGCAATAAAGGACGACTTCCTGTATAAGAAAGCAATACAGTTAGAGCTATTGTAACTGGCACAATCATTACTACTACGAGCTAAAAAAATTACTGTGTGCACATGTACAACAAAGTCAGATCCAATGACTGAATAAATATTAATATTAGTGCAATATAAACCATAAAAAAAATTATAATAAAGCAATTGACATTGTGATACCCCAATTTTTTTTTTCTGATGACATCCCACTGTCTCCTCAAATTCCTATCACATTGGTCAATTTATGACACACCCGATGCGGATGAATGCTGGTACCTCACCATCCAGCACTAGGCATTGCATCCTCTGAAACAATGCATAAGCCCTAGAGAATAACAGGCATCTCTATCCTGCGCCAATATCATCTATATCCAGGGTCAGACTATGCACAATATTTCACAGGCCACTGGTGTGCTGGAGGTAGTGCAATCATCTACTGTATATCTGTGGAATGTACTCACAATGATGCAATTGGATTAAAAGAGCAACGCAGTAGGAAATGTGCATTCCTTATGAGCAAAGAGACAAAACACATATGGAATGGGCTCCTGAAATCTGTGACTTTGAACTGTACATTTGTTTGTATAATTTTGATACATCAATCCCCCCTGGAGTTATGTAAAAACGATACATTGTATGGCAGCACAAAGCCTGCTTGAGCTACAACACTCTGCATTTATGCAAAGCCGCCTGCACCAGGTAGGCCAGCACTACCGCAAATTACAGCCATTTGTATCAATATGAAAGGCTGTGCCACCATATCAGATTTAATCAATGCAATCATCCGTAATGTCCTTAAATAACTAAATGGCGAGGCAAAGTACCCGCAAAAATGAAAATTAAAGGATTTGTAGATGACCGTCTGAGGTTGCATCAGGACATTAAAATTAATGAAAAGTCAATATCTTAAAACTAGTTACTGTAGGGAGGAAGCAATGTCAACTGCTTAAAAGTGAAAAATGTTCTGACTACATGAAGATTAAATCCCTTCATTTCTTGCCTCTAGTTCAGCATGTTTTTCAACACACTTTAGATATGGCCAATGATCAACAACTAAAGTAAGCATCAGAGACCAGCACTTTGAATTCATGAGCTGTCAGAGCATGGCGCTGACTGCTATACACATAACTAAATCACTCGACTCTGCTGCCACATACATAGGGGATTTCCCTTTTACCGGCAGACTCTGGTCAAGACTAAAAATGAAGTCTTGAAATGAGCACAGCCATGTAAGCTTTTGATCTCGGAATGATTATAATACACCAACCCACCCCACACCTTTTACTTAACATCTTGTAATCTTAGAGCCACCTTGTCACCAGTAAAAAAAAAATTACAGTACTAAAAAGACATAGAAGGTTCAAATCTCGGCCGGTTCAGCAGAGAACATCCAAGATTCCATCCATGCATAGGCAGGCTGATTGGATCCATCGATCAACTTGGGTACAACCAGCATTTCGGATTTCTAGCATGCGATTATTGCCAGCGGCTATAACCACTAGCAATCACTGTTTTCCCGGCAGGGACGGCTTAACATAACCCCAAGCCGGAAAAACACAATAGCTCTGCAGGAGAGATTCCCCAGCAACACTGTGTTGATGGGGAAATCAAGCAATTTTCTTTCCTGCAACATACGGTTGCAAGAAAATCGCATCACCACCTTATCTCACCCATTCCCCCAGGCTTTTTCTACCTATAAATCAAAAAGTTATACAGGCGGACAAGCCTCCGGTAGCAATCATGGGACATAACGGGTTGGATTATTTCTGACATGATGTTTCGATCTACAATCCTGTTCTACTGATATTGACTAATGTAATACTTCCCTGTGTAGGATCTAATGACAAATTTTTGAATAGGTAGGCTAATAATGCTCACTGACCATAACATGTTGTATTGTAAAGTCTACTGGATTGATCAATTCATAAATAAAGAATAATAAAAAAAATAAAAATAAAAAAAGCATAATTTATGGCTGGCCCGTCAAATTTTAAACCTGCCTGGGAAGTTTGAATGGCACAGGTAATGCAGAGAGCAGAGAAAAGTGAAGGGGTGCTACACAAGAATAAGAATATAATCCCTTTGATTCTCCTTCTGAGCCCATTAAGGTGGTTGGTGAAATCTTATAGAAAAGCTGACATCTTGGTATAATCCACAAGTGTCCTTTATTAAGGCGGACCGGTACACATAGGGTGGATTTTATGTACTGTTCCCAATTAATAAAGGCTACTTGCTTCTGGATTGTACTGAGATGCTGGCTCTTCTTTAGGGGTGTCTGTGTTGGGCTTACAGCGGCTGTCAGTCTGAGCACCGGTGTATGTGATCAAGCACATTCTACTGTCACGGTAGAAGTGCTGTTTGTTTGCATCTGCCTGTGAAATCTGGCAGCAAAGGGATTACAGAGATTAAGGTAGACTGTGAGTGAGTGAGTGAGCTTTCAAATTATTCCACAGTTCATTTTCTACCCAACAGCATTAGTAGCTCACTGACTGCTTTCACCTATTGCCCGGAACCGCTCTTTAACCATGAAATAAAACTTTTGCAAATGCGATCCTTCATACTGTGAAACAGCAAAATAAAATGATATAAAAGAGATGACCTTTTTATGGCTTCATGCTTATGAAAGCTACAGAACACAGCAGGTATACAGACAGACAGGTAATTCAAAGTTTAGCATCTGCTGCTGAGACACTGCCATGAGCAACATCAAAGTACTCGTGAACCATCGCTTGGAGGTGGGGTGTATATATAGAACGTTCCAAACAGCCGGCACACGCCGCTTGTTTTCAGACACAAAAATATTTTCAGGTTAGAGAGCAAGGAGTGAAAATCAAACCACGCTCTGGCTGAACTGTATTTTCTCACTAGCCCGCCAATCTTCTCACGTAATGTGCAACCACCACCGTTGGTTTTCTAAATACACGTAGCAACTGACATCACAGCGGACATTCTTTGCTTCACACGACTTTTATACACAGCTGTCCCACCAAGAGATCTTCCATTAGCCTGGCTCTCTTGAGAAATGGCAACTACAGTAACAGATGTAAACTGCTTTGACTCAGAGGGAAAAAAAAAACGGGAGAATTTACGGCAGCCTGTTTTCAGAGGCGGAATCTGCGTTTTAGGAATGCAGACAGCAGCGAGGGCTTCCACATGTGTTTGGAGCTAGACGGCAATTGCTTTCAGCAAGTTTTCAAAAGTGTCTCACAGCAACCAAGCAGAACAAAAAAAAAAAGAAAGAAAAGAAAGAAAAAGTCCCCATAGCAGCAGCTGCATGCGAGCTGGATGATTTGCATGCAAGGCAAAGCGGTATCCAGGCGGCACATAAAGCGTATTGCCATTTCTCAGAAGCTGTAAGATCCAGGAAACCTGCTCTGCCGATCTATAAAGGTTAAGGAGACTGCTCAGAGATGCTGCGCATGTTGATTCACTGCCTGGCGTTCAAGCTTGTTATTAGTCAGCAGGCGGAGGGAAGGGGGGGTGAGGAATAGCTCGAGAGCATTTTATTCATTCTGATTCAAACCAAGCAGGGAGAGAGCACGCTAATCTGTGCTCTGGGCGCGCCTGACCTAAGGAGACGGTCGCTAGGATACAGCATGAAGCCTTTTCGTTTAGTCGGGGCTGCACATATTAGACCAAAGCAAGAGGCTGAAAGCTAATGAGATGCTCGTACAAGTAAGAGAACGATACCCTTGTGTCACGTGGATGGATCAGATGCGGGCAACTGCAGGGTACCAGCTTAGAGATCAGCTTTCTGACACGCAGGAGGCCAAGCAAGCATGCTCCAGTAACTCTACAATCTATTCTAAATGGCACAAGCTACCATATAACGTTACAGGTCTGCAGGAAAGCCTGAGATGAACCAGAGAAGTGAACTCCAGGGACATGCAAATAACTCTCATGCCTTATTAGCGCACTGTAAATAAAAGCGTATACTTTGTTATTCATTTTATTTTTGATTTATAGAGAGAGAGAGATTTAGGGCCAGTTCACACCACATGCAGTCCAGTGTGTTTTTTTTCTGCATCAAAAACGCATGGAAAGTAGGTTATATGGTTTTCAATGGCATAGTTCACACCAGTGCATCATAGTAGCTCAACTATAGAAGTTCAATTACAAAAACTGTTAAATCACATCTGTAATCTCAAAATCAGGCAGGACATTTCAGGTAATGACATTGTCGGCTGCCTAAAGCTGACCTTGAATGATCATCATGTCACATACATATCTGTAACTTTAATGTGGTTGTAAGCCCTCACATATACCCAGTGAAGTGTCTGGCCTCAGATGATACATAGAGATGAAAAAAATCTCCCTACATCTATTGTACCTGTGTAACTACAGCTGTCTTTCCCCTACATCCATTCAAAGTGCAGACTTCATACAGGATCTCTCAGCTCTGAATAGCAGGGGGTGGAGACTAGAGTTGAAGTTACAGAGCTCTGAGGGCTGATTGGAGGGAAGAGACATAACCCCCTCCACACAGCACACAGGAACAGAGCTGAGGCTGTCAATCAGCTGGAGATCCCTCCCCTGTCACCATTTTTCTCTTGGTGTAGGTCAGGGGTGCCCAACCTTTTGAAGAGCAAGGGCCACTTAAGCGACTTGGTAACTGGTCGCGGGCCACAATGAGCGGGTGGATGGCAGCCCACTCTACTCTCTCTTTTTATTTTTTCGGATTCGATTGGTATAGGCGTTTGTAAACGAACACAAGTCCATTTACATCTGCCACTCCTTAGAGGTGAATGGAGGGTCTGATTGGGTCGGACTGACCGTGTGAAAGGGGCCTAAAGCCCCGTACACACGATCCGAATATTGTACAAAAAATGTCGTCCGAGGAAGAATCGTACGATAAACGGATCGTTAGTACAGAGCTTCAAGAGCCGATTATGACAGTTCATCCGATATTATTTTATCGGACATGCACGAAAATTTTCCTCGTACGATAACAAATCGTACGATTTTCGTTTAGTCAGTACAGTTGTCGTCCGAAAATACAATACAAATACATTACAACACATGACATCACTTCCGATTTTTTTTTCTGTCGTACGAGAATTTTCGTGACTTTAATAACCTATTTAATTTTACTTGCGACTATTAAGCGAAAAAAGTCGTACGATCTGTCGTACGATATTCGTACCGTGTGTACGGGGCATTAGGCTGCTTTCACACTGATGTACTGTTGTTTACCTGCACCACGGGTGCAGCACAGTTCACCTGTGGCTTTTCTGCAGGTTAGCTGCACTTTGCCATAGACTTCTATTATATCCTGTAGGTGTTGTGCACTTCCAGAAAGCGCACCAAACTCGCAGGTAATAGAAGTCTATGGCTCAGTGCTGGTAACCCGCAGGTGCACTGCTCTGCACCTGCGGATCAGTTTTAAAGCAGGACAGTAACCACTGCAGAACAGATATGCCCATAAATACACTCTGATTTTAGTAATAAACTGACCTTTAATAACAGTATTCTATTTTATTCCATCCCAGAGCAGGAGGTCGCGGGGGAACATCAGAGGGCTCCGCGGGCCACCTGTGGCCCCCGGGCCACTGGTTGGGCACCCCTGGTGTAGGTAAAACTTGTCAGAAGTGGCTCATTTGCTCATAGCAGAAGAATGAAGCAGCAGACAGAAATGACACTTGGATGGAGACAAGTACACACTATAGAGGGATATGCTTTGTTTTTGTTTTTTCATTTTTCATTTCTGAGGTTTACAACCACTTTAAGATTGTGAGAACTTAATGGGCAGAGCCCTCCTAACTCTCCTGTATTAAAATTATATTGTAACAGTACGGTCTCCCTTTAGTTAGGAAAGCACTGCATATACTCTATAAACTGCTATATGAATCTTGTATAATAATAATAAAAATAAATAACAATAACTTGTTTGTAAAAAGGAAGACAATGGTACTTCAAGTGGACACCATACTAAAATGAAGTACATAGGGGTCTGGAACATTTCAGAATGGGAATATGGAAACAAATGAACTTGCCCTGGTTTATGCATACATCTCTGCTATCTTGGTGATTCTTACAGTGTAATCTGTGCTGTACCACGATGTGCTAAATAGGCCATTAAAGGTCCAGAAAAGCGAAGCCAGTCAATGAACCGTTCATGCTATCCAGCAAACGCTACAAGTGTGTTCAAAGAGGTTACTACAGCACATTTCCTTCTGAATATGCTAGCTGTCTGCTTGCAATTTAGGTCAGATGTCCTTGTCTACACAATGGTTCCATCTCTGTGCAACACAGCAAGGCATCTATTTATTTATTTATTTTAGAAAGAGTCTAGCAATGGCAGGCTCCAGGTTTCTGTTATGACAGTTTTACGTTGATTTGGGAGTTCAGCTTAGTTGACACAACTTGTATGTAATGTACAAGCAGATTCCACAGAGCTCCTCACAGGTGGGTGGGAATGCATAACTTTGCATAAGAGCTTATGGCAGTTTTCAGAATGAACAGGTATCTGTTGGAAATTCTATCCATGGACTTGTTTATCTATAAATCTGCCCATACATATTGCATACGAATGACTATTGCAGGCAAACTAAATACAGATATGTCCATTTCTGCCCTATAGAAGACATCTGTAGAGTGGTGAAGTGCGATTACGCCAACCAATTCCGATTAAAAAACGTAGGATTTCAAACTAATGGAAATTTATCTGGAAACTACCTCTGTGTGTTTTCTGGGTAATGAAGAAAACGTCTACATAGCACGCATTTCTCTGAAAATGAAAGCCACCAGAAGAGGTTTCACAATGAGGTTTCAGAATGAGAAAGTACATTTTTTTACAACTGACAAGGTTAAATAAAAAAATAAAAAAGTTTTAGGCCACCAAATTTCCACAGTACAAACCCAGGAGCCCCAAATACTAATTATCACACAACAAGTAGTTAGTACAAAGGGTATATCAATACAGACAAAACAATACAAAGCTCGTACCTCATAGCCTAGTCGAGCCGCCCTCTGTAACAATGTCTCCCCTGCGTTCTTGTTAACAATGAGGCGGCGTGCTTCTGGAGGCATGGGGCGGCAAGGTGTGGAATCTTGAAGGTGGTTGTGCAGTGGAGATAGCTGTGATGAAGTCTGTAGAAAACGTATTTGCTCTGCAATCCTTAATGGAGAGTTCTCTGGCGAGAGTTCAATCTGTTTCCTAAAGCCCTTTAGGATGACCTGTAATTAGATAGTTTGGATTAAAGAGGACCTATCATTAGAAGGCAGACCTCACATTAATCTGTAGGGCATCTCTCGGCATTAACAATTCATGTTATTTTGAGTGAGAAAAGTAAAAAAAAAATTGCCATGTATACAAAAACTGTCGTTCCCCAATGCGATCTTATGCAACCTAGATCATGTGGTCTCTAATCATTACCGTAGCGCTTATCGATTTTCACTTACCAGTGAGAAGATCAAGACAACGGCCCACATGTATAAACTATACTTTATACCAGGGATATGCAATTAGTGGACCTCCAGCTGTTGCAAAACTACAAGTCCCATCATGCCTCTGCCTCTGGGTGTCATGCTTGTGGCTGTCAGGAGTCTTGCAATGCTTCATGGGACTTGTAGTTCTGCAACAGCTGGAGGTCCACTAATTGCATATGCCTGCTTTATACTGAAACTTTATTTAGAACACATGGGCACAGAGATTGATGGCTATTTACACTGAGTTGGATTGAAAACATTAAAGAAAACCCGTACTGCAGTAGCAAAGAAGCTGCAATTGTTTATCTATCCTTCTGAAAGTACTTGTTCCCTGGCTGGCATGCTTGTCCAATGGCTTCTACACCGAGTCACTGACCCAGAACAAGTATACAGATTGGCTCTCTGGAACCATTATTTCTACCGGACAAAGCAACATAGGAGGAATACTACTACTACCTTACTCCTTGCTCCTGTAGGCTCCCTCCATCCATGCTACTGTTCCTGCAAGCCATCCTCTCTAAGGTGCTCCCAGCAGTGGCCACATATCTGCCTCCTTCAGGTACAATGCAGGTCTAATAGCCATGCTTTGTACATGATGACACAGTGGGACTGCCCACATTCCAAAGTGGCAGAGGAGAAAAGGAGAATGCTAAAGCAGGGTGTAAGCCAAGTAGTAATGCAGCCTCTTTGACTCACCTAAATTTATTGAGCATTTACCCTTGCATGCAACGCAAGGGGGGGGGGGGGAGGGTGTGGGGGTTGACCGCAATGGTAGACCTTAAAGAGGAAGTAAACCCTGATGGGTTTACTTCCTCTTCGTTTCCCTGCATCGCATAGTAACCCATTATGTGTCACTTACCTGCAGTAGAAGCCAGCGATGTCCCCGATTTCCTCGCTAGTAGCGAGCGTCCATCTTCACCCCTCTTCTTCTGGGGTCCGCAAACTCCGGCTCTGTGACTGGCCGGAGTCGCGTGACGTCACTCCCACGCGAATGACCCCATTCATAAAACGGCACGCTCAGTGCGCCTGCGCCGTTGTCTACGGCGCGCATGCGCGCCGTAGACATCGTTACAGTCTTCTTTGCAAATATCGAGATATTGCAAGCACCTACAGATAAGCCTTAATCTAGGCTTACCTGTAGGTGTAACTTCCCCCAGAGGGTTTACAACCACTTTAACAAATTCCCAGATTTGGGCTATAAAGCAAACCTGTTGGTTTGCGTTAAGGGAGAACATTACATAGAAATTTATTTTTATGGACAGGTAGGGCTTTTATTGCAAAAGAGACATACTTTGAGATTGATTTACCAATACTCGAGAGTGCAAAATCTGGTGCAGCTCTGCATAGAGACCAATCAGCTTCCAGTTTTTTTTTTTTTGGTCAAAGCTTAAAGTGTAAGTAAACCCACCTATCGTTTTCAGCCAAGGAAGCTGCCATCTTTGCCTCTGTTTAATCTACAACTGCCATGATGCTGCACATGTGATCAGTTTAGACACCAGCCATTGGATGGTTTGACAGTTTGGTTGAGAGCGCAACCAATGGGAGTGTTACATTTCCGGCACGTGCCGGAAATGAAATGGTTTTATAGATGGGTTTACTTCCGCTTTAATTGAACAAGGTGAAGTTAGAAGCTGATTGGCTACCATGCACAGCTGCACTACACAACAGTAAAATGACGGTTTAGTTGCAATAATCATTAACCCTAAATTCTTAGATAAAGACATTAAAGTAGTTTATAGTCGGTCACCTATATAATTCTAAAACAAATAAAATATAATTTGCTAACGCATTCATGTAATCACAAGCAATCAATAAAGTACGGAGGCTATATATAAAGAAAATAAAGGGACAGTGAGCGCGAGCGTAAAGCCAGCAGACTTAGCACAATGCCACTGAATGAATGACTTCAAGATGTCTACACAGAAGCAGGAAATATTAGAAATCTATAAGCTGGTGACCTCTTTGTTGCACCGCAACGTAGTTAGCACAGAACCAGCTATTAATCCTTTCAGTTGTGAAATGATGCCTGTCGCACAGAATAAAATGTTGCGGACCTCTCTGGCGTAATTCTTCAGGCGCTGCATTTCAGGCAATTAAAGATGAGAGAAAATAAACATATAGAGCAAATGGCTCAACATGCAGACAATCTCTTTCTGGATTTGCAGAACAAGACGCGTTCAGAGAGCCCAACAAAGCAGAAGGGAGCCTTGGTTTATGAGGAGCACGCCGAGGCACATGACACTCCGTGGCAAAACGTACGACCCTGCCAAAGGGTTCTAGGCTAAGAACTGAAATACGTAAACAAAACCTCTATCTTCAGGTTTCAATTTCAAAGGGCTGCATTGAGAGCTTCAGTTTCTACCGCATGATCAGCTTGACTGGAGTATCCGAAATACCCAGCTGAGATAAATAGGAAAATCATCTGACATTCCTTCTTCCCTAAAGACAGACACTACTGGTGGCAGGGAGCACGGGTGTTTTACCTATTCCCTTTCATCCTAAATGTTTAAAGGGAACTCTGCTTGAAAACAAATCTGTCCTGTGAAAAACAAGATTGCCACGGCTGACCTCTTCTTCTCAAAATGTTAGTTGATTGGCTGCCATGCGGATCCTATGGCTTCAGTATTTTCAGATTAACTGTTCACTGACTCAGAACAAGTAAGCAGTTTAGAAGCTCTGACCTCATCTGCTGAATTGCTCACATTTCACTGACCTGTTCACAAAGTAAACACAGAACGAACAGGAAGCATGTTGCCTTGCACCTAATGTAACACAGGCCCCCAAATGACTGTTCTGTAAACTGCAATGCTTTCTACAGCCTTCCTCTTCTATACCATGAACCTGATACTGTGCAGTGTATTTACTAAAACTGGAGAGTGCAACATCTGGTGCAGCTCTGCACAGAAACCAACAAGCTTCCAGTTTTTTTTTTTGTCAAAGATTAAAGTGTTACTTAACCCACAACAGTAAAATCAGTCTGTATATGCAGTAGAGCATGCTTGTTGTACTCGCTGTGTAACCTAAGGGGTTAATCCTCTGCATTATGTAAAAAGGCTGTTTGATCCTCTCCTCCTTCCACTGTCCCCAACATATTTCCTGATAACACAGAGCCAGGGGACAGGCTGCACATGTTCAGTTTGGTGTGTATTGCTAGATTTTTATTTTGTTTCCTGGGAGGGTTCATGTGAACAGCACGGGGCTAATATGCACGATCCAGCAAGGGGGTCAGGGGACCTTCATCCTGATAGGACACTTAGTGCAGAATGAAAAGTCCTCCTACAAGCTTTTTTTTTTTTTTTTAAATATTGTTTTTACAGGTTAAAAAAAAAATAACATTCTGTCTTTTATTACTTCCCCTGAGGCATGCTTTATATGTCTGCAGCACAATCTTATCCCCATACTCCACCAGACGGAATACGAGGCCCATGAGCTACAGGTTTCTGTAGCAGCCCATTGGCCAGCATCCACCAAGGAGTGGGCGGAGCTGAATTTGACGAGGCTGCACCTCCTACAAGCTTTAACCAGACACTGACAGAAATCACAAGACTGCAATATACTGCTGCTGAGAAAAGATATTCAGCAGTTTATATTTACTAAAATAATTGCATTTCCATGTTCTGTGCACTGTGGAAGACCAGATATAATGAATGCAGGGTCCTGGGTTTAGTAACACTTTAACTGAACAAGCTGAAGTTAGAAGCCGATTGGCTACCATGCACAGCTGCACTAGTTTTTGCACGCTCCAGTTTTAGTAAATCTACCCGATTGTATTTTTGGCAAAGATAGCCCAACAGGGTGTGAACATGGCATAATACGATGTGGGGATCAATGTAAACAAAACAGGAATGGTTTCTAAAAAGCAATAAAATGTATTTCTAGAAAGCAATCCATGAGCGTCTTCATATTTTGCTTACACTTTCCCCTTGAATGATAATGCTTGAAAACCTGAAATAAGGGTTGCCAGAATACATGACTGTAGCCACATTAAATAACACAATCCGAAAACAATACCTTCTCGTCTGTGCTTCCTATATCCATGCTGTCATCAACAGCCAGCAGCAATCTTTTCCTCTTCCTTTCCTGTGGAGTCATGTGCTTTGTCTTGCACTGCCGTTTTCCAGAGGGCTTCTCACAGTCTGTGTAATCCTCAGGCAATGACGTGACTTGGAGACCCCCCTCTTCATCTGTGCTCGGCACGTACGCCTTGCGGCCCTCTTTAATCTTCTGCGGCTTGGCTGCTAACCTGGGGGCTGGGGCGGGGTTTGGCTGACTCTGCCGTTTGCTGCTTGGGCAGCCAGGTGGAAAGCCTTTTACATGCGGAGATGTTGGAACGTCTGAAGACAGGGAACGAGGGAATAAAGGGAAGGAAATGAGCAGGGAGAAAAAAAAA
Source organism: Rana muscosa (assembly GCA_029206835.1). Lineage (NCBI taxonomy): Eukaryota > Metazoa > Chordata > Amphibia > Anura > Ranidae > Rana > Rana muscosa. Next base: position 271,668,464 of record CM055117.1, read on the forward strand.
ATATGTCGAGAAGTTAAATTCCGCACAGCTGGAAAACAGAAATTATTATGGATTCTTACTAAAAAAAAAACCTTTCCAACCCAGCTAGTCCCATCCTATTAAAAATTAAACAGCAATTATCTCCCTTCAAAAGCATAAATAAATAGATATTAAATCAGTCTGAGATCCCGAAAGGCAGTGCAATACCTTGTGCAGAATTGCAGTTTTTAACGTGGTCAGGGGCTCCTTTGCTTTCACACTTAGTCTTGAGTAGCTCCTCTCGTAAACTTCTCTGTTTGTCCTCAGTGTCTGTAATATCGCGGCTATCACACAGCTCCTTCCGGTTAAGCTGCACCAGCTCTCGGAGGTGCTGCAAGTGGCGTTGCTTTTTGGGGTGCAGCCCTGTTAATTCAATGCAGACTTTCAGGTTTGTGACTTCACTACAGTGGGACTCTTCAGTAGACTTTGGGACATCTTTAAGATCCCTCTCTGACCAGTCATCTAAAAAAGAAAAATGTTACAAGTTAAGCTTCCTCCACTCATTCAACGGGGCTGCACAGCAGAAACAGGCTTTATTTAAAGCGGTTCCTTACCCAACCTAAGAACCATGTCCCTATTAGTAGCTATTGCTTCTGTCTAAAATATTTGGAAAATGTTTTGTTATTTATTTTTGGCATAAGTACCTTTTTTTAAGTAAAAATTCCCGCCACTTCCAGGTCCTCTGTAGGTCAACTCTGGTTCCCCGTTGACTCCTGGGATACTGGTGTCATCAATCCCAAGAGTCAACCGGTAGCCTTCACTGTGCAAGATCGGGCAAAATACAGATAGAGAACGGCTGGTGGCTTAGGATGCCAGTAGCTGTCATGGCCGCCGCCAGCCGTTCGAGAGTACCAGTTCGGGTAGGGATTTAGATATTTGACATTTCAATACTATTAATAACAATACCCAATGTAGGAAGAGCGATAATTAAGAAGAACAAACATGTGTTTATTTAAAATTCTTCTGGAAGCCTTTAGCTCCTTTTTACTAATACAGACAAAAAATACTGAAGTATTACAGGCCTTGGCAGACAATTAAAAATCGAATTTCTGAACTTAAAGAGGAGCTTCAGTCTCCCTCAGAAAAATTGAAGGTCAGCAGCTACAAATACTGTAGCTGCTGACTTTTAATATAAAAAGGACACTTACCTGTCCAGGGATCCAGCACTGTCCTCGACCGAGCCAATTTATCAATGGGCTTCGGGTCCAGGCGCAGTCATCTTAAAGTGGAGCTCCACCCTAAAGTGGAACTTCCGCTCATCGGATTCATCCCCCCCCCCCTCCGGTGCCACAATTGGCAGCTTTCAGGGGGGACAGGATTCCTGTCTTTGACAGGTATCTTTTCCCACTTCCGGGAGTCTGGCCGCGGCCGGGACGTCACCGCGGGGCTCCCTCCTTCTCCTCCCCCGGCCGCCACGCTAATAGGAGAGAGGAGCGGGGCCTTGTGCATGCACAGTAGGGTTCCCAGCGTGAAGCCAAATTGCTACACTGCCGGGTTCCCTTACCCGCTATGGCGGCGGCAGCACCCGACAGTTGATGTTTCCATCAGCTGCGGTGCCGACATCGAGGGACTGCAGGACAGGTAAGTGTCCATTTATTAAAAGCCAGTAGCTACAGTATGTGTAGCTGCTGGCTTTTAATTTTTTTTTCCCCGGAACACCACTTTAACTAAGGGAAACTGGCTTCTTGCTGCGCATGTGTAAGCCGCGATGCGCTTTAAGAATGGTCCAGCAGTCTTCTGAGACCTGTGATATGTCCCAGAAGGCTGCGGTTGAGGAGGGGGTAAACTTCTGCTTGAATTGCCGCAGCGATCCAGGTGGAAGTGGGAGCGGGTACCTGTCAAAACCAGAGGAGGCAAACAAGCGGATCTTCCCCTTTTATCTGGCGAATAAGAATACATTCCTGATTTTACAATAGTATACCCCATATGTCTGCTCTTTGTATGTTATCAAAAAAGATAACCCCTTGCTTGCACACCTGCCTGCTTCATTGATGAATTAGAGCACTTACATCTTCTAAATCTCTTACTTATACTAAAAAGTTATATACAGGGGGTTATTTACGAAAGACAAACACACTTTGCACTACAAGTGCACCGAAAATGCACTTGACTTGTAAGTGCAGTCGCTGTAGATCTAAAGGGGAAGCTCTGAAATTGGGCAAAGCTCTGCTGATTTTATCATCCAATCATGCGCAAGCAAAAATGCTGTTTTTTATTTTCCTTGCATGTCCTCCTCAGATCTACAGCGACTGCACTTGAAGTGCTAAGTGGATTTGCCTTTCGTAAATAACCCCCATTGTCTTTGAATTTTGGAATGCAATGAGACCAATGAAGATTTCCCCTCACTTACTGTGCAGCTCTTCAGATAGAACACGAAGAGAAGGAAATTCTTTTCATTGGGGACAGAGACACCATCAGAGGTTCTGACCTTCCAATTTAAGATGAAAATGCTTTGGATAAAGAGATCACTTTATAGTGTATGCACAGCCAAAAAATATACCTTCGTTTTGGCTACACTAGAGAAGGATATGAACCCCCTGCAAGGTTTTATTGCTGTCAAATGCTCAATTGAAGAGATTCCTTCACTTCCTCTCTGTTGAAAAAGTTGTTCCCAAGACAGTAAATGGGGGGAACCTCCCTAACCCCTAAGTTAAAATCTTTTTTCTTTTAGGTAAGGGAATAAACCTAAACTTTTTATTGTTGTCTGTTTCCCTGTTGCAAATTTTCTCTTACTTCCTGTCTGATTAAATGTTGTTCCCAGAACAGTAAGTGAGGGGAAATCTCTCTAGTGGAGCCCCGAAAAGCACTAAAACCTGACATGAGTGCCAAGCTTAATCAGTTCTGAATGGCAGGAAAAAGATGCTGCCACTAAAAATGGTTTCCAACGTTTGCTTCCGAATATGGAAAATGCAGTTGGTGCAATGATCAGTTCCCCAAAAGGTCACAGAATTTCAAGAAATGAAATAATGTAAAAAAAGGAAGTGGTATCTTCTGCTGATTATCTCCTGGTTACAAAACCTCACCGACGTCTCCTCAAAAGACATTACAGCTGCCATAATCTGCTGCTACACGTCCCGGAAGTTTACTCACCAATCTTTTTCCTTTTTATTCTAGTGTCCTCCTGCGTCTCGCTTCTGCAGTTAGACCGTTTGTCTAGATCTTCTGTCAAGGTCTCCCCGGGGTGTTTGCGCTTCAATCCCACGCTTTGCCCTTGGTTGACTGTGTCTGTGGTGTCTTCTGGTATCAGTTTCAAGACATTGGAGGAAATTAGTTTTTCTGAAGGACAGTCCTCTTTAGGGGCCTCTTTTTCTTGAAAATGTGAGGTTTCAATCACGCTGGCACTACAAAGCGTCACATCACCTAGAAAATACAGATGCTGTGATTAAAATTAAACGCATTCATTAATTTTATTCAACAAACATTTAGGGCAGGGCTGATTCAATTGCAGAAGTCACGTTAACGGCTCCCCCTGATGAAAAGCAGTTCGTAGTCTTGGTCCAGGTGCCCTGGAGGCTTGGCCGTTTTATTAAGAAACTTTAAGGTTTGATTTTTTAGGATTACACCTGACCATCAAATATGAAATGGGGTTATACTTTGTGATAGGGATAATCATAGCCTGAGATTACATATTCTTTTCAAAGAGAACATAAAGTAGGCATCCCTGACTCCTTTGCATTGTCCTTTGGTTTCTAGATTAAACTTGCCAGTTCCCATACATTATATATGTTCCCATGCACATCTTTTACAGTGATTAAACTGTCTACCACTGACTTAATGTGCTGACAATTTGTTATTTTTCCTGCAGAGAAATTAAGATTCGAGCTTTCATAGCAATATGAGAACAAGTCTGTGCTGACAAATTTTTTGTAGCAAGAAAAAACTCTAAGGCCCCAATCACATGGGGCAGACTCTGCCAAGATCTCTCCGCTGATCCCCACTGAACAGGTGGATGGCGTGTCCGTGTCCGCTTCGCTTATGCAGAGCAGACACAGACACAGTCCACTGTCCTCTATGGGAGGTCAGATGTAAACGGACCGCCTGTCTGTTTACATCCGACTGCCATCTCATACACTAGACCAGTGTTTCTCAACTCCAGTCCTCAAGGTGCCCCCAACAGGTCATGTTTTCAGGCTTTGCATTATTTTGCACAGGTGATTTGATCAGTTTCACTGTCTTAGTAATTACACAGCTGTTTCAACTGAGGGAAATCCTGAAAACATGACCTGTTAGTGCGCCTTGAGGACTGGAGTTGAGAAACACTGTACTAGACCAGGGATCCCCAAACTACGACCCTCCAGCTGTTGCGGAACTACAAATCCCATGAGGCATTGCAAAACTCTGACATTCATAGACGTGACTAAGCATAATGGGAATTGTAGTTCCTGAACACCTGGAGGGCCGTAGTTTGAAGACCCCTGCACTAGACGGGATGGGGAATGGATCTCCCATCTGTTTTTAGTGGATAGGATCCGTTCGGATGTCGGGGTCCATTGACACCCGCTGCTCCATATAGGGCAATAAACGGACCGACCGGGTTCGCCTGAAAAACTGGACAGGTAGGCCCGATCGGTCTGCCGTTTGAAAGGGGCATTCGTGTAAGTCACAGAAAATTACATTCATAGGAAATTGGGTTCTAGATACACACGATTGATCAAGCCTGTTGAAAAGGGATCCTTCAATCATGCACATGAGACAGCCAACCGATTACAACAGTTTTCCTGACTTGGATAGATTTGGATCAAAAGATCATAAACATAGTGCACTAGTTTATATCTAGATTATAGAAAGAGCAAGATTTCTTGTCCCAAAGTTAAAAACACACACACATTGCAAATCAAATACTGATACATTTAATATGGAATGTATAGAAAATTATCCTTCTCTCTTCCAAAAAATGAATCTATGTTGCTAGTACTAGGTCATAATGTGGGGTCTTATTAATTTATATTCACTGGAGTAATATGTAAGTACTTAGCCAATGGTGGGTCATGGGACTGAGCTGGGCACCCATTTATGAACAATGAATATATATGAACTGTACTTGCTATAGCCGCAGCCTAAGAAAAGCTTTACTACTGACAATCATTTGTCATCAGGTGCAGATGACACTGATGATTATGGTTTATTCTCTGCTTACTCTGTGATCTGCCTATCTTAAGACAGCAGAATTCCACTGCTTCCTGCTTTAAAAACCAACACACCAATACATATCATACCCCCTTTCTGTAGACTGGGGTGGAAAGCATGTTTGTGGTTTTTCTTGCTGAATACCGCACTAGACAAGTCCCGCTTCACAAAGCTCTTCTGCTATCTCAGCATTATCTTTTACTGGCAGGGGAGAAAAAAAAAAACCTAACAGACACTTTCCACTCACATACCACATCATATACCAGAAATGCAGAAAGCACACCAACAGTTCCACTCTGACTACAAACAGCTTTCTTCTGTGCCGCTAAAAAATATGTGCGCATCACAATTTCTTTACAAGTCCCCTTCGTTACTGAGTGACATGCCAGGAAACTCCCGGCTGAAGCAACACGTACACGCAATAATGCTATCAAATCTGTCTCCAGGAAAATAACGTGATACACAGAAGGCCTGTGCATCTTCGCTGACTACATTTCTGCGTCGCTGGAGAGAAAGCAGAAATGAGATCACACAAAACTCCTCTGCAACTGCAAGTCACTTGCTGGCGTCTCAGGATTTCAAATTTGCCTGTTGCTTCATTATCCCTCTGTGCCGAGAGCTCACGTGACTCGCACAGATGTGATGCTTGCACGCCAGTTGCTTAGATCATTCGATCATTTGATCTGAGAACAATCATATGACTCATGCGGCACATGCATCCCATAATCTCTTGTTCATACCGGGGAACGGCTCCGCACACTCACTGCCATAGCAACATTTACAAGTCTCCTGGGCAACCGAAAAAGCTGTGCTGCCGCTCTTGCTGTGGCCCCCCAATCCACAAACTGCCTAGAATAATGTGGAAGCACTTAAAGTGGAAGTAAACCCATTGATTTAACAGTTCAAAAAAACAGTTAAATTCCCAGCATGCCGGAAATGCTAACTGCCACATTGGTTGTGCTCTCAACCAAACTGTCAAACCATCCAATGGCTGGTGTCATAACTGGTCACATGTGCAGCATCATGGCAGTTGAAGATTAAAAAAAGGTCAAGATGGCAACTTCCTTGGCTGAAAATAATAGGAGGGTTTACTTCCACTTTAAGGAGGATGATCCGGTTACATCCCTTATTTGTTTGGACAAGCTGGGGAACTGGTAGCAGATATAGCTATATATTCATACACACACAAATGCTAGTGAAAAAAAAATATTAAAAAAAATTCTCCAGGAATCAGCTGAACTCTTTGCACTTCTTGCAAAGGGAGGCTGCTCAGCGATTTACTGCTTGCGGCCTGCAGCTCATTAACTTCTGCAAGAGTGATGAGGGCTGTGTGACGTCTGAGTCCGGCTCAAATTAGTCGTGTTGAGACCGTTGGATAGGGGAGGTGCTGCCATGTTTGGAGGTCTATCCAGTTCTATGAATATTTATGGCCAGACTTTCCACACTGTTTGAGAAAAATAGCCACGCTAGTAATGCAATATCCAATGCAAGGATCTCTCCATTCCCTCAAAAGAGTTCAGAGCATAACAGGACAAGATTCAAACACTGCCATTTACACTACATGGTGGGTTTTTAATACACTGAAATATTTAGCTTTAATACAGGTCCAGGACGACAAAGCAATCCCCCTGTGCTGGTTAAAGAAAGGAGACTTTGTTTGGTATCCTGTTGTGTTGTATACTATTCTCCTTTGAGAACTTGTCTTACCATCGCCATTGTTTTAGCATTGCCTCGAGCAAAGCATGGGACGTCACACAGCCCCAAGCTCTATCCTAGAAGTTAATAAGCTTGGAGGTGTGAATCACTAAACAGCCCCCTTTATGGACTTCGTCACTAAGAAAGTCTACAATAGAACAGGTTAGACGATAACCATTCAGACAGAAAATATCTATTCATGGCTTCATAACTGCATACCTGTCAGTAATTACCCAGAGAACTTCCACTCACTTCAAAAAAAGCCCACAGTGTGTGTATAATTATATATATATATATATATATATACACACACATACATTTATGGTCGGAGCCCTATGGCCGGTAGGATATGGGTAAGATACATTGACGCGGACTTACAACATAGATAGACTTGAAGCGTGCCCTGGCCTAACGGACGGTATGCCAAAATAAGGGGGCATACCCAAGATTAGTGGTAGATATTGTGGAGAGAAATGGTTTCCTGAGGATGCTTTAATAGGGGATGGGAGGGTGGGTGACGTTGCGCCGGAAACCACGTGGTGCGCACAGGAATACCGACAAGGCTTGTGGAGGAGTGGGCTGGCTATATAGCCGCCGGGCTCCTCCCATAAATTCAGGCCACCATGCTGGCCTTCCAACATATACATATACACACACACACACATATACATACATACACACACAACTTAATATAGATTATTCTCCTTTACAACACATATGGGTAATCCTTGACCGTTCCTTTGGATTCTTCTGCTGCCTAATAGAATATAAATGTTTTAATAGCTATTTGTTATTATTCAGAATGCTCTGGCCCTAGAATCAATGCTTAATAGGTGTCAGTAAGAAAGATTCAGCTTTAGGTAGGTGTATGTATATATATATATATATACACACACACACACATATATATATATATACACACACACACAATATATATATGTGCACACACACACATTATATATATATATATATACACACATACATACACACACACACACATACATACACACGTTAGGTAGTTATCATTTTTCTTATTAAGGGCACAGAAATAAATATTCAGCCTACAGTAACCGCTGAAGAATAGTAGCAGCCTGGTAGCCTGGTTGTTTAGCCAGGCAAGCATCGCCATAGGACACCCATGGGTATAGAAGCAGGCTGTATGTACTTTAAAATGTCTTCATACAAACTCCTTTCTCACTTTTGGGAGGGCTGAAACTAGGCTAAGGGAGGATGAATCAGGGGTTAACAGTGGTGGAATCACAGGGGAAAAATTTGCATCTATATTAAGCGCCAGGATCTTATTACGCCTCATCCCATGAGGTTTCGCTGCATAAAGCAGCACAGGAAAGAGTTAAAACCTGTGAAGGGAAAACATTGGCAAGCAGCTGTTTCACACTGCAGAGCTGCGAGGTGGTAATGAAACGGAAAATATTCCGCTCTACACATTGAAGCGGCGTACACAGGTTGAGACGATTTCAGCTACAATCGCAAAATAGCACACGGGCTTCTGAATAGGACGCACAGCGGGGATTCGCAGCGCCCAGCGATCCAGGCTCGAGTGGCAATTAACACAGATGGAGCGCCAATACCCATTAACCAGGCATTGTACAGTAACCCTAACCCCTATTGTGCCACTAATGTGCACTCAACATTAATAGACACACCGGAAATTGTGCAGACACGGAGGGATATCCGTGACATAAGTGGCTGCATATTCACAGCCTTAAAGGTCCCTTTTAATGGGACAACGCTGCTTTCATACATGCATGGTGCTTTGTTCTAAACTAACTTCCATGCATACACATAGAAGTTCCAACAAAATTTTGTTCAAGATCTAATATTCTTCTTCAAGCTGCTTAAGGGGGCTTAATTTATGTATGTAGAGTATGTATGTGTGTATGTATATATATATATATATGTATATATATATATATATATATATATATATTGTCACAGTTGTGTGCCTTGCCCCTGTTATTTGCTGTCGGTTCTAATTTTTGGGTGTGTCTTTCTAGCAGACAATGTCAATGACATCGCTGGAATAAGAACCACAGGGCACGGCTAGGCTAGATAGATTTCTTAAAGAGTAACTTCTCTTTTGTTGAGAAAAAAATATTCCCCCTCTGGGTGATCTATGTACACTGCAGGGATTTTAACAAACTTTGTTGCAGATTCCTACCTTTTGTTATAGCTGTAAGAAGTATAGAGATTCCTTGACAATAGATGCATTTTGGAATATTAGCATCCCCTTAAGTACTGAGACACAGCTGGATTTAAATATCATATGAAATCGCCTCTGGAATTAATACCTTGTTACATTATACTAGCTGTGTAATGATAAGCTTCAGGCTCAATAGGGTCTGCAACCCTAACTACGCACGTTTTAGGTACAAGCGAGATACATTTAACTTCTGTCTATTCACCAAATAGATTTCTACTCTATCCACAGCATATAGTCAGAAAACGTTGAAGAATTATCTATAAACCAGCTTCCAGCATTTACAGAAAACTCACAAACAGCAGGATGCAGCTAGCCAGAGTGGATTATATGAGGCTTTGGTGAACACTACTGAGGTCTTAAAGAAAACCTCAAGACACTGACGTCTGGCTATTGGCAGGATGCCCACATGCTCAATATCACCTAATCCCCCAGCTCCAGTATCTTTATTGTACCAGTGCCTGGAAAACGCCAAGTTAAATGAAACGCACATTGAATTCGTACTCGAGCCCCAAATGTCAGCGGCTTCAAACGAACGTTTCCTAGTCAACTAGCGGACTGCTTGATAATGCTCTGCATTCTGTTTTCCTCACCTTCCGTTTGACTGATGATGGATTCTCCCAGCACTGTAGAGATTGGCTTGTTATAGTCTATGTGAAGCCTTGCTTCGTCTCGCTCGGCCTGATTGTATTTGCAAGTTTCCAAGTCTTTGGTAGGTGTGTGGTCCTCTCGTTCTCTCATTTCAAGCTCAGAGAATCGCATCATAGCACGCTAAAAAGAAAAGGGTAATGAACAAACAAATTCCTTCGCTACAAATGTTAATAAAAAAATCTAATAAAACACTATGCAGTGACAAGGTAAAATAATGAATATGCACTAGGTTTATTTTATAAGGCAAAGAGCAATGTGCAAGTACAATAGCCAACAGCAACCAATCTGCAGTCACATTTTATTCACTGACTGTGCCATTATGCCGCTATGGGCAACATCTCTGTTCTATTCCGTACCAAAATATTGATTGCACCAGGTTGGTTTGTTGTGACTATATGCAGACTATACCCATGAAAATGAGGGGAGCTTAAAAACACAGAAAGGTAGAAAATATATACCAAATTAACAAATATTCACTAATCAGAATTTTTCTATTTAGTATGAGTAATATACTCCTGTGAAAGTCTGCCACATAGTAGAACCGCTCTGCTTGTGGTCCCCAACAGGGCAACATGTTCTACGCACTTTGGAGTTGATTTACTAAAACTGGAGTGCGCAAAATCTGGGTGTAGCTCTGCATGTTAGCCAATCAGCTTCTAACTTCAGAGTTGCACCAGATTTTTCACACTCCAGTTTTAGTAAATCAACCCCAATGAGTCAGACATTTCTGGACCAGCTCTTAATGCAGTCTGCTTTTTGGGCCCCATGTATGTGTAAATCTTGTGTTGTCTCCATTTAAAATAATTACAGGGGCTCTGAACTCCTGGCCTATGGTCACGGCTGATTGTTGCCTCACTATGACCAAATAGACTGCACTATATGTACCTACCAATAAACTGAACAGTTATATTTTAAGGAACAAAATTTAAACGGCAGGAAGTGTCTGCTTTTAGGATTAACTGTCACTAAGAAATTATATCTATCTCTATATATATCTATCTATCTATCTATCTATCTATCGAGAGAGAGATCTCTCTCTATATATATATCTCTATCTATCTATCTATCTAGAGAGATGTATAGTAAGTAAGATAGTAAGGGAATGTTAACCAATGCCCTGTGGATGAGAAGGTATATATATATATATATATATATATATATATATATATATAGAGATAGAGATAGAGAGAGAGAGAGATAGATAGATATATATACACACCTTCCCATCCACAGGGCATTGGTTAACATACATCCCCTTACTATCTTTAGCCATTAAAGATTATGCTTTAGCTAATATTTCAGTTTTAGGTAGGCCGTGGAGAACTAAAGCTGCCTAACCATTTCTTTGGCACTCTGGCAGTAAGATCTGTGCGGTCAAGTTCCCAGGCCGGCACATCTGCTATGGCAATTACAAGGCGACCTTACTTTTTTTTTTTTTTTATATATATATTCTAGAGCAGGGGGCTTCATAATTTTTAAACAAATGCCCAGCTTCCTGATCATCAGACATTAGGGGAGCCGAATTTTGGCCAGTGTGGGAGCCGGATTTTGGCCAGTGTGGGAGCCGGATTTTGGCTAGTGTGGGAGCCGGATTTTGGCCAGTAGAAAATGTCCCAGCGTCAATAGAAGTAAACAATGCCTCCGGTAAATGGGAATAAAAAATGACAGGCTCTGTAGTCAGTTGGAGGAGAAATATTGCCCTATCATTGGCATAAATGGGAGGAATAGTGCCCCATACCAGTGGGAGTAATAGTGCTTCAAGGGCCGGATAAAGGCAAGTAAAGCGGCACATTTGGCCCACGGGCCGCCGTTTGGAGACCGCTGTTTTAAAGTAAGGACAGAAGATTTGGGAAGGTGTGCAGGAATAGCCATTATAACAGGGAGATCTCTCAGCTGGAGTCTGTAAGGCCGACCATAGACGGAGCGAGTTCCTTTCGCTCAATTCCCCCAGCAACACAGACAGTGTTGATGCAGCAATCCCTCCTGCCGAGCCATTGACAGTGATTATTGCTAGAGGCCATATCAGCTGCTTGCAATAAATCGCATGTAAAATCCAGCAGGCTGGTTGTACCCAAGTTGATCGGTCAATCTTTGAACTTGTAAATCGTGTACATTGACACTGCTATATAAATATATATATGTAATAAATAAAGAAATAAATCTGTGACCAATTCAACAAGGGCGAGCAGTAACCACTCCGTACTATATTGGATCTGTTTTGATGTATGAGAATATTTGCTGGAAGCTAAAGATATCGCTATGTGTGCTTGGCTGTTGACAGAACAGTTTTACAATGGTACAGTCAACAACATAATAATTGTACACTACTATATTCTGACTTCTTTAATTACGTCTACAGAGGCAACCTATGTCAGCAACCTTTCCTTCACTCGGAACTTGGAATGTTCTTTAAAAACTGATCAACTTGGATTACTTTAAACCGTTAAAGCCAAAAAGCAGTCTCATTAAAATTAAATATCAAAAAGGAGTAAAAAAGTAGTTAACCCGCAGCTCAAGTCCAACTCATTTGCACAGGTATAGTTGCCTTTAAACAGGACAGCAGTTATGAATTTGTGATGCGACTCCTGACATTGGAAAATTAATACTGCAGCTGCCCGGTCATTCTCTGGAAATTATTCATGAAAAGCACACTTCTGCCCTCTCTTCACGCTGCCAGCGGCTCCGCAATGGAGGAGGGGCTGAGCGTTAACTCTTCATGAGCAGAGTGGTGCAGAACTGGGTACAAAATGATTTTCAGCAGTATACGTGAAGATTCATAATTTATTCAGGTTTAATCTTTCCAGAATGGCCTGCAGCATGCAGAATAGGTTTCGTAAGAGGTAGCTGAAGAAACACAATACCTGTAGCTGTTTATATTCACTCACAAAGTTCAAGGATAATGTGTTGCATGTGAGGATCGTGAAGTTTCTGTCACGTTATATTGATCTGTCCACCAAACCAAGCTTAGCTTTGGGTAGATTTCGGCAATAGCTACCCGATTCCCAGAAGTTACAATAGTGGGACACCTTTACTAGGCTCATCACCATGGTGCGCCAATTAAGTCTAGGCAAGGCAGTCTCACTCCGAATGTGCCTTAAAGTGGTTGTAAACCTCAGTCTTGAAATATGAACAAAGCATATCCCTCTATAGTGTTTACTTGTCTCAATTAAGAGCACGAAGTGTCACTTTTGTCTGCTGCTTTGTTCCTTTGCTATCAGCATGAATCGCTTCTGACACCAAGAGAAAAAAGGTAACAGGGGAGGGACCTCCAGCTTATTGGCAGCCTCAGCTCTGTTCCTGTGTGCAGGGGGTGTGTCCCTCCCCTCCATACATCTGTCAGAGCTCTCCTTACTGAGCTCTGCAGAGTGTAATTTCAGCTCTTCACCCACTTTTTTCTGAACTTTCAGACAAGCTTTAAAATTCAGGTGCGATTTCTAAACTCATACACTACAATTTGCATTGGAATCACACCTGAACCACTGAACGAAATCGCACCGGACCGGGCTTTGAAATAGCTCTGCAAACCGGCCCACACATATGTGACCCAAGTCTAAAAGGTATCAGCTCCAGAATTAGAGTACAAGTACTTGTCAAATGCTTAGTATCATTGCAACGCTAGCATATACAGCATGGGTGCCCAACCAGTGGCCCGGGGGCCATATGTGGCCCGCGGAGCCCTCTGATGTGGCCCGCGACCTTCTGCTCTGGGATGGCTGGTTAGCAAGCCCAGATACGTCATCCCAGAGCATCAGTGTTGTTAATGAAGCCGGTGGTAGAGAAAGCAAGTGGCTGCAGAGGGAGCAGAGCCACATAAGCCGATGCTTCCTGTATAGCACCGCCTCCTGTCACAGGAGGAGTGATACCAAATATGGGAATATCTGTTCTGCAGTGGTTACTGGGCTGTTTTTAAACTGATCAGCAGATACCTCCAATCGATCCGCTAAAAAAAAAAAAACAGAAGAGGATCCATCCCCTTCCGCCTGGGTGGATCAGATCCAAGGGCCCATAGAGTAGAGTGGGCTGTGTCTGCTCTTGATATGCAGAGTGGACACAGACCTGTCATCCACCCGCTCCACTCATTGTGGCCCACGACCGGTTACCAAGTCACTTAAGTGGCCCTCGCTCTTCAAAAGGTTGGGCATCCCTGATATACAGCCTCATGGTGCCACCCTGTCCCTACAAACAGGCTAAATATTTGTGGAACCTGCCAAACGGCTTCTTTTGGTATGGTTGACAGATACACATCAAACGATCAGCCAGTAAACATGGCAGCAGTATATGTAATAGCCATTTTCATGCATGAACTGTCAGGTGGACGCCTATAAATGAACGGGACCACGAATGACATCACAAATCCATGGTGACCTGCTGACCTATTGTACAAGTATGAAAATCACGGTGCAGCCATTTAAAATGAATACGCATGCTTATATAATCCAGGCAATGTTGGTCTTAAAATAGAACAGTTAACAAAGCACATTCGTCTGCCACATTTCATCCCCACAAACACAAAATTTACATGGAACAGAGCAAAAAGAAAAAAAAAAGAAAAATAAAAAGTTCAGAATGTGTAAATTAAAGTAGAAGAATATTTGGATGCACTGTGACATGCAAGGGAAGTATTCCAATTAGCCAAACGCACGTGTGGCAATATTTTTCAAACACAATGACCATGGCTCATCACATACTTATAAAAAGGAAGGAAGAATGCAGAAGCGTCTAAATAATTAAAATTTGAAAGACTGACCTCACTGTAAGCAGCAGGTGGACTTAAAATACTGTCCTCTTGTAAGCCTTCCATCTAAGTAATTAAAATGGGCACTTAATACATTTTCTAGATAATCACCCAATTTCAATGCAGCAAATACATTTTATATGAACAGTTTAATACAGCTTGCCTCAAATTGGCCAACTTGCTACAGAAGCAGTACTTACTATAAACAATTTTAACTTTGTGCGAAGTTTGCGGCAAACATTAAAGCCAATTTAGCAGTAGGTGAAACACAATATTATTTCAATTAACTTTCAGCTCTTTATGGAACCTTAGGTTTCAGATAATTAAGATTTAAAAAAAAAAAAAAAAAAAAAAAAAAAAGCAAAACACACTGACACTTCAGGCCAACAATCAGCAAGCCTATTAAGCAGAAAGCGAGCCATTTTGTGCTTCGGTAATATATTAGAAGGGTTTATGCATATATCAAAATAGAGATTACAAAACTCTACAACATTCATTAGTGCAAGCTCCTAAACACATTGCTAGGTGGTCAAAAGCAAGACAGCCTGACAGGAATTCAAGTTTACGCACCAGGCAAACATTGTACCAGGGGGAAGACAGAGAGGCCATCGTTATTAGGCAAACAGGATGTGAGTTTGGGCTTTTCTCAAAAAGGATCAGCAAGCTCACAAAGGGACTTAAAACTCACATAGTGCTAACCGGTATTTTCTTCAGTCGTGGCAGATCAGATTTTCCACTTTCATTTTTTTTTTTTTCCGAACAATTAAAAATAATCCCCCATTTATACAGGGCCTGGTATTAAAAGCAAAGTTCAGCTACAATGGATCCCCTGCAACATCCTGGAAAGTGTTTGCCATTTGAGTCTGAGGCTAATTAAATTGTAATGTGAAAAAAAGGAGGCACTGGATCACAAATCTAATAACTGGAGAATTCAATCTAATTAATACATTTTGGAGAATTGGTAAAATTCTATTTTTTTTTTTTTTAGATAAAAAAAAAGCAAACATTAAAAGAGCAATATGAGACCTGCCAGTGCAGATTTATTATTTTTTAAGTGCGAGCATCAGGCCTTACACTCTAGTGAACCACCAATTCTGAACAAGCAAGCGCATATCTGGTATCCTGACATGCACGTTCCACGTTTGTTGCATCTTTTAAAATAAGTCAGAAATGGCAGCTCTCATATTTCTATCCTGGACAAATTCCCTTAAAGGATCTGCCATGATTACAGTTCCTTAATTTAGACCTAATTTTTCATCCAGCTTTAAGCAATGATATGAACGTGAATATCTGATTGGTTGAGGTTGCGTGTACATGATCATAAAAAAAATCTGCAGTTACACAAATGCCATACATTAAGGAGGCATGAAAACGCATGAACTCACCTGCAAAGCTCTTTGTTCACGACTTAGTTGGCTTGAGTCGGCATACAATTCAGTAGTCATGCATTTAAACCGGTCCCCCACGTAGCCGGCTGAGTTTGCTATCCTTTTAGTCAATTTTGAGGACTTTGTAATTTTCACAAGTTTCCCATTTATAGTTTCAAATTCCTCGCAAGTATCTTTGATGGCTCTATCAGCCATTTCGGAATCTAAATGGCCATTTGTCAAAACAAACTGCTGCAGTTTTTCCTGTGGATGGCCGTAAAATCCAGCTGGTGAATCTCGATTTTGACTGGGAACCATGAAGCGAGCGCAGGGCTCAACTGCAGTGCAATCCATGCTTTGGTTTCCTGAAAGGTTCTCCTGTCTAAATGGAAAAATGGGTGAGCTCTGAGATGGTCTGGGAACCTGAAAAGATTCATGAAAGTCACTCTTTCTTGAAATGTCATCTCTGACCATTTCATCCCCATGTACCACCATATCCCGTTGTTGTGAGACCTGCTCCGATTTCTGCTGATCGTTCATTACAGGCTTTTCAGGCACAAAACCATTGACAGAGAAATGATTGTCAGCCTTTGTGTCTTTTTCCCCATTAGAACTCAACATGTCTGGTTTTGAAGAATGCTTTATGGTTACTACAGATGGCTGGTGGGATTTCACAGTCTTATCTGCTGTAACCTCAAAATGTTGCTTTGGAGTTGAATCAGATATATCCAACAATCTACTCCGGCCAACAGGTTCCTCATATCGTGGTCTCTCGTGTGACCTTGATCTCCTCTCTGCTTTGTCCTCTTTACTTAGTTCCATAGAGGGGGGTGGTAGCAAAATTGGATGGACCATACCCAAGGTATCTTGGTAGGTCATGTAATCCCTGGTAGTTGGTATGCTGTAGGGAATTCCTGGCTTTGGTCCCATTGGACTGGAGAAAAGGCTTCCACTTGGCAACAAGACAGGGTGAGGATACACAGGAGCTTTGCCATGTAAGTGTAAATGAGATAGCGCAAGACTCTCAGAAACTTGGTATGGGATAAAACTGCTTGGATAGGCCAAGGGTGTAGAGCAGAAGGGTTCATTCTGAGGCAAGAACATGGGAGCAGGAGGTAGACCACTTTCACTCACTTTTAAGGTTGACTCTAGGACAGAAGACTTTGGAGCCTTGCTGCTCTTACTTGGTGTACTTGTAGGCTGAACCTGTTGTGAGACAGACTTACTGTTGTCTGCAGGGCTTTTGTTTTCCCCATTGGCATTGGGAGCAGGTGAAGCAGATGCTGGACGACCTGCACTGGAAATACAACTGGTAGTGCTACTGATAACTCCTTCTGAGCTCCCCATACGAGGACATGAGGAACTTCTTTGCTGTGGCATCACCCTCTCCAATGCTTTGTTTTTTAGTGGCATGATCATGCCATTCATGTCTTCTGTGCTAGTCATGCCAGGCACTACCCATGATGATGAAGCAGTGCTAATTATTTCAGGTCGATATACAGAGCTGCCACTCCCAGATGGTGAAATAGCAGCTTTCTGAATTTCCCTGGGGCTCATTCCCAGAGTAGTCCCTGAATGCCCTGAAAGCAACATGGCAGACATCTCTACATCACCAAGCTTTGAAGACAAATCAAGTGGCTTCTCCGCTCCATCTTTGTGAGGTGGTGTCTGCTTTTCCACCAAGCAAGGAGACCTGCTTTCTTTTCTTTCCTTCAAATGCTTTTTAGGGGGTGCTGGTATATGCGCAATGTCACTTTCAACACATTTGTTGTTTTTTGTGCTGGATGGCCTTAAAGGTGTTAGCTCATTGATCACACTAGTGTGTGATTTGGTGTGGACAACAGAAGTAGGCGGTGTTGAGATTTTAACATATGTTTGGTAATCTGTATAACTGTCCCCAACAGGTTGACTCGGCTGGTGAAGTCTTGGTGATGGTCTCCGAGAAGGTGTCAGCAACAGTGAGGCTTCTGGAGACATACTGCTTGCTACAGATTTTGGACAGGGAACCCTTGGTTGTTTATTCGTCTGGATGTGTGAATATCCATGTGGATCAACAGTGGACCCTGTGCTAACTCCCATTTTCCAAGGTAAATTCTTTTCTAGACAGTGAACACTAGTGGGTATTGAAGGAGCTGCTGAAGGTGCAGGAATTCTCATGGGAGGTGCCAAAGTTGATGGAATGTGGGGGCTTACATAATGAGAAGGTGGAAGGTATACAAAGCGCTCACCATTTGGACAGACAGGTGAGTAGGCCAAATGCTGTGGCAAACTGTAAGCAGACTGCTGAGGTAGAAATGCTTTATACATGTTTAGAGAATACTTATTTGGTGAGTCGATGAAGGGGTACATAGCTGGAGAAGTATTGTCCATATAGGGGTGCATCCATGGAATCCGTAAGTAGTTAGCACCATTAACACCCAACTGACTCTGCTTGTCATTTGCTGTTCTCTCCAAAACTAGTGCTTCACTGGTAGGGACAGATGTCTTTTGCAGTCCTGGTGGGGTTTTAAACAATGAGTTAAAGCCGTTTGGCTGTTTTCCAGTTATAGAAGAGCTTTCCATTGTATCAGCAGCATTTGGCTTAAACTGAAGATCAGAATTTCGGTCAGGTGCATATCCCAGGCCTGGAATTTGGTTGGAAGGTTCTCTGACTTTATCAGCGCCAAGACCACATAAACTAGAATAGATCATGCCACCTGGTACTCGCAAACCCTCCTGCATAAGTCCAGTTCGGTCCATGCCAAGAGTTGATAAGCCATCCATTCTGTGTACAGCTGCCGCGTCCACCTTTATAGCAAAATGAGAAAGACAAGAAAGAAAAAAGAGAATCAAATATGTAAAAAGATTACCAGTGACTGTTCTATTAAATTGGAAGGATAAAAGCAATAGATCACTTTAAAGGGAATTTCCACTTAAAACTAAACATTGAACCATGTTGTAAAACAAACTGTTGGCGCTATATAAACCCTGTATAATAATAATAATAATAACCAAGCCAGATAACCCCCTGTGCAGCAACACGGAGAGTTATCAATTTTGGTAGGTACTGAAAACTATTTCACCAGAATGGTGGGTTACAGTGAATGTAAAATCCAGCAAGCTGGTTGTACCCAACTTAATTGATCGAATAACTTGGGTACATTCAGCCTGCCCACACATGGTTTGAATCTCAGGCAGTTCCTGGAACCCGACTTGAGGCTGGCCATAGATGAGCCTTTTTTTTTCCATTCAAAAGAAAATGACTCAATTCCACACATTCGATGTGTGGATGAGGAAACCCCTCCCGCTGAGCCTGACAGCAGAAAGACTACCCCATCATCAGAATACACTGATCAGCACTGCCAACTATAGCTGGCAGTGCTGATCAAGAGAATTTTTTTTAACAGGCTGGTTGTACACAAGTCAATCTATCAACTCAACCAGCCTTCCCATACATGGATCGAAATTTGGCTGGTCCCTGCTGCACTGGCCGAATTTCAATCCATGTTTAAGAAAGCAATGTGTGGCTAGCCAGACCGATAACCCTGCAATACACTTCACAACAAAACAAACACAAATTAAGCCATGTATGAAATACTTCAATCATGTTTTGGCTGCTGTCATAACTTGTTATTTGGAGTGATTTTCCCTGGACTAGTTAAAATTTCCAAAGATGGCTCTGCATATTTATTCATTATTCATCTCTTACCAAGCTGTGACCAAGATGATCCTCTCTTAGTTCAAGTCTGGCTTTTTGAATGTCGCCATCATTAATTAGAATTTTCCTGAAAAGAGATTAAGAAAATCTGCAATCATGAACAATGTAGACCATAAGCCTGTACAAACCCTGGTTCACTATAGAAAAACAGCACAAATTCATGTCATATGGAAAAAAATAATTTAAATATCAAAGAATAAGCCTACTAATAATGGCACACAACATTCAAAACCTAAGCGCAAATTCCACATGCCATTTTCTTCCGGAACAGTTACATTGATATCAATGATTAAGAATAATACATTGATACCATCTACTCTAGCGAATATTAATGCTTTTTGTTTATTAGTGGGCAGTTACTATTAAAAAATAAAATAAAAGTAAAACACTTTTTTCCTTGTGCTGTATAAAAATCTAAAAAAATAAATAAATAAAAAAAAAAGAAACTGGGCGACACAGTGGTGTAGTGGGTAGCACCCTCGCCTAGCAGTAAAAAGCGTCGCTGGTTCGAATCCCAACCACGACACTACCTGCCTAGAGTTTGCATGTTCTCCCTGTGCCTGCGTGGGTTTCCTCCGGGGACTCCGGTTTCCTCCCACACTCCAAAGACATGCTGGTAGGTTAATTGGCATCTGTCTAAATTGGTCCTAGTATATGAATGTGAGTTAGGGACCTTAGATTGTAAGCTCCTTGAGGGTAGGGACCGATGTGAATGTACAATGTATATGTAAAGCGCTGCGTAAATTGACGGTGCTATACAAGTACCTAAATAATAATAACTCCTTTTTGTCACTGAACACATAATAAGTATTTATTTTTATGCGTTGTTTCCATTATACTTTTTTCAAATTGAGTAGTTCCTAGTTTAGCCTGCAGGTGTCACTACTGCTGCCTGTATGGCTAATTGCAGAAAAGCAGCTGCCACCCTGAGGGCCCCTTCACACTAGTCCATGGGCTTATACTGAATGGGCTTGCAGCGCACTCTCAAGGAACAAAAAAAAAAAAACACACGCCTGCAGTGTTTTCGGCAAGGCAGCACACCACTGTGCATTAATGGACTTTGTGGTAAAATGCGTCTTTTATTGCTCGCTACCACGATGCACAAATGTAAAGCCAGCCCACAAAAGAGGGTGATGATGGAAGAAAAAATAGATAAAAACACTGCCAAGACCATTTACACATGTTTTTGGAAAGAGCTTTTATTGGAAAGACCTCTTGGCAGTCAGCTGACCCTAGTATGGCCATACACCGCCCCATATTGGCGGACTAATTCCAATAATTAGACTGTGTCGGGGATAACACTCGCCTGATAATGAGCACTCAAAGTATCTGCCAATGCAACCAGTCTGGAGAATGTCTGCAATAGCTTCACTTTCTTAAAAAAATTATAATTGTTAATTTATAATAAAATGATGGTTGTGTAAAGGGGGAGGGGGACTAGTGATGGGGCTATAGCCTTCAGGGTCGCTAAAGCTGCCACATATGTTGCAATCTGATTGTACAATC
Source organism: Rana muscosa (assembly GCA_029206835.1). Classification (NCBI taxonomy): domain Eukaryota; kingdom Metazoa; phylum Chordata; class Amphibia; order Anura; family Ranidae; genus Rana; species Rana muscosa. Next base: position 271,689,478 of record CM055117.1, read on the forward strand.
TACTGAAGAAGAAATAAAGAGGGGTAAAAGGGGAAATGCTTGTACAGCCGCCCGTTCTAATGAATGGCCTATTATACCCATGACGTGTGTGTGTGTAAAATGTACACGCACATAGCACATGGATGTGAACCCAGGCTCAAGGTCTGCCAGGAGGTGGCAGCAAGGGGTTACATGTGACGTGTGGCACTATTATTATCTAATAGCATGAGCCAAATATCCACGTTTCTACGTTTACAGTTGTTCTAGAATGTACACCATTCCCACAGTGCTGTAAAAAGTGTGGTGAGGAGCGGTGGATGTGTAACCAATTGGTTTGATTTATTTGGTGCGTGGGGCTCATTCACATGAGTACAGGGATACAGAGCTGGACATCTTTTCCCTGGGTGGGCGGTTACCAGCATCCAGCGGCAGCCTGTGATTGGTGTGTACAAATGTGAATGAGCCCTCCACCAGTGTGTGTCTAATGATGGCTGGATTAGTCTTTGGTTTGAGTGTGGGGGTGAGAGGAGCTCTTCTCCAGCATTCATCAGGCACAGGGCACGATGTGATGATCGGTGTCTCTGGAGGACAGGAAGCCGCCTTCCATATGCGGGGCTCCTCGGGGCTGATGAATGGAGGCGGCTCAGCAGATGCTGTAATTTAGATTAATTAGGGCCATTACCTGTCTTCATTGATGCCACACATGCGGACTCTCTCATTGCTCATCCAGCTATGTACGTTCCCATACAGGGGGGTTGCCGAAAGCATGTCGCCCCCTTCCTAGCAAAGCCTTCCCGCGTCCGGTCAATGTGTCCCCTGTGTGGAAACAAGAAAGGAAGAGAGTGAGATTGGGGCACACATCGGGCAATGTCACGCTGGGCACACATCGGGCAATGTCACACTAGGCACACATCGGGCAATGTCACACTAGGCACACATCGGGCAATGTCACACTAGGCACACTAGGCACACATCGGGCAATGTCACACTAGGCACACATCGGGCAATGTCACACTAGGCACACACCGGGCAATGTCACACTAGGCACACATCGGGCAATGTCACACTAGGCACACATCGGGCAATGTCGCAATGTCACACATCGGGCAATGTCACACTAGGCACACACCGAGCAATGTCACACTAGGCACACATCGGGCAATGTCACACTAGGCACACATCGGGCAATGTCACACTAGGCACACATCGGGCAATGTCACACTAGGCACACATCGGGCAATGTCACACTAGGCACACATCGAGCAATGTCACACTAGGCACACATCAGGCAATGTCACACTAGGCACACATCGGGCAATGTCACACTAGGCACACATCGGGCAATGTCACACTAGGCACACATCGGGCAATGTCACACTAGGCACACATCGAGCAATGTCACACTAGGCACACATCGAGCAATGTCACACTAGGCACACATCAGGCAATGTCACACTAGGCACACATCGGGCAATGTCACACTAGGCACACATCGGGCAATGTCACACTAGGCACACATCGGGCAATGTCACACTAGGCACACATCGGGCAATGTCACACTAGGCACACACGGGCAATGTCACACTAGGCACACACCGGGCAATGTCACACATCGGGCAATGTCACACTAGGCACACATCGGGCAATGTCACACTAGGCACACATCGGGCAATGTCACACTAGGCACACACCGGGCAATGTCACACATCGGGCAATGTCACACTAGGCACACATCGGACAATGTCACACTAGACACACATCGGACAATGTCACACTAGGCACACATCGGGCAATGTCACACTAGGCACACATCGGGCAATGTCACACATCGGGTAATGTCACACATTGGGCAATGGAACATTAGGTACAGATTTAGGTACACATCGGGCAATGACACACTGGGCATACATTGGGCAATGTCACACTGTGCACACATTGGGCAATGTCACACTGGGCACAGATCAGGCAATGTCACACTGGGCACATGTCACACTAGACACAGATCAGGCAATGTCACACTGGGCACACATTGGGCAATTTCACACTGGGCAAACATTGGCCAATGTCACACTAGGCACAGATCAGACAATGTCACACTGGGCACACATTGGGCAATGTCACACTGGGAAAACATTGGCCAATGTCACACTAGGCACAGATCAGGCAATGTCACACTTTAGGCTATGTCACACTGGGCACACATTGGGCAATGTCACACGGGGCACAGATCAGGCAATGTCACCCTTTAGGCGATGTCACACTGGGCACACATTGGGCAATGTCACGCTGGGCACACATTGGGCAATGTCACACTAGGCACAGATCAGGCAATGTCACCCTTTAGGCTATGTCACACTGGGCACACATTGGGCAATGTCACACGGGGCACAGATCAGGCAATGTCACCCTTTAGGCGATGTCACACTGGGCACACATTGGGCAATGTCACGCTGGGCACACATTGGGCAATGTCACACTAGGCACAGATCAGGCAATGTCACCCTTTAGGCTATGTCACACTGGGCACACATTGGGCAATGTCACACGGGGCACAGATCAGGCAATGTCACCCTTTAGGCGATGTCACACTGGGCACACATTGGGCAATGTCACGCTGGGCACACATTGGGCAATGTCACACTAGGCACAGATCAGGCAATGTCACCCTTTAGGCTATGTCACACTGGGCACACATTGGGCAATGTCACACTAGGCACAGATCAGGCAATGTCACCCTTTAAGCTATGTCACACTGGGCACACATTGGGCAATGTCACGCTGGGCACAGATCGAGCAATGTATAAAGGCAGCCCCCTTCGCCCCCGATCATCCATAATACAGTGCTGGGTGGTGGGAGATCGGCTGCTGCTACAGGGACTTTCCCAGCAATAAAAAAAAAAGGGGGGGGGATGCAAATTGGGGTCGTTTATAGGTCACCAGCCGATCTCATTAACCCACCGAGACCCGCAGCCATTTGTCAGCGACGATCTTCTGTTAGCGATCCCGGCACTATGCGGGCGGCGATCACTGAGCCAGAGTATCACAGAGAGTTGTCATCATTCCAGACTGAACCCCCGATGGGCACAACCCCCCCCCCCTCCCCTCCCCCTCCCCCCAGACATCAGAGCGTTCCCCGCTCCGTCCTGGCGGCTCTATCCTTCTTCCAGAGTCCCGGGAGAGGAGAGGAGATGGAGGGAGAGGAGAGGGGCGGAGATCTGTGCGGAGGGCTCTGTCATTGTGTATGGAGAGAGAGGAGAGGAGAGGAGAGGAGAGGACAGCGGAGAGAGAGAGGAGAGGGGAGGACAGGAGAGGAGAGAGGAGAGGACAGGAGAGCCCCGATCACCGCACTCCGTCCTCTAGAATGATACCGATATAGATCGGTCCTCATCACTGGGAACATATATCACCCCTATAGACCCCCCATCCATCCTCCCTATATACTGGATACCCCATTTATAGGAACCCAACATTATCATTACCGGAACTCATAGGATATCTGTACAATCACCCGGATCCCGCAAAGGTCCTATATAATCACCCGGATTACTGTGATACCCACATTTATCACTCGGACTCATAAGAACCCTAAATATATATATATAATCACCCAGACTCAAAGTAACCCCAATATATCACCCGGGCTCATAGGAAACCTATCTATAAAATCACCGGACTCATAATATCCTATATAATCACCCGGACTTATAGGAACCCTATATATATATATATATATATATAATCACCGGTACGCAAAGCAACCTCATATATATATATATATATATATATTACCGGAACTCATAGGAATCCTATATAATCACCCAGATTTGTGTAACCCCAAATATATATATATATATCCCAGACTCCTAGGGACTGTATATAATTAATTGGAGTCAAATTAACCCCCATATATAATTACCGGAACTCATTGGAATCCTATATATTCGCCCGGACTCATAGGAACACCTTATATAATCGCCCGGACTCATAGGAACCTCATATTATTACCGGGACTCATAGGAATCCTATATCATTTCTCCGATTCGTGGTAAACTCATAGCAACCCTAATATAGTCACCCAGATTCGTGGCAAACCCAAATATATATATATATCATCCAGTCCATAGGGATTGTATAATCAGCTGGACACAAAGTAACCCCATATAGATTATATACCGGGACTGAAAGAACCCAATATAAACCCCGGACTCACGGTAGCAGCAGAGACACGAGCGGACACGCGAGTCTCCGATGTAGAATACACGATCGCATTACACGGACACATCTATACATCGTACTTGTACAATCTATCACCGGGAACATCGTCCGTGTACATATATCACCCGATCTATCACTCTGTATGATCCTATATATCACCCGATCTATCACTCTGTATGATCCTATATATTACCCGATCTATCACTCTGTATGATCCTATATATTACCCGATCTATCACTCTGTATGATCCTATATATTACCCGATCTATCACTCTGTATGATCCTATATATTACCCGATCTATCACTCTGTATGATCCTATATATCACCCGATCTATCACTCTGTATGATCCTATATATTACCCGATCTATCACTCTGTATGATCCTATATATCACCCGATCTATCACTCTGTATGATCCTATATATCACCCGATCTATCACTCTGTATGATCCTATATATTACCCGATCTATCACTCTGTATGATCCTATATATTACCCGATCTATCACTCTGTATGATCCTATATATTACCCGATCTATCACTCTGTATGATCCTATATATCATCCGATCTATCACTCTGTATGATCCTATATATTACCCGATCTATCACTCTGTATGATCCTATATATTACCCGATCTATCACTCTGTATGATCCTATATATTACCCGATCTATCACTCTGTATGATCCTATATATCATCCGATCTATCACTCTGTATGATCCTATATATTACCCGATCTATCACTCTGTATGATCCTATATATCATCCGATCTATCACTCTGTATGATCCTATATATTACCCGATCTATCACTCTGTATGATCCTATATATTACCCGATCTATCACTCTGTATGATCCTATATATTACCCGATCTATCACTCTGTATGATCCTATATATTACCCGATCTATCACTCTGTATGATCCTATATATCATCCGATCTATCACTCTGTATGATCCTATATATTACCCGATCTATCACTCTGTATGATCCTATATATCATCCGATCTATCACTCTGTATGATCCTATATATTACCCGATCTATCACTCTGTATGATCCTATATATCATCCGATCTATCACTCTGTATGATCCTATATATCACCCGATCTATCACTCTGTATGATCCTATATATTACCCGATCTATCACTCTGTATGATCCTATATATTACCCGATCTATCACTCTGTATGATCCTATATATCATCCGATCTATCACTCTGTATGATCCTATATATTACCCGATCTATCACTCTGTATGATCCTATATATTACCCGATCTATCACTCTGTATGATCCTATATATTACCCGATCTATCACTCTGTATGATCCTATATATCATCCGATCTATCACTCTGTATGATCCTATATATTACCCGATCTATCACTCTGTATGATCCTATATATCATCCGATCTATCACTCTGTATGATCCTATATATTACCCGATCTATCACTCTGTATGATCCTATATATTACCCGATCTATCACTCTGTATGATCCTATATATTACCCGATCTATCACTCTGTATGATCCTATATATTACCCGATCTATCACTCTGTATGATCCTATATATCATCCGATCTATCACTCTGTATGATCCTATATATTACCCGATCTATCACTCTGTATGATCCTATATATCATCCGATCTATCACTCTGTATGATCCTATATATTACCCGATCTATCACTCTGTATGATCCTATATATCATCCGATCTATCACTCTGTATGATCCTATATATCACCCGATCTATCACTCTGTATGATCCTATATATTACCCGATCTATCACTCTGTATGATCCTATATATTACCCGATCTATCACTCTGTATGATCCTATATATTACCCGATCTCCCGGCTATATACCGCACGGACACATCGCTTCCCAACTACAGCTGGAGAATACCATCTACCATGTGTCCGTATACACAATACCGTGTGTCCTATATGATACACATCGTCTGTATATAACATCTATACCCCGGGCACATCGTCCTTATATATTACATACCACGGGCACATCGTCCTAATGAACTGTATTGATATATATCGTCCCTATACATATCCATAGATATATATCACGGACACATCGTTGTCATACACTAAACATTCTATATTCCAAGATAAATAACACAGGCACATTTTATGTCGCCAGATATATATACAATGTGCCTGTGTCATTTGTCTGGGAATATAAAATGCTTAGTGAATTATGTGTCCTTATATATCTGGGGATATAATTTATAGGGACGATATGTCTGTGTTATATATATCTCACAGACACTTCGCCCCCACACATTTTATAGCAGTACATCGTCCCCCGTCTTCCCGGAGATATTACACGGACAAATCGTAGCTGTAATTTATCGCATCATCCCGGCTGTAATATCACATCGGAGCTCTCCATCTCCCTATATCACCGCAACCACAATCATAACTGTATATCATCCCAGATATATTACATGGGCATACTGATCTATATATCCATTCCCATCGTATACTGAACCAGCGCATCCCATCTCTATATACGGATACATCGGAGTTCTCTCATTACATATCTCCCCATATACACTATACATCACATCTCCCCCTATACACTATACATCACATCTCCCCTATACACTATACATCACATCTCCCCTATACACTATACATCACATCTCCCCCTATACACTATACATCACATCTCCCCCTATACACTATACATCACATCTCCCCCTATACACTATACATCACATCTCCCCTATACACTATACATCACATCTCCCCTATACACTATACATCACATCTCCCCCTATACACTATACATCACATCTCCCCCTATACACTATACATCACATCTCCCCATATACACTATACATCACATCTCCCCCTATACACTATACATCACATCTCCCCTATACACTATACATCACATCTCCCCTATACACTATACATCACATCTCCCCCTATACACTATACATCACATCTCCCCCTATACACTATACATCACATCTCCCCATATACACTATACATCACATCTCCCCCTATACACTATACATCACATCTCCCCTATACACTATACATCACATCTCCCCTATACACTATACATCACATCTCCCCCTATACACTATACATGATATATCACATCTCCCCCTATACACTATACATCACATCTCCCCATATACACTATACATCACATCTCCCCCTATACACTATACATCACATCTCCCCTATACACTATACATCACATCTCCCCTATACACTATACATCACATCTCCCCCTATACACTATACATGATATATCACATCTCCCCCTATACACTATACATCACATCTCCCCATATACACTATACATCACATCTCCCCTATACACTATACATCACATCTCCCCATATACACTATACATCACATCTCCCCCTATACACTATACATCACATCTCCCCCTATACACTATACATCACATCTCCCCTATACACTATACATCACATCTCCCCCTATACACTATACATGATATATCACATCTCCCCCTATACACTATACATCACATCTCCCCATATACACTATACATCACATCTCCCCCTATACACTATACATCACATCTCCCCTATACACTATACATCACATCTCCCCTATACACTATACATCACATCTCCCCCTATACACTATACATGATATATCACATCTCCCCCTATACACTATACATCACATCTCCCCATATACACTATACATCACATCTCCCCCTATACACTATACATCACATCTCCCCTATACACTATACATCACATCTCCCCTATACACTATACATCACATCTCCCCCTATACACTATACATGATATATCACATCTCCCCCTATACACTATACATCACATCTCCCCATATACACTATACATCACATCTCCCCCTATACACTATACATCACATCTCCCCTATACACTATACATCACATCTCCCCTATACACTATACATCACATCTCCCCCTATACACTATACATGATATATCACATCTCCCCCTATACACTATACATCACATCTCCCCATATACACTATACATCACATCTCCCCCTATACACTATACATCACATCTCCCCCTATACACTATACATCACATCTCCCCTATACACTATACATCACATCTCCCCCTATACACTATACATGATATATCACATCTCCCCCTATACACTATACATCACATCTCCCCATATACACTATACATCACATCTCCCCCTATACACTATACATCACATCTCCCCCTATACACTATACATCACATCTCCCCTATACACTATACATCACATCTCCCCATATACACTATACATCGCATCTCCCCCTATACACTATACATCACATCTCCCCCTATACACTATACATCACATCTCCCCTATACACTATACATCACATCTCCCCCTATACACTATACATCACATCTCCCCTATACACTATACATCACATCTCCCCCTATACACTATACATCACATCTCCCCATATACACTATACATCACATCTCCCCCTATACACTATACATCACATCTCCCCTATACACTATACATCACATCTCCCCCTATACACTATACATCACATCTCCCCTATACACTATACATCACATCTCCCCTATACACTATACATCACATCTCCCCATATACACTATACATCACATCTCCCCTATACACTATACATCACATCTCCCCCTATACACTATACATCACATCTCCCCTATACACTATACATCACATCTCCCCCTATACACTATACATCACATCTCCCCCTATACACTATACATCACATCTCCCCTATACACTATACATCACATCTCCCCCTATACACTATACATCACATCTCCCCTATACACTATACATCACATCTCCCCCTATACACTATACATCACATCTCCCCTATACACTATACATCACATCTCCCCCTATACACTATACATGATATATCACATCTCCCCCTATACACTATACATCACATCTCCCCCTATACACTATACATCACATCTCCCCCTATACACTATACATCACATCTCCCCTATACACTATACATCACATCTCCCCTATACACTATACATCACATCTCCCCTATACACTATACATCACATCTCCCCTATACACTATACATCACATCTCCCCCTATACACTATACATGATATATCACATCTCCCCCTATACACTATACATGATATATCACATCTCCCCCTATACACTATACATGATATATCACATCTCCCCTATACACTATACATCACATCTCCCCTATACACTATACATCACATCTCCCCCTATACACTATACATGATATATCACATCTCCCCCTATACACTATACATGATATATCACATCTCCCCCTATACACTATACACTATACATCACATCTCCTCTATACACCATAGCGCCCCTGTAAGATTGATATATCATCCCAGTTATACTCCACATATATTCCCCGGATAGTACATGAATACTAGGAGAACACACATCGTATGCTGTACCTCGTCATCACACACCATTATACATGGTAGAAGGTAGAAGGCTGTAATATTCATGTATAAATTATCTCAGTGATTGTACCGATGTGCCCCCTTCATACACACACACGATCATTATGGAAGACTCTTCTCCACTAAAGTCTTCTCTTCCAAGCCTCGGATCACATTGGAGACATTAAACCTAATGGAGATGAAGGCTCCAGCAATGTTGGGGGCCCCTGTACCTCTCACACGTGTCTTGGCGGAGGAGAGATAAATCATTAGCAGGCGCTGTGCGGAGCTCCAGGCGGATGCGGGAGAGCCTTTTATTTCCTGCCTCTGGGCCCCCCGCTCAGGGGCCACAATCACCATCACTCCTGACCTACATACGTCCAGCCAGGGACTATCTACAGTGCGCGATCTATAGGAAGCCCGATGTACCCCGATAATTAGTGTATACCATACACGGACTGTACCCCGATAATCAGGAGAGGATTGTACAATACAGTCTGTACCCCGATAATTGGGAGGTGATTGTACAATATACTCTGTACCCCGATAATTGGGAGGTGATTGTGCAATACAGTCTGTACCCCGATAATTGGGAGGTGATTGTGCAATACAGTCTGTACCCCGATAATTGGGAGGTGATTGTACAATATACTCTGTACCCCGATAATTGGGAGGTGATTGTGCAATAGTCTGTACCCCGATAATTGGGAGGCGATTGTACAATACAGTCTGTACGCCGATAATTGGGAGGCGATTGTACAATACAGTCTGTACCCCGATAATTGGGAGGCGATTGTACAATATACTCTGTACCCCGATAATTGGGAGGTGATTGTGCAATAGTCTGTACCCCGATAATTGGGAGGCGATTGTACAATACAGTCTGTACCCCGATAATTGGGAGGTGATTGTACAATATACTCTGTACCCCGATAATTGGGAGGTGATTGTGCAATAGTCTGTACCCCGATAATTGGGAGGCGATTGTACAATACAGTCTGTACGCCGATAATTGGGAGGCGATTGTACAATACAGTCTGTACCCCGATAATTGGGAGGCGATTGTACAATATACTCTGTACCCCGATAATTGGGAGGTGATTGTGCAATAGTCTGTACCCCGATAATTGGGAGGCGATTGTACAATACAGTCTGTACCCCGATAATTGGGAGGTGATTGTACAATATACTCTGTACCCCGATAATTGGGAGGTGATTGTGCAATAGTCTGTACCCCGATAATTGGGAGGCGATTGTACAATACAGTCTGTACGCCGATAATTGGGAGGCGATTGTACAATACAGTCTGTACCCCGATAATTGGGAGGCGATTGTACAATATACTCTGTACCCCGATAATTGGGAGGTGATTGTGCAATACAGTCTGTACCCCGATAATTGGGAGGCGATTGTACAATACAGTATGTACCCCGATAATCGGGAGGCGATTGTACCCCGATAATCAGGAGAGGATTGTACAATATACTCTGTACCCCGATAATCCGGAGGACATGTGTCAGAGGAGATCGCGGCTGGCCGATCGCACGGTGTACGTGACCTTGAGGACGGGAAGCCGGAGGAGCGGCGCAGCAGATGGCCCTTCCTGGCTCTCCCGGCGGAGGAATGTGATCATCGCGATCATCTCCGATCTGCAAATAGAAACCGGGGGAGGGGGACAGGTCCGCTTTGCCATCTTACACGGCCCCGGCAGCGCAGGGGTTACACGGGAAGTGTCAGGGAACAAGCTGCGTTTTATTAACAGGATTATCGCGGCGGATGATTTATTCCAGGGCCGCATTTTAATTGCTCTGGGGGGAGAGCCGTCTTCTCGTCACTGCGCCAGCGCCGCGTCCTGCTGCTAAATGCCGGGGGAGGGGGCGCCGCCGTGCGATCTCAAATTGATGGCAGGAAGGGGGGGGGGGGGGGTACAATGAACTCCGATAGTCTGTGTGGGGTAATATGCGCCCCCCTGATAATCTGAGAGGAAGGGGTACACTGAGTTCTGATGATAATGAGAGTACAATACGCCCTGATAAACTTGGGGGGGTACACTGCGCCCTGATGATCTGGGAGGAGGGGGTACACTGAGCTTTGATCTGGGGGGTACACTGAGCCCTTATGACCTGGGAGGAGGGGGTACACTGAGCCCTGATGATCTGGAAGGAGGGGGTACACTGAGCCCTTATGATCTGGAAGGAGGGGGTACACTGAGCCCTTATGATCTGGGAGGAGGGGGTACACTGAGCCCTTATGATCTGGGAGGAGGGGGTACACTGAGCCCTTATGATCTGGGAGGAGGGGGTACACTGAACTCGGATGATCTGGGAGGAGGGGGTACACAGAACTCGGATGATCTGGGAAGAGGGGGTACACTGAGCCCTTATGATCTGGGAGGAGGGGGTACACTGAGCTCTGATGATCTGGAAGGAGGGGGTACACAGAACTCGGATGATCTGGGAGGAGGGGGTACACAGAACTCGGATGATCTGGGAAGAGGGGGTACACTGAGCCCTTATGATCTGGGAGGAGGGGGTACACTGAGCTCTGATGATCTGGGAGGAGGGGGTACACAGAACTCTGATGATCTGGGAGGAGGGGGTACACAGAACTCGGATGATCTGGGAGGGGGTACACTGAGCCCTGATTATCTGGGAGGAGGGGGGTACACTAAACCCTTATGATCTGGGAGGAGGGGGTACACTGAGCCCTTATGATCTGGGAGGAGAGGGTACACAGAACTCGGATGATCTGGGAGGAGGGGGTACACTGAGCCCTTATGATCTGGGAGGAGGGGGTACACTGAGCTCTGATGATCTGGGAGGAGGGGGTACACAGAACTCGGATGATCTGGGAGGGGGTACACTGAGCCCTGATGATCTGGGAGGAGGGGGGTACACTGAGCCCTTATGATCTGGGAGGAGGGGGTACATGGAACCCTTATGATCTGGGAGGAGGGGGTACACTGAACCCTTATGATCTGGGAGGAGGGGGTACACTGAACCCTTATGATCTGGGAGGAGGGGGTACACTGAGCCCTTATGATCTGGGAAGAGGGGGTACACTGAACCCTTATGATCTGGGAGGAGGGGGTACACTGAGCCCTTATGATCTGGGAGGAGGGGGTACACTGAACCCTTATGATCTGGGAGGAGGGGGTACACTGAGCTCTGATGATCTGGGAAGAGGGGGTACACTGAGCCCTTATGATCTGGGAGGAGGGGGTACACTGAGCCCTTATGATCTGGGAGGAGGGGGTACACTGAACCCTTATGATCTGGGAGGAGGGGGTACACTGAGCCCTTATGATCTGGGAGGAGGGGGTACACTGAGCTCTGATGATCTGGGAAGAGGGGGTACACTGAGCCCTTATGATCTGGGAGGAGGGGGTACACTGAGCCCTTATGATCTGGGAGGAGGGGGTACACTGAACCCTTATGATCTGGGAGGAGGGGGTACACTGAACCCTTATGATCTGGGAGGAGGGGGTACACTGAACCCTTATGATCTGGGAGGAGGGGGTACACTGAACCCTTATGATCTGGGAGGAGGGGGTACACTGAACCCTTATGATCTGGGAGGAGGGGGTACACTGAACCCTTATGATCTGGGAGGAGGGGGTACACTGAGCTCTGATGATCTGGGAAGAGGGGGTACACTGAGCCCTTATGATCTGGGAGGAGGGGGTACACTGAACCCTTATGATCTGGGAGGAGGGGGTACACTGAGCCCTTATGATCTGGGAGGAGGGGGTACACTGAACCCTTATGATCTGGGAGGAGGGGGTACACTGAGCCCTTATGATCTGGGAGGAGGGGGTACACTGAACCCTTATGATCTGGGAGGAGGGGGTACACTGAACCCTTATGATCTGGGAGGAGGGGGTACACTGAGCTCTGATGATCTGGGAAGAGGGGGTACACTGAGCCCTTATGATCTGGGAGGAGGGGGTACACTGAACCCTTATGATCTGGGAGGAGGGGGTACACTGAGCCCTTATGATCTGGGAGGAGGGGGTACACTGAACCCTTATGATCTGGGAGGAGGGGGTACACTGAGCCCTTATGATCTGGGAGGAGGGGGTACACTGAACCCTTATGATCTGGGAGGAGGGGGTACACTGAACCCTTATGATCTGGGAGGAGGGGGTACACTGAGCTCTGATGATCTGGGAAGAGGGGGTACACTGAGCCCTTATGATCTGGGAGGAGGGGGTACACTGAACCCTTATGATCTGGGAGGAGGGGGTACACTGAGCCCTTATGATCTGGGAGGAGGGGGTACACTGAACCCTTATGATCTGGGAGGAGGGGGTACACTGAGCCCTTATGATCTGGGAGGAGGGGGTACACTGAACCCTTATGATCTGGGAGGAGGGGGTACACTGAGCCCTTATGATCTGGGAGGAGGGGGTACACTGAACCCTTATGATCTGGGAGGAGGGGGTACACTGAGCTCTGATGATCTGGGAAGAGGGGGTACACTGAACCCTTATGATCTGGGAGGAGGGGGTACACTGAGCCCTTATGATCTGGGAGGAGGGGGTACACTGAACCCTTATGATCTGGGAGGAGGGGGTACACTGAACCCTTATGATCTGGGAGGAGGGGGTACACTGAGCCCTTATGATCTGGGAGGAGGGGGTATGTAGCGGAGCTCGGGCTGATTTAGGACACATCGGGGAGACGTGGCGCTCATGTTAAGCAGGCGGCTCCTTTTGTTTTATAGCAGCTGCTCCGTCCTGCCTCCCCCGAGGCTCCCAGCGCCGATCGATGCCATAGATTAAGATAAACCGATTTTTCTCTCTACATTTCCGCTCGCAGTCAGTAAGACGGCGTGTCAGGAGCGGATCGGCGCTTGCCCAGCGCCATGCTAATTATGGGGGGGGGTCAGCTCAGTGCCCGGGGGTGATCCCAAACAAAGGATCCAGTGACGGGCGGCACACATTCCAACAAACACAAAGCCTTCAATTTACACCGGCCTGGGGGCCATCCGCCCCCACCAGGCTCCTCTATAGAAGCCGCCATCGCCTTCTTTGCCACTTCTCCGTCTCTCTCTGTGATGTGCCTGCTGCCCAGACTCACCACCAGCCTGGCATGTCCCCGCTGTGCCCAGACGCGATGGGAGAATTAAACAGCCTCCTATTATTACCGCAGACAGCCCTCCGCTATAGAGCCGGGATTTCTATCCATCTCCCTTCTTCACTGCAACCAAAGTCTAACAACAGCCATTGCCCAACATGCAGATAGAGATAATAAAACACATTACTGGTCTTTTGGTGGCACCACGAGTTCCAAAGTCCAATGTAAATGACAAATAAATGGTTACTATTGCTAGGATGATCATGAAAATATGTTTCTTTCTTAGCTCAGGATGGAGTAGAGATAGGTTAGGGGTTTCTTATTGCTATGTGTGTCCTGCTGTCACATTTCCCTTCATTTCCTGTCCCGGAGACACAACAGGAACTCTCCCCAGTGAGCAGAACACTCCTGCTTTGGTGACAGCTGTGAAATGTCACATTTCCCCCTCATTTATGTCTCCCTAACACTCTCCCCAGTGAAGACCGCAATAAGAACCTGACATTTGGGGGTGCTCCAAACATGACCCAACTGCATGCTTTAATAAAAAAAAAAAAATAATAATTGCCTTTACATTCAATTTGAAGTCCAACTCCAGAGAAAACCTTGCTTGTGGTAGAAGTGGGTAAATGTTAGGACCCTTTTCCTTGACCCCCACCCCCTTTATTTGTCTTGTCCTGGTGTCACAGGGACTAAAACCGAGGAGACCTCTTAGGGGAATAATTAAATCCTAACAATCATCTCTCAGTATGGAGGTTTGCAGGTTGGTTCTGCCAAGTGCTCTGGAACCACCACTGAGCCAAATGCCCAAGTACAAATGTTACATTTGGGGGGTGGGGGAGAATCTTCTATGGTGGGCCTGCTGGGAGAATAATCCTGCTGTGCTAGAAATGTTACCCCCCCATGACACACTCTGCAGGATTGTTTTCTGCATCCAACACAATGTGAATGACCCCATAGTGAAAAATAACACTTCAACCTTTTGTTACCTAGAACAAAGACTAAGTACTTTCCTTGTGCCCACCTTGCTGAACAACACTCCGTTCCAACAAATTCCTGAGCTCCACTGGAAAATCAACATTTTTGGTAGTGTCAGTCTACTACTGGTTCCTACCACTGAACTCGGGTCACAAGTGTTGATGTGTGAATAGACCCCAGACCTAGATCGCATACATGGGAATGGACCCAGACCTAGATCGCATACATGGGAATGGACCCAGACCTAGATCCCATACATGGGAGACCCAGACCTAGATCACATACCTGGGAATGGACCCAGACCTAGATCACATACCTGTGAATGGACCCAGACCTAGATCACATACATGGGATTGGACCCAGACCTAGATCACATACATGGGATTGGACCCAGACCTAGATCACATACCTGGGAATGGACCCAGACCTAGATCACATACCTGGGAATGGACCCAGACCTAGATCACATACCTGTGAATGGACCCAGACCTAGATCACATACATGGGAGACCCAGACCTAGATCACATACCTGGGAATGGACCCAGACCTAGATCACATACCTGGGAATAGACCCCAGACCTAGATCACATACCTGGGAATAGACCCAGACCTAGATCACATACCTGTGAATGGACCCAGACCTAGATCACATACCTGGGAATAGACCCCAGACCTAGATCACATACCTGGGAATGGACCCCAGACCTAGATCACATACCTGGGAATGGACCCCAGACCTAGATCACATACATGGGAGACCCAGACCTAGATCACATACCTGTGAATGGACCCAGACCTAGATCACATACCTGGGAATGGACCCCAGACCTAGATCACATACCTGGGAATGGACCCAGACCTAGATCACATACCTGGGAATAGACCCCAGACCTAGATCACATACCTGGGAATAGACCCCAGACCTAGATCACATACATGGGAGACCCAGACCTAGATCACATACCTGTGAATGGACCCAGACCTAGATCACATACCTGTGAATGGACCCAGACCTAGATCACATACCTGTGAATAGACCCAGACCTAGATCACATACATGGGAGACCCAGACCTAGATCACATACCTGTGAATGGACCCAGACCTAGATCACATACCTGTGAATAGACCCAGACCTAGATCACATACATGGGAGACCCAGACCTAGATCACATACCTGTGAATGGACCCAGACCTAGATCACATACCTGTGAATAGACCCAGACCTAGATCACATACATGGGAGACCCAGACCTAGATCACATACCTGTGAATGGACCCAGACCTAGATCACATACCTGGGAATAGACCCAGACCTAGATCACATACATGGGAGACCCAGACCTAGATCACATACCTGGGAATAGACCCCAGACCTAGATCACATACCTGTGAATGGACCCAGACCTAGATCACATACCTGGGAATGGACCCCAGACCTAGATCACATACCTGGGAATGGACCCAGACCTAGATCACATACCTGGGAATAGACCCAGACCTAGATCACATACCTGTGAATGGACCCAGACCTAGATCACATACCTGGGAATAGACCCCAGACCTAGATCACATACCTGTGAATGGACCCAGACCTAGATCACATACCTGGGAATGGACCCAGACCTAGATCACATACCTGGGAATAGACCCCAGACCTAGATCACATACCTGGGAATAGACCCCAGACCTAGATCACATACATGGGAGACCCAGACCTAGATCACATACCTGTGAATGGACCCAGACCTAGATCACATACCTGTGAATGGACCCAGACCTAGATCACATACCTGTGAATAGACCCAGACCTAGATCACATACATGGGAGACCCAGACCTAGATCACATACCTGTGAATGGACCCAGACCTAGATCACATACCTGGGAATGGACCCAGACCTAGATCACATACCTGTGAATAGACCCAGACCTAGATCACATACATGGGAGACCCAGACCTAGATCACATACCTGTGAATGGACCCAGACCTAGATCACATACCTGTGAATGGACCCAGACCTAGATCACATACCTGTGAATAGACCCAGACCTAGATCACATACATGGGAGACCCAGACCTAGATCACATACATGGGAGACCCAGACCTAGATCACATACCTGTGAATAGACCCCAGACCTAGATCACATACCTGGGAATAGACCCCAGACCTAGATCACAGCACCCCCTTACTCATTGTGGTGCACTTTGTAAAATTGCTCTGCAGTTAGTTACTTGAGGTTTAAATGCAAAGAAGGCCAAAATCTTCACCTAATATTTATTGCCAGTGAACATTTAGCTGAAACGTGTTGGGCCCAGAAGACACATGTGCCCGCCAGTGAAGGGTTAATGTGGGTTGCGGTGCTAGGCACAGTGCAGGGGAACTAGCAGCCCACAACAGCTGCTTCCACACAATGATCGCATTTCTTCCAGCACTCTGAACTTCAGCCAAGCCGTGCTATGACTTGCTCCAGCAAGTTGGCTTTTTATGTGTTGCTACATCACAAGAGCCCTATAGGACCCAGACCTCTAATCTCACAGATTACACAACTGTCAGAAATACGGCGACGTGTGTGATGTCCGTGTCTGGAGGATCGCACATCATTTATTGCACCCTCCCCATATAAGATCAGCTCGGGGAATCGGACCCCAAAACTCACATGGAACCAATCAGGGCCGGCCTGATGTACACCAGCTGGCCGGACATCAACCCGAAATACTAGAGCTGGCCGGAGATCGCACATGCCAGAAAAACGTATTCCCTTTCCTGCTGGTGCAGTGCGATTCCATCCATACAAAATGAATGGGCTCAAATCGCACTGTAAAGTCATGCGATTCCTGGCAGTTTCTTTCCCACATAACAATAGCTTAGAAAATAAATGACATCAAAACATTTGAAAAACACTGCAAAATGTATTGAAAACAAAGACGAGCCCGCAGAGATAATGAGCCCCAAGGTGTAATATCATAGATTTACAATCATCGCTCAGATAACCACGAGCTGTCCGGGGATCGCTCTACGATCACCAACCCGAAACCTGATCGCTCTACGGTCACCAGCCCGAAATCTGATCGCTCTACGATCACCAACCCGAAACCTGATCGCTCTACGATCACCAACCCGAAACCTGATCGCTCTACGATCACCAACCCGAAACCTGATCGCTCTACGGTCACCAGCCCGAAATCTGATCGCTCTACGATCACCAACCCGAAACCTGATCGCTCTACGATCACCAACCCGAAATCTGATCGCTCTACGATCACCAACCCGAAATCTGATCGCTCTACGATCACCAACCCGAAATCTGATCGCTCTACGATCACCAACCCGAAATCTGATCGCTCTACGATCACCAACCCGAAACCTGATCCTCTACAATCACCAACCCGAAACCTGATCGCTCTACGGTCACCAACCCGAAATCTGATCGCTCTACGATCACCAACCCGAAACCTGATCCTCTACGATCACCAACCCGAAACCTGATCGCTCTACGGTCACCAACCCGAAATCTGATCGCTCTACGATCACCAACCCGAAATCTGATCGCTCTACGATCACCAACCCGAAATCTGATCGCTCTACGATCACCAACCCGAAATCTGATCGCTCTACGATCACCAACCCGAAACCTGATCGCTCTACGGTCACCAGCCCGAAATCTGATCGCTCTACGATCACCAACCCGAAACCTGATCGCTCTACGATCACCAACCCGAAATCTGATCGCTCTACGATCACCAACCCGAAATCTGATCGCTCTACGATCACCAACCCGAAATCTGATCGCTCTACGATCACCAACCCGAAATCTGATCGCTCTACGATCACCAACCCGAAACCTGATCCTCTACAATCACCAACCCGAAACCTGATCGCTCTACGGTCACCAACCCGAAATCTGATCCTCTACGATCACCAACCCGAAACCTGATCGCTCTACGGTCACCAACCCGAAATCTGATCGCTCTACGATCACCAACCCGAAATCTGATCGCTCTACGATCACCAACCCGAAATCTGATCGCTCTACGATCACCAACCCGAAATCTGATCGCTCTACGATCACCAACCCGAAACCTGATCGCTCTACGGTCACCAGCCCGAAATCTGATCGCTCTACGATCACCAACCCGAAACCTGATCGCTCTACGATCACCAACCCGAAATCTGATCGCTCTACGATCACCAACCCGAAATCTGATCGCTCTACGATCACCAACCCGAAATCTGATCGCTCTACGATCACCAACCCGAAATCTGATCGCTCTACGATCACCAACCCGAAACCTGATCCTCTACAATCACCAACCCGAAACCTGATCGCTCTACGGTCACCAACCCGAAATCTGATCCTCTACGATCACCAACCCGAAACCTGATCGCTCTACGATCACCAACCCGAAATCTGATCGCTCTACGATCACCAACCCGAAATCTGATCGCTCTACGATCACCAACCCGAAATCTGATCGCTCTACGATCACCAACCCGAAACCTGATCGCTCTACGATCACCAACCCGAAACCTGATCCTCTACAATCACCAACCCGAAACCTGATCGCTCTACGGTCACCAACCCGAAATCTGATCCTCTACGATCACCAACCCGAAACCTGATCGCTCTACGGTCACCAACCCAAAATCTGATCCTCTACGATCACCAACCCGAAACCTGATCGCTCTACGGTCACCAACCCAAAATCTGATCCTCTACGGTCACCAACCCAAAATCTGATCCTCTACGGTCACCAACCCAAAATCTGATCCTCTACGATCACCAACCCGAAATCTGATCCTCTACGATCACCAACCCGAAATCTGATCCTCTACGATCACCAACCCGAAATCTGATCGCTCTACGATCACCAACCCGAAACCTGATCGCTCTACGATCACCAACCCGAAACCTGATCCTCTACGGTCACCAACCCAAAATCTGATCCTCTACGGTCACCAACCCAAAATCTGATCCTCTACGATCACCAACCCAAAATCTGATCCTCTACGATCACCAACCCGAAATCTGATCGCTCTACGATCACCAACCCGAAACCTGATCGCTCTACGATCACCAACCCGAAACCTGATCGCTCTACGATCACCAACCCGAAACCTGATCCTCTACGGTCACCAACCCAAAATCTGATCCTCTACGGTCACCAACCCAAAATCTGATCCTCTACGGTCACCAACCCAAAATCTGATCCTCTACGGTCACCAACCCGAAATCTGATCCTCTACGGTCACCAACCCGAAATCTGATCCTCTACGATCACCAACCCGAAATCTGATCCTCTACGATCACCAACCCGAAACCTGATCGCTCTACGGTCACCAACCCAAAATCTGATCCTCTACGGTCACCAACCCAAAATCTGATCCTCTACGGTCACCAACCCAAAATCTGATCCTCTACGATCACCAACCCGAAATCTGATCCTCTACGATCACCAACCCGAAATCTGATCGCTCTACGATCACCAACCCGAAACCTGATCGCTCTACGATCACCAACCCGAAACCTGATCCTCTACGGTCACCAACCCAAAATCTGATCCTCTACGGTCACCAACCCGAAACCTGATCCTCTACAATCACCAACCCGAAACCTGATCCTCTACAATCACCAACCCGAAACCTGATCCTCTACAATCACCAACCCGAAACCTGATCGCTCTACGGTCACCAACCCGAAATCTGATCCTCTACGATCACCAACCCGAAACCTGATCGCTCTACGATCACCAACCCGAAATCTGATCGCTCTACGATCACCAACCCGAAATCTGATCGCTCTACGATCACCAACCCGAAATCTGATCGCTCTACGATCACCAACCCGAAACCTGATCGCTCTACGATCACCAACCCGAAACCTGATCCTCTACAATCACCAACCCGAAACCTGATCGCTCTACGGTCACCAACCCGAAATCTGATCCTCTACGATCACCAACCCGAAACCTGATCGCTCTACGGTCACCAACCCAAAATCTGATCCTCTACGATCACCAACCCGAAACCTGATCGCTCTACGGTCACCAACCCAAAATCTGATCCTCTACGGTCACCAACCCAAAATCTGATCCTCTACGGTCACCAACCCAAAATCTGATCCTCTACGATCACCAACCCGAAATCTGATCCTCTACGATCACCAACCCGAAATCTGATCCTCTACGATCACCAACCCGAAATCTGATCGCTCTACGATCACCAACCCGAAACCTGATCGCTCTACGATCACCAACCCGAAACCTGATCCTCTACGGTCACCAACCCAAAATCTGATCCTCTACGATCACCAACCCAAAATCTGATCCTCTACGATCACCAACCCAAAATCTGATCCTCTACGATCACCAACCCGAAATCTGATCGCTCTACGATCACCAACCCGAAACCTGATCGCTCTACGATCACCAACCCGAAACCTGATCGCTCTACGATCACCAACCCGAAACCTGATCCTCTACGGTCACCAACCCAAAATCTGATCCTCTACGGTCACCAACCCAAAATCTGATCCTCTACGGTCACCAACCCAAAATCTGATCCTCTACGGTCACCAACCCGAAATCTGATCCTCTACGGTCACCAACCCGAAATCTGATCCTCTACGATCACCAACCCGAAATCTGATCCTCTACGATCACCAACCCGAAACCTGATCGCTCTACGGTCACCAACCCAAAATCTGATCCTCTACGGTCACCAACCCAAAATCTGATCCTCTACGGTCACCAACCCAAAATCTGATCCTCTACGATCACCAACCCGAAATCTGATCCTCTACGATCACCAACCCGAAATCTGATCGCTCTACGATCACCAACCCGAAACCTGATCGCTCTACGATCACCAACCCGAAACCTGATCCTCTACGGTCACCAACCCAAAATCTGATCCTCTACGGTCACCAACCCGAAACCTGATCCTCTACAATCACCAACCCGAAACCTGATCCTCTACAATCACCAACCCGAAACCTGATCCTCTACAATCACCAACCCGAAACCTGATCGCTCTACGGTCACCAACCCGAAACCTGATCGCTCTACGGTCACCAACCCGAAATCTGATCCTCTACGGTCACCAACCCAAAATCTGATCCTCTACGGTCACCAACCCAAAATCTGATCCTCTACGGTCACCAACCCAAAATCTGATCCTCTACGGTCACCAACCCAAAATCTGATCCTCTACGGTCACCAACCCAAAATCTGATCCTCTACGGTCACCAACCCAAAATCTGATCCTCTACGGTCACCAACCCAAAATCTGATCCTCTACGGTCACCAACCCAAAATCTGATCCTCTACGATCACCAACCCGAAATCTGATCGCTCTACGATCACCAACCCGAAACCTGATCCTCTACGGTCACCAACCCGAAACCTGATCCTCTACGATCACCAACCCGAAACCTGATCGCTCTACGGTCACCAACCCGAAATCTGATCGCTCTACGATCACCAACCCGAAATCTGATCCTCTACGATCACCAACCCAAAACCTGATCGCTCTACGGTCACCAACCCGAAATCTGATCGCTCTACGATCACCAACCCGAAATCTGATCCTCTACGATCACCAACCCGAAATCTGATCGCTCTACAATCACCAACCTGAAATCTGATCACTCTACAATCATCAACCCGAAATATGATCGCTCTACGATCATCAACCCGAAATATGATCGCTCTACGATCATCAACCCGAAATATGATCGCTCTACGATCACCAACCCGAAATATGATCGCTCTACAATCATCGGCTTGAATTGCTAGAGTTGACCAAGTGATCACTTTACAATTATCGCTCTTCAATCACCGATCCGATGTCAGTGCCCGAGTAATGGTTGGATGTATACACATTGACTGGCAGAGCAATTATCAGATCGGATATGTTATCGTTCAGAGCGGGTATGATCGCTCTAGAAATATCATTTAGATCGGGTATGTGATCGCTCTAAAATCTATATTCATCATTTAGAGCGCGGGCATATCGTATACAATCACCGCTCAGATCGGGTATGATCGCTTTATATTCATTATTCAGAACGGGTATGATTGCTCTACACAGTAAGTGAGCGATCCTGGTCGGCCGAGCCTGGATCTATAAACCTGCCCAGACAAGTCCCTGTCATTCTGCATAGCGATGTGACACATGTCATTGTCACTCTGTGATCCTAATAATAACACTCCCGATATCGGTTGTGTGTGTAGTAATAGACAGGTGGAGGGGTGATTGTGGAAGCGATGTGTCTGCCTGCAGCTCAGCCGTGAGTCGCACATATTAAATGGAGGCTTTTATTTCCTGGAGCCGGAGCTACGAGCGCAAGCCTTTTATTATTCCTATTAATCACGCCTAACGCTTCCAGCTGTCCCTGCAGGGCTCGGCTCGTTGTGGAGACAGCCCTCTGCTTTATCTCTGCTTCTCCCTGAGCAGGTTGTCTCCTTCTCTGAGGGCTCTCCGCATCCAGCCTAATGTTTGGATTGTGCATCAGATGGAGACAGACTGGGGGAGGGGATGTGTGATAAGGACATCGGCTTCCCAGCTCACAGATAACCCTTTGTAGGCAGGATTGTGATTACTGCACAGCCACCGAAGTCTGTCCTTTATATAGGTGACAAGCCATTCATTGCTGAAGTATGTCCCTATATGTCACCTCCATCCACAATATGATGTGACACCCCTCTCCATCCACAAATGACAGGACACCCCTCTCAGACTCTCATCTCCATCCACAAATGACAGGACACCCCTCTCAGACTCCTCTCCATCCACAAATGACAGGACACCCCTCTCAGACTCCTCTCCATCCACAAATGACAGGACACCCCTCTCAGACTCCTCTCCATCCACAAATGACAGGACACCCCTCTCAGACTCCTCTCCATCCACAAATGTCAGGACACCCCTCTCAGACTCCTCTCCATCCACAAATGACAGGACACCCCTCTCAGACTCCTCTCCATCCACAAATGACAGGACACCCCTCTCAGACTCTCATCTCCATCCACAAATGACAGGACACCCCTCTCAGACTCCTCTCCATCCACAAATGACAGGACACCCCTCTCAGACTCCTCTCCATCCACAAATGACAGGACACCCCTCTCAGACTCCTCTCCATCCACAAATGACAGGACACCCCTCTCAGACTCCTCTCCATCCACAAATGACAGGACACCCCTCTCAGACTCCTCTCCATCCACAAATGACAGGACACCCCTCTCAGACTCTCATCTCCATCCACAAATGACAGGACACCCCTCTCAGACTCCTCTTCATCCACAATATGATGTGACACCCCTCTCAGACTCCTCTCCATCCACAAATGACAGGACACCCCTCTCAGACTCCTCTCCATCCACAAATGACAGGACACCCCTCTCAGACTCCTCTCCATCCACAAATGACAGGACACCCCTCTCAGACTCCTCTCCATCCACAAATGACAGGACACCCCTCTCAGACTCCTCTCCATCCACAAATGACAGGACACCCCTCTCAGACTCCTCTCCATCCACAAATGACAGGACACCCCTCTCAGACTCCTCTCCATCCACAAATGACAGGACACCCCTCTCAGACTCCTCTCCATCCACAAATGACAGGACACCCCTCTCAGACTCCTCTCCATCCACAAATGACAGGACACCCCTCTCAGACTCCTCTTCATCCACAATATGATGTGACACCCCTCTCAGACTCCTCTCCATCCACAAATGACAGGACACCCCTCTCAGACTCCTCTCCATCCACAAATGACAGGACACCCCTCTCAGACTCCTCTCCATCCACAATATGATGTGACACCCCTCTCAGACTCCTCTCCATCCACAAATGACAGGACACCCCTCTCAGACTCATCTCCATCCACAAATGACAGGACACCCCTCTCAGACTCCTCTCCATCCACAAATGACAGGACACCCCTCTCAGACTCCTCTCCATCCACAAATGACAGGACACCCCTCTCAGACTCCTCTCCATCCACAAATGACAGGACACCCCTCTCAGACTCCTCTCCATCCACAATATGATGTGACACCCCTCTCAGACTCCTCTCCATCCACAAATGACAGGACACCCCTCTCAGACTCATCTCCATCCACAAATGACAGGACACCCCTCTCAGACTCCTCTCCATCCACAAATGACAGGACACCCCTCTCAGACTCCTCTCCATCCACAAATGACAGGACACCCCTCTCAGACTCCTCTCCATCCACAATATGATGTGACACCCCTCTCAGACTCCTCTCCATCCACAAATGACAGGACACCCCTCTCAGACTCATCTCCATCCACAAATGACAGGACACCCCTCTCAGACTCCTCTCCATCCACAAATGACAGGACACCCCTCTCAGACTCATCTCCATCCACAAATGACAGGACACCCCTCTCAGACTCCTCTCCATCCACAAATGACAGGACACCCCTCTCAGACTCCTCTCCATCCACAAATGACAGGACACCCCTCTCAGACTCCTCTCCATCCACAAATGACAGGACACCCCTCTCAGACTCCTCTCCATCCACAATATGATGTGACACCCCTCTCAGACTCCTCTCCATCCACAAATGACAGGACACCCCTCTCAGGCTCTCATCTCCATCCACAAATGACAGGACACCCCTCTCAGACTCCTCTCCATCCACAAATGACAGGACACCCCTCTCAGACTCCTCTCCATCCACAAATGACAGGACACCCCTCTCAGACTCCTCTCCATCCACAAATGACAGGACACCCCTCTCAGACTCCTCTCCATCCACAAATGACAGGACACCCCTCTCAGACTCCTCTCCATCCACAAATGACAGGACACCCCTCTCAGACTCCTCTCCATCCACAATATGATGTGACACCCCTCTCAGACTCCTCTCCATCCACAATATGATGTGACACCCCTCTCAGACTCCTCTCCATCCACAAATGACAGGACACCCCTCTCAGACTCCTCTCCATCCACAAATGACAGGACACCCCTCTCAGACTCCTCTCCATCCACAAATGACAGGACACCCCTCTCAGACTCCTCTCCATTCACAAATGACAGGACACCCCTCTCAGACTCCTCTCCATCCACAAATGACAGGACACCCCTCTCAGACTCCTCTCCATCCACAAATGACAGGACACCCCTCTCAGACTCCTCTCCATCCACAAATGACAGGACACCCCTCTCAGACTCCTCTCCATCCACAAATGACAGGACACCCCTCTCAGACTCCTCTCCATCCACAAATGACAGGACACCCCTCTCAGACTCCTCTCCATCCACAAATGACAGGACACCCCTCTCAGACTCCTCTCCATCCACAAATGACAGGACACCCCTCTCAGACTCCTCTCCATCCACAAACGACAGAACACCCCTCTCAGACTCCTCTCCATCCACAAACGACAGGACACCCCTCTCAGACTCCTCTCCATCCACAAACGACAGGACACCCCTCTCAGACTCCTCTCCATCCACAAACGACAGGACACCCCTCTCAGACTCCTCTCCATCCACAAACGACAGGACACCCCTCTCAGACTCCTCTCCATCCACAAACGACAGGACACCCCTCTCAGACTCCTCTCCATCCACAAACGACAGGACACCCCTCTCAGACTCCTCTCCATCCACAAATGACAGGACACCCCTCTCAGACTCCTCTCCATCCACAAATGACAGGACACCCCTCTCAGACTCCTCTCCATCCACAAACGACAGGACACCCCTCTCAGACTCCTCTCCATCCACAAACGACAGGACACCCCTCTCAGACTCCTCTCCATCCACAAACGACAGGACACCCCTCTCAGACTCCTCTCCATCCACAAACGACAGGACACCCCTCTCAGACTCCTCTCCATCCACAAATGACAGGACACCCCTCTCAGACTCCTCTCCATCCACAAACGACAGGACACCCCTCTCAGACTCCTCTCCATCCACAAATGACAGGACACCCCTCTCAGACTCCTCTCCATCCACAAATGACAGGACACCCCTCTCAGACTCCTCTCCATCCACAAATGACAGGACACCCCTCTCAGACTCCTCTCCATCCACAAATGACAGGACACCCCTCTCAGACTCCTCTCCATCCACAAATGACAGGACACCCCTCTCAGACTCCTCTCCATCCACAAATGACAGGACACCCCTCTCAGACTCCTCTCCATCCACAAATGACAGGACACCCCTCTCAGACTCCTCTCCATCCACAAATGACAGGACACCCCTCTCAGACTCCTCTCCATCCACAAATGACAGGACACCCCTCTCAGACTCCTCTCCATCCACAAATGACAGGACACCCCTCTCAGACTCCTCTCCATCCACAAACGACAGGACACCCCTCTCAGACTCCTCTCCATCCACAAACGACAGGACACCCCTCTCAGACTCCTCTCCATCCACAAACGACAGGACACCCCTCTCAGACTCCTCTCCATCCACAAACGACAGGACACCCCTCTCAGACTCCTCTCCATCCACAAACGACAGGACACCCCTCTCAGACTCCTCTCCATCCACAAATGACAGGACACCCCTCTCAGACTCCTCTCCATCCACAAATGACAGGACACCCCTCTCAGACTCCTCTCCATCCACAAATGACAGGACACCCCTCTCAGACTCCTCTCCATCCACAAATGACAGGACACCCCTCTCAGACTCCTCTCCATCCACAAATGACAGGACACCCCTCTCAGACTCCTCTCCATCCACAAACGACAGGACACCCCTCTCAGACTCCTCTCCATCCACAAACGACAGGACACCCCTCTCAGACTCCTCTCCATCCACAAACGACAGGACACCCCTCTCAGACTCCTCTCCATCCACAAACGACAGGACACCCCTCTCAGACTCCTCTCCATCCACAAATGACAGGACACCCCTCTCAGACTCCTCTTCATCCACAATATGATGTGACACCCCTCTCAGACTCCTCTCCATCCACAAATGACAGGACACCCCTCTCAGACTCCTCTCCATCCACAAATGACAGGACACCCCTCTCAGACTCCTCTCCATCCACAAATGACAGGACACCCCTCTCAGACTCCTCTCCATCCACAAATGACAGGACACCCCTCTCAGACTCTCATCTCCATCCACAAATGACAGGACACCCCTCTCAGACTCTCATCTCCATCCACAAATGACAGGACTCCCTTCCCAGACTCTCATCTCCATCCACAAATGACAGGACACCCTTCCCAGACTCTCATCCCCATCCACAAATGACAGGACACCCTTCCCAGACTCTCATCTGCATCCACAAATGACAGGACACCCCTCTCAGACTCTCATCTCCATCCACAAATGACAGGACACCCCTCTCAGACTCATCTCCATCCACAAAATGACAGGACACCCTTCCCAGACTCCTCTCCATCCACAAATGTCAGGACACCCCTCTCAGACTCTCATCTCCATCCATAAATGACAGGACACCCCTCTCAGACTCCTCTCCATCCACAAATGACAGGACACCCCTCACAGACTCTCATCTCCATCCACAAATGACAGGACACCCCTCTCAGACTCCTCTCCATCCACAAATGACAGGACACCCTTCCCAGACTCCTCTCCATCCACAAATGACAGGACACCCCTCTCAGACTCCTCTCCATCCACAAATGACAGGACACCCTTCCCAGACTCTCATCTCCATCCACAAATGACAGGACACCCTTCCCAGACTCTCATCTCCATCCACAAATGACAGGACACCCTTCCCAGACTCTCATCTCCATCCACAAACCAAGTTACCAATAAGACAGATGAGATGGCATTGTGCCATTTACCTGCCCCTATATCTGACCTTCATCCACACGCCAGCTCGTCCAAAATGTAGGACCTATAACTGGCATCCATCCTCACACCCCACTGCAAGCCTCAGAGCCTGGCCATTCCCCAATTCTGTCCCTATTATGTGACCTCCATCCACTCACACTTTACACCTCAAAGCCTGCCTATCACCCAGATAACATGTTACCCATTATAGTACATTGGTCCTACTATCTGGTCTTACCATTCTGTCTACCTACCACACAGAAGATGTGCCACCCAATTCTGAATCCAATATACTGCACACCCAGAAGTTGCCGATGACACTTCTTATTCATGCCATCTGCACAGTCCAACCCCATATACCATGGAGGTGCCATCCATCCAGAGTCCCGGACCTATATGTTCTCACCATTCTGCACACCCAATGCATGTCTATGGCACAGAGGGCATGCCTAAGTCCAGGACCTAGATCTGATCTCCATCGACAAAGCACAACCACAACCTAGAAGTTGCCAATGACACAGATGGCATGTCATTTGTGCCATTCACCTGCAACTCCTAAAGCCTGACTATGGCACAGAGGGCATGCCATCCATTGGAGTTATATCCTGCTGCCATACGAACCCCCGATTAGATCGCCGATTGTCACGGTTAGGTGTCGTAGCAGCGCTTAGGACAGGCGGGCCTCGGTGGGTAATGTAGGCAGAAAACAGTCATGCAAAATAAGTCTGTTCCTGGCATTATTTATCTCGTGTACCGAGTTTATAAATCAGGCGGATGCAAAGAAATCACGTATTGTAAATCAGCACCGAAAGTGTTACCCACATCATCCCCAACCCCAGGGGAGCCATCCTCAGATAAGCCATTAAAACGTGTCTTAATGATCGCATCCAGCAGCCATGAACAAGTCAAACAATTGTATTGTGCGGGATCGCTATCAGCGCACTACACGGTATTCATAGCACGATCGGCATGACTCGCAGCGCACGATCGGTCTCCTCTTCGGGATTTTACTCAGTAATTGTCAAGTGCCTGAGTCATCTCCAGCCTTTGTATGTCCCCCTCCCCCGGGCTCACTAATTATCACCAATCCCTATCCAACTCATCAGTGTTTGTTTAGCGCTAGGCTGCTTCCTGCCGCTCAATAGGAAGGAGAACACAGGCACGACTTGTCATTCACACAAAGACATGGTTACCTACATACACCGACCTACCTCTGGAGGAGAATCCCCGATCCAACATCACTGGTACACAACTAAAAATTGTCCCCGATCCCTATCTCTGTCTATAGATAATTATACTGCTGGAAAATTGTCCCCGAGCCCTATCTCTGTCTATAGATGACTACAGTATACAACTGAAAAATAGTCCCCGATCCCCATCGCTGTCTATAGATGACCATATAGCTGGAAAATAATCCCCGATCCCCACTTCTGTCTATAGAGAACTATACAACTAGAAAATAATCCCCGATCCCGATCGCTGTCTATAGAGAACTATACAACTGGAAAATAATCCCCGATCCCTGTCTATAGAGAACTATACAACTGGAAAATAATCCCCGATCCCTGTCTATAGAGAACTATACAACTGGAAAATAATCCCCGATCCCTGTCTATAGAGAACTATACAACTGGAAAATAATCCCCGATCCCTGTCTATAGAGAACTATACAACTGGAAAATAATCCCCGATCCCGATCCCTGTCTATAGAGAACTATACAGCTGGAAAATATCACCGATCCCGATCTATAGAGAACTATACAGCTGGAAAATATCCCCGATCCCCACTTCTGTCTATAGAGAACTATACAACTGGAAAATATCCCTGATCCCTGTCTATAGAGAACTATACAACTGGAAAATAATCCCCGATCCCTGTCTATAGAGAACTATACAACTGGAAAATAATCCCCGATCCCTGTCTATAGAGAACTATACAGCTGGAAAATATCCCCGATCCCCACTTCTGTCTATAGAGAACTATACAACTGGAAAATATCCCCGATCCCGATCCCTGTCTATAGAGAACTATACAGCTGGAAAATAATCCCCGATCCCGATCGCTGTCTATAGAGAACTATACAACTGGAAAATAATCCCTGATCCCGATCGCTGTCTATAGAGAACTATACAACTGGAAAATAATCCCCGATCCCGATCCCTGTCTATAGAGAACTATACAGCTGGAAAATATCACCGATCCCGATCTATAGAGAACTATACAGCTGGAAAATATCACCGATCCCGATCTATAGAGAACTATACAGCTGGAAAATATCCCCGATCCCCACTTCTGTCTATAGAGAACTATACAACTGGAAAATATCCCTGATCCCTGTCTATAGAGAACTATACAACTGGAAAATAATCCCCGATCCCTGTCTATAGAGAACTATACAACTGGAAAATAATCCCCGATCCCTGTCTATAGAGAACTATACAGCTGGAAAATATCCCCGATCCCCACTTCTGTCTATAGAGAACTATACAACTGGAAAATATCCCCGATCCCGATCCCTGTCTATAGAGAACTATACAGCTGGAAAATAATCCCCGATCCCGATCGCTGTCTATAGAGAACTATACAACTGGAAAATAATCCCTGATCCCGATCGCTGTCTATAGAGAACTATACAACTGGAAAATAATCCCCGATCCCGATCCCTGTCTATAGAGAACTATACAGCTGGAAAATATCACCGATCCCGATCTATAGAGAACTATACAGCTGGAAAATATCCCCGATCCCCACTTCTGTCTATAGAGAACTATACAACTGGAAAATATCCCCGATCCCTGTCTATAGAGAACTATACAGCTGGAAAATAATCCCCGATCCCTGTCTATAGAGAACTATACAAACTGAAAAATATCCCCGATCCCCATCGCTGTCTATAAATGACTATATAGCTGGAAAATAGTCCCGATCCCCATCCCTGTCTATAGAGAACTATACAGCTGGAAAATATCCCCGATCCCCATTTCTGTCTATAGAAAACTATACAACTGGAAAATATCCCCGATCCCCATGTCTGTCTATAGAGAACTATACAGCAGGAAAATAGTCCCCGATCCCGATCTATAGAGAGTTATACAGTTGGAAAATATCCCCAATCCCGATCGCTGTCTATAGAGAGTTATACAGTTGGAAAATATCCCTGATCCCGATCGCTGTCTATAGAGAGTTATACAGTTGGAAAATATCCCCGATCCCGATCGCTGTCTATAGAGAGTTATACAGTTGGAAAATATCCCCGATCCCGATCGCTGTCTATAGAGAGTTATACAGTTGGAAAATATCCCCGATCCCGATCGCTGTCTATAGAGAGTTATACAGTTGGAAAATATCCCCGATCCCGATCGCTGTCTATAGAGAGTTATACAGTTGGAAAATATCCCCGATCCCGATCGCTGTCTATAGAGAGTTATACAGTTGGAAAATATCCCCGATCCCGATCGCTGTCTATAGAGAGTTATACAGTTGGAAAATATCCCCGATCCCGATCGCTGTCTATAGAGAGTTATACAGTTGGAAAATATCCCCGATCCCGATCGCTGTCTATAGAGAGTTATACAGTTGGAAAATATCCCCGATCCCGATCGCTGTCTATAGAGAGTTATACAGTTGGAAAATATCCCCGATCCCGATCGCTGTCTATAGAGAGTTATACAGTTGGAAAATATCCCCGATCCCGATCGCTGTCTATAGAGAGTTATACAGTTGGAAAATATCCCCGATCCCGATCGCTGTCTATAGATGACTATATAGCTGGAAAATATCCCCGATCCCCATCGCTGTCTACAGATGATTATATGGCTGGAAAATAATCCCCAATCCCCATCGCGGTTTATGGATGACTAGTACACAGCTGGAGGATAACCCCGACCCCCCACCATAGATGACACTGGAGGATAACCTCCGATCCATCACTACACAGCTGCAGGAGGATAACCCCGATCCCTCGCCATAAATAGTTCACTAGTAGTACTTGTCATATATTATGGTGGGGAATTGGGGGTTATCCTCCAGCTTTGTACTAGTCATCTATGTCCAGTGATGGGGGATCGGGATTATTTTCCAGTTGTCTACTAATTAGCTATAGACGGTGATGGGAGATTTAGGGTTATCCTCCAGTTGTATAGTAGTCATCTAAAAAAGTGATCGGGATAGGGGGTTATCCTAAAATTGTATAATAGTCTTCTAAAAAAAAGTGCTAGGGGTCAAGGGTTATCCTCCAGCTTTGTATTAGTCATCTATTATGGTGAGGGATCGGGGTTATCCTTCAGTTGTATAGTAGTCATCCATAGACAGTGATGGGGGATCGGGGATTATCTTCCTCTTGTGCAGTAGTCATCTATAGACACCGATGGGGGATCGGGATTTATCCTCCTGTTGTATAATAGTCGTGATGGAGATCGGGGTTATCCTCCAGCTGTGTACTAGTCTAGTAGTATAGAGGACTACTATACAACTGGAGAATTACCCCGCGAGACCCCTCACCATAATAGGTGACTAGTACAAAGCTGGAGGATAACCCCCATCACTGCCTATACACAACTGGAGGATAACCCCCATCACTGCCTATACACAACTGGAGGATAACCCCCATCACTGCCTATACACAACTGGAGGATAACCCCCAACACTGCCTATACACAACTGGAGGATAACCCCCATCACTGCCTATACACAACTGGAGGATAACCCCCATCACTGCCTATACACAACTGGAGGATAACCCCCATCACTGCCTATACACAACTGGAGGATAACCCCCATCACTGCCTATACATAACTGGAGGATAACCCCCATCACTGCCTATACACAACTGGAGGATAACCCCCATCACTGCCTATACATAACTGGAGGATAACCCCCATCACTGCCTATACATAACTGGAGGATAACCCCCATCACTGCCTATACACAACTGGAGGATAACCCCCATCACTGCCTATACATAACTGGAGGATAACCCCCATCACTGCCTATACACAACTGGAGGATAACCCCCATCACTGCCTATACATAACTGGAGGATAACCCCCATCACTGCCTATACACAACTGGAGGATAACCCCCATCACTGCCTATACACAACTGACAGGATAATTCCCAAGCCCTCATCAAAATAGAGGGCTACACAATTGGAGGATAACCCCTATCCCCATCATTGCCCATAGATGACTGCTACACAATTGGAGGATAACCCCCAACTTCCACGACTAGTACACAACTGGAAGATCACCCCCGATCGTACTTCTCTGCTCAGTGGTAATGGTGGAGTCACACGTGGACTTTTTATTGCACACCGAGAGATTTCTATAAATGTTCCCCACTATTTGTGTTCAGACGATGTATTGCTCCAGTAGAGATGGAAAGATTTCCCCATACTCCAATCATTTGTGCGATCGGTGTTTGCGAAGTACTCATCCCCGATCGATGTGATGAGAAGTGTGGAAGGGGTTAATGGAGCAGACATGTCACGCTCGGTAGGAGCCCTCTAGCTGAGCATTAAAGCTGTCACTTCGCAGCCCGCGCTGCTTTATTGCTCTTATGAAATGGCCCATCTTGCCTAATTGCTTCCATATTCATATCTTTCCCGAGACAGCTCGTCCCCGGCACATCGCACGAGAAGATCGCCTAACTGAGAACCAATATAAAGAAGGTCACACCGAGACCATCTTAAAAAGCTGCAATAAAAGCCACCAATTAGTGTTTTACAATCGCAGAGGCTCCGCCGGGGAAGCAGACCTGCCTTCAATAATAAGCCGGGCACGGCGGCACGGTCAGGGTTAATGGAGGGGGAGGGGCGGCCCGCAGGGACAAGGGCCAGCACGAACACTCCTCGTAACCTCGCCGTGCCCCGAGCAGGAAGAGAAATCAGCAGCGAGGAGTCGGCTGAACAAACAAGCGGCTGCCAGGAGTCCTTATTTGATCGCTAGAGAGCGAGACTTAACCCCTTGTCACCCCCCATACTGTCCTCATACATCACTGACACATGTGCGATCTCATCTCCTATACATCGTCCACTCAGCGCACCAATCCCATAGAAATAATAAAAGCCGTGTGTGCGATCTCATCTCCTATACATCGGAACCGGATCGCCGACATACCACACAATCCACCGGACATGACAGCGATATAGACAATGTTATACCGAAACCTCTATACAAGAGATATATATATATATACAGCGAGAAGTACGGAGACCTCCCTATATTGGAACATTCTATATCGCCTGACCACACAGCGATACAATTATACGCACATCGCAAGGCTTCCAAAATTATATATATATATTATATGTATGTGTGTGTGTGTGTATATATATATAATTTTGGAAGCCTTGCGATGTGCGTATAATTTTTTAGCTGTGTGGTCTATATATATATATATATTTATATATACACACATATATACATCAAACACACACACACATATATATATTTATATATACACACATATATACATCAAACACACACACATATATATATTTATATATACACACATATATACATCAAACACACACACATATATATATTTATATATACACACATATATACATCAAACACACACACATATATATATTTATATATACACACATATATACATCAAACACACACACACATATATATATTTATATATACACACATATATACATCAAACACACACACACATATATATATTTATATATACACACATATATACATCAAACACACACACATATATATATTTATATATACACACATATATACATCAAACACACACACATATATATATTTATATATACACACATATATACATTTATATATACACACATATATATATTTATATATACACACATATATACATCAAACACACACACATATATATATTTATATATACACACATATATACATCAAACACACACATATATATATATATTTATATATACACACATATATACATCAAACACACACACATATATATATTTATATATACACACATATATACATCAAACACACACACATATATATATTTATATATACACACATATATACATCAAACACACACACATATATATATTTATATATACACACATATATACATTTATATATACACACATATATATATTTATATATACACACATATATACATCAAACACACACACATATATATATTTATATATACACACATATATACATCAAACACACACACACATATATATATTTATATATACACACATATATACATCAAACACACACATATATATATATAGACCACACAGCTAAAAAATTATACGCACATCGCAAGGCTTCCAAAAGAGTTCTTTTCTTAGATTTCTTTGCTATATATATATATCGCTGCGCACTAAGCAAAAAAAATCTAAGAAAAGAACTCTGAAAACTCTACTCTGCGCTACACACACATATATATATATATATATAAGGTTTCAGGATTTAAAAAAACGATCCGAATATATATTATACACACACATCTTATATGGACAGATTGCATTACTTCTAAAACAGAAGAGTGAATAGCATCCGATCGCAGTGTTATATTATAGAGACCCCCCATACATACACAGCAAGGCTCATAAAACAGAACTGTGATCAGCATCCGATGACAGATTGTCATTTCTAGTAATACGGAGAGCCCCAGATATTGCGAAGATCCTAAAACGGAACTCCGAACGAACAGAAGCAGATCAGTGTGCGATGTGCCGATCATCTGACATTATTATTATTATACACTCCGCTCAGTCTGATCATTGTATAGCAGACAATTATTCCCCGATCACATATATGTACATTTTATATCCGAATTCCGTATTATCAGACTTCTTCCCGATCCCCACCGCGCACCCGGCGATCTACACTCCGCTCCCTGTACTTCTATATCCATGTGTATACATTGCCATCTCCCCGATCTACACTCCGCTCCCTGTACTTCTATATCCATGTGTATACATTGCCATCTCCCCGATCTACACTCCGCTCTACACTCTTTACTCCACTTTTCTCAATGTATAGCAGACTTTCCCCGATCACATATA
The DNA here is from genome assembly GCA_029206835.1 of Rana muscosa. Classification (NCBI taxonomy): domain Eukaryota; kingdom Metazoa; phylum Chordata; class Amphibia; order Anura; family Ranidae; genus Rana; species Rana muscosa. The sequence goes on from CM055117.1 coordinate 271,727,058, forward strand.
TACATATACATATACACACACGGAGCCTTCATATATAGGTAGACAATATAAATTCCATTCAGTCTCATCATTGTACAGAAGGCTTGTCCCGATCTACTCTGCGCTATATACTCCGATCACAGCGCTCTATACAGACTCTTCCTCCAGTCTCATCATTGTATATCAGACTTGTCCCGATCTACTCTGCGCTATATACTCCGATCACAGCGCTCTATACAGACTCTTCCTCCAGTCTCATCATTGTATATCAGACTTGTCCCGATCTACTCTGCGCTATATACTCCGATCACAGCGCTCTATACAGACTCTTCCTCCAGTCTCATCATTGTATATCAGACTTGTCCCGATCTACTCTGCGCTATATACTCCGATCACAGCGCTCTATACAGACTCTTCCTCCAGTCTCATCATTGTATATCAGACTTGTCCCGATCTACTCTGCGCTATATACTCCGATCACAGCGCTCTATACAGACTCTTCCTCCAGTCTCATCATTGTATATCAGACTTGTCCCGATCTACTCTGCGCTATATACTCCGATCACAGCGCTCTATACAGACTCTTCCTCCAGTCTCATCATTGTATATCAGACTTGTCCCGATCTACTCCGATCACAGCTCACTATAGACTCCAATGTCATTGTATATCAGACTTGTCCCGATCTACTCCGATCACAGCTCACTATAGACTCCCTTTCCTCCAATGTCATTGTTTATAAGACTTGTCCCCGATCACAGTACACACACACACACGGAGCCCTAATATATCGGATGCACTCCGTCCCATGTATATCATACTTTCCCCCGATCTACTCTGCGCTCCGATCAGACTGCGATGTCTATATAGCTCGTCCTCCCACCGATCAGAGTGCCGTATATATATATATATAGATAGAGAGAGAGATGAGCAGCCTTTCCCCCACACAGCCCGGTGATCGGGACTCACCTAGAGTCCGGGGTGATCGCAGTCTCTGTCTCGGATAACGTGTCCCCCCGATCAGTGTATCAGGCGGCGCTCCTCCGTGTAAATCCTAGTAGGAGATCGGGTAGCCATCCTTCCCCGCAGAGATCGGAGTAATAAATCCCGTGTGGTGACGGTTAAGTCCCGGCTCTGTGGCTCCTTCCCTCGCTCGCCTGTCTGTAGCGATCGCAGCAAAGTTTATTATTGTTATTTGCAGGCTGGTGTACACGCAGTGGAGCCGCGGCTGAGCGATGCGGTCCCTCCCCTGGCTGGGAGGAGGGGGAGGCGCCGGGTGGGGGGTGGGTTAGCGAGGTCAATCTCCGGAGCCCCCAGGAAAGAAGAAAGATGAGCGGTGGGAGGCGGCAGCGGGACGAGCGCCAGCTCCACCCCCTCCTTCCTTCTCCTCCTCCCCCGGTGTTAGCTCTGTGCAGTGTGTGCCGCCCGCCCGCCCGCCCGGGGAAGGTGATCGCACAGGGGAAGCCCGGCACCGTGTACACCTGTGACCTGGCCGCACAGTGCCGGCTCTTGTCAAGGTGCCAGGCCCTGCCTTCAGAAAGACGACGGAGCCGCCGATGTCTAATGTGTCATGTCCAAGTGACAGCGCCGAGACAGGCGGCAATTACCCCTCCCCTCCCCCCTCCATGTCCTCATTACCGATCTCCCGCGCTCCCCGCTTCTCCCGTCTCGTGCTCTTCCTCCGTGTAATCTGTTTGTAATTCTGGATCGTATCTCTCTTCCTGTGGAACGGGCTCCTTCCTCTCTCTGGAACCATTCCTGTCTCGTTCTCTTTATCTCAGTGCGTACATCGCTGCTATTCTCCTACACACCCTCCCCACAGCCATACAAACACCCCACTTCCACATCCCTCACCTATTCATGGAAATACACAACACCCAGCTTCCTCCACCTGTCTGCAAACATTGCTCTCCCTTTTATTTCATACAGCAATTCAGGGTATCAATCTCCTTCCTTGGGTATCTCCATATTTAGGGCATCACCTTCCTGGCATATTGCTATCTTTAGGGTATCACCTTTCTTGAATATCGTCTTCTTTAGGGCACCCCCTTCCTTGTGGATCTCTCTCTTTTTTTAGGGCATCGAATTCCATGGGTATCCCCCTTTTTAAGGGTATCACCTTCCTTGGGTATCTCCTTTTAGGGCATAAAATTTCTGGGTTTTTGCCTGCTTTAGCGCATCGCCTTCTTTGGGACATCACCGTCCTTGGGTATCGCCTTTAGCGCATCACCTCCTTTAGGGCATCTTCTTCCTTGGGTATCTCTCTTTTTTTTTTTTTTTTTTTAGGGCCTCATCTTCCTTGGGTATCTCCCCCCCCCCCCTTTTTTTTTTTTTTTTAAAGGCATCATCTTCCATGGGTATCCCCCTTTTTAAGGGCGTCCCCTTCTTTGGGTATCTCCTTCTTTAGGGCACCACTTTCCTTAGGTATCTCCCCTTTTTTTTTAGGGCATCACCTTTCTTGGTTATTCCCTTTTTTTTAGGGCATTATCTTCCTTGGGTATCTTCTTCTTTAGGGCATTACCTTCTTTTGGTATCTTCTTCTTTAGGGCATTACCTTCCTTGGGTATCATCTTCCTTGGGTATCGCCTTCTTTAGGGCATCACATTCCTTGGGTATCACCTTCTTTAGTGCATCAGCTTCCTTGGTTATCTTTTTATTTAGGGCATCACCTTCCATAAGGATGACCTTCTTTAGGGCATTGCCTTCTTTGGGTATAGCCTTCTTTAGGGCATAAGCTTCTTTGGGTATCCCCCTTTTTTGGGGCATCACTTTCCATGGGTATCTACCTTTTTTAGGGCATCACCTTCCATGGGTATCTCCTTCTGTAGGGCACACCTTCCTTGGGTATCTCCTTTTTGGGTATCACTTTCCCAGGTTATCTCCTTCATTAGGGGATCACGTTCCCGGAGTATCACCTGAAGTTTGAATTTCACCCTACCGTCTTGGCTTCCCAATGTGGCACCATGCTCAGAAAATAGGATCATCCAGACCAGTCCAGTCTTTCTCAACTTTTTTTTTACCCCAGAGAAAACCTTGAAATAATATTTAGGTCTCGGGGAACCTTTCTAAAAACGATACCTACATCTCACAGTACATTTCCATTGTGATTGTTAAGTTGTATACAGTTTTAAATAATAAAATTGGCATACCTTGAACGTTTGACACCTGGGGCAGCCCATTTTAACATCTGCCTGATGTATAGGAGAACATTATTTTTAGCTGTAATCTTGAAATTAAATAAGAGAAATCGATTGCAAAGAATGAAAATTGTGGTGTCCTCTATCATTGGTAGTGAGCGTAGAAGTGACCTTACAGTAGTCAGCGGTGATCAGTGCAGGTAAAAAAAACAATCTGCCACTGCTCAAGGAACCCTTCGCAACCTCTGGAGGAATCCTGGATAGAAAGACTGAACTATATGTTCTTTTATGACGCACTTTTGTGGCTGTTCTCAGCATATGGATGTGGTCCGTATGATGAGACGATTTCTTCATATGCATCTCTGAGAAAGTGGACTTTATTGCTAGAAACACGGATGGACAAACGCCAACATATACAGCATATTCAAAATGGTTATGAAGATGGCCCATGTATGTTTACCATGAAACCACAAGGGCTTATTTAAGTAGAGAGAACACAAGATTTTTGAGTTTTAAAGCAAACGTGTATGGTTACTGCATGCCATCTAATCCTTTTTTTTTTTTTTGGCAGGTAATGTGGTAGTGTAGAAATGTACAGCACCAAGCTTCCTTCACCTGTCTGCAGAGCAATATGTTTCCCGCACCTTTTATCTTTCATACAATTAAAGCTAAGTGCTAAATTTATACTAAACTATGTGCAAAATATATTTGTTATAGCTCCTTCCCGTATATATACATAATTCATACATTTTATGTTCTTCACACATGGGCCATTCCTGCCATAAGTGAAGAAAGCGAGTACCTCCATCAAGGTTTCATGATGCTAATGATGGCTATGCCCTGACTACATACAGGTCAGACTCTTTTCAGCATTACGCGGGGGGATGTCCAGGCTGCCAGAATCCAGTACTGACCAATTGTCATCACCCAAGTAATTGGGCCTAGTAACAATTATATTGCTCAGGCTTAGCACTTGAGTGTGGTGGTTGTAATATTTCCCATTAATATTGCACCAAGTGGTTAACACCAATGACTTTGTTTGTTCCCATAATGAGTGCTGCAGCCATTAGTACTTATAAACTATGATGGTTTTGATAGTCCTTGTAACCACCTCAGTTTAGGCAGCAGAGGGGAAACTGCCAATCAGCCCTTTAGGGGTGCAAACTGCTGGACCCCCTTCAGTTCAGATCTACTCAGAATGCCAAACGATGCTTTGTGATTATCGCTACAGTTCAAGATAAATCTTTCAGGCTTATAATTGAACTAAGTTCCTGAAAATGTCAGAAAGGTCAGTGATATGAATATCCTTGAACAGATTCTCAATAGATAAAAATTGACCAAGTCTTACTGTCTACCTACAATAACCTGTCCTTTAATGGAAACCTTTTTTTAAAGCTGGCCATAGATGGGTCATTTTTATATTTTTTTCAACCAGTGGGTTGAAATAAAAAAACCTGACCTGATTTCCCCATCCATTTCAATAGGGAGCCCCCCCCCCCCCCCCTCCCTGTCAGAACACAGTGGCATTCATCCAACAGGGCGGTTGTACAGAAATCAATCGGTAGATATACTTCTCTACAACCAGGGTGCCCATACAAAGCAGAACTTCACTCAAAAGGTAAATGCCTGCTTTTATGACTTCCCCACAGACACAATTTATTTGGGATGGGGGTGAGCAAGTACCTAGTTTTGATGGGTACCCATTCCCGCTCGTATTTCCTAGGTGATCCAAGTAGAAGTTTGGCCCCTCTCTCCTTGCCCACAGCCTTCTGGGACACATCACACATCCCAGGAGCCTGCGGGACCATTCACAAAGCTCAGCGAGAAACTGGCTGTGAAGCCACACAGAGTCACAGCCAGCTTCCTATGGTAAAAATGCCAGGGACCCAAATCCACAATCTCAGAAAATTAGAATAATACATGCAATCAATAAAACAAGGATTGTACATAGAACAATATCGGACCTCTGAAAAGTATATGCATGTATATGTACTCAGTACTTGGTTTGGGCCCCTTTTGCAGCAATTGCTGCCTCAATGTGGCATTGGCATGGAAGCGATCAGCCTGTGGCACTGCTGAGGTGTTATGGAAGACCAGGATGCTTCAATAGCGGCCTTCAGCTCTTCTGCATTGTTCGGTCTCATGTCTCTCATCTTTCTCTTGGCAATGCCCCATAGATTGTCTAAGGGGTTCAGGTCAGGCGAGTTTGCTGGCCAATCAAGCACAGTAATCCCACGGTCATTGAACCAGGTTTTGGTGCTTTTGGCAGTGTGGGCAGGTGCCAAGTCCTGCTGGAAAATTATGTCAGCATCCCCATAGAGCTCGTCTGCGGAAGGAAGCATGAAGTGCTCCAAAATCTCCTGGTAGACGGGTGCGTTGACTGTGGACTTATTGAAGCACAGTGGACCAACACCAGCAGATGACATGGCTCCCCAAATCAACACAGACTGTGGAAACTTCACCCTGGACTTCAAGCATCTTGCAGTGTGTGCCTCTCCATTCTTTCTCCATACTCTGGCTCCTTGGTTTCCAAATGAGATGCAAAATTTGCTCTCATCAGAAAAGAGGACTTTGGACCACTGAGCACCAGACCAGGTCTGGTTTTCTTTAGGCCAGTTAAGACGCTTCTGACGTTGTTTGTTGTTCAGGAGTGGCTTGACAAGAGGAATACGACATTTGAAGCCCATGTCCAGGATCTGTCTGTGTGTGGTGGCTCTTGATGCACTGACTCCAGCCTCAGTCCACTCCTTGTGAAAGTCCCCAACACTTTTGAATGGCCTTTTCCTGACAATTCTCTCCAGGTTGCGGTCCATCCCTGCTGCTTGTGCACCTTTTTCTTCCACACTTTTCCCTTCCACATAACTTTCTATTAATGTGCTTTGATACAGCACTTTGGGAACATCCAACTTCTTTTGCAATTACCTTTTGAGGCTTTCCCTCCTTATGGAGGGTGTCAATGATGTTTTTTTTTTTGCACAACTGTCAGGTCAGCAGTCTTTCCCATGATTGTGATTCCTACTGAACCAGACTGAGAGACTATTTAAAGGCTCAGGAACCCTTTGCAGATGTTATGGCTTAATTAGCTGATTAGAGTGGGACACTTTGAGCCTAGAATATTGCACCTTTTCACAATATTCTAATTTTCTGAGATTGTGGATTTGGGGTTTTCATGAGCTGTAAGCCATAATCATCACAATTATGACCAATCACAACTTGAACTATCTTGCTTTGCATGTAACGAGTCTATGTCATATATTAGTTTAACCCTTTAAGTTGCATTAGTGAAATAAATGAACTTTTGCACGATATTCAAATTTTTCGAGTATCACATGTACTTGTTGCATGTCAGTGCCCATCCTTATTGATCCCAGTTGGTCAGTTTACAATCACCTTCATGAAGTGGATCAGTAATGGCATCCCCAATGTGTATTTGAGGAAAGGTTTGATTTACGGTTAATTATATTTTAATATAACATGAATACCTTAATGCCAAACTCCAGGAATTAGAAAAAAAAACTACTGTTGCAGTGCCCCCCCCCCCCTTTCCACACTGCACAGACTAGGGTAAGTAATACACCTTATCTTTTACCCCTAGACTAAACAAGCATTTAAACCCCGCGGTGCCAGGGGACCCCATGGCAAAGGTCAGCTTTAGGAGCTGTTGACATCGATATCATTCCAATAAAAATGTTCCCTATATTAAAAAGTATCCCAGTGACATTAACATAATGTTTTATTCCCCCTTCCATCTGTGGCTTTTCTGCAGAGATCTACGACAGCAGCATATCAGCCTACCTTCTTTATCTATCTAGAGATCCATACTAGGCTTACGATTTTTTTATGGTCTGCATTGATCCAGCTCGATTTCTTAGCAGAAGAATTTGCATTCGCACAATCCTTGAACTTCCTTGCTCGGCTTCCAGATTTGTTTGAATGTGACAGCGGAGAGTACCGTATTCTTCCAAGTAGAAGGACACGCTTGATGTAGAAATTTTAGTGAAAAGCAAAGCTGGCTTTTACTGCCGATACGAGCAAGCCTTCGCCTTAGGACAGAATAGGTAATCTTACATTTTGGCACTTATTACAGTGAGCCACTATTGCATCCATTTTTTCAGATGATTAAAAACAGAGAGCAGCAGGCACAATACCAGATCTTTTATTCACAACCATTTCAAATGGTTTCAATAGGATATCTTTAGAGGAAACATATGAAGATAGAATATAGGGCTGCCAGTGATAATTATTTTTTTTTTTTTTTAATGTACAGGTTCCAGGGCTGTCACGTTGATCCTGGCTTACCTACATAATTAGGCACTGACCTAGGACAAGCACACCAAATGGGAGATCAGGGCAGTAACTCAGTTGCAAGTCAGCAATGGCTGCTCTTATATTTCTCTAATCACATGTTCACTTACCAGTATTTTCATAGGTGTATCATTTATGCTATATACGTTTACATCATTTGTACAAACAAATCAGTTTTTTGTCTACTTCTACAAATTCATGGACATAGATAACTGTCTTACAATGGTCTCCTTACTGACCGCTCACCACAATCTTTGTGAGCCTAAACCTGTATTGTTCTTTTCAAATCTGGTAAATATTTGCAATACTCAAAGGGGGTGGTGATTTACTAATCTGTGACGCTTGTGTATAGGTGATGAAGTTATAGTGATGGCTAGAATGTTACAAATTCTAATCAGTCTCTGCTGAAATTAGACAAGGACAGAATACAAAGGGTGATTCTGTGGTCACCCACATGTAAGCATTTCATGCAGTAAAGTCCCTGCTTTCATGTCTCCGTGGCCTCAGCCCTCTCCTTCACTTTTCATTAAGCTCCTCTTTTCCCACAACCCCTGCATTCATCAGTCCTCCTTTGGACATTCATCCCTCATTCTCCTTTTATATCTGTGTTAGAACTATGACCTAAATTAGTATCAAAACCACTAAATGTACTTTTATATAGTCCAATTTACGAGTCATGTATGTCCTATATGACTCTCATGGATTTTGTTTCTTTCTTGATCATGGTATGAGTGTCCTAATTTTCAGGCTTGAGGCAGCCCACAAATGATCTAAGTATGGGTAGTGGATAAAGAACAGTTGGAGAATATGGCAGGTAGGTGAAGATGATGGGTAGCTGCAGCTCATGAGTAGGTAGAGATGATTGGCAGGTAGAGGTAATGGGTAGGTGGGGATTAGGGGTAGGCAGAGTTTATGAGTAGCTGGAGATGATGGGCAGGTAAAACTGATGGGAAAATTGAGATTATTGGTAGGCAGAGATGAGTAGGTGGAGATTATGGGTAGACAGAAGTGATGGGTAGAGAGAAGTGACAAGTAGGCACAGATGATGAGTTTATAAATGGGTGATGATGGGCAGCTAAAAGTGCTGGTTGGGTGGAGATGATGGGCAGGTAGAGATAATGGGTGAGTGGAGATGACAAGCAGGTAGAGGTGATGGGTAGATGGAGATCATGGGTAGGCAGAGTTCATGAGCAGGTGGAGATGTTGGGTGGGTAGAGGTGTTCGTGAGTGGAGTGCATGGGTATATAGAAGTCATGGGTAGGTAAAGATGATGAGCAGGTGGAGATGTGGGTAGGTGGAAATGATGGGTAGGCAGAGTTTATGAGTAGATGGAGATCATGGACAGTCAGAGTTAATGAGTAGGTGGAGATGAAGGGGCAAATGGAGATGACAAGCAGGTGAAGATGATGGATAGGCAGAGTTTATGAGTAGGTGGAGATGATGGGCAGTTAGAAGTGCTGGTTAGGTGAGATGATGGGCAGGTAGAGGTGATGGGTGGATGGAGATCAAGGGTAGGCAGAGTTCATGAGCAGGTGGAGATGATGGGTATATAGAAGTCATGGGTAGGTAGAGATAATGACTAGGTGGAGATGAGGGGTAGGCAGAGTTTATGAGTAGGTGGAGATCATGGGCAAGTGTAGACGACGGGTAGGTAGAGATGATGGATAGGCAAAGTTTGAGTAAGTGGAGATGATGGGCAGCTAGGGTTAATGGGTAGATGGAGACAGTGCTAAGAAAAGTTGCTTTTGCAGATTCTGCCCTTTTTGCAACTCCCTTCTGCTAAAGTACACAAGGTGGCTGACTCATCTGCCTCCCCTCTACCCAGCACTCCATGGAGATGGCCCCTTTTAGTCTGCTGGTGTCCTATCTACCTCTAATTTGGCTTCATCTCTAAGCAAGAGCCAGAGCCAGACTTTCCTCCACTAGGGTTTACAGAACTCCCAGTGATCAGCAGTGTTTCATTGTCTTGCCAAACACTGAAGGAGAACAAACTTTCTGATTCCTCTAATTTGAGACTTTCTATGGCCCTGATGGTGGATCAGCTGGTGTAGACCACCCAGTGGCAGTGCAGTATTTGGCAGTGTTCTGATGCTATTTCCCCCATTGGCTGTATAGTGTTAGACCAGTTTTTCTGCCTTCACTCAGGGCCAGCACCATGCTGTGTGGGTTCCTGTGCCTCTATGGAAGGAGATGGTGGGTGCAGGCAGTGTGTGTGTGTGTTCTCCTTCCTCTCTCAGTACCTGTCATTCACTCTCTCTTCCTGTGTTCGCATATCTTTCTATTTCTGACTGGCCTCTGCAGGCGTCTGACTGCTGCTTACGGAAGACGTGTCTGGATGTGTCACATGTGGGGGATTGTGTCGTGTCCCCTACACGATTGCCGTGTTTTTTAACCTTAAGATCTGCGTGTGTCCTCTGTGTCTGATCCCATCTGCTGCTCTTTGCTGTGTCTTGGAGGCAGGAAGCCTATCTGTATTCAAGCTTCGGCGGCTCTCTGTCTCCTCTCTAGAAGCGGCCCTCCTTTGGCTCCTCTCCTCCCCCTCCATTCTGGCTCGCTGCCACTTTCCACTGTCTACGGCCTCCGAGTCCTCACAAGAGCTGCAGGCAGCTAAGCTTCCAACACCTCTCCCTGTTCTGTACATGAGCGCTTCACTCCCGTTAACCCTCTCACAATGAGCTCGCAGCCTGAGGCTCATAACCACCTCTGAATTCTGCTCCGCCGCCGCCCTCCGGACTCCTTCCGAGAGAGCGGACAGAGCCGCCCTCCGCTCCTCACAGTCACAGGAGGCGAGAGCCTTTGATGTGGTGAGGAGAGGCTTATGTTCCACAACGGCTTCCCCCAACCGAAACCCTATCTCCTCCACCTCAGCCGTCTTCCCAGAAATCCCTCTGGAGCGGAAAACGCTTCGCCATCAGCCCTGAGGTGTCTGGAACGTGCGTTCCGCGCCTTTTTTTATGAGGAAGAATCCCTCAATCATTACACTGAGGCTAAAAACCAAATAATGAGAAGAAAGCTAGCTGTAGACACGAGGGAGGTCGAAAGCGCCAGACCTGACCGCCGTCACACATCAGCGCTGGACCGCGCATCCCTGAAGGCTTATTCACACGGGCACTCTGCCCCGTATAGCGTGAAGAGCCGTGTGTTTATGTATTTGTGGCGAACTGCGTGCAGAGTGGAAGCGCATTTCCTGTACTGACTCAGCCGCACAGCCAAGTTTGACGAGTATGCAAGGGCAGGGGTACGGCCCTCGACACAGAGCCTGCATCTCCAGCTCTGTGCCCCCATACCCGATAGGTCCATTGCACACAGACGGAATCATTTACTGAGGATCATACTCGGGATCTTGTTGACATACCAAGGGTAAAATGTTAGGAAAAGACTGCATGAACACATGTACGCATATAATTCTACTCCATTGCCAGTGTTGCAACATACACGTATATAGATGCATATACACGTAAATTAGTGCCGGTTCACCGACTTGTGTCGCCCGACATGAGAAATTCAATTGAAGTGAATGAGAGCCGTCTTAATGTACACTACTGAAGTCGCTACGAATTCAGAAAAGCTTCCTGTACTACTTCTAGGCGGCTTGTACCCATTGATTTCAATGGAAGTCACCTCCAAAGTCAGATCACCATTCATAGTGAAGCGACTTTACAGGAAGAGAAAATAGTTAACCCAGGCAAACCCCTCCCTCCCACAGAGCTGATTATTCTGTGATTGGCCACAGCCAAATTCGCATTGTAAGTTGCGCCAAGTCGCCTTGCAAAGTCGCGCTGAAAGTCGGGTTGCCCCTGTGTAAACCGGCACTTACTGCACTCAAATGTAACATTTTCTATTTTTGTTAAGCGGCTCTGTACTCATTCCTGTATTACTGACATTTACGCAGCTGTGGACAGTGTTCCATAAACAACAATGCATCTACACTTACCGGCCACTTTATTAGGTACACCTTGCTAGTATGGGGTTGGACCCCCTTTTGTCTTCAGAAATGCCTTAATTCTTCGTGGCATAGATTCAACAAGGTGTTGGAAACATTCCTCAGAGATTTTGGTCCATATTGACATGGTAGCATCACGCAGTTGCTGCAGATATGTTGGCTGCACGTCCATGCTGCAAATTTTCCTCTCCACCACATCCAAAAGGGGCTCTATTGGATTGAGATCTGGTGACTGTGGAGGCCATTGGAGTACAGTGATGTCATTGTCATGTTCAAGAAACCAGTTTGAGATAATCTGAGCTTTGTGACATGGTGCATTATCCTGCTGGAAGTAGCCATCAGAAGATGGGTACAATGTAGTCATAAAAGGGATGGACATGGTCAGCAACAATACTCAGGTAGGCCGTGGTGGTTAAATGATGCTCAATTGGTACTAAGGGGCCCAAAGTGTGCCAAAAAATATCCCCCACACTATTACACTACCACCACCAGCCTGAACCATTGATTTGTATGGATCCATGCTTTCATGTTGTTTATACAAAATTCTGCCCCTACCTTCAGAATGTTGCAGCTGAAATCGAGACCCATCAGACCAAGCATAGTTTTTCCAATCTTCTATTGTCCAATTTTGGTAAGCATGTATGAATTGTAGCCTCAGTTTCCTGTTCTTAGCTCACAGGAGTGGCATCCGGTGTGGTCTTCTCCTGCTGTGGCCCATCTGCTTCAAGGTTTGCTGTGTTGTGCTTTCATAGATGGTATCCTGCATACCTTGGTTGTAACAAGTGTTTTTTTTGAGTTACTGTTGCCTTTCTATCATCTCAAACCAGTCTCCTCTGACATCAACAAGGCATTTTTGTCCACACAGTTGCCAGTCACTGGATATTTTCTTTTTTTTGGACCATTCTTTGTAAACCCTAGAGATGGTTGTGTGTGAAAATCTCAGTAGATCAGCAGTTTCTGAAATACATAGATCAGCCCGTCTAGCACCAACAACCATGCCACGTTCAAAGTCCCTTAAATCCCCTTTCTTTCCCATTCTGATGCTCCGTTTTAATTTTCAGCAAGTCGTCTTCACCACGTCTAGATGCTTAAATGCATTGAGTTGCTGCCGTGTGATTGGCTGATTAGCAATTTGTGTTACCAAGCAATTGAACAGGTGTACCTAAAAAAGTGGCCTGGTGTGCAAGGGGCCTGAAACTTGGTGGAATGGCTAACTTATGGGCTCATTTACATAGACATACACTGCATCAATTTTGTCCCCTTCCTGCTGGATTACTAAAATTCGAGCCATGGGTTACACTGTCAGCACCACCCACCTCAACAAAAGTACTTTTATTTTTTTTGGGAACTTGAGTACCATACAATGCTCCTACAATGGGACCTTGGAATCTTGCTTGGAGGCTCTAACCAGGGAGCACAGCTACTCCGATACACAAGAGCAGAGTACACTGAAGAGCTTCATCTACCAGGGATGACCACCCTCTTTGACCAAATTACACGCGGTGAGGGTGGAACAGGCCTTGCCAGTCAGAAAAGCCGAATAAAACCCAGAGATCAATGGGGTAGCAGATGTCAGTCAGATTGCACTCACATCCAGAAAAAATACATTTAAAAGACGAAGGAGCCTGGTGAAACATTATGGCTACATTCACACACTGGCAATTTAGACCGATTCAAATTGTAGTGGCAGGAATCTTCTGATTGCTGCTGCGACTCAGAGGCTAGGTGTGGCCGCCAGCCCCGTTTACTATAGTGATGGGTCGTCGGTGGACACAGCTGTTCTGGGCTGTCTGCACCGGCCATGGATTCCCTAAAGGCATTTACAGGTATATAGCGCAGACACAGCCCTTTATTTATATATATAATTGTACATTCACATCAGTTTTTGCCCTCGAGCTTACAATCGAATGCCAGTCATAAGTGTGTCAAATTCAAAATGTTTTTTCTTTTGAAAATCGCACCTTTTGAATATTTGTTAAATTCTTGACCACTAGTGGGGCCACAGCAACGACCGATTTTCGTGCGGCCATCAAACTTAAGTGATCGCGCATGTTGGAAATTAAAAAAAAAAACAAATACATTTCTAACCAATGATGGGAGAATCGTGTGAGAAATATAATCAAAAAAGGAATGCACATAAGCTGCGACCTGGAAAGACCACAACATAAGGTGAAATTGAAGGCTTGGTTGGTCCAATAGAAATCAATGGTGGCACCATTGGATTACGAAACACACACATTTTCTATTGACAAATTGTTCGGAATTCAATCCATGTATGGTCTGCATTAGGTCCTATCTCACATGCATGCATACATACTAGGACCAATTCAGACAGGAGCCAGCTATTCTACCAGCATAGCTTTGGCATGTGGAAGGAAACCAGGGTGCCCAGGGGAAACCCACACAAGCTCAGGGAGAACATCCAAATTTCATGTAGGCGGTCATAGTTGGATACAAACCAATGACCCTAGTGATTCAAGGCAGGAGTACTAACCACTATGCCACTGTGCTGCTCATCTATAGGCTAAATGTGGGCTTAATGAGGGAAAATCCATAAATTCCCAAATCCACACTTTATAAATTAAAAATTAATTATGGATGGTTCTCTGAATAGGCCAGTATACTTCTGAAACTTACCTTTGCCTTCGTTGCCTGCCACTTTGTAGAAATCCCTGTGTAGGTCGGTTGTTAGTCTATGTCAGGTCAGGTTTAGCAAGGAGAACAATGGTTCAGAGACCACCTCACAAATAGTCCTAGCTCAAATAACCTAGACCCCCCCCCCCCCCCCCGGAGAACTTAATAGCTTTGTGGAAGGCATTCCCCCCCATCAACACTAATACTAATGTGTTTATGTGGGAATCAAGTGATTTTCTTTCCCAACCATAGGTTGCAGGAAATAAAATGGCATCATCTCTGGCCTGCCCAAGGCTTGATTTCCCTGGTTCAGCCCGCAAACTGAACCAGCGAAATCTAGTAGATTCCTTCATCCACATTTAAAAGCGTGGATGGGGAGATCTTAATTGCCAGCTATTGTATTCAAGCTCTATACCCAACCAGTGAATGCATCTAATTGGATACAGGCACTGCTTGACTGATGATTTTCCATCTGGCTCCTTTAAATTTTCAGTTAAAGTTTGTTGAGCTGGGTGGTGTCGATAGGACTACCCATGATTTGACTTTCGGCTGATTCACCTGGAATTAACACTAAGCTGCCAGTTGGAACCTTTCTCTGTCATGAAATGTACATGCTTGTTCCAGGTTAGTAACTTATCAATGGAGGATGAAGCTGACAGCTCTAGGGTATGCATCTCCAATACCACGTCAGCAATGGCAGCTCCCAAGTTTCTGTCCTGATCGGTTCCTTGTAAACCAGCATTACGATTTGTACTGTAAACATTGTGGTTTTTCCGCTATAAAATAAAGTGGCTTTCTAGGCACTTTTAAAGCATGGTTCTACAGTGGTGGTATTGCAATGCTTTTAAATAATCAGTTGAACCTAACCTCATTGCTGTGCGTACCAGAGATAAGAAACGACATCTGTACCAGGAAACGGATAATAGGCTTTTGGTGATACTAACAGGAATTGCACCACATGCCCTCCAACAATGTTTCTGCTAAGGGGGTAAGACAAATGACGCCACGTCTGTACCTTACAGCAAAGTCATTCCTTCAGTGTTGTAGTGCAAAGTAAAGGGTCTTCATTCCTATACAAAAGTGGCCAGTGTATACAGGCTTTCCTATGTGCACACATTATCCTCTCTTTGTAATTATCTCTTTGTAATTAATCTCTAATTGTTGCAATCAAATTTTTTATTATGTCAATCCACACAGCACTTCATGGGTCTTATGTATAACATCTATAGAAGAATGACTCTCAATACTGTACTTGGATCATGTTTCAGCCGATTCCTGCTGAAGTGGTCGAAATTCATTCTGTGAGTGGCCCTGTTGGCACTACATTGTTTAACAAAAGTAAATATTTCAATTGACAATTGTTGAAGGAGCCAGGCAGAAAATTCTTAGCCTAATAGTGCCTTTATCCAATCAAATGCAGGCATTGTTTTAGGACTGCGACAGCTGCGGGTGCTGGATCTCAGAATACAACAGTATCTCAAGACAACCGGTCTGTCAATAAATAGTTAAGAGAAAAATTAAAGTGGGATGCATCTCCACTTTTTTTCCTTCTAGTTTACATGAGGCCCAACATTTCTTTTATTGTGACCATAGTTAGAAACAATGGAACACACGTTTTTTTATCTGCCCCACATCTTTCTGCCACAATATGGATCCTTCAGTCCCAGTACAACTGAACACCATGTACGCACCAAATGAAGTAGTGCTCCAAGTGCTAAGCTAGCCATACAACAAGAGAAATCCATAGATTCCTCCATCCATGTTAAACAGCTCTGACAGCTACTGTATTCTGAAAGCCAGCACCTGCCACTGTCAGCATACCCAAACAGTGATTACAGCTGATTGGCTGCAGTCACTGTTAGGCTGACTTTTTTTTTCTGCCAAGCTCCTTCAATCTTTCAACAAAAGTTTGTTGAGCTGGGTGGTATCAGCAAAGCCACCCATGGCTCGGATTTTGTCTGATTCACAAAAATCGGATGAAATTTGAGCTGTGTAGGGCCAGCTTTAATAACTCCTCTTGCCTATTAGGCTGCTTTCACACTGAGGCGCTTTGCTAAAAATAGCGGCGCTATACCGCCGACACCCCCAGTGCCCCAATGTGAAAGCAGCCTAAATGTAGGGGTTGCGCTATGCTATTATGGCTGCCATAGCTGTAACAGGACCGCACTGCTCAAAGAGGACCTTCACTTCCCATAATATACTGGAAGCCAATGCAATAGTGTGAACTAGCACTGATTTGTGGTTTCAGGCCAGTCCTGTGAAGTTTTTGTTTAGTCATTTTTTTTTATTTTTAGGAATTCTATGGTGTTTTTAAACACAAGACCCTATAGAGGTGCGCTTTTATTATGGATTTAATGGAAAGGGAAAATTCTATTTAAAAAATGCTACATGCATCTAGGCACAATGTGATAGGGGTGGGGAGGGCTTCAATATATTATAATTATATGTGTACTTCTTTTACTACTTCCTTCAGCATGCTTGGCAAAGTCACATTCATTGAAATGACAACTTAAAACCAAGGCAAAATTAGGTGTATTAGCAGATTCAAGTGGTTGCAAAGGTTAAAGGTTTTTTACCCCAACGCATTCTCTGCATTAGGGTAAAAAAAACCTTTGCTTGAAGCTTCCCCACAGCCCCCTAAATACTTACCTGAACCCGATCTCAGTCCAGCGCTGTGCCCCAGAGCTGCGCTGCTCTCTTGCTCCCTCATCACTGGACTCTGAGAGCAGCGGAATCCATTGGTTTCTGCTGCTGTCAATCAGGTTCAGTGACAGGGGAGCAGGAGGTGAGGCTGAGCCACAATGTGTGCATCCATAGACACACACAGTGAGGCTTGGGAGTATGCCTGCCCATACAAGTATCCTCCCCAGCAAGTGGCTTGCTAAGAAGTGTACTTGAAAGCAGGAGTGCCAGGAGGGGACCACAGAAGAGGAGAATTGGGGCTGTCCTGTGCAAAACTATTGCACAGAACAGGTAAGTATCACATGTTTGTTATTTAAAAAAAAGATCCTTTAATAAAACTTTAACTCAAAGTCCAAGGTAAAATGGCAGCTAACTGCAGATAAAGGCTCACAAGCAGAACATTATTCATTAACAATTTCATGAAGGAAATTATAGTGATATGGCCTGCCTTTCATTTATATGACCTCGTTCCATATCGCTTTTTTTTCTTTCTGTGAATTTACATTACTGAACAAAACAAAATGTTTTATGGTTCTGATTTCAATTTTATCCTTAAAACAAATTAGCCTGCCAGGTGACAGATGAAGGTTTTTCTTCTTTTTTTTTTTTTTTTCCCCCAGGATAAAGTGGAAAGTAATTCCAGTGACTTGTGGTGGATTTGTTCCTTGAATGACCTCAAATTGTTCGCATGGATATTGACATCTAGAGCAGCACTTGTTGGAGGGTGGAGGGGGAGCGAGGGGTGGGGTTGTTTTTAGAAACGTCTGTGCAGGCGGCTGTTGACCTGCTTTATTCCGCTGCCTGTTTGGAGAGGAGGAGGTTTCAAGGTTCCCTCAGCTTGGCTCATCGTGCTAGCGAAGAGGTGACACATCCTAGTTCCGCAGAAAGCGGCGGCTTCTACTGGAATTAATGCGGGCCTTTCCAAATCGTTACGTCTTCTCTTGTACAAATGGGGACACAGTATTTCTAAGTTACTAATATGCCAGTTTGGATAATAATGGCATAATCAATGTCAGATTCACTTGTGATTGGACCCAAGGTCTGATTTACACCTCTGCACAAATAAAAAAAGGTAATCTGCAGTTTATAGTACATTTTTTATGTTTTTTTTTTTTTTTTATGCATTTTAGAAGCATCTTCTAAGGACCCAGTCCTTAGGAGACCTGATCAAAACCGGTCACCGCAAGGGCACATCCATGAGCCTGATTCACACAACAACGCTGCTGTGATTAAGTGGTGCGCAAAAATGCAGACATTCTGCATTTTTGTACAGTGCATAAAATTATACCACAGGTCACTGAAGTGCAAACACTTGAATGGAGGATAAAAAAAAAACAAGTAAGTTTAAAAAAAAAGTAAATGGAGCGTTTCAGGGCTCACCCACATGAGTGAAGAGAGCTGTACATAAAAAAATGAATGTATCTCTGTGTCCTGGAGTGATGGGCATTTGGTGTACAGTCGCCGGTATAAAATCGATGACAAGTTGCATCTGTACACTGATAACCATACATCTGAGCATATACTCGATTCTTCGAAAAGATGCAAACTGCATTCAGAAGCGTACATCCCTCCCTGTATCCAGGTAAAAAACTCTTGGACGTGTGATTACTAGTGATGAGCCGAACACCCCCTGGTTCGGTTCGCACCAGAACCTGCGAACGGACCGAAAGTTCGCACAAACTTTGGAACCTTATTAAAGTCTATGGGACTCGAACGTTCAAAATCAAAAGTGCTAATTTTAAAGGCTAATATGCAAGTTAATGTCCTAAAAAGGGTTTGGGGACCCGGGTCCTGCCCCAGGGGACATGTATCAATGCAAAAATAAGTTTTAAAAACTGCATTTTTTTTGGGAGCAGCGATTTTAATGATGCATAAAGTGAAAAAAAAAGTGAAATATTCCTTTAAATATCATACCTGGGGGGTGTCTATAGTATGCCTGTGAAGTGACACGTGTTTCCCGTGTTTAGAACTGTCCCTGCACAAAATGAAATTTCTAAAGGGAAAAAAAGTCATTTAAAACTGCTTGTGGCTTTAATGTAATGTCTGGTCCCGGCAATATGGATGAAAATCATTGAGAAAAATGGCATGGGTACCCCCCCCCCCCCCCCAGCCCATTACTAGCCCCTTTGGGTCTTGGTATGGATTTAGGTGCACACTGTGCAAAGGACACTAATGCAAAATACTGCATCTCCCTGCCTGTATTTGTATTAGAACACCAGCAATTGTATTGAGGTAAGCTTTAGGTGCACACTGTGCAAAGGACACTAAAGCAAAATACTGCAGCTCCCTGCCTGTATTTGTATCAGAACACCAGCAATTGTATTCAGGTAAGCTTTTGGTGCACACTGTGAAAAGAACACAGTACACTAAGTGAAACACTGTAGCTAGCACAATCACCTGCCTGCCTGTCAGTATAGAGAATAACATGAACGGATCTAGCTAAACTGAATACAGTGTGTAAATATATATACACAACACCTAGGATGCATATATATCCTCTACACACTAACTGCAGCTAACTGACTCGCCTGCCTAACTCAAATCAAATTACACACTCTCTCTCTCTGTCTCTTTCCTTTAACCAACACTGCAACACACTACACAAGGTCGCCAAGCCGGCGGCCTTATATAGTGTAGGGCGTGTACCTACTCCTCTGAGCCATGATTGGCCAAAGCCACCCTGGCTTTGGCCAATTACGGCTCTCTGTACTTACGGCGCTGTGATTGGCCAAGCATGCGGGTCATAGTGCATGCTTGGCCAAATCATCAGCCAACGATGCCGCAGTTAATTATGGACCGTGACGCGCCACTCGAATTTGGCGCGAACGGCCCATAATGTTCGAAATTCGCCGAACAGGCATTGTTCGAGTCGAACATGTGTTTGACTCGAACTCGAAGCTCATCCCTAGTGATTACCAGTCAGTGATTTGTACAAACTGCTGTATGCCAACAGCACACCCGGGTGCAGAGATACACTTGTTTTTCACGGTTTACGATTAATATAGGTGGAAGAGAGATTCCCTGTCCTGCAGCCCTACATATACATGACCAGTGTATATAGCCGGCTGTGGCACGGGGCATGCCCCTACTGCCTACGATTGGCTGTCCACGTAGACAGCTTCCTGGCGGGATAGCTCAGGTGTGTTCAGAAATGTTCCAAATATGCCCAAGCTCATCTTTCGTTGGGGATGTTCACACTAAAAAAAAAAGCCTGTACAGACAAAATAAATAAATAAGAATTTGCTTTAAGATTTAAGTAAATCGCTGCTCTTTTTTGTGTAAATATTCTCAACTTTTTTTTTTAGTAAATCAACCTCATTATGTTTTAAATGTGGTACCATTCATTATATCATGAAAGATGCATTTGTAGAAAACTGCACCAGGGGGGAAATGCAAGAGGCAGAGCAATGTGAATGAAAATAATGATACACAGCTATATATACGGTATATATATTTATATTTGAGGTACAATTTAAAAGCCAAGTACAGGCCAACACCAGCACCCTTTGTCTCCTCCTTCCATTGGAGCACCCCTGCAGCGTTACAAAAACAAAACACCTCTATACATACCTATTTCCAGGTGTTCTAATGCCTAGTACACACGGGCCGAATGTCAGGAGACATCGACCGGTTCACTAAAAACCGCCCGACATTCGGCCCATGTGTATGCTCAGCGGGGGAGATTGCTGTACTAATGTCGGATCATTGGTACAGTGGCTCCGACCAGAGCTGTCAGTTATTTTTCATTCAACCCACTGGGTTAGACAGAAAAAAAAAAACGAAGTGTGTAACGGGCTTTAGTATGGACTGGTGTTTCTACAGGTCTTTTTTGTTCCCCCCCTCTTCTTGCTCGGGTGGTGAACGGATGCTAAATGCTCATAATGATAGGATGCTGCTCTCTGCAGCATTCTGCTGTGAGTCCGGGGGTGTTAGCAGAGACAGGAAGTTCAATGATGTTTGGCCTCATTGCTTTTTGGTTAAATGTAGACATTTGCCAGCATACCACCGATCATTGAATAGCGTCCAAAATCTTTATTGCAGAATGATCACATTAAAAGGGACAGAGTGCAACATTTCAGAGCCACACAGGACCCCTTCGTCAGGCATGTGATCACCAAAGTGCAAAGGGCTGCAGTGCAAAGACTTGAATGGAGTAAAAAAGAAAAGTAAGTTAAATAGCATCACTGACTGATGAAGGGTTCCTGCGTGGCTCTGAAATAGGGTTGCACTGATACCAACACTAGTATCGGTGCCTATACCGAGCATTTGCAGGAGTACTTGCAAATGCTCCCGATGCCTAATCTGATACCTGGACACAAGCCAGTGACTGCTGGGGGTAGGACCCCCTAAGCTTGCACATCATGAGGAGGGGTGCGGTTTGGCATCTTTGCCCTGGGTGCTGGATGACCTTGTACCGGTACTGAACGCAGCTGTTTGAAAAGGTTTACTTACTTTGGAGAGTTTAACAGAAAGCAGGACAGCTGCAGCCATCCTGTGCTGTAAGAATACAATGCAGGGTATAGATACACTTGAAATAAATGTTGGAATACAATTCTTTGAAGGGACATTGAGATCTGCAGTAAACACCTAGCAGTGCTCCTAGCTCTCTGCCGTTCATGGGAGGCCATACACAGCCTACACACCGCCTAAAATTCATAAATCTAACTCACACATTGCATCTGACAATCAGCCAGTACGCGTTCACTCCTGAGCAATAAGTAGCTCTGACAAGTGCCAGAAGTGCTCATCATTGCACACAGAACTTCCAACATTTTGATAAATCACTGAAATCAATCAGCAATCCTTCCCTCTTCTCCTCACCCACAATATGTCCTAGTCTGGGGGATGACAGACAGATCTGCCAGCTCCCGTCCATGGACACTCTCACCTTGGGCTAAATAATGAAAAACTGATTGTCCTGGATTACCGCACACCACTGCTGTTTGCTTTATAAAGACACAGGTATCATTTAATCTGCATCAAATCCTCTTTTAACGACCATACTCCCCTTTCACATATGCCCCTTGTGATACAAAGGGCTCGTAGCCCACCCAGCACAGCGAGCGAAGGATAGCTCACAGACTTGAGAATCTGTAAAGCTGCGGCTTCCCAAGAACGTGGGATTACAAGCACACGCCACTGCACCCGGATACAATGACTGCACTTGAAAGCCATATAAATATTTCATTTCTTTCTATAAATCAGGTATGAATCCTCCACTGGTTTAGCCTCAATCATGCATCTGGGAGAATCTTAAATTTGGTTAGCTAGGCTACTCACCCTGCAAGGTCTTCTATAATAATGAACTGCCTAATATACAGGAAGCATAACAATAAAAACCAGAGAGAAGAGCTCTTCTTCTTTTTCAGACATTTTATTGTCACTAAAACACACGCGATCATAACCGGCAAACGTGCTTGTTTCAGTTTCTTTAGCCGGAGCCTTTGCTTTTACAATCGTACTTGTCGTGACTCTGACGATCAGTGAAAAAAAAACAAGCTTACCCACAGTCCTATTTCATTTAGATTAGCCTTTCACCATCAAAAGCTGAGGTTTTTGCTCTTGAAATAACTGGTAACTAGTGAAGAAGACCCCTTAAAGACTAATGGTAGACTGGTCAATATCACATACAGTATATGACAAGCTACTGGTGGAATGATTATTATTATTTTTTTTTTATTGTACAGGATTTATATAGCGGCAACAGTTTGAGCAGTGCCTTACAATATAGAGGAAGACAGTAAAGTTCCAATACAATTCAATACAAGAGGGTTAAGAGGACCCTTGTCAGAGGAGCTTGTGAAGAACTCTTTGGAGCTTACAATCTAAAAGGCATGGGCAAGTTATACAAAAAGAGTAATAACTATAAAGGGGAGTGTTAATGGAGAAGTTAAAGGTCCAGTTGTTAGGTACAGATGGGACAGGCTTCCCCAAAGGGATGAGTTTTCAGGGATTGCCCAAAGGCAGACAGAGTACGAGATAGAGGGAAAAACTGAGGTAGGAAGTTCCAGGGGATGGGAGGGACTCTGAAGCTTGCATGGAAGGAGATAATGAGGGAGCTAGAGAGCAAGAGGTGTTGGGAGGATCACAGTTTGGGTGATATTTTGAAATGAGGATGTTGATGAAGCTCAGGGCAGAGTTGTGAATGGCTCTCTGTATGTTGTTAGTATTTAAAATTGTATTCACTAATCAAGTGAAAGCCAGTGAAGAGATTGGCCGAAAGGGTCAGTGGACACAATAGATGGTGAGAAGGATGGTCTGGCAGCAGCATTCATGATAGACTGAAGGAGGAATGGCCAACGAGGAGGACCTTGCTTAAGTCAGATGAAAAATAAGAAGTGAGTAATGTGTATATTAACAGATGTTATTGACCAAATCTGCTGTCTAGTGACAGTCTATAAGGGATATTGGACCCGCCCATTCGACTCAAAAACCATGTTTTGAAAATGAAATTTAAAATCTCATCAGATACTGGGGTTAAAATAAAATTTTTTGGAGTTGTCCTCCTTGTATTCCTCTCTGTTATATATTTTCTGGGGATTTGAACTGGTCTATGTTGCTATGTAATGCGTTGCATTATTACTTTTTGCATGACGTTTCACTAAGGCCCCTTTCACACTGGGGTGGTTGGAGCGTCGGCGGTAAAGCGCTGCCATTTTTAGACCGATACTTCTAAAAAAGTGAATATCGGCTGCAGATAATCGCCCGCACAGGTAATCGGTCGATCCCTAGCAAAAATTATGAATGGGCCCTCGAAATTATGAACAGTTCACAATGGAAAACTGGCATCAACTGAAGCAATATGTGTAAACCCTAGATTCAATTCAGAGGAATGGGTGAAGGAGTATGGGGTTTGGGTCACTAATCAGGCCCCAAGAGCCCATAACGCCCACACCCCCAGCAACAATGAAAGTTCTAACTCTGCATTTAATGCTAGCTATTAGAAGCAGCAGTGAGCTCCCCAGAATCCTCCCCAAACACAAGAATAGTATGCAGCTCCCTAGAGCGGATGCTGGATAAATCAACCCTGCCTCCATCCAACATTAGGGGCCCGAGTCTTACCACATCCTTTTCAAGCCGTAGGTCTTCCTCTGCTCACTCACAGTTTCTATAATGTAGAATGAAACCGTTTGTGCAGTGCTAGTGAACAGAAAAGTGTGAATACACCATGGGGACATGTAAAACATTCAAGGCACTTATGGCAAGAATCCAATAAAAATATGGAAAACCACTTTGTTTTGGTCTCTAGTGTGCTCATCACAAATGATTGTTGAAATACTGTTTACTTCTTAAAAGACACTAAAAAATGTGATCAAAGTCTGAATCTTAACTGCTGCAAATAAAATAAATACATAAAGGCGACACTGGCGCCAAACTGAAGATCCCAATAAAAGTCGTACATGTAAAGCAAAAAGTAAGTACAAAGACCTCTAGAGTTTCCTCTGCTGTCTGATTCTCCAGGATATGAGCAGGCCCTCAGCGCCCTCCCATACAATGTTATACGTGATGGTGTCAGAGAGCTGTGGCCAGCCAGGCAGCCTAGTGAAGTGGCTTCAGGGGACTGGTTGGGCATAGGCAATAAAGCCTGCGGAAACGAGGAACAAGGTTAGCGTTTGTGCTTTTTCCTTCCCCCTAGTCAAATGAGCATTTAACCCATGCAGTGTGGGGCTTTAAAGGGGTTGTAAAGGCAAATTTGTATTTATTTTTTAAATAACAAACATGTTATACTTACCTTCACTGTGCAGCTCGTTTTGCACAGAGTGGCCCCGAACCTGGTCTTCTGGGGTCCCTCGGCGGGTGTCTCGGCTCCTCCCCGCAAGAACTAACCACCTTTATGCGAGGTGGTTAGTTCTTGCGGGCGCACTCCCGTGATACAGACGGCGGCTATAGCCGCTCACTGTATCACTCGGCCCCGCCCCCCGGCGCACCGCGTCATTGGATGTGATTGACAGCAGCGCGAGCCAATGGCTGCGCTGCTTTCAATCCATCCACTCTAGCCAATCAACGGGCAGGCTGAGCGGCGAAGAGGACGTCGGGGGCGAGCGCAGCAGGTGAACGGGCTCAGGTAAGTAAAACGGGGGGGCTGGGGGGGGGGGCGGTATTGTCAGATGTTTTTTCACCCTAATGCATCCTATGCTAAAAAAAATAACTAAACCCACAACAGTAAAATCAGTCTGTATATGCAGTGAAGCATGCTTGTTATACTCACTTTGGAACCTAAGGGGTTAATCCTCTGCATTGTGTAAGACTGGGTTCACACTTGCTGTGGCTGCAGCTCGCAGCAGGAGGTCCGGTGCGTCCCTGTTCTCTGTTTCAGGGACAAATCAGGTCCGAATTTTTGCCTGAATTCGGACCTGAAACGGAGCCAAGGACGCACGGGACTCTTTCCCAGTGTGGACCGCGGCCGCCCTGGAGCTGTGTGAACCGTTTTAATTGAGAGCCGGTTACAGTCTCCTGTCATGCAAATTGGATGCGGCGAAACCCGCATCCAATTCGCATAAGTGTGAACCTAGCCTAAAAAGGCTGTTTGATCCTGTTCTCTGTTCCTCCCCCTTCTTCCACTGTCCCCAATACATCTGCTGACAGAACAGAGGCTAGGGGACAAGTTGCAGATGTTCAGTTTGGTGTGTACTACTAGAGAGTTTTTTTTTCCTTGGGAGAATTCATGTGATCAGCACAGGGCCAATCAGCACAGGGCCAATCAGCACCGTCCAGACAGCAGGTCATGCAGCCTTATAGGACAGTTAGAGCAGAATGAAAACTCTTCCTACAAGCTTTAACAAGACGCTAATAGAAGTCACATAACTGCTATATACTGTGGATGAAAAAAGGTATTTAGCAGTTTATATTTACTAAAACTGTTGCATTTCTGTGTACTATGGGAGACCCGATATAGTAAATGGAGGGTCCTGGGTTTATTAGCACTTTAAAACCAGTAATAAAGGGCTGCAGCTATTTTTATGTTTTCAGCGGGTTTACTAATCTTAATAATCTAATCTTAATAATTTGTTATTTAAAGTATATAAACCCTAACTGGATAAAATCTTTAGTTTTCTAAAGCCCTGTGTAGCATAAACAATTGTCATATTTCTGAGGGGTCTTCAAAAAGTTTACGCACTTTTATATTTTTGTTGCAGACAGTGAGGGTGGGAAGAGTTTTGCTGATGGCATTAAAAAGTTGGTAGAGTTCTGGCTGGGAGGCCGTCCCCCTGTCGGAACACAATAGCTCAGAGGGGGAGATCGATGTACTAACATTGGATTGTTAGTACAGCGGCTCCGACCGGAGCTGTCAGTTTTTTTTCTAGCAGGTTGAACAAAAAAAATGATAGTGTGTACTAGGCTTTAAATTCTCCTCCCTGCTTTGCAGGGATGAGAAACAGAGAGATGATTGTCAACACAGAGCTCTGGGCTGTGATTTCACAAAGCCAATCAGCAGATCCTGGCTGGGAATCATAGGCTGGGACTTGCTGGACAGGCTTCCACTGTGTACATTCTCAGTGGAGAACTGCATAAAGTGTGTCTATGTCTTAACTGCAATAAAGGATTCTTACCTGCCTGTTCACCTTCCTATTGACAATGTATTCCGTCTGATATGAAACATTGCTTTGCACACCAGAATATTAACTAGACAAGTCTACACCGGCAGCGAGCTAGTTAAGTCTAGGGAAGCAAGTGGCGGGCTTAGCAGCTGTACAAAGACACGCCCATTGGTCCTTATCAGGTCAATCAATGGCTGCACACAGGCACGCCCATCGGTCCTTATCAGGTCAATCAATGGCTGCACACAGGCACGCCCATCAGTCCTTATCAGGTCAATCAAGGGCTGTGTCCATGGCGAGGTTCCAGGGAGAAAGTACGCATCACTTCATGAATCACTCCCGCCACATATGTGTCAGGTGCGAAAAAAAGAACTGGAACAGTGTATGAAATCACCAATGGCCGTCACTTCACAGGAAACCGTTCACACGCACGACGTGTCAGCCACAAATAGCAGAGCACTGCTCCATTACTAATAGGTTAAATGGCTAATGGTCACTCAACGCAAAGTATAAATCAGGGGTGTCAAACAACATTCCTGGGTGACACCGTGTTTTTATAAAGAATGATTAGAAGGTTACTGCTCTGAGGACATCGATTAGAGCAGCAGACAGCTGCATTACACAAATGGCCCGGCTTTTATTCAAAATGCATCCCCCAAATCTTCTTACTGAGGTCACCGTGTAAATATGTTATAGAGGAATACAAAGACTGTTATATAGGGATAGGTTTAAGGTCATCGAGCATAGATATTATAGAGGAAAACAAATGTTGTATAGGAACAGAACTGGCATCAACGTGCATACATACTATAGAGGAAGGACTATTATATAGGAATACGATGAGATCAAGGTACCGCGTATACATACTATAGAGGAATACAAGGACTATATCAAGGTACCGTGTATACTTACTATAGAGGAATACAAGGACTATATCAAGGTACCGTGTATACTTACTATAGAGGAATACAAGGACTATATCAAGGTACCGTGTATACTTACTATAGAGGAATACAAGGACTATATCAAGGTACCGTGTATACTTACTATAGAGGAATACAAGGACTATATCAAGGTACCGTGTATACATACTATAGAGGAATACAAGGACTATATCAAGGTACCGTGTATACATACTATAGAGGGATACAAGGACTATTATATAGGAATAAGATGAGATCAAGGTACTGTGTATTCATATTATTGGGGGATAGAAGGACTATTACAGTATCTCAAAAGTGAGTTCACTCCTCACATTTTTGTAAATGTTTTATTATATCTTTTCATGTGACAACACTGAAGAAATGACACTTTGCTACAATGTAAAGTAGTGAGTGTACAGCTTGTATAACAGGGTCAATTTGCTGCATGAGTGCTGCCGGCACTGGGGAGCTACAGTTCACTGAGGGGCCCATGAATGCCAACATGTACTGTGACATACTGAAGCAGAGCATGACCCCCTCCCTTCAGAGACTGGGCCGCAGGGCAGAATTACAACATGAAAACGACCCCAAACACACCTCCAAGACAACCCCTGCCTTGCTAAAGAAGCTGAGTGTAAAGGTGATGGACTGGCCAAGCATGTCTCCAGACCTAAACCCTATTGAGCATCTGTGGGGCATTCTCAAACGGAAGGTGGAGGAGCGCAAAGTCTCTAAAATCCACCAGCTCTGTAATGTCCACATGGAGAAATGGAAGAGAACTCCAGTGGCAACCTGTGAAGCGCTGGTGAACTCTATGCCCAAGAGGGTTAAGGCAGTGCTGGAAAATAATGGTGGCAACACAAAATATTGACATTTTGGGCCCAATTTGGACATTTTTACTTAGGGGTGTAATCACTTTTGTTGCCAGTGGTTTAGACATTATTGGCTGTGTGTTAAGTTATTTTGAGGGGACAGCAAATTTACAGTCTTATACAAACTGTACACTCACTACTTTACATTGTAGTAAAGTGTAATTTCTGCAGTGTTGTCACATGAAAAGATATAATAAAATATTTACAAAAATGTGAGGGGTGTACTTGCTTTTGTGAGATACTGTATATAGGGAGAAGATTAGATCAAGGAACTCTGTATACATATTATAAAGGAATACAAGGACTATTACAACCCTTTTTCCAAGAAAGTTGGGACGCTGTAAAAAAATCGACATAAAAACAGAATGTAATGATTTACAAATATCATGAACCCATATTTCATTCACAATAGAAAATAGAAAACATATCAAATATTTAAACGGAAAAATTGTATAATTTTAAGAAAAAAATAAGGTCATTTTGAAATTGATGGCAGCAACACATCTCAAAAAAGTTGGTACAGGGCCATGTTTTCCACACTATAGCTGGGAACAAAGGAGACAAGTTGATGGGATTTTGGGAGAGGAATGTTGTCCCATTTTTGCCTGATATTGGACTCTAACTGCTCAACAGTCCTGGATCTTCTTTGTTATATTTTTATTTTCAAGAAGCGACAAATATTTTCACTTGATGAAAAGTCTAGACTGCAGGCAGGCCAGTTAAGCACCTGGACTCTTTCACTATGAAGCCATGCTGTTGTAATGCCTTAGAGCCAAAGCTCAGCAACAATCAGACCAGGCTTGTATTTTCATCCATTCTCTGTGTAGAGCCAGCTTTGTCCACTGCCAAAAATCACTGTCTTTGAACACAGTTTGCCATGACATCCAAAAATGCAAGCTAAAGCTATATCATGCAAAGAAAAAGCCATATCTAGACATGATCCAGAGAAGCTGCCATCTTCTCTGGACCAAAGGTCATTTAAAATGGGCTGTTGCAAAGTGGAAAACTGTTCTGTGGTCAGACGAGCCACATCCTCCAGACTAAAATAGGGGAGGGACCTTCCGGATTGTTATCTGTACTAAGTTCAAAAGCCCTCCTTATCTGATGGTATTAAGTTACATTAGTCAGGGCTGGATTAACATAGGGGCTATTGGAGCTGCAGCTCCAGGCCCCTTCCTCAAGATAGGCCCATTTGCCCCCCCAGAAAAAAAAAAGAAGATCGACTTCAAGGGTTGTAGCTCCCCCACATTTGGGGGGGCTATGTAGCTGAAGACCTACTCCACCACTGGTCTGAATATCGGGCTTCTATAATTTATGGTTCCGGAGATACGGGGCTGCTTGCGCAGCCTGTCAGAAGCTACATACAGAGCGGCCAGTTTAAATATAAGCTGGCACACTCTGCAGCAGAGTGCTTATAATAATTATTTGTATATTACTTCTGGTAATTAACCCCTTGCCACCCATGCCAATTTTGACACTTCTCTTCTACATGTAAAAATCATCTTTTTTTTGCTAGAAAATTACTCAGAACCCTCAAACATTATATATATATTGTTTTAGCAGGCACCCTATGGAATAAAATGGTGGTCTATGCGCAGCAATTTTTCAAACGTGTTTTTTTTTTAAAGAAACTGTTTCATTCATAAAAAAAAAAAAAAAAAAAACCCACTAAAGTTAGCACGATTTTTTTTTGTATACTAAGCAATGCTTTATTTTTTTTTTACAGGTTACACGTTTAGAGTTACAGAGGAGGTCTAGTGCTATAATTATTGCTTTCGCTCCCGCGTATGTAACCTGTGTGTATCTGGCTCTGATGCTAGCCAGTGCCTACCCAGTCACTGACTAGTATCTCTCCCCAGCCTGTCCCCACACACCCTCTTAACTGCTGACTTGTGGATGGGGGAATCACTCCTGCAGTGTTTTTGTGTTCTGCCAAAGAATACAATGATCAGTGTTGTTAACTATAGCTTACAGCACTGATTGTTTTGGGAAAAACCTGACAGGCTGGTTGTACTCAAGTCGGTTAATAGATTGAATTGTGTAAAACCAGCTAGCCAATACATAGATCGACTATGGCTGGTCTCTGCTTAATTGGCTTAATTTCAATCCATGTATGGCCCACTTAACCACTACGCAGTCCCTGAACATCCTTCCACAAACCTTTACATTTTTCCTTCCCAGATTCCTTCATCCTCCTCACCTGTACATAGTGCCCACTATCATACTTTCCACACTTCTCTCCTGTACATACTGCTCACTGTCATACCCTCCACACTTCTCTCCTATACATAGTGCCCGCTGTCATACACTTCTCTCCTGTACATAGTGCCCACTGTCGTACCCTCCACACTGCTCTCCTGTACATACTGCTCACTGTTATACCCTTCACACTCCTCTCCTATACATAGTGCCAAATGTCATACCCTCCAAATTCCTCTCCTGTACATACTGCCCACTGTCATACCCTCCACACTCATCTCATGTACATACTGCTCAGTATTATACCGTCCACACTCCTCTCCTGTACATACTGCCCACTGTCATACCCTCCACACTCCTCTCCTGTACATACTGCCCCCATCATACCCTCCACACTCCTCTCCTGTGCATACTGCCCACTATCATACCATCCACACTCCTCTCCTGTACATGGTGCCCACTGTCATACCCTCCACACTCCTCTTCTGTACATAGTGCCCACTGTCATACCCTCCACACTCCTCTCCTGTACATACTGCCCACATTCATAAACTAATCTATTATACATACTGCCCACTATCATATCATCCACACTCCTCTCCTGTACATACCGCCCACTGTGATATCCTCCACACTCCTCTCCTGTACATACTGCCCACTGTCATACCCTCCACACTCCTTTCCTATACATACTGCCCACTGTCATACCCTCCACACTCCTCTCCTGTACATACTGCCCACTGTCATACTCTCCACACTCCTCTCCGGTACATACTACCCTCTGTCATACCCCCCCACACTCCTCTCCTGTACATACTGCCCACTGGCATACCCTCCATACTCCTCTGCTGTGCATACTGCCCACTGTCATACCCTCCGCACTCCTCTCCTGTACATAATGCCCACTGTTAGACCCTCCACATTCCTCTCCCTCACCTGCACATACTTCCCAATATTATACCATCCATTCTCCTCCCCTATGCCTCTTACCCACAAAAACAGTTCTTTAAAATTATACTGAATATCCTCAATGTTACCAGCTCTAGAACGGGCACACTTTTGTTAGTTCAACTAAAGGAAATCTTCTCATTCCTCATATTTGTTCTGCCCCATTATTAGTACTCCTTTAATTTTGTGATTACTACTGTGATGTATAGAGGAACATAGGGGATCTGAGCTACTCTAAATACATCACTTGTAAGAAAAAAAAGTGTCCCTGAAAATATTTTTGAAATGTTGACAACTATGCACTTAGGCACTGACCAAGGGCCACCGGGTCAGTAGGGGGCTTCATGAGAGGCTCCTGGGATCCTGTGATATTAAAGCGGTAGTAAACGTCGCTAACATTACTACTTTTTAGAGGCCCTGAGGTAGGTTATGCCACAATGTACAAGTATTCACAGCATATTAGCACATTAGGGTACATTTAAATTGTCAGTCTGAGCCCTCCAGTGCTGCACTGTGATCAATCCGGTGGGCCCGGGCGCTTCCATCTTCACCCGGTCTTCCTTCTGGGTTCTGTGCCTTGGGTCACTTGCCTTGGCCGGGCTGATGTCATTGCCACACATGCTCATGCGCATCCTCTCTCTCTCATCCTCCCTCCCTTACCCCTCACCTCTCTCTCTCTCTCTCTCTCTCTCTCTCTTTCTCTCTCTCACATCCTCCCTCTCTCTCTCTCTTTAATTTAATTTGTTATAACAAAAAATTGTTTGCATTTTTATAAAGAGCCCCACCAAAATCCTCAGCACCGGGCCCATGATGTTCTTAATCTTGCCCTGGGATGTGTGTATGGAATGGGCAGCTTACACATCTGGAAAGGCACCACCACTTTGCACTGCAACTGCAATTGAAAGTGCACATGGAAGAGCAGTCGCTGTAGATCTGAGGGGGACATGCATGGAAAATTAAAAAACAACATTTTTGCTTGTACATGATTGGATGATAAAACCAGCAGAGCTTCCCCTAACTTCAGATCTCCCCCTCAGATTTACAGCGACTGCACTTCCAATTGAACTTGCAGTGCACTTGTAGTGCAGAGTGGATTTGCCTTTAGTAAATCAACCCCAATGTCTTTTTCGGGGAAGGCCTTGCATTTTTCAGCAGGACAACGCTAAACCACATACTGCATCTATGACAGCAGTATGGCTTAATAGTAGAAGAGTCTGGGTGCTTTACTAGCCTGCCTGTGGTCCAGACCTTTACCAATTGAGAATATTTGGAACATCTTGAAAAGAATAATAAGACAAAAAAGACCCAGAGCTGTAGAGCAGTTAAAATCCTATATTAGACAAGAATGGGACAACATTCCTCTCCCTAAACTCCAGTAACTGGTTTCCTCAGTTCCCAGACATTTACAGTGTTTAAAAAAAAAAAATGCTACACCATGGCCCTATATCAACTTTTTTGAGATGTGTTGCTGCCATCAATTTCAAATTAGCTTATTTTTTTCTTAATATGGTACATTTTCTCAGTTTAACCCTTTCCATACAGGGCTTTTTATACCACTTCCATACCGGGCCTATTCTGGCACTTCTCTCCTACATGTACAAATCATCATTCTTTTGGTAGAAAATTACTCAGAACCCCCAAACATTATATATGTTTTTTTTAGCAGACACCCTAGGGAATAAAATGACAGTCGTTGCAACTTTTTATCTTGCACGGTATTAGCGCAATAATTTTTCAAACGCCTTTTTTTGGGGAAAAAAATGGTTTCATGAATTAAAAAATAACAAAACAGTAAAGTTAGCCCATTTTTTTGTAAAATATGAAAGCTTATGTTACGCTGAGTAAAAAGATACCTAACATGTCACGCTTTAAAATTGCGCACACTCATGGAATGGTGCCAAACTTTGGTACTTAAAAATCTCCATAGGCGACGCTTTGAATTTTTTTACAGGTTACCAGGTTAGAGTTACAGAGGAGGTCTAGTGCTACAATTGTTGCACGCGCTCTAACGCACGCAGCGATACCTCACATATGTGGTTTGAACGCCGTTTACATATGCGGGCGGGACTTACCTGTGTGTTCGCTTCTAAGTGCGAGCTATTGGGGACAGGCGTTTTAAAAAACAATTTTTTTTTATTTTTTTTTTTACTTTCTTTTTTACACTTTTTTTTTGATCACTTTTATTCCTATTACAAGGAATGTAAACATCCCTTGTAATAGGAATGTGTGTGACAGGTCCTCTTTATGGAGAGAAGTGGGGTCAATAAGACCCCACATCTCTCCTCCAGGCTGGAAAGCATGAGATCGTGAAAATTCTTTCACTGATCTCATACTTACAGCCGCAATGGCGGCTTTGTTTACATTTGAGGACCCGGGCGTGACGTCATCACATCGCGCCCGGGCTTCCGACGGTCATAGAGATGACTGGTGACCATCTGGTCACCAGTCATCTCTATGCTCGTCACGTGACCCACCACCGGCGCCAGACGATTCTCTCCGGGTCCCCAATGGCACGGGAGAGCCCGGAGAAGCACCGGATGGCGGCGGGAGGGGGGGATGTCCCCTCCCGCCACCTATAAGAACGATCAAGCGGCGGAACCGCCGCTATGATCATTCTTATGGTGCGCAGGATCGCCGGCTGAAAACAAGGATATCTGAATGATGCCTCTAGCTGCATGCATCATTCAGATATCCCCCCTCAAACCCAGGACGTCATATGACGTCCACCCGGAGGGAGAGAGGGTTCCTGCCGGCGTCATTTTACAATGGCCCGTTATGGAAGGGGTTAAACATTTAATGTGTTTTTATTTTTTATTTTCTATTGTGAATAAAAACCGACGGTTACTTACCGACAACTGTATTTCTACGAAACCTTCCAGGACGGCAACACATGAGAGATGATAGGCTCCACCCAACAGGAAACACAATCAAATCACAGCTGTTTATAAGGCCCCACCTTATCCCTTGTCCCTCAGTAGTTGTAAAGTAATACTCCCACTAATTCACAAGGGCTATTCAACATCTTAAGTACTTACCACTTAGTGTGTACATACTCCTCCACCCATAACAGGGCGGGAAGTAGGGCTGCCGTCCTGGAAGGTTTTGTAGAAATAACGTTATCGGTAAGTAACCGTTGGTTTTCTCACCTCACCTTCCAGGACGGCAACACATGAGAGGATAATAAAGGAATCCATAGGCCTACCTTAGGGTGGGACCACTGCCTGTAACACTTTTCGACCAAAGGCTAGGTCTTGCTGCGATAGGACCTACACTCGGTAGTGCTTCAGGAAGGTGTCTTGACTGGACCAGGTGGCTGCGTTGCGGATTTGCTCCCAGGAGGCCCCTACTTTCTCGGCCCATGAGGTTGCTAGGGCTCTAGTTGAGTGTGTCTTCAACTTTTCTGGTGCAGGTATGCCTGAGCTTTTGTACGCTAAAATAATGGCTGGCCTTATCCACCTGGAGACTTTGATGCTTGGAGTCCCTTTCTAAGTCCAGAAAAAAGGATTAAAAGATGATTAGATCTTCTAAAATCCTTAACCCTCTGTAAATATGTAAGGAGGCATCTCCTGACATCTAGACAATGAAATCTTTTCTCTCCTTCATTTCTAGGGTTCTCGCAAAAGGATGGCAAGGTCAACACCTGAGTTCTATGGAACGCTGACGACACATTAGGCAGATACAATGGATCTGGCTTGAGGATGATCCTATCAGGTAGGATCATTAAAAAAGGTTCTTTAATGGAAAGACCCTGCAGGTCTCCTACCCTCCTGGCAGTAGTAATTGCTAGGAGAAAGACTAGTTTTATGGTCAAAAATGTTAATGAAACTTCTTCTAGAGGTTCAAAAGGGTGTCTAGAGAACGCCTCTAGAACCTCCGTTAGGTCCCAAGGAGGGAACCTATCTTTTTTGATAGGAGTAGCCCTATCTCTGGCTACCAAAAATCTAAAGGTTCTTTCACTATCCTAGCGTCAAGAAAAACTGAAAGGGCTGCCACTTGTACTCGAAGAGTGATGACAGCCACACCCTTCTCTACCCCGTCTTGGAGAAATTCCAGGATTACCGGAATAGAGGTGGAAACTATTTGTTTTTGCTTACACCAAGTACAATTTTTTTCCCAAACTTTAAAGTAAATTTTCCTTGTCACTGGCTTCCTGCTCAAGAGTAGGGTGTCTATCACTCTGTCTGAGCAACCTTTCCTTTTAAGGATCTGGCGCTCACTAACCAGGCCGTGAGCTGAAAGAATTCCGGTCTGGGGTGTATAACTGGTCCCTGTGACAGGAGGTCCGGGATGTTCGGAAGCTTCCAGGGGGGTGCTACCGATAGAGACTTCAGGGTTGCAAACCAAGTCCTTCTTGGCCACCAAGGGGCCACTAGGAGGACTTTGCCCGAAGCCTGGCTGAGTTTTTGGATGACTCTCGGAATCAGTGCCAGGGGGGCGAATGCGCAGGCCAACTGGAATGTCCAGCTCTGAGCCAGGGCATCCAGGCCCTCTGACTCCCTTTCCTGAGAGAGGGAAAATAACCTCTTGACCTTTCTGTTCTTTAGATTGGCAAAGAGGTCTATCTCGGGGCGGCCAAACCTTTGAACTATCATTCGGAACACTTCTACCTTCAGTTCCCAATCCCCCTGTCTGACAGGCTGGCGACTAATGAAATCGGCTTCCTTGTTGTCTGTGCCTCTTATGTGGACGGCTGCCAAGGAGACTACCCTGTGCTCTGTCCAGGTCAGAATCTTAGTTGTTAATGTAAGAAGCCTCTTGGACTTGGTTCCCCCCTGGTGGTTCAGGTAGGCTACAGTCGTAGCATTGTCTGAACACACCAAGACCTCTTTTCCCGTGACTATTTTCTCGAAGACCTTTAGAGCTTCGCCCACCGCTCTCAGCTCCCTGTGATTGGAAGAGGATCTGGCTACTTCCTTCTACCAGGAACCCTGCGCTTTGGCTTCCCCTAGGTGAGCACCCCATCCCTGGGCACTTGCATCCGTGGTGAGCTTTAGTGGATCCCATTGATTCCAGGGTCTGCCTTTTTCCAGATTGCCTGGGAATGACCACCACCCCAGGGATAATCTTACCTGACAGGGAATGATTATATTTTCATCTAGGGAATCGTTCTTTTTGTCCCAAGAGGAAAGGTGGAAGAATTGTAGGTCCCTTGAATGCAGTTGTGCCCAAACAACTGCTGGCATGCTTGCTAACATGAGACCTAGCACCCTGAGGATTTCTCTCCTGGAACATACAGGAATTTTTATCAGCCTTTTGACGGCTAAGACAATCTTTTCCACCTTTTCTTTTGCAAGGAACAGTCTTTGAGCCTGAGAGTCTATTCGAACGCCGAGGTAGGTCTGGACCTGGTCTGGTTTCAGGGAGGATTTCTCCAAGTTTATTAGCCAGCCTAGTCCTTCCAGGGTAGAGATCACCTTAAGGGTGTCTGCTCTGACCTGAGTGGCTGATGGACCTGAAATGAGCAAGTCATCCAGGTAGGGTATTATTGCTATGCCCTGGAGGTGGAGATGGGCCACCGCTTCTGCTAGAATCTTTGTGAAGATCCTTGGACTTGCTGCTAGTCCAAAAGGAAGTGCCTTGAACTGTCAGTGGGCAATTCCTTCCTGTGTCACTACTGCAAATCTCAGGAAGGCCTGATGTCCCGGAAAAATCGGGACATGCAGATAAGCATCCCTGAGATCTAGGGTAGTCATAAAGAAATATTTTAGTAGATGTTTCCTTACTGAGTAAACACTCTCCATGGAAAACCTTTTGTATTCTAAGAACCTGTTTAGGCTCTTGAGATTTATAATCAGGCGAAACTTCCCAGAGGGCTTTGGTACCAAAAAAAATGTGGGAGTAAAAGCCTTGGTAAAGCTGGTCTTTTGGGACCGGAACTACCACCTGTTCTACTAGTTCCTGAACATCTTTAGGGAGATGAGTTAAAGTGATCGTAGGAGGGGGCTCCGATGAGAATACTAGGTGATAGCCTTCCTTGATCAAATTGAGGATGTAAGGACTGTCTGAAATATTTTCCCACTGAGGAAAGAAATGAGACAGTCTGCCCCCGACCCTGATTTTGGCGTCACTTGGAATCTTTTGTATTTTGGCCTGGAGAGAGAAAGAGCAAACTGCCTTTTTGAATTCAAAAATGGGTGAGTGCGCTAGTAGTTAATAGATACAAATATTACCTATAATAGAATGTGAATAAAAATAAATAAATAAATAGCAAGTGATACACCAGCCTACCTAATAAAACCTAAATGACACAAAAAAAAACCCAAAAAAACAAACAAATTTAGCATCTAGACACCAACGTAGCAGGTGCCTATTTTAAAACCTTAATGATTAGTGTTCATTACTGAAAAAAATATCTATATAAATTGATAATAATCCATACATAATCACAATAACATAAATTGAATAAGTTCATGTGCTGCTAGTTAAAGTCCATGCAACTGTAGTGTGCTAAAAAGACCACAGCAATCGCAACGAACATCCAGTGAAATGATATCCAGTAGTAAAAGCTGTTAGTGATTCACCTTCACCGACTCTAATATGGACACCCACAAAAGTGCTCTAAAGAGAGCAGCTTACCACAAGTAGTTGACCCTTTTAATGAAAAAAGTGGTCAAATGTGCTTCTTCGCAAGTTAGACTTTGCTATTATCAGATGAATAAGCAGGTAATAGAACAACCTCTTAGCCCATGGAGACTCAGGACGGCATATGCAAATAAGGAGATAATTTTCGAAATAGTGTAATCCCGTTTGTTATACTTAAAAATGTTCAAATAAAAAAGCCAAATGGCTGCTTACTTTAGGAGTGCCCAAGGCCCGGCACTGAGGCTGGATGGCATAGTAGTAAATTGGTGGAGAAGGTCCCGACTCCTGTGCGCTGGCGTGCGTTCCACCCTGCACCGCAGTGAGCCAAAAGGAACCGGAAGTGACCTTGGTGCGTGACCAGGTGACGCCTCTACGTCAGTTTCGTTTGACACGTCTTCCAGCTCACTGAGTCCTGTTTGCACAAGAAAGTCTCAGTCTCCGCAGCCACGCTGGAACGGCGTTTCCTCCATGCTTTTAGCTCACTTCCTGCATGTTGTGGGCTGCTCCACCTCTTCCTGCTGCGACAGGAAGTTCAGCCTGAGAATGAGGCATGGAGCGCTCCCCTCTCCTTCTATCAGACTCTGGCAAAATGGCGCAGCTGTATCCGGGGAAGACCAGGAAGGAGACCCGAGCTGCTGAGCGACGTGCAACGGCAGGGAATTGGAAATGCCAGAACCGCCTGCACGAATTACGTTTTTGGGGCGACCTCTGAAAAGCTCTGAGGCAGCAGGTAAGTGCTGCCTTCACCGGCATTCCTACACCTGGCTCTCAGGGGTACCAACTGACCATACTTAGTCTCTGGTTCGGAGAAAAAAAACAAATGTTTCACTGTGGGAGAAACACAATCAATACTGTGGGACAAGGGATAAGGTGGGGCCTTATAAACAGCTGTGATTTGATTGTGTTTCCTGTTGGGTGGAGCCTATCATCTCTCATGTGTTGCCGTCCTGGAAGGTGAGGTGAGAAATATGGATTTATGAGATTTGCAAATCACATTCTGTTTTTATGTAGATTTTACACAATGGGGTTTACGTACTAAAGGCAAATCAACTTTGCACTACTAGTGCACTTGGAAGTGCAGTCGCTGTAGATCTGAGAGGAAGATCTTAAATAAGGGGAAGCTCTGCTGGTTGTATAATCCAATCATGTGCAAGCTAAATGCTGGTTTATATTTTCCATGCATGTCCCCCTCAGATCTATCGCAACTGCACTTCCAAGTGCACTTGTAGTTCAAAGTGGATTTGTCCTTAGTAAATAACCCCCAATGTCCCCATTTTTTTAAAATTAGGGTTGTAGGAATTAGGTCACTGTGCATACATAATATACAGGAACATAAGTGTTCTATAGGAATAAGGTAATTCAGCATACATATTATAGAGGAACAAAAGTGTTATACAGGAATAAGGTCACTATACATACATATTATAGAGGTTATAAGTGCTATATAGGAATACAGTGCCTTGCAAAAGTATTCACCCCCTCGGCATTTTTCGTGTTTTGTTGCCTCACAACCTGGAATTAACATGGATTGTTTGAGGATTTGCATACATAAATTTACAGAACATGCCCACAACTTTGAAGATTTTTTTTATTATAATTTTTTTATTGTGAAGCAAACAACAAATAGGACAAAATAACATAAAAATCAATGTGCATAACTATTCACCTCCCCCCCTAAAGTCAATTTGTAGAGCCACCTTTTGCGGCTATCACAGCTCCAAGTCGCTTTGGATAAGTCTCTATGAGCTTGCCACATCTTACCACTGGGATTTTTGCCCATTCCTCCTTGCAAAAGTGATCCAGCTCCTTCAAGTTGGATGGTTTGCGCTTGTGAACAGCAATCTTTAAGTCTGACCACAGATTTTGTATTGGATTGAGGTCTGGGCTTTGAATAGGCCATTCCAACACATTTACATGTTTCCCCTTAAACCACTCAAGTGTTGCTTTAGCAGTGTGTTTGGGGTCATTGTCCTGCTGGAAGGTGAACCTCCGTCCTAGCCTCAAATCACACAGAGTGGTTAAGGTTTTGCTCAAGAATATCCCTGTATTTAGCACCATCCATCTATCCCTCAACTCTGAGCAGTTTCCCAGCCCAGTCCCGACTGCTGAAAAACATCCCTAAAGCATGATGCTGCCACCACCATGTTTCACTGTAGGGATGGTGTTCTTTGGGTGATGTGATGTTGGGTTTGCGCCAGACATAGCGTTTTCTTTGATGGCCAAAAAGTACAATTTTAGTCTCATCAGACCAGAGCACCTTCCTCCATACATTTTGGGAGTCTCCCACATGCCTTTTCGCAAACTCAAAACGTGCCATCTTGTTTTTTGCTGAAAGTAATAGCTTTCTTCTGGCCACTCTGCCCTAAAACCCAACTCTATGGAGCGTACAGCTTATTGTCTTCCTACGTACAAATACTCCAGTTTCTGCTGTGGAACTCTGCAGTTCTTCCATGGTTACCTTATGTCTCTGTGCTGCCTCTCTGATTAATGCCCTCCTTGCCCGGTCCGTGAGATTTTGTGTGCGGCCGTCTCTTGGCAGGTTTGCTGTTGTGCCATGTTCTTTCCATTTGGTTATGATAGATTTGATGGTGCTCCTAGGGATCATCAAAGATTTGGATATTTTTTTATAACCTAACCCTGACTTGTACTTCTCAACAACATTGTCCCTTACTTGTTTGGAGAGTTCCTTGGTCTTCATGGCAGTGTTTGGTTAGTGGTGCCTCTTGCTTAGGTGTTGCAGCCTCTGGAGCCTTTCAAAAATGTGTATATATGTAATGACAGATCATGTGACACTTAGATTGCACACAGGTGGACATCATTTCACTAATTATGTGACTTCTGTAGGTAATTGGTTGCACCAGAGCTTTTTATGGGCTTCATAACAAAGGGGTGAATACATACGCACATGCCAATTATCAGTTTTTTATTTCTGAAAAATAGTTTTATGTATATTTTTCTAATTTTACTTCACCAACTGATCACTCACATATAATTCAGATTTAAAAAACATTGAACTAAAAGGCTGTAATGTAACAAAATAGGTAAAAAGCCAAGGGGGGGGGGGTGGTGAATACTTTTGCAAGGCACTGTAAGTTGTAGAGGAATAAAAGCGCTTTATAGTAATAAAGTCACCATGTATACATATTGTATAGGAATGCAAAGTCTAGTATAAAGGAATAGAACAAAGGGCATTGAGCATGTATACATGTTGTAAAGGAATACAAATGTTATATAGGAATAGGACTAAGCTTACATATTATAGAGAAATACAGGTGATCTTTAAGTATAAGGTTTTCACTTTCACTCAACGCAAATCAGAGTGGTAAATGATCTTATGTGTACGAGGCGTCCTAAGGAATCTTTGTTGGCACCTTTGGGCTATGTCCATAAACTTGCCTTTGACATCAGCTTGAGATGGTTTTGAAATCATTCAGAATTCATTGACAGGTGAATTTTACCTGCAGTTGGCCTCTTTTGACTTACATTTGACCTGCTAAGAGCTGCTTTTGCATTCTTATAGGCTTGTATGGGAATTGAAGCCGTTCTGACCCAAATAAAGGCCCTTAGAAACAGGCTCTCAGACAGTCCCGCACAAGCGTTTTCAGATGAGAAAGCAATCAGACAGATTGAAAAAGCTGATCTTATAGCTATTGTTCTCCCTGATAAAAGCCAGCACAAGGACAGTCATCTGCCAGTGAGGCCATGTCCCCCTTCCTATTCCACAACCTGACAAGGAACACTCATGTATGCTGAGCATTCCACATCTAAGCTGGCCATAGATGGATCAAAATATGGCTGGTTTAGCAGGGACCGGGACAAATTTCAATCCAACTATTGGCAGGCTGGTTGTACAGAAGTCGATCTCTCTTGACAACCAGCTTGCTGGAAAATTTTCACTTGATCAGTGCCACCGGCTATAGCCAGCGGTGTAGATCAGTGTGTTTTGAAGGTGCGGGGGCCTCCCCGCTGTCAGAATACAATAGCTCAGCAGGAGGATTCCCCTATCAATCAATTCATCTTCTGTTGTCCAACTCCAACCTACTGTTTGAATGAAAGAAAATTAATCATGTATGGTATGCCGTAGAGCTGAAGCTCAGCAACAATTATACCAGGCTTTACATTTCATTCATTCTCTGTCTAGAGTCAGCTTTGTCCACTTGCATAAAATTAAAACATAGAATGTTGACAGAATTATCCATTCTTAGGCTGTGTACCATATTAATAATACCAAGAGCACAACTTTTGCCTAAACTGCCACCTACCAGCTACCACCACGTTATCGATACATATGTAAGTAACCTGAAAAGAAAGGTCAGTTTGGTGGGCATCTACTCAGATTTCTAATGCAGGCCATACATGGGTAGAATTCAGAGGCGTTGCTAGGGGGGTGCGGGGGGTGCGGTCCGCCCCCGGGTGACACCCGCTAGAGGGGTGACACCCTCCCTTTTTTTTTTTTTTTTTTTTTCACAGCTGACCCATTCATTGATTAATTTCACCCCGCTGGGCTGGAAGCCTGGAACAACACCTCCAGCGCTGCGGCCGCGCCTGGTGTGTGTCCTCCGGCTCCTTATTCTTCCTATTCCTAAATTCCAATCCTCCTCCCTACCCTACAGAGCCAGCGAGCGACTCAGCCTGTCACATCATCACACTGCACTGTGATGATGTGACGACACGTCACTGCAGCACACACACAACTTTCTCCGCCCGGGCGGCGCGGCTGCTGTGTGTGACGGTCGCTGCCCACAGTGCCCAGCCCTCCTCCTCTCCACTCTCCAGGAGTACACTAAGACTTTTTCTGTTTGAAGAGCGCAGTCACCTAGTGGAACATGCAATTAAGCAGGCACATTTAAAATCTAAAGAATATGGAATTGCCGTAGAGAGAAGAGCCAGGTTTAAGAAGAGGATGGCAGGGGAACAGGCACGTGATGCTGGAGGCATAAGTCTACAAGACGAGAACAAGAGGGCAATGCTTGAGTGCATTGATCGCTTCCATTCTGAACTCCAGATCAGATTAAGAGCCATCATGGAAGTTGCAGCCATGTTTGAGGCTGTTCAAGCAAAGAGTCTCATATATGAAACTGAAGAAACATTAAAGGTGTCCATTCCAAAACTGACCACTTTTTATGACGAAATATCTGAGAGTGAGCTGTTAATGGAAATACCCAGACTGAGGAGACATCTCAAAGCAGCCAAGATCAACCTAGAAGAAGTCAAAGATTGGTCGGCTTTACAAGTTTTGACCTTCATAGCAGAATGGGACTTCATTGAATCTCTTCCAACCCTTTCACTATGTCTAAAAATATTTCTGACAATCTGTGTGTCTGTGGCTTCATGTGAGAGGAGCTTTACAAAGTTGAAGCTGATAAAAAACTATTTGCGTTCAACGATGGGACAGGCAAGGCTTTCTGATCTTGCAATATTATCAGTTGAAAGTGAACTAGCGAAATGTATTGATTTTGATGATGTTGTTCACAATTTTGCAGCTGTCAAGGCTAGAAAAGCAAAGTTTTGATTTAGATGTTAACTAAATGCTTTCATATTTGTTCCTGTTTTTGTGTTATTTATTTATTAATTCAGTAAAGTTTAAAGTTAAAATAAATACAGTTCTTTAACAGTTTAAGCTTTGATTTCTATTATTTTCATATGATTTTGTTATTCAAATTTGCTAGTTGATTGATAGTTATTAATGGCACTACTGTTGCCAATATATGCAGTGTTATTAGGGTGAAAAAAATTATTGGGGGGGGGGGGGTGACACCATGTTATACCGCACCAGGTGACACCAACCCTAGTGACGCCACTGGTAGAATTCCAAACAATTTGTCGATCCAAAATCAAAAATTCATGCATTTTTGCAATTTCATAGTGCCACCATTGATTTCAGGATTCGACCAACCAAGCTTTCAATTTTACCACGTTGTGGCCGGCTATCTTCTTCACTTTCCAGGTCACAGCTCATGCACATTTCTTTTTAAATTATATTTCTCGCACGATTCTCACATCATTAAGTAGAAATTTGTTTGTTTTTGCAAAACATTTCCAACATGCCCATCATTAAGTAGAAATTTGTTTGTTTTTGCATTTCCAACATGCCTGATCACTCAAATTCGATGGCCACATGAAAATTGTCCGTCGCTGCATCCCTACTAATGATTGAAAATCAAACAATTATTTAAAGGTGCGATAAGGCCGGCCTAAGGCTGCATTCACACCTAGGCATTTTGAATCACAGGCAGAACCGCCATGATTCTGCCTGGGATTTTAAAACGCTCTGCTAAAATGACAAATCGCATAACTCAAATTTTAGATGCCATTCGTTTTGACATTAGCTAACAACACTGTGCGGTTCTGCCATGATTGTCGCAAGATATATTGTGTTGCAATGGCACCAAACCACATTTGCGTCAAGCTTGCTGCCCAAAAAAGGATCAGGAGCTTCTTTCAAGCGGCAAGCTTCGCGCGATACGGTTTGCCAACCACTCCGCATTTTTAAGTGCCATTAAAATTAATGGCATCTGAAATTAGCGTTTTGCAATTTGTCATTTTAGCAGAGCGTTCTAAAATCGTGGGCAGAATTGAGGTTCAAAATGTCTAGGTGTGAATGCAGCCTAAAAGATTGGATAAGAGATACAGTACAGTAATTTGATGGGTTTGTTGTCAAATGTATACATCTTTTGTATAATCTCTGTTATCGTCCCCTTAATATGATTGGTCAGCACCCATCTTGACTGTTCATATACCTGGCATTACATTCCAATCTGTTTAGGCATGGACAGCTTAAAGGGGTTGTATAGGTTCGATTTTTTTTTTTTTAAATAACAAACATATCATACTTACCTCCACTGTGCAGTTCGTTTTGCACAGAGTGGCCCCGATCCTGCTGTTCTGGGGTCCCACGGCGGCTGTCTCGGCTCCTCCCTGCTAAAGCCAACCCCCTCTGGGAAGCCCCCTTCCCGAGGGGGTTACCTTGCGGGCGCGCTCCCTGTCATACAGGCTGCGTCCATAGACACAGAGTGTATGACTTGGTCCCGCCCCCCGGCGGCCGCGTCATTGGATGTGATTGACAGCAACAGGAGCCAATGGCTGCGCTGCTATCAATCTATCCAATCAACGGCCAGACTCCGTGGAGAAGAGGACGC
Organism: Rana muscosa; assembly: GCA_029206835.1. Lineage (NCBI taxonomy): Eukaryota > Metazoa > Chordata > Amphibia > Anura > Ranidae > Rana > Rana muscosa. The sequence continues at coordinate 271,771,938 of CM055117.1, forward strand.
CGGGGGATGCGCACAGCAGGTGAACGGGCTCAGGTAAGTAAAACGGGGGGAGCTTGGGGGCCAATGACAGCGAGGTGTTTTTTCACCTTAATGCAGTGTTTCTCAACTCCAGTCCTCAAGGCGCCTCAACAGGTCATGTTTTTAGGTTTCCATTATTTTGCACAGATGATTTGATCAGTTTCACTGCCTTAGTAATTACCACAGCGGTTTCTTCTGAGGGAAATCCTGAAAACATGACCTGTAAGGCCCCTTTCACACTGAGACGCTTTGCAGGCGCTATTGCGCTAAAATTAGCTCCTGCAAAGCGCACTAAAAAAGCCGCTACTTTGTATCCAGTGTGAAAGCCTGAGGGCTTTCACACTGGCGATTAAGAACAAAAGATGATTAGGACAGCCGCACTCCAATCCAACGTAGCTTTTCACACTACACTTAGTGTTTACTCATAGCTATAAGTAAACACTAAGTGTAGTGTGAAACGCGTCAACTGTCCTAGGTTCGTTGCTGTGACTTGTAGTGCCCGTTTCCATTTTTACAATAAAGCTACGTTGGATTGGAGTGCGGCTGTCCTAATCATCTTTTGTTCTTAATCGCTATGTGCATTTGCCAGCACCCTCGGTTTCTGAGAGAAAGACTGCAACCAATCTAGACCTGCCTGGCGCGGCAATTTTTAGCTTTCTCACTGGAGCGTTGCGCTTGCAGGAGGGTAAAAAACTCCTGCAAGCCGCATCTTTGAGGCGCGATAGGAGCGGTAAAAATATCGCTCCTATAGCGCCCCTGCCCATTGAAATCAATGGGGTAGCGCCTCCAAAACGCCCGCAAAACTCTGTAAAGAGGCGTTATTGCAGGCGTTTTTAAGCCTTTTTTGGCCGCTAGCGGGGGTTAAAATCACCCTGCTAGCGCCCGCAAATCGCGTCAAAAACGACAGTATAGCGGCGCTAAAAATAGCGTCGCTATATCGCCAGCGCATCCAGTGCTTCAGTGTGAAAGTAGCCTTAGGGCGTCTTGAGGACTGGAGTTGAGAAACACTGCCTTAATGCATAGGATGCATTAAAGTGGTTGTAAACCCTGTTTTTTTTTTTTTTGTTTTTTTTTTAAACACCTGCAAGACAAAGCCATAATTAGCTAGTATGACTAGCATACTAGCTCATTATGCATCACTTTTCTTAGATCGAAGCCCCCGAAGCCGTCCTCGTCTCCCCCTCCAGCCGCAGCCATCTCTCCACAGATACCCGGAAGGTTACTTCCGGGTATCGCCGCTCCGGCCAATCACAGCGCCGCTCTGGCGCTGTGATTGGCCGGAGTGGCGAAGACGTCACCCCGCCATGCGCGCGGGAGCCGTCAAATCCGGCAAAGTGAATGGGATATTCTCACTGTGAATGCACGCGCTGTAGACAACGGTGTATACCTTTTGGCAAATATCTCCTAAACCGTGTAGGTTTAGGAGATATTTCTTGCACCTACAGGTAAGCCTTAATCTAGGCTTACCTGTAGGTGCAAGTTGCATAAGTGGGTTTACAACCACTTTAAGGTGAAAAAACACAAACCTTTACAACCCCTTTAAACTATATGTCTGTATGATCTATCTCTTATTTTTTGGCTTTAGATTTTTTTTTTTTTGTAAACTCCCACACATTTTTTAAGCGCTTGGTGCTGCCGCTAATCTTGGACTGTTAAAGACTGATGCAAATTTGCTGCAGTTCATAAATGTTCTCCTTTTAATTACATTTGTTGATGAAAGGTGGCTAATTATACTAGATGGCTGATGGATGTGTAGGCACAAAAAAAAGGTGCTAAAAGATTGTTTTTATGTATGGATGTTGTACAAACATGCATGACTGCTTTGTGCGAACGTGTATGTTTGTGCCTATGCAGCAGCGAAGGAAGGGCACTCAACTGTCATCTTGGGGGGAAAACTGTACCAACAGTTCTGCACTTACTGTAAATGATGCAAATATCAAAACGAGTTGCAATTTTCTAATAGAAAAAATAGTAAAACATTGGTGTGAAAAGCTCATGTGTGACTCTGCCATTAGGCACACATACGCATCTGGATCAGAGAATAGCTGATAATGATTATGAGGCCATGACAGGTCTGTGAGACCAGAGACTTCATGTAGAGTTTTCTATTGTGAGATAGGAAGAAATCCTTTGTTATGCTAGTGCCACATGAACGCATCAGCTTAGGAAGATCATGCTGGGTCCTGGCGATGTAAATAGCGATGGGCAGATGTCTCCCTTCCCATTGTTCTCAAAGGCATCCGTCAGTGTGTAGCCAGCATTATAAAGCACGCGTGATAAAGTGCATATACACACCTTTGTTTTCTCCTCATCTCATACCTATCTTCAGTTGATCTCGTGAAATCACACAATGGAAACTTTCACAAATGGAAACTTTCTGTCTAGTTTCAGCCTTCAAAGACCAGAAGTGTATTTTCTTTAATGTAAAATACAAAGTAGAGCACAAATCTGCACATTAAAATGAAACAGACGTGGCTAATGTAGTAAAATCCTATAATAGTTCTTTAAAAGGAATAAGGCCTCCAGCCTTGGAAAACAGCAACGGCAATCTTATTGGTCACCATGGGCCTTGCTTTCACTTTGGTTTGCATTTTTTAATAAAAGCAAAATCCCCTGTGATTTCTGCTTGCAAAGATCACTGGCAAATTAAAGGCCAATGCATAAGGGCGTAAAGCTGAATTTTTACATCTTCCATTTGCGAGTGAAATGAATACCGATCATGGTTGACCTCAGTGGCGAATGCAGTCTCCAATACCAGGGCAGAGCGGGTCGGCACTGAAGTACATTTCAGAGACACAGCGTATAAAGAAATGTCTCTCTGCGTCTCCTGAAGCCATCATACATCAGCTCAAGCATGTCAGTGCTGTTGACTTGAGGCTCGTATCAAGCTGCACCTGTGTGTGCTTGAGTCCTTACATTCAGAAACCGTGTGCCCAATGATCCACACCACAATCTAGGTAAAAATTCCATGTTTCATTTTGTCTCACCCACAAATGGTAATGAGTGAAAGTAATGCTGTGTACTCAAAATTTGCACTCAGTGAAGCGGATTAATAGTAACCAAGACTATTGTGGAGCCATTTATAAGAGCATTTGTGGCTATATAGTAGCAGTTTCATGTTTGTTGGTGGTTCTGATGGCATATTTGGCAGGGCAGCTTAGAATATTCATCTCTATTGCTGCTATTCTCCATGTTTCTGAAAAAAAAAATCATTTGTGCAATCATCAAAGATCATGCTTCCTGCTGATTGTAGTGGTCCAACTCTAATGCCTAGTACACACGACAGTGTTTCCCGGCGGTAAAAAGTCAGTCGGGAAACCCGAGGGGAAAACTGAGAACCTGCTCGGTAACTTTTTCCCCCTACACACGACCGGGTTTCCCGACAGGAAAACTGCCATGAGAGCTTTGGTCTGGAATCCCGGCCGTGTGTATGCTCCATCGCAGTGTTTCCCATAGGAAAACTGCCGGGTTAAAAACCGCCGGGAATCCCAGCGGGAAAAAGAAAACACGTTCTCATTTTTCCCGGCGGTTTTCCTGTCCGGCAAACTGTGATGGAGCATACACATGGCCGGGATTCCCGGCTAAAAGCTCTCATGGCAGTTTTCCTGTCGGGAAACCTGATCGTGTGTAGGGGGAAAAAGTTTCCCGGCGGACTTTTTACCGGCGGGAAACAAACCGGTCGTGTGTACGAGGCATAATTCAGAAGGGTGTGTATCAGACCTCTGCTGAGAGTCTACTGCTTACACACAGAGAGCAAGGGTCCCTCTCTCTGAAAAATGCTAGCAAGGGACAGGCTTTTCTACTCAGGTTGAGACTGCTTTCTAAAGAGATCTGTTAAGACTTTGAACACCATTTGTTTCAATGCACCTGGAATATATTTAGATGATTTAAACTGAAATGTCAGTTGGGCTTTTCTAAACTGCTATCTTCTCCCCTCCATCTACACAGTATCTCAAATGGGTATTCCAAAATCCCTCTCATTTAGAGATTATGAAAATTTTCCAGAAGGAAAACTTACATCAACTCAACCTTCCTTAGGATGTCTACACTCACCGTCCACTTTATTAGGTTCACCTTGCTAGTAAGGATGAGCTCTGGCGTGTTCGCAAAGCCCACGTGCAGAGCCCACCAGGACGTCTGCACTGCGCTAATCACAGGCAGTGAGACATTTCCCGATCTCTGCAGCCACGCATTGAGAAAATGTCTCACTGCCTGTGATTAATGCAGCGCAGTGCCGACTTCCTGGTGGCAAGAAATCAGTTTGACATGATTTGAGCTTTCGGACATGGTGCATTATCCTGCTGGAAGTAGCCATCAGAAGATGGGTACAATGTAGTCATACAGGGATGGACATGGGCAGAAACAATACTCAGGTAGGCCGTGGTGTTTAAATGATGCTCAATTGGTACTAAGGGGCCCAAAGTGTGCCAAAAATATCCCCCACACCATTACACCACCACCACCAGCCTGAACCGTTGATACAAGACAGGATGGATCCGTGCTTTCATGTTGTTTACGCCAAATTCTGACCATACCATCTGAATGTTGCAGCTGAAATCGAGACTCATCATACCAGGCAACATTTTTCCAATCTTCTATTGTCCAATTTTGGTGAGCCTGTATGAATTGTAACCTCAGTTTGCTGTTCTTAGCTAACAGGAGTGGCATCCGGTGTGGTTTTCTGCTGCTGTAGCCCATCTGCTTTAAGGTTCGTAGTGTTGTGCATTCAGAGATGGTATTCAGCAAACCTTGCTTGTAACGAGTGGTTATTTGAGCTACTGTTGTCTTTCTATCATCTCAAACCAGTCTGCCCATTCTCCTTTGACCTCTGACATCAACAAGCCATTTTCGTCCACACAACTGATGCTCAATGGATAGTTTCTCTTTTTTGGACCATTCTCTGTAAACCCCAGAGATGGGTGTGCGTACAAATCTCAGTAGATCAGCAGTTTTTGAAATACTCAGGCCAGCCCATCTGACACCAACAATCATTCCACGTTCAAAGTCACTTAAATCCACTTTCTTCCCCATTCCGATGCTCGGTCTGAACTTCAGCAAGTCTTCACCACATCTAAATAGCTAAATGCAATGAGTTGCTGCCATGTGATTGGCTGATTAGCAATTTGTGTTACCATGCATTTAAACATGTGTACCTAATAAAGTGGCCGGTGAGTGTATTTAGATGATTTAAACTGAAAGTTCAGTGGGCTTTACTACACTGCTATCCTCTCCCCTCCATCATAGTATCTCAAATGGGTATTCCAAAATCCCTCTTATTTAGAGATTATGAACATTTTCCAGAAGGAAAACTTACACCAACTCAACTTTCCTTAAGCTGGATACACACTATCCAATTTCCTGTAGATTTTTTCCTTCAGATTAACCAAAACCATATAATATGAGGTCAAACCTTAGGAGTTTAAATTTGTTTGCAATCAGGCAGGCCCTTGTACTACATGGTTTTGGTAAATCTGAAGGAAATCTGACAACAAAAGTTGTATAGTGTGTATGGGGTCTTAGGATGTCTACTGTGTGTAAAGATGCAAAACAAGCTCTTAAGACCTTGCACCAGGTCGCTATGGCGACTAGAAGTTGTGACCTGGCACATGGGCTGCCCCCGAATGCTTCCACACACCCCCTGCATGCCCCCCTGCTATGTATCACAGGCTCCGCTTGCCCATCTGCAAGCCCGGGACCGGCATAGCAGGTGCCGCCGGGTAGAAGGGAGGGAGGAGAACGGACACAAGTCTGCTCTCCTCCCCTTCTTGTTGCTGACCTGGAAGTGACACATGTATGACGTCAAGGCTGGGAAAGAATGTAATGCAGTGCGATGTGCATTGCATTACATTCAGTGGAGCAGAGGGGAGACATCCAGGGTCTTGAGACCCTGGATGTCTCATTAAAGAGAACTTGTCACCAAACAAATCATCACATGTACTAAGCTAAGTGGGACAATAACTTCTCTGAAAATGTGGAAACCTTGAAAAAAGATCTGAACAAATGAATGTGGTGGTCAACTACATAGCAAATGCGGTTTAATGTAGAAAAATGTAAAATAATGCATTTGGATAGCAAAAATATGAATGCAATCTATACACTGGGGGGAGAACCTCTGGGGGAATCTAGGATGGAAAATGACCTGGGGGTCCTAGTAGATGATAGGCTCAGCAATGGCATGCAATGCCAAGCTGCTGCTAACAAAGCAAACTGAATATTGGCATGCATTAAAAAGGGGATTAACTCCAGAGATAAAACGATAATTCTACCACTCTATAAGACTCTGGTCCGGCTGCACCTAGAGTATGCTGTCCAGTTCTGGGCACCAGTCCTTAGGAAGGATGTACTGGAAATGGAGCGAGTACAAAGAAGGGCAACAAAGCTAATATAGGGTCTGGAGGATATTCGTTATGAGGAAAGGTTGCGAGCTCTGAACTTATTCTCTCTGGAAAAGAGGCGCTTGAGAGGGGATATGATTTCAATTTACAAATACCGCACTGGTGACCCCACAATAGGGATAAAACTTTTTCGTGGAAGGGAGTTTAACAGGACACGTGGCCACAAATTAGGAGAAAAGAGGTTTATCCTTAAACTACGTAGAGGGTTCTTTACTGTAAGAGCGGCAAGGATGTGAAATTCCCATCCACAGGCGGTGGTCTCAGCAGGGGGCATCAATAGTTTAAAAAAAAAATTAGATAAGCACCTGAATGACCGCAACATACAGGGATATACAATGTAATACTGACCTATTATCACACACGTAGATTGGACTTGATGGACTTGTGTCTTTTTTCAACCTCACCTACTATGTAACTATGTAAAATGTGATGAAAAAAAAAAGAATAGTGAAAAAAAAATTGGAATTGTAAAAATTGTAAAGTAAAGAAATGCAGCGCTTAAATGTTCATAAAAGCAAAGCAAACATCCATCAATCTAGAGAGGCACCCGATAGGTGAATGAACCTTGACTAAAAAGATGAACAGTGATCTTCCACCAACACCACAGATTATAGGTGGTCAAAAACGCCCAAACATCAATCCACCACAAACTGCTCCAGCATGGATCCAGGCATCAATCCTCATGTTGAAAGGTGTTATACTATACCATGAAGTGATTTTGTTTTATCAAAACTGTTTGAATTTATTAAAACCACATCTATATACTCACACAGTAGTAGATATAAACAAGCATGTCATATGAAAAGTTCCTGATGGTTTCAAACTGACAAGATGGCGACGGTCCTCATGCACAGGGACGCCACGCATCCAAAAACTCCACCCAAATCTTTAAAGTTATACCCAAGCGCATAAAACCCCCCCCCCCCAAAAAAAAAAAACATTTTTTAGGCCCCCCCACCACCACATATACGCACGTACAAATGTAAATACAGCTGAAATAGTCATTTGCAATACACGTTACACATCATCACGCACGCAGGAATGAGAGCAATAATTCTAGCACCAGACCTCCTTCGTAACGCTAAATAAAGCTTGTTAATTAAGAAAAAACTGGCTCCTAACTTTTTTAGGTGGCTCCTAGATTCAAAGCAAAGTTGTCAAGCCCTGCCTTACACAGTCGTTATTTAGAATCTATAAAAATGTTGGGATATTTTTGCAGCCAGAATCAACTTACTATATTTTCTATGAGGGGGAATAAAAAAAATGCTTTCGCCTGTATTTATCTACTGCCTCTCGAATGACGATTTAATTTGTTATTCTTTTTTTCAGATCCTGAAATCTTTCCTGGTAAATATATAGAAAACGGTTGAAATGCTAGGTATATGTACGAACAGCATTACATTACATTGATGTGCGTAGTGCTGATTTAATAAACATGCTCTCAGTTCATTTGTTTCCTCTAATGGACAGTTGATTGTACTAAGCACGTTTTCTGAAACCTACTATAGCATAGATTAATACTGCACGGCCTGATGAAAAATGGGTGAAAAAAACACTCGGAGCAACTAAATGGTTAATTCAGTGTTGTCAGAGGGAGTATGAGAACATTACCCTACCATACATTCCAGGCCTCTCTGGCAGAAAAAAGGGTTGTAGGACAGATGAACAATCACGGGGAATATTCAGCATGCTAGCAGAGTAGATGCAGCGTAACAGGCTATGATTGAACGGAAATAGTCTGCCATCTGTCCTGAAAGAGGCGTTTTCGTAGCTTGTTGTTGCAAAGCTGTTCCCAGCCAGGGGAATGCATGTTGTTAAAAGCCTGGATAAGTTCCGAGACGTGTGCGGGAAAAGGCTGAGATCCCACAACAAGAGCTGTAAAGATCTGCTGCCACTTCTCTGTGCGTAATACGCAAATTCTTTTCAAATTTTTTCAACTTTCAGAACCTTAGACCAGTGGTGGTTAGTGTGCACATCAATTCCAAATGTCACAAAACAAAATATAAACAAGGGTTTTCTAACAAAAAAGAAAGAGGCTCATTCTTTCCAAGGACAAACCAAGAAATGAAGGCCTGTCCTAGAATATTTTATTTATTAGATGTACCCTATTTCTAAATGTAATTTGTTAGAGTTACCATAATGGGATGGTAGTATGAAGTATATGAAAAGTAAAGTTGGCCATGGATGGATCGTTTTTTTTCAGCGGGCTGAACGAAACAAAATGAACAGATCCTTCCATCCACACAAGTGAGGTAGATGGGAAAAAAATCTGCTGGGACATTGTATTCTGACGGCGGGACTCTCCACGGTCAGAATCGAGAGAAGATTTCCAACATTCTTGTTCAACAAAAGTTGATAACGACTGACTTGTGTCAAGTAGTGGTGGCCACACATGGATCAAAATTTTGGTTGATCCCCGCTAAACTGGCCAAATTTCCATCCATCTATAGCAAGCTTAACATGGACTGAGTAAGTGTCCAGCAATGCCGCCGCATAGTGTCTACGAAAGTGTAATATTTTGGCAGGTTTGCCATTTCAGAGTTGTCTACCACCTACATTTCCCTCATGTCAGCAACTCAAACATCATTCTTTAAACTATAGCCATGGATAATCAGCTAAATTCGATGCATAGCTTGTCAAGTTCAGAACTGTATGCCTACCCTGGTTCCACATTGACTTTACCAACCGTCAGTCCATAGCAAGTGATGGAAAACTTTATAAACCACCAGCTGTCATTTTAGGCCTGCATTGACAGGTGTAAGTTACTACATGTTTATGGGTGCTGAAGGCTACAACTCACAAAAATATAAGAGAAGAAGCCCGAAGAAGGTTCACCCTTTGACCACCCAAAACCCCAAGCCCTACCTTACAGCTGCCTCTTAGGACATGTGGTGGTGGGTAATGGCCAGATTTGCTCCCTTTCACCAAATATTGGAATTTCATATAAAAAAACAATGCTTGACCTTTTCCTCTCAACTCCTCAAGAGGTATACCCAATGTGTATGTTCTAACTATACAGAAACTGACATTTTCCATGTAATTTTTCATGCACACTATTCAAACCATGCCATAGCAAAAACAATTTAAAGGTGATCTCAATATTTTAAGAGGATACTTATTATAAGGCTAATGGTGTCAATACCTTCTGAGTCACTGGCCCAGAACAAATACATGCCAAGTATTTGATGCAGTGACTTAAACCAGCCATACATGGATCGGAATTCATCCGGATCAGCAGGGACCGGGCAAGATTTGATCCATGTATGGGCAGGCTGATTGTATCCATCGATTGACTTGGGTTCAACCAGCCTGTCAGTTTTTTAGTGGCTAAAGCCACTAGCAGTAATCATTGTGTTCTGCTAGCTGGGAAGGCTGACTGTTTTGATGGGGGAATTGTGCGATTTTCTTTCCTTCCTTCCAGAGTCATCTCTTTTTCGATCATGCCCCTTCGATAGGAGCCTGCCAAATTTCCAGCTTCTGTCGGACCAGCTGCAGTACAAATGGGCCGAATGTCGGCAGGTTTCTATTGAATCGGCAGATGCCGCCCGACATTCAGACCATGTGTACAGTGCTTCAGATAAAATTGTTCTGCCTATAGCTAAGGCTAACTATACATGCTGGCTTTCTAATGATTCCTCCATCCAAGGAAACAGCGTGGATGGAGGATTTTTTTCTTGCTGGCTGTTATCAGACAGCCACAGTACCTGTGGCTGCCTGAATACTCAAATCTGATTGAATGATGTGACTCTGGAGTCATGTGACTCATGTTCAGGAGTAAATTTTCCACCCAGCTTCTTTGATTTTTCAAATAGTTTTGTCGAACCAGATGGTGCTACAGGGAATAGGATGGAATTCAAGTTGTCTATGGCCATCTTAAGCTTGTGTAATAGAGAATACCATCCTTTCATAAGGTGTCCATATTAGAGGTCATACAGACACAAAGGGGGTTATTTACTAAAGGCAAATCCACTTTGCACTTTGCAAACTACAAGTGCAAAGTGCACTTGAAATTGCACTGAAATTGCACTTGGAAGTGCAGTCGCTGTAGATCCGAGGGGGGCAAGCAAGGAAAATAAAAAACAGCATTTTAGCTTGCACATGATTGGATGATAAAATCAGCAGAGCTTCCCCTCATTTCAGATATACCCCTCGGATTTAGAGCAACTGCACTTCCAAGTGCACTTTTAGTGCAATTTCAAGTGCACTTTGCACTTGTAGTTTGCACTTGTAGTGCAAAGTGGATTTGCCTTTCGTAAATAACCCCCAAAGTGATTATGGAGACCTCATGGTTTAATATTAGGGAAACAATATGATCAATCAAGATTTCCTAATATGTCCAACTCATCGTTTTCCTCAATATTGGATGAGGGTGTTTGGCCGTGCTCTCCAATAATATGCTTTCTCCTTATTCCAGCTAGATCTGCATCTCATATTAATTGCTAGCATTCGAGATTAGCTATAGGGTTAGAATAATCAGTGAATAACAGTTCTCCACAGAAGGCGGGTTTCTTCCAGGTACTCTGGTTTCCTCCCACACTCCAAAGACATGCTGGTAGGTTAATTGGCTCCTGTTTAAATTGGCCCTAGTATGCGTATGTAGGTATGCGAGTTAGGGACCTTAGATTGTAAGCTCCTTGAGGGTAGGGACTGATGTGAATGTACAATGTATATGTGTAAAGCGCTGCGTAAATTGACAGCGCTATGCAAGTACCTGTAATAATAATATTAATAGCCAAATTTAGTTTTGCGATCATGCTGTTGTGTGATCAACTATTGCCAGTGTCGGAAAACCCGATGTGTAGGGGGAAAAAGTTACCAAGCAGGTTCTCGGTTTTCCCGGCTGACTTTTTACCGTCGGGAAACACGGTCGTGTGTACTAGGCACAACACTGGCAACACACTGTATGCGTGTGTTGCCATTAATTGTTAATTGAACCCAGTACACATGCAGTATACAGTGCATTTGCACTAGAGCATACCACGAAGCAAATGCTCTGCGTGTTGTGGTTCACTTTGTTTAAAAAAAAAAACTAGAGAAGGAATTTCAAAATGAATGATCTGCCTAATGCAACACACATCAAACTCGTGCATTGAAGCGCACTGCATTGTAAGAATGGACCTTTTTGAAAGCATGCAAGTGTAGCAAAACCAAGGAATCGCCCATGTAGGAAATCTTTAAGCATCTGGGAGACACCACAACAAGATTAATCTCGGATGTACTAGAACACAGAGATAAACTTGTGAAAGGGCCTTTAATTAACAATCTCATTCCAGTCTGCAGGAGCCATGAACACTAGAGCATTAGCACAAAGCAACTGAATTGTTGTATAGTAAGACAGTGAAAACTGATCAACACAATTGGCAATTAAAAATCTTAAGAGTGCAAGTTTGTATAGATTTCTTATTGCGGTAAAAAAAAAAAAACACAGGAAGTTTAGGATGTACCACTGAAAACTGGCCATGTTGCTAAGCCCTTTTTATTAGGTTAGCAATGTATCCAGCTAAGCCTCCAACCAGGAAGGCAAACTTTCCTAATGTGAAGGTATTGCTAAACAACAGTATATATTATAAAATAATTAAAGGCAAAAAGCTTACATGTGCCTTCATGAGTATAGAGCTGGAAAATATATTAGATTGTACATTTTGTCTGATATGTGATTTTTCAGCTAATTTATTAAAGTGACAAGGATTAATTTGCTTTCATCTTAGGTTAATTTTTATCCTTTGATTTTTACCTTTTATTTCAACAAAGAGGGGGGGGGGGGATATATTTCAACACTGAAAATAGACAGGACTTATTTTGCCAGATTAGCCTTTCAATAACTCCTATGGCATAACACTTTTAAAGAAGATCCATCATTATTTTTGTAACTGTTCTATGCCTCATGGGACAAAGTAGGTGTAGTACTTTGACCCATGTTCCTAGGTGCTTCCTAACCCTAGCTATGAGGTCCAAACTTCAGTCCCTCTGCCGCGGGCCATTTCAACAACAGCTAGGAAGGAGAAAGACACTTTTTAAGGGCAGTGTGTCTCAGCTCTGAGCACTTTCCTGGACAAGCCTCGACAACATCAGTGCTAAAAAAAATATACAGTCACTGTACTAATGCAACTGGCTGGGAAGGGGTTAACACCAGGGGCAATCAAAGGGTTAAATGTGTTCCTAGTGAATGCTTGTGTACTGTGAGGGAGGGTAATTTTACTAAGGAAAGGTATAGATCCATTTCCCAGGATCAATGCCTTCCCTACTGACAGAACGGAGATCTGCCTTGTTTATATAGGCAGATCGCTGTTCTGCCTGTGTACTAAGCAATCGGTGGGTGTCGGTGGACATCGAGTCTGCTGTGCACAGAGCGGGAGTGAGTTGCTGGCGGTGTAACTTTAGTAACCTATTTTCTAAATGGGACTAGCATGGCAAAATATAAACAAAAACGGACGATCTGTTGTCTGATTTTCGGATCGTGTGTACGGGCCATTATTGAGAATCTTTATAGACACACATTTCATTAATGGCCCATTAATGTCTATGCATGTGCATAGAGGTGCATTTCTTTGTGGTGTTAGACAGATGCACTGTATTGCGTCACTGTGTGTTTCTTTTGTAGGTTATCATGCGTTTTGACGCATTTTTGATTTTGGGGTGGATAGGGTTAACAGCCATTGACCAAGGCTTGTTAATACCAATGCAAAACACGTTTTAGGCTTTTACAGAAAAGAAGAATGTAATATTTTTCAAAATGCATTGCAATGAGATGCGAACAGGCACGATTTTTATTATGGAGGAGTTGGACACGTGTTTTATCGCACTGCATCATGTGCGTTAAAATGCAACAGCGCTAAGGGAAGTTCTAGGTGTTCAATCCCGGAGTATCACTTGGGAATGTGGTCCCTGTGAGTTGATGACCAAGCTTCAGTGAACAGTTTTCCAATCATTTTGTTTCAGGGGAAAATTAAGAAAGAATTATACCCGACACACTGTATGTATATCTGTGTCTTCCCCCATATACCCCATCTTTCCCCCCTTCTTTTCTTCTCCCCCTTTAACAAACATATACGTCCAACTACATGGACATAAAGAATTTTGCCGATTGCAACTTTTGAGCATTATTATTCGCACCTACATATTTTAATGTTATGTACCGATTGTTTTGTGGTATTTGTTTACCACTGCTCCCTACCCCCTTTTTCTTTATTTCGTACCCACTATTGCTCTACTTGAAAAATGTTTAATAAAAATATATTCAACCCTAAAATGCAACAGCGTAAATGTGTTCTCAATGCTCTAAAAAGTCCCAGCCTGCTCCACACAAACAAACTATAATAAGCATCCAGCCAAGCATGTGGAAAAAGATGTCTCCCTCACACCAGGCACAGAGATGTGGTTAGCAATGGGTTGCAGGCAGCTCGCTCACAGCACAATACGTGCAGCGGAAAAGCGAACGCAACTGAAGTAAAAGCTGTGTCATAACCGCTGCTCCCCGCTATGTGTCTGTGATTGGGAGGTCTGCCCAGCCTCCTGCCTTTTAACCTCTCATGTTCAGGAACTTACTCAACCTGTCTATTGCCTCTGCATTCAGCTCAATTGTGACAGCAGGCCTCTATGGCGGTCCATTTCACCCTCTACCATGAAGAACATTGTGCTGGCAATTACAGGAATCCATTGCTAGACAAATGATGATGCCTGCCATTATAATCAAGCATTGCAACTGTTAACAGAAACCCGTCTGCTAGTTTACTTATCTGCTGACTGTAATCCCCAGCACAACAAGGAAACTAACCAGTCATTTCCATTCTCTTTTCACGGAAATATTCCTAGGGTTAAGCTAAGGCTAATGAAACTTCAGGCCTTTGTTTGCTATTAAGGAATCTATAGACACCGGGCTGAACCCGGGCCATCCACAAGGCAAGCTAGGCATTAGGCTCCATGAAGCTGATAAACTGCAGTTTATTGGCGTTTGGGCGTTTTTTTAAAAAGCCCATAAACTGCACTCTATGTTAGCCTATGTGTCCATGTCTTTTTTTAGCGTTAATGAGCAGTGCAGTTTATGGGCTTTTTTCTGAACGCAAGAAATTCAAGGTTCAAAGTGCAGTTTTTCGGCGGGAAAAAACGCCAAAAAAGCCAAACGCCGATAAACGCGAATAAGCTAATTAACGTTAGGCGTTTCTCTGGCTCTATTCAAAACCAATGGTTCCCTATGGGAGCCCATTGATTTGAATAGAAGTCGCACCGCAAGTCGGATCATCATGATCCGACTTGCGGTGCTGGTGCGACTTGCGTGCCGAGGATGAAGGGGAACCCCACCAAAAAATTAAAAATAAATTTGGCGTGGGGTTCCCCCCTCGGACGATACCAGGCCCTTCGGTCTGGTATGGATTTTAAGGGGAACCCCGTACGCCGAAAAAACGGCGTGGGGGTCCCCCCAAAATCCATACCAGACCCATATCCGAGCACGCAGCCTGGTCGGTCAGGAAAGGGGGTGGGGATGAGCGAGCGCCCCCCCTCCTGAACCATACCAGGCCGCATGCCCTCAATATGGGGCCCCCCCACCCCAAAGCACCCTGCCCCCATGTTGATGGGGACAAGGGCCTCTTCCCGACAACCCTGGCCGTTGGTTGTCGGGGTCTGCGGGCGGGGGGCTTATCGGAATCCGGGAGCCCCCTTTAATAAGGGGGCCCCCGGATCCCGGCCCCCACCCTATGTGAATGAGTATGGGGTACATTGTACCCCTACCCATTCACCTGGTGGAAAAAAAATCTCAATAAAAAAAACACTACACAGGTTTTTAAAGTAATTTATTAGACAGCTCCGGGGGTCTTCTTCTGACTTCGGGGGTCTTCTTAATGCCGTGTGCGCAGAGCACAACGACTTATATAGGCATGGTGCGTGGTCACCAGGTGATGTCCCCCGGTGACCCCGCCCCCTTATGACGTTGCAGTCCCATCATGCCCCGGGACTGCGACGTCATAAGGGGGCGGGGTCACCGGGTGACATCATCCGGTGACCACGCCCCATGCCTATATAAATTATTGCGCGCCGCGCACACAGCATTACAGCGGGAGACCTCGTCGTGTCAACATCTCAACATCTCAAGAAGAGAAGAGGGAAGAAGGTGACGGGGAAGACCGGGCCACTGCTAGCAAAAGATCTGGCAGAAAATAGCAGAGGTGCACGGCAGAAGGCAGAAAGCACCGGAGAGCGGGAGAAGAACCGGAGAGCGCGGAGAAGTCACCGGAGAGTTGGAAGAGACCCCCGAAGTCAGAAGAAGACCCCCGAAGTCGGAAGAAGACCCCCGAAGTCAGAAGAAGACCCCCGGAGCTGCCTAATAAATTACATTAAAAACCTGTGTAGTGTTTTTTTATTGAATTTTTTTTCCCACCAGGTGAATGGGTAGGGGTACAATGTACCCCATACTCATTCACATAGGGTGGGGGGCCGGGATCTGGGGGCCCCCTTATTAAAGGGGGCTCCCGGATTCCGATAAACCCCCCGCAGACCCCGACAACCAACGGCCAGGGTTGTCGGGAAGAGGCCCTTGTCCCCATCAACATGGAGGCAGGGTGCTTTGGGTGGGGGGCCTCAGGGCACCACCCTGCCCCAAAGCACCCACCTCCCCATGTTGAGGGCATGCGGCCTGGTACGGTTCAGGGGGGGGGTGCTCGCTCGTCCCCACCCACTTTCCTGACCGACCAGGCTGCGTGCTCGGATAAGGGTCTGGTATGGATTTTGGGGGGACCCCCATGCCGTTTTTTCGGCGTATGGGGTTCCCCTTAAAATCCATACCAGACTGAAGGGCCTGGTATCGTCCGAGGGGGGAACCCCACGCCAAATTTATTTTTCATTTTTTGGCGGGGTTCCCCTTCAACCTCGGCACGCAAGTCGCACTGCAAGTCGGATCATGATGATCCGACTTGCGGTGCGACTTCTATTCAAATCAATGGGCTCCCATAGGGAATCATTGGTTTTGAATAGAGCCAGAGAAACACGGCTAAAAGCTAGCGCCGCTAAACGTGCATTGACGGCAATGCAAAACGCTGATAAAATCTTGTTTTTAAAGCAGCGTTTTCCTGCCAGCAATCCGGCGTTCAAAACTGCAGTTTTTGAGCTCCAGTGTGCATGGAGCCTAAGTCTGGGGCCTGGTAAATGTCCAAGGGAACCAGTTACAACCTTCCTGCTCCTGTACTAAACCAGGGGGATAGCACAGGTAGTCACAGATGTGTACCTGTCACCACCCCCTGCACATGGAGGGAGATGGTGTCTGATGTGTACGATAGTATGGCCAGAATGAATAAAGGGGTCACATTATGGGGCCACTTTCCTGAGATTGCGGCCTCCCTAGCCCAAATTAATAAAAAATTAGGTTAGATTGGCAGCAGTAGTTTAGTCAGGAGCCTGCCCCTTTAAGGGGCTAGATTACAGCTAGTCAGGAAGAGCCAATGGGGGTTCAGGGAATTTTCTGGAATTATAGGGATTGGCTATAAAAGGGCCAGCAGGTGCAGGGTTCTTCCTCTTTCCGGCGGACAGCAAAGAAGATTTGAGCTCCCTCCCTCCCGCCCCAGTCGCGATCACTTTTATGTGGTGGGTCACCCTGGATCCAGGGGGGACTGTTATTTATATTTGAAGTTGTGCTACTGCTCGAGTTCTAATAACTGAGCAGGTAGAAATGTTATTTGAATATTTATGAAGTTTTGATTGGTAATAAAGATTTATGGAAAATTATTTGTGAAAAACCAATAAAGGTGTCGCGGCCAAGTTTTTGCCAAATAAAATGTTTCAGGTGTTTATTTAAGTAGTTGTATCTGGGGAAGTTTTGGTCTGGGCGGGTGTGGCCTGCAATCTCATGGATTCTCTGTAGTTACTGCTGTCTTTATCAGTGTCAAGAAAAGAAATGGGGGAAGGCAAAGCTGCTACTTTATCTATCAGTGGATGGCCCTGCCTGATCAACAAAAGTCGATCAATTTATTTCAGAGGAGCTGGATTGAAAATTATTGTCGGAACAGCACTGGCAGCCAATCAGCTGCAGGTACTGTTCAGTTATTTTGACAGTCGGTGTTAGCGGCTATCAGAATAAAAAATTGCCTGCCAGGTGGGATTAGCCCATTAGCACCATTTGTGTGTATGGAAGAATTTGTTAAATTTAATTTGTTCAGCCTGCAGCCTGAACAAAATAAATCTATTAGTGTATGGCCAACCCTTAGGAGATATTTGCCAGCACACCATGGATTGACAGGGTAGCGTCCAATTGGATTTTATTGCATGATCACAACACAAAGTAGTGCACTGCATTGTGTTGTGATCATGCAATAAAATCAGTTTGGACACTACCCTGTCAATCCATGGTGTGCTGGCAAATATCTCCATTGTGACTTTCTGAACCAGTTCCCAGCTGGCTGTTGCTGCAGCACCCAAATCCTTTAGAGCTTAACCAGGAACGTGTGCGATGGGAATATGGAGTATGGCCAACCCTTAGAGCACCTTATCCAAGCCCTTTGTCTCCCCCCCCCCCCAATAAACTGATGCTATGGGTGTCAACAGTGTGTCCTTTTTCCATAGACTAAACACAAATGTTTACACGATGCAACAGTTTGTATTAAGGGATCTGGTCTTCTGGTTTAAAATAGTGCGGCTTACCGCTACGCCTATTAACAGATCGGTATATGCACCTCATTGTCAGTTGCACTGCAACAACTTCTGCGATTTTGAACATAATGGGCTGATCTTTTATTTTAATCACTAGGATCTGTAAGCTTTAAACCCAAACTTCCTATTGGTTCATTTCATTTAAATGGAAGATGTTATTATGTCTTTTCTCCCTAACGCTGTTGGCATACCACTGGAGTACACTGGAAGGATCCTTCCCTTTTTAGTGCAGAAAAGGGAAAGACAGTTATTACTCAGATCTGCATGCAAAAGGTGGCCACAGATCTGTGAGGGCGATCCCTCATGCATCTACCATACGTTATGTCTACCCTAGGGGCAAACTGAGAGCTCCATAAACTTGTAAGGTCAGTAGCCAACAGTGGGCAGCTGGTAAGATTATAAACCTACCATAGATATGAGGTTGTCAGCTGTGACATGTGGTATGAGCAGCATGTGTACTGAAGATATTCATGTTATAGTTTTCCTGTATAGGAAGGGATGGAAAAATGTGGATACTGTGCAGTATGTAACCACATGACCCTATTTCTGGCACACATTCATGCAATCAAGAAGACCACACCACAGATGGGTCTGGACAGGACTGTGGTGTGGTCTGCATTCTTCTCTGCTCAATTTGAATTAAGGGTTTTAGTTACTAAACAAAAATCCACTGTGCGCTACGAGTGCCCTGCAAGTGCACTTGGAAGTGCAGTCGCTGTAGATCTGAGGGGGACATGCAAGGAAAATAAAAAACAGCATTTTTTGCTTGTACATGATTGGATGATAGAAATCAGCAGAGCTTCCCCTCATTTCAGATTTTTCCCGTCAGGTCTACAGCGACTGCACTTCCAAGAGCACTTACAGTGCAATTGAAGTGCACAGTGGATTTGCATTTAGTAAATCAACCCCTAAGTGTGCATCTCCAGGGAAACCAAATGTGGACTTATAATGAATGTAAATATGGTCACCTATGGCTTATAGCAAATGCCGTTGTCACGTGTGTGTATATAAGGCTAGCCATACATGCATAGATTTCTCTTTTTCACCCCACGGACTGAACAAGACAAATTAATCAAGAGGAATCAACACTGTTGGCTATTGTATTTAGACAGCCGAAGTACGCACGGCTGCCTGAATACTCAACTAGTGACTGCAGTCACCTAAACAATGACTCTCAATGGATATAGTCACTGTTTGACCCACAGTTTTTTACCTGGCCCTTTTAATTTTGAAACATACATTTTTTGATCCGAGTAGTTCCAATAGGACAACCCATGGATCAAATTTAAGCAGTGTATGGGCAGCTTAATTCTGTAAGGCAAGTGAATGTCATGCATTGCACTTTAGTTATTATTATTATTATACAGGGTTTATATAGCGCCAACAGTTTGTGCAGCGCTTTACAACATGGGGGCAAACAGTACAGTTACAATACAGTTAATTATTTTCTTTTTTTTTGTACTTAAAGTTTTTTATTGTTTTTTTTTTTTAGAAAAAGTTGCAGTACAAAAAGTATAGCCCACATGTGAACAGTGATCATAATATAGACAACAATCCACAAAGGACCAAAGGTTAAAGTATATTCACAGAACTTACAATAAACGAAGCAGAGTACATTGCATCACTGTATGGCATATCTATAAATACTGCGAACTTGAAAAGAAAAATCAAAATAAAGAAAAAGGAAAAACATAAGTACTTAAGCTCAGGTCAATCATTTAAGCGGAATAGAAACCAAGGGTTCCATTTAGCATCATAAACAGGGATTGAATCCCTCGATGTGAAATATTTTTTCTGATAGCATGATGTAGTCTTAATTATTTTCTTTAATGTATTTATATTTCTAAGCACTCCCATTGAACACCAAAAGCACTTTATCTGTTTTTGGGGCAGAAGGTGAGCCAGCAATCATGGGAGCACTCAGTAGAATATTATACTAAAAAGACAGGAACCAATTAACCTACCAGCATATCCGTGGAATTTTTTCTGACGGATGTTGGCTCAAACTTGTCTTGCATACACACTGTCACACAAATGTTGTCTGAAATTGCAAACGTCAAGAACGCAGTGACGTACAACACGTACGACGAGCCGAGAAAAATTAAGTTCAATAGCCAGTGCGGCTCTTCTGCTCGATTCCGAGCATGCGTAGAATTTTGTGCTTCGGAATTGTGTACACACGCTCGGAATTTCCGACAACAAGTTTTGTTGTGGGAAAATTTGAGAACCAGCTCTCAAATTTTTGTTGTCGAAATTCCGACAGAAAATGTCAGATGGAGCCTACACGCGGTCGGAATTTCCGACAAAAAGCTCCCATCGAACATTTGTTTTCTTAAATTCTGAGCGTGTGTACGCGGCATTACAGTGTCCAAGTGACCATCCAGACTGCCGTATCTACAATCACCCCTCCAGCCTCGGAGACTGATCCTGACTGAGAATGCAATGGAAACTTAATCTATCTTCAATTCGTTTCACTTTCCTGAAAATAATACCCCAACGCATGCCCACGTTTCTCACACCAGGACCCTCTGCAATACACAAGCCTACTATAATCTTCCACGGCCCCTTGTTTATCAACTGCATATCTATAAAAACAAACTTTAATTCCATTCAGTATAGACGCGAATGAGCAAGGCCACGATATATTAGATAAAGGGAAAATTTGGTGATGCAACTTCAAGCAAAATCTATCGTTCTGTAGGATCAGCGTGTAGCGTACAATGTGAACTTTTTCCAGCCTCGTGGCTTGGAAAGGAATCCCCACACCCCTTTTATTATCGACGGATTAATGTCTGTAAATGTTCCCAGTTCCGAGCCGTCTGCGCCATTTTAAAGTGAGCGTTGGAGAGAGGGAGGTGGAGGGATTTTAGCTGCTGGAGACAGCTAGAAGAAGAATTATATGCAGTGGGGGGCAGGTCTGGCAGTAATGTGCATTTCAGGTAATTATGCAAGCAATTCAGGCCTGGAGCAAAGTCTCTAAAGAGTTGCATTAACTAGCTTTAACGCTTTCTCTGCTAGGCCTTATTAGCCAGGGTCTGCTAGAGACTTCTGCTTTTTGCAAAGCGAGACAAAAGGAAAGGGAAAAAACAGTAATGATGTGATTTTAATGATATATCGAGGTATGTGCTGCACATGCAGCAACTGAGTATGTCAGACTGTTGCAACAGTGACAGCAAACAGCGGTGCCGATACATCAGTCTCATTGACATATAATTACACAGTGTAAGAGGGATGCAGAGTTGTAATATACAGTATGTGGTGTAGGGAAGACTGCAATACATGAATCAACAGAGGATGAATTAGGGGAATATAAATCAGAGGTGCAGGCAAAGAAGGAATTTATTCTCTAGTAAAATCAATGAAAAAAAAAGTAATAATTTCATACGTAAAAAATACAGTGAGCCATGTATGTTGATTTACAGATTTGAAAACCTCCAAATATAAAGTGTGTTTATTAGAAACTTCCAAATTTACAAGAGCGAAGTTAGATTAAAGTGGTATCAATCTCTTTGTTAGCTAGGGAGCTTATTCATTAAAATAGTGCAAACTGTGCAGAGTACAATGTCCCCCCATCAACAAATGACGTGAGTAAAACAGGACATCTGACTGATTGCTGATATTTTTTTTTTTTTACTAGTAATGGCGGCAATCAGGAACTCTCTGCCCATCGCCGCCGCCGCCCGCCTCACAGCCTGTCAAGTCTTACTCTCCGGGCCCCGGCTACTACTGGGTGGGGAGCAGAGGAAGATCACTCCGCCAGGGAAGACAAGGAGATAAGCAGACAGGCGGCTGGCCGGGACTTGAGCCAAGGCAGAAGAACATGCGAGCGGAGCTGAATGGGTATGCACCCGAGACTGAAGAAATATTCCCTCTGCTCCGACCAGCACATGATCATCAGAAAGGGGCACAGATAATGGAAAATTCAGTTATTTATTTATTTTATTCTGCACTGACTGTCTTTGAAATTACCCCAGCCCCTGTTCAGATCCAATCCGGGGACAAAACCGGGGACAGACTTGGTCCGGGGACAGTGTCCTCAATTCGGGGATTGTCCCCTGAAACCGGGGATGTCTGGTCACCCTATATTAAGGCCCCTTTCACACGAGAGGTCTAATCAGGTCCGTCTGTCCGTTTTTCAGGTGGACCCGATCAGACCCTCCATTCTCCACTATGGGCAGTTGGATGTAAACAAACTTTTGTCCGTTTACACCTAGCTAACTCCAATCTGATCCGGCAAAAACAAACGGAAGGGGATCTGTTCTCCTCCGTCTGTCTGGATTGGATCAGAGGCTAGTCGGGTGTAAATGGACAGATGGTCCGTTTACATGTGACTGCCCATAAAGCAGAGCGAGCTGTGTCCGTGTCCACTCTGCATAAGCAGAACGGACTTTGACTTGTCATCCAGCAGCTTTGCTCAGCTTAGCAGGGGATCAGCGAATGGATCACCTGCTGAGAAAAACTGGATCTGGCCCATGTAAAAGGGGCCTTACAGTCAAAAATTACAAAACAGCTTTATTGTGTGGCACCTGTGCCCAGATTCGGGATGTTGAAGAGGAATTTATCTTCTGTGTTAATTTTTATATTCCCTTCTTACTTGATACTAAAAAGGGTTATCCTCAAACCCATCCACATCCAGCGAAGTCCAGGTGTAATCCACTGCTGCACGCTGGATCTCTTGCCACCATTATCTTTTCTTATGTCATCAGGAGCCAGCTGTCTCTCCCAGGTTCTTGCAGCTGGACCCCTAATGATGCCATGCGGCACATGCGCAATGTTCAATGGATTACCCTAAATCCTCCTGGAATGCTTGACATGAATTTAACAGAAGCCTGCAAGCAGCTGGGAGCATGTCATTTTCATCCAGGGAAGAAACGCAAAGGCACAGCATGCGCACCACAAAAAAAAAAAAAAGAAAAAAAAAGGTATTTTGCAAAAAAAAAAAAAAAAAAAAAGCTATTTGTGATTTTGTGAAAAGAAGGGAGAAGGAGCAATATTCTTGAAAAAAAGTTGGTGAAAGTCCTCTTTAAAGCAATTGCATATTTGTAACAATCAGTAGCAGAGTTTTACAACAAACCTTCACTGCCTTATTTAGCTGCCTGTACTGTGAAGTAATTCATCTTCAAAATCATATCCTACTAGCTGCAAGACTAAGCATAACAAGGTTATGGAAATCAGATAAATTACCTACAGTGGAACACACGCTCGAACTAGTAAACATACACTACAGCTACGAATTAACCATGGCATCTAGTGGTGATCGCTTAGCGAAAAAAAAAAAACTATGGCTACCATGGGACCAATGGGTTAGGAGCTGAAAAGTTTCTGTGATATAATAACCCCTACACTTAGATTAGTCATGATATAGCACCGAGTCAGTTTTGAATATCTGAATATTTTAATATTTAAACATTTAAGTATATGAATACTTTGTAAAGTTATATACCTTGGTTACGCATGTATCACCAGATTGGACTCTCCCAGAGGACAAAAGAGGTCCCATAGGGGGTCTCCAGGGGGAGTAGGTTCTACAGGTACTACTAGTACTACTTATGTAACGATTTAACTATAACAGATGTATAAGTTCTGCCTTTCATGAACTGTTATCAGTTGTTTTATGTTAATACAACCCAGTTAGCATAAACCTATATATTGACATGTTCACACTTATTTGTAACACGTGTTACAATGCATACATTGTACGATATTTTTGTAAACAATAAAAATCGATTGAATCGAAAAAAGAAAAAAAAATCATAACCTCAGGCTACTTTCACACTGGGGCGGGCAGGCGTTGACGGTAAAACGCCACTAGTTTTACCGTCATTTTAGCGGTGCTATTCGGGCGCTTTTAACCCCTGCTTGCGGTCGAATAAAGGGTTAAATGCGCCTGTGTAGCGCCGCTGCCGAGGCGCTTTGCAGGCGATTCGGCAGCGGTGCCCATTCATTTTAATGGGCAGGAGCGGTGTATACACTGTTCCTTCACCGCCCCAAAGATGCTGCTTGCAGGACATTTTTTAACGTCCTGTCAGCGCAGCGCCCCAGTGTGAAAGCACTCGGACTTTCACACTGGGGATGCAGGGGAGGTGTTTTTCAGATGTTTTACAGCCCAAAAGCACCTGAAAAATGCCCCAGTGTGAAAGGGGTCTAAGGCTACATTCCAATGAGCAATTAGGAGCATACAGCAGATTTCTGCAGCAAGAATAAACAGATTGAAAGAGAATAGCTGCGTCCAGGACGTTTGTACAAAGTAATGACAGGCTGACAGGAGCTGCCGCTCTTCACATGTATCCACACATCCAGCGATTACCTGTAGTTAGGGATGAATGAGCAACTCTAGAAGCAGAAAGATCGCATCCAGGGACGGACATCTGCCTCCATGTAGAGGTGATCACTTCTTCTATTAGATAGCCGGAAACTGGCTCTTCACATGGTAAACAAACTATGGCTGCAAATTGTTTACATCCTGATACTGCGGCACCGTATTATGTGTAGTGGCGGACAAAGGGTTAAAGTGTTTTTATTGCTTGTTCAGTATATGCAAATACTTTATTGTACCGAGTTCGGGCACAGGTGCACTTTACTTGTCATAATCGGAGATTATATACTAAAGCTCTTACATTCTAAACTGCACCTTGTGGCTCGGTTCACACTGATGCAATAAACGCACAGGAATCGCTGTGTTTCCCGTACTGCATAGCAATCGTTCATGCGATCTGCTGCGGGTGTCAATTAAAAGTTAACAGCACCCCAAAAGCAGGTTACAGAACGCAGTGCTTTTGCTAGAATCGAATCACATGGGTATGAACACCCATGCAAGACAATTCCAGTGCGAAAAAAAAAAAAGGGTGCCTGCACTTTTTTCATGCGGATGTGGTGCGATTTGAACCTTACAAAATGAATGGCTCAAATCGCAGAGAATCGCATGCGATTTACACAGGAATGCAGTGCGCTTACTGTGCAAATCACATCCGATGTGACCTATTGCATAAGTGTGAACCCAGCCCAAACCCCATGGAAACTTTACATACACAGTCAGGTTAAAGGGTTAGAAGCTCTGAAATCTTTTTATTGCTGGTTGTGTCCCCGCTGGGTGCTCTCTTTGACCTGGTGACCATTCTCACAGACACAAACATTGATATGCAATCCAACCTGTTACAACTGTCACCAGAAAAGGAGTTGAGGGTAAATCTTCCAATGAAGACATCTGTTTCTGTGACAACTGTCTAAGGGGGGATTTCCCTTACTTTAAAAAGATTTCCTCCCATTTCCTGTTGCGTCTCCAGTGCAGGAAGTAACGGGTAATTTCCCTAATGGGACACAAACTGCAAAAAACGAACAGAGATTTTAACCCATTCATACCATATCCAAAATGAAGTCTTGGCTATACATACAATTTTAAGAGGAAAATTGACTTTTCCTTGTTTCCTTTGTCCCCTGATTGGGTTTTTTTTTAAGTGATATTTTTCATGAATAGCTTAACACCTAAGCCTCTTTACCCAGATCAGTATTTCTGATTTCAGTATTAAGACTGTATTTTGGAATACTAAAATACACTATATTATTAAAAGTATTGGGTCGCCGCCTGCCTTTACATGAACTTTAATGGCATCCCAGTCTGAAGCCTCGTACACACGGCCGAGAATCTCGTCTGAAAAAACACGTCGTTTTTCCTGACGAGATTCTTGACAAGAATCTTGTCCCGGTCGAGTGTACACACGTACGATTCTTTTGAATGGAACGAACGCGGTGACGTCATCGACTAGGACGAGCGTGCGCTCATCACATTTGATGCCGCCGCCGCCATCTTGCTACACCCTACCTATGCCTAGGAAGCTACCGCGCATGCGTCAAAGTCATTTCGAGCATGCGTGGGTTTCCACGGCGACAGATAAGCATACACACTCTTGGGTTTCTCGTCGGGAAACAGGCCGACGGGTTTCTCGTCGAGATTCTGGCCAGTTTTCTTGACGAGAAACCTGAAAGCCTCGTACAAACGGGCGGTTTTCTCGGCAAGAAAGCTCTCCCGGCAGTTTTCTCGTTTCTTGACGAGAAAACTGGCCGTGTGTACGAGGCTTTAGTCCGGAGGGTTCAATATTGAGTTGGCCCACCCTCTGCAGCTATAACAGCTTCAACTCTTCTGGGAAGGCTATCCACAAGGTTTAGGAGTGTGTCTATAGGAATGTTTGATCATTCTTTCAGAAGCGCATTTGTGAGGTCAGGTACTGATGTTGGATGAGAAGGCCTGGCTTGCAGTCTACGTTCTAAATCATCCCAAAGATGTTCTATCGGTTTGAGGTCAGGACTCTGTGCAGGCCAGTCAAGTTCCTCCACCCCAGACTCTGCACTCGTTTGCGCGACTGTGTGCACATGCACATTACAATTAATGGGCTGTATTTAAGCTCAGTAAAAAAAAAGCTGTACTGAGCTTTTTCAAGCTGCAGTATGCAAGAGGCCTAAGAGTGTCTGCTAGTTAATATGAACCTGTCACCGGTACCCACCTATTAAAATGTACATATAGGAGTAGGAAGTACATACCAAATAACAGGCTCCTCAAAGTGCCTACATATATCATTCAGCTTTAGTTTTGTCTAAACATCCCATGCATGCAACAGAGCCCCCTGAAGCTCAGCGCAAACCTTGCCTTGCAGCCCAGGTTGTAGTATTTATGAACCAATATATAAATCATGATATGTCAGCAGATCACTTAAGGCTCACTTCACTAAGATATGACGCATGTGTTATTTGCCAGATTTATTATTTTCAGCCCTCATAATAATGGTCCTTATAACAAATACTGTATACGGAATATTGTTAAGCTGGCCATTGACAGATTTTTTTTTTTTGTGAACAATAAAGAACTAACGGATTCCTCCATCCAAACGAGGTGAATGGAAGAATCCCTCTCCCCGGGACATTGTTATCTGACGACAGGACCCAAACAACGATTGACTTCCTGGAACAGGAATAGCCCCACATGTATCAAGATTTGCCTGGTCCCTGCTGCACTGACCAAACTTCATTACATCTATGGCCAGCTTTGTGAATGTAGCCTAATGCATTGGTAAATAGTTCTAAATATGTGTGCAACCACATCTGTAATATATAGCTTTTGTTCAGTGCCTCGTTATTTTAGTCTGGGTCACTCAGCAAAGTACGGTAACTGTGCCTATATCATTTCTGAGCTGCACTGAATCAGTGCAATGTTTTTAGTTGTGATAGTTGGCATACTACAGTTGGGCACAACCAGTGTTGGCACTAATTTAAACCCCAATGACAGACAAAATAAGGTTTTTAAAAATGCATGGAATGACACCTGAAAAGAAACAACAACTTAGTAAGCTACCAATATCATGACAATCAATTACTGTAACTCTGAAATTAACTCACCCGAACCACTAAGCCTGACTCTTAAAGTGATTGTAAAGGCACATGTAGCGGCCTCACCCTCTCTCCATCTTTATCGGTTACACACCAACTCATGTCTAGGGGTTCCTGGGTTGTGAGAGTGAGATGCGCCACGGCCCATGTCCTCCCCATTGTAGTAGGGAGGTGAAGGCCACTTCCTGATGTTTCCTCGGGCCGGTGTGTTCTGTGAATGCACTGAGTCTGTAATTGCAAGCTCACCAGCCTCCCCTTTGCTTCCAGTAACTGGAGTTCACACACCGGAGAAAGGTCCAACACTTGTTTATTTGGCACTCCAATAGCAAAGCACGATAAACAGTTCTTTTTTCAGCAAACTGGTTGGGACCTATAACCTTGCCAACGGTGGGATGAGCAGATCAAGGCACTTCCTAACGTTTCAGTTCTATGCCACTGTACTATGATCAGCGGCGCCTAAGCCAATCCGGCTGTTGCAGAACAGGAAAGATGGGGTCTCTTCCAGCAACCCCTATGAACAGCAATGGAGCCCTCTTCGATACGCTGTGGCCCCTATCAGGGGGATGTGTCCTCCCAAGAGAGTTCCCAGAGGCCCACTGTCACCGGGTTGGTGCTGCTCCGGGTCTCCAGTGGGTAACCTCCCCGGCCTCCTCACCTCAGGTACGAGTCCCTCCGCTCAGGGACCCTCGGACAGTCCACCCTAGCGGGACCCAGTCGAAGGTACTGGGCCCCAGGCCTCCTCGATAGTACCTCACCCCAGGCTAAAGGTGCCTGGGATGGACGCCAACATGACTCCGGACCAGGCCATGGGCACCTGGACCAGACTCCTGGATCTCCCGCACCCAGGCCTAAGGGCCCTGGGTGCGGACCGCAACCCTCCTCCTCCGAGGACCTCCTTCCCCGCAAGACGACGACGACGACCTCGTGGTAAGGGCGTCTCCCCCTTTTATCTCCTCCCATCAACGGCCCGGCGGGTTCCCCGCCCCAGCCATACCATCTCCGGGAAGGGACAAAACAGGGAGCACTGCGAAGATGATTCTACCTGAAGCCTGTGGGTACCCCGCCAACCACAGGCAAAGGAGAATATTACATCCTCCAATCCTCCACGAAACAAAAAGGGGTCTGAATCCTAACACAATTATACACCTGGGTCACACTATTGCCCAGGTGTATCCCATCAATTTGAGGACCCCGCTACACACTCCCCCCTGTAATTGGACGCTGGTCCCCAGCGTCAGGTGCACACCCATGCCTCCCATAAAGTGGTGACATGGAGTGAAACCCCTGAGGCAGTTCCTCTAAATCTCCCAAGTGCCAAGACCTGCTCAGGGAATGGGGAACATATAAAACAACTTATGTCATAAAACACTTTAAACATCTGCATAGTCACAACCCCTCTCCCACACTGTCTAAGAGCCACCCACTCTCAATGGTCTTGATTGACGATTCTCCTGCAGGGGAAAGAAAAAAACAACATCCTAACATAATTTCGTGTCATTTGGGATGAGTGGGCCCGTCAGCCGAGAGACCCACTCACTCCAGCAAGCAAGGTGATGTGTGTGTGAAACATTTTCAAACATTTGTTGCGCAACACTGCCACCTGGCGACAACGCCGCGGTCATGACACTCAACGAATCTTCGTTCTTCCAGCTTTTTCCTACTCTGCCACTATTCCCAAATGTCCTTGCCTTTGGCACATGAAGAAAAGGGGAAACACGAAAACACAACAGTCCCCAAGTCTCCAACGAGAAAAAGAAAAGCCCAAACAAAAACAAAAACAGGGCACAGTCCTGGGTGTCTGGGAATGGCTCTTCCAGAAAGTTTAAGTGCACAAAGGAAATAAACAGGAGTTCTTTTCTCCTATAAGTAAAACTTTGGATCCGGCAGGTACAGGGGTTTCAGGTGTTTGTCAAATGCCTCTATCGAATACTCGACATCTTCTCCTTCTCTTCTGCAAATGACTATCTTGTCAGCATGGATATGGCGCCCCAATTTCCATTCAGCTTTACAGTCCTCAAACCTCTTAGACACTGCCGGCACACATTCCAGGTACCTGCGAGCATGGGGCACCTTCAACTTGTCCCACACAAACTCGTCATACCATCTTGCTCTCCAGACTTCCACCTCAAACAGCAAGTCCCGGGGCAGATACGGGTACTCCCACCCATATTCCCGAGCTACTTTGTGGCAAAACAGTCTCTGCAAGCGGGCCAAAGGTGGCATAGTGGCTTTCTCTCCAGTTCCAGGCAGCACAATAGCTTCCGGATGCCGAGGTGCCTTTACCAGCTCCCTGAAACTGACTTTCGGCGCTCTCAGAGAAGCGCGGGGTGTCCCCACAACCAAAGTAGGTGAGGTAACAGTAGATGAGGACACAGGTGGAGGGGTAGGTTCCCTCGTAAGCTGCGGGTCTCCCACCCGAGGCGTGCTGTCTCCTGTGTACATAGGTGAATCCCGTACCGCACGGGAAGCAAGAAGTGGCACTCTATCCCAGCCCTTGCGGCTGAACAGTTCGTCTATCTCGCCATCATCTCCGCAATCAGACAGCGACTCTAGGTCGGAGGTGTCATACATCTCCGCAGGCAGATATCTTCCGGTGGACACAGAATCAACCTCCCTGGGGGGCTCCACCTCCAATGGGCCCCCGACACCTCCAACCACCACCACAGTCCCAGCCCCTGGCTCACCTGACCCTTGTAGAGGACTGGGAAGTCCGGGACTTCCTTCTCGACCGGCGCCATCCAGGCCAGGCAAGCAGCGGGGTGAAGCTCGACCACGTCCATAGGATGCCTGTACTAGGCCAACTTTCCTCTTCGGTGGTGGGAGCAGAGAACTTGTGGCGACCGAGGCAGCATCCTCGGATTTTTCTCTGTTGGGCAGTCCATCGCCCTGGTCAGCGCGCACGGGAACCTCGACAAAGGCCTTGATCTCCCCTTCCGGAGTAGCAGTACCCGTGAGGTGGTTGAGGCGAAGGGCCCGGGGCCTTGCTGTGGACGACTCGACCTCAAAAAAGGAATTCTCTGCACTCCTCACATCGCCCAAATGGCTTCAGGGTGACCACCAGTCCCGAGCAGCCGGGACAGATCACACCGAGGGCCTCCGTGTCTCTGCAAGTGTACAGAGCCAACCGCCCTCGGGGCCTAAGTCTTATCCCCGTGTCTGTGATGGGGGCAGCAAAGGAAGTCATTCTCGTGGGGTGAGGAACCATAATCCACGGGGCACTTGAGGTCATCCCGACTATCTGCTGCTCCATCATGCACTGACCCCGCGCCGGAGTCTCCACGTGTATCCCCACACTTGGCCAGACTCCTCCCATGAGCTGTACATTTTCGCGGGCTTCCTCTTGACTCCGCCCACGAACGATGTCGCCATGGGGTGCCTCGTGGCGCAGTGCGTTAACAGTCCCCACGTGCAGTACGTCACACGGCTGGACCTCTCCCTTTTTCCGCTCCTCCGCATGGGCCTTTCCCGTGTTAGGGTCATTTCCACAACTCCGAGCAGGGACGCACTTTGGCCAGTAATATGGCCGATCTGCTCGGAACTCCTCTGGGCAGCAAAGTTCAAATGTAGACATTCTCAAGTCCATCTTTAGAACACACTCTATCCCGGACGAGCCCCCACGTGTAGCGGCCTCACCCTCTCTCCATCTTTATCGGTTACACACCAACTCATGTCTAGGGGTTCCTGGGTTGTGAGAGTGAGATGCGCCACGGCCCATGTCCTCCCCATTGTAGTAGGGAGGTGAAGGCCACTTCCTGATGTTTCCTCGGGCCGGTGTGTTCTGTGAATGCACTGAGTCTGTAATTGCAAGCTCACCAGCCTCCCCTTTGCTTCCAGTAACTGGAGTTCACACACCGGAGAAAGGTCCAACACTTGTTTATTTGGCACTCCAATAGCAAAGCACGATAAACAGTTCTTTTTTCAGCAAACTGGTTGGGACCTATAACCTTGCCAACGGTGGGATGAGCAGATCAAGGCACTTCCTAACGTTTCAGTTCTATGCCACTGTACTATGATCAGCGGCGCCTAAGCCAATCCGGCTGTTGCAGAACAGGAAAGATGGGGTCTCTTCCAGCAACCCCTATGAACAGCAATGGAGCCCTCTTCGATACGCTGTGGCCCCTATCAGGGGGATGTGTCCTCCCAAGAGAGTTCCCAGAGGCCCACTGTCACCGGGTTGGTGCTGCTCCGGGTCTCCAGTGGGTAACCTCCCCGGCCTCCTCACCTCAGGTACGAGTCCCTCCGCTCAGGGACCCTCGGACAGTCCACCCTAGCGGGACCCAGTCGAAGGTACTGGGCCCCAGGCCTCCTCGATAGTACCTCACCCCAGGCTAAAGGTGCCTGGGATGGACGCCAACATGACTCCGGACCAGGCCATGGGCACCTGGACCAGACTCCTGGATCTCCCGCACCCAGGCCTAAGGGCCCTGGGTGCGGACCGCAACCCTCCTCCTCCGAGGACCTCCTTCCCCGCAAGACGACGACGACCTCGTGGTAAGGGCGTCTCCCCCTTTTATCTCCTCCCATCAACGGCCCGGCGGGTTCCCCGCCCCAGCCATACCATCTCCGGGAAGGGACAAAACAGGGAGCACTGCGAAGATGATTCTACCTGAAGCCTGTGGGTACCCCGCCACCCACAGGCAAAGGAGAATATTACATCCTCCAATCCTCCACGAAACAAAAAGGGGTCTGAATCCTAACACAATTATACACCTGGGTCACACTATTGCCCAGGTGTATCCCATCAATTTGAGGACCCCGCTACACACAATTTATATATTTTTAAAAATAACAAAAATTTCATGCTTACTTAATGGTTTTGTACAGCGCAGACCTGATTCTCCTCTTCTCGGGTCCCCTTCCCGATGCTCCAGGCCACTCCCTCCACCAAATGCCCCCATAGAAAATCGCCTTCTCATATCCCAGCTCTGCCCGGTGCTCAGACCTTCAGGCTGCCGAAGCCTTAGGTAACACAAATCACAAAAGAGGAGAAGTCAGTACTTGGAATGGCATCCAACAATGGTTATCCTTTATTACAAAAACATGTATAACAGCTGTAAAACAGCCAACACGTTTCGACCGTCAGGGGCTGAGTCATGACTAAGGTGTGAGGGCCCAAATGCAATAGCTGTTTTACAGCTGTTATATATGTTTTTGCAATAAAGGATAACCATTGTTGGATGCCACTGAGTGGCAACTTCTCCTATTGTGATTGGACTGCTATGGGGGCACCCATGTGTGCTCACTCCCAAGCTGGCTCTGTGTGTCTATTGACCCACAAAGCATGGCCCGGCAAGGGCCCTTCTGTCTTCTCCCTGGCTGTGATTGACAGTAGCAGAAGCCAATGGCTCCTGCCTCTCTGTCCAATGAGAATAGAGAGAGAAGAGAGCCCCTGCTCTAGTGCACATCACTGGATCGAGATCGGTCTGAATGCATTAGGGTGAAAAACCTTCTTCCTTTGGAACACCTTTCTCTTAATGACAGCCCTATGCAGTGACGTAACAATAGCCATTGAAGCACATGGAACTGCTATAGGGCCTGGGGTAAGAAAGGGGGCCATTAGAGAGGCTGCTAAGAAAGTGTGAAATTTCCAGTATAAATGGCTTGAAATCAGACCTCAGGATCTTCTGTGTGAAGTAAGAAGCATTTGCTTAGCTGTCTTAGTAGTGTAGATTTATTGCCCAGTGAACGTCTGATACAGACTGACATTAACCTTGTATGTCTAATGCAGTCACAAACCCCAGAGTTTCTTCTCTGCTAAAAACGTATAGGACAGTTTATGTGTGTAGTTATAAAAAGTTTGCATTAAGATGCTTTCACACTGCCTTCACTGTGCTTTGGCTGCAGCACGGTGCAGAGCCGTGTACCCGCAGTTTTGGTGTGGGTTAGCTGCGCTTTGCCATGAACTTCTATTATATCTTGTGGTTTTTGTATGTTTTCTGAAAGTGCACCAAAATTACTGCATAAAGGACTATAGCTGCGCTTTGCCATATACTTCTATTATGTCCCATTGTTCTGGTGCGTTTTCTCAAAGCACCAAAACTGCAGCACATAATAGAAGTCTATGGCAAGGCACAGCTAACCCACACCAATGCTGCGGGTACACAGCTCTGCGGCCAAAGGACAGTGGATCAGT
This sequence comes from Rana muscosa, assembly GCA_029206835.1. Classification (NCBI taxonomy): domain Eukaryota; kingdom Metazoa; phylum Chordata; class Amphibia; order Anura; family Ranidae; genus Rana; species Rana muscosa. Next base: position 271,805,496 of record CM055117.1, read on the forward strand.
GTGAAGCTGCCCTTAGGGTTATGAAGTAATTGTGTGCAAGAGTATGAATAAAATATAATTATGCTATCTTATTATTGCTTCTACAACTATAACTTTTTTTGCACAGCCCTGATCCCCAATTGCGTACTGACTATGCTGACAGCTCCCCTGCTGCTTGTCCTTGATTTAGGCATACTTTATGTTAAGATCAATGACACGTATTGTCACAGTTGACACTGCCAGCTGCTACAGAGAGAGTCAGCCAGAGGGCCCCATCAAAATTATGCTATGGGGCCCCATGATTTGTCGTTAAGCCCCTGGGCCTTCAGCTAATCCAAAAAAATGAGTATAACCCCTAAACCTAATGTTATAACTATTCATATCATAATGGAATGAAAATACCACCACCATTTTATTGCACCAAATTCATCCTGACATCTGATCGGATCACCAACGCACTCCGTGGGTTTTTGTCCCTGTGTAAAATAATGGGCTACAATTGGCAGCACGGTAAGTAAAACAATGACATTAGTGTGTATGTACCTTTAAGCCGATGATGCAGTATGCTTATTGCAGATTCAGGATTCATGATATGCTCTTGTTTAGCTGGGCTCAGCCACGTGCTCCTCTGAGCATTTTCTAGCAGTAAACATCCATTTATGCATTCCTTGTGCACGTCTGCATAAAGATCAATTAAATCTTATTTCACATGATATCTAGTAGTCCCCATGTCTGCCGCTGATTTAGCAAGGGCTGCGCTACCCAAGTCCTTGAGGGCTTCGATTCTCACATGGCTTAAAGAGACCCTGTCACGAGGGAAGAAAGGCAATATTCACAACTAGAGTGACAGTCTGCTGATCATTGAATATATCAGCCCTTTGGAAGTGTCTCACTTCCCAATACCAAACACAGTGGTGAGATGAGACGGAAGCCGTATTAAAGAAAGTAATAAACTTAGCTCCTCTACGTGGACTTTGAAGGAAATAAATGGCATGCACATTATTCAGCTTGCTTCAAATTCTACAGCACATGTGTCAAACATAAGGCCCGCGGGCCAAATCTGGCCATTTCATCTGACTCTCGCACCTCTCCTACAGCTACATCAACCCCCCCTCAAGTCTGCCGCCACCTTGTCTCTGCAGTTGGCAGCAGAGAGGAGGATCGTGTGTATGGGGCATAAGGCAAACCATAGTTTAATCGAAGAGAATCGCTTGATTCCCCCATCAACACTCACTGTAATGCCACCCGCAGTGCCATTGTAATCTGCTGGTGGGGAGGGGGGGCGCGGGGAGCTTTTCCCGCTGGTAAAATACAATGATTACTGCTAGCAGTTATAGCCGCTGGCAGTAATCGCATGTAGAAAAATCCAAAAGGCTGGTTGTACCCAAGTCTGACTTGGGTACAATCAGCCTGCCTGTACATGGATCTACATTTGGCTGGTCGCTGCTGAATTGGACAGATTTCGATCCATTTGTTGACGGCTTAAGGGTTGCATGCTTTCTAATGGCTGCCAATGTAAGGGTCATTTGTTTTTCCTCTCATTGTCCTTCCCATTCATTGGCTTTACTAAGGGTTCCCAGAGACTTGAAAATTAGTGTAGGGGTTCCTTGTAGGGGGTTTAACAAAGCAAAACAAAAAAAAAACTGTCCCGATTCCTCCATCCACGCATTTGAGGTGGATGGATGGAGGAATCCTCCTAATGTGTCATTGTCTTCTGGCAGCAGAATACACAGATCTGCTCTGTAGGCTATAGCCTGAAGCACTGATCAAGAGGACATTTTACAGCAGGGCAGTTGTACAGAAGTCAATTGGTAGTTCAACTTCTGTTCAACCACAGTGCCCATACATAGATCAAAATTCAGCTGGTCCCTGCTGAACTGGCTACATTTCAATCCATCTATGGTCAGCTCTAGCCTGCTAGTTTTCTCCACATGTTTCTTTGGTTATGCTGCTCCTTTGGAGCTGTGCAGGCCCACAGTAAAGAGCTGTAAAGTACGAAGGCCAAACGTTTTCTAGCAGTAAAGGGCATATCAAAATGTTCCAAAGGTGAAGCTCTGCCCTGCCCAAAGAGCTCTCAGGCATAAATGTGTTCCTTCTTATTTACCAGCTGTGTGCTCACATTACATTCATTGCAAAATCAGATGTTTCCACTCTTTCTAGTTGTTAACCTCTTGACATTAGCCTCACACATATATGTGGCACCGCAGAGGTGAGCTTTAATGCTGGTCTGCCCCATGTATGTGCCCATTGATCTGTGCTGGAAATGCACTAACATGGCGCTCCCAGCACAGTGACTGAGCGGTCTACGATAAGGAGCCAAGCTACCAACGATGTGATTCCTGTTATAGTTAGTGCTGTTCATACTAATGGCACCCAACACACCTTGCCAACTCATTCTATGCATTAAGGTAAAAAAATCTTCTGTTGCAGAGGATCCCCCCAGCCACCCCAATACTTACCCAATCCCTATCTCAATCCAATGATGTGCAAGAGAGCAGCGGCTCTCTCTAGACTGTCCCTCCTCACAGGCTAGATTGATAGCAGCGGGAGCAAATGTCTGTCAAACAAATCTCATTACGAGGGAGCGAGGGGTGGGGGCTGAGCCGCTCTGTCTGTGTCTATAGATGCAGACCAGGTGGCTCAAGAGCAAGAGTGCACGAGTGCCTCCATAGACAGAGGAGGAGCCTGGAGACCCCAGAAGAAGATTGGGGTAACAAAAAAAGGAAGCTTTACTTTAACACCCCAAGTGTAAACAAGGGCTAAAACGGGCAGTAAGAATCGGTTCACATCTGTGAGGGTCATTCATTTCAATGAACAGCTGTACCCACAAGAGACACAGGGAAAGGCGTCGCTGACCAGTGGCGGCCCCTGCATTGTGGGCGCATTGGCGTCGCCCCCCCTAACACCTCCGCCACCCTCCCTATCCATGTGCCCGGTTCCTTTCAGGACACCGGACACATGAATTCGTATGGCGGGGGGGGGGGTGTATTTTGAAGCACCAGATTAGAGCCAGAGGCTCTAATAGGCCTAAAAATAGGGTGGGCTCGGGTCACAGAGCACTGCGTCCCGATCCCACCCTGTTGTGTGACGATAGCGAATGAATTTTCGCTATGGTCACACTACAGTTCCTCCCTGCCAATCAGGAGGCAGGTCTGTTGAGTTGAGTTGAGACCTGTTTCCCGATTGGCCAAAGCGCCAGGTGACCCTATTGAACGCCTAGCGCTTTGGCAGAAGAGGAGACACACAGGGGAGGAAGCCTGAGGAGTGGACACCGGAGCTGCCGCTGCTCACACTGGAGGAGAGGAGGACAGCCCTGCCAATGCAGGAGAGGAGGAGAACCCCACCACACAGCGGGTAAGTGCCGCCCCCCAAAAGGAGAACCCACCAGCCGCCACTGCCACCGACCCTTTCTTAACCGCTTCCCTACCGCCATGCGTATATACACAGCATGGTAAGAAAGTGGTTATACTGGATCATGGTTGAGGCTATCATAGCGATTCTCTTTCAGCTAAAAGCCATCTGAGCCGCTGATTGCTTTATGGTGGCGGAAGGGGTTCCCACCCCCCTTACCGCCGCCGCCACCTTTGCCAGGCTCTCCCGAGCGATCGGGGAGCCCAGCAAGGATGCGATCCGTGGCATCACAGTGAGAAGAACTGATGCTGTTCCTCCCACTGTGTGACGCCAGAAACCAGAAGCGACAACGATTTTGTCACTTACAGGTTCCGGCTCTTTGTTTAGAGGCCGGTTACCAACCAAGCGAAGCAGCTGATTGGACCGATCTGTCTGATCGCCTACATTGGAGGCCAGAGGAGAGGTCTGGGGTCTAATAGACCACAGATCTTGCCATAAAGAGGACCTGTCACTGCCTATTGCTGTCACAAGGGATGTTTACATTCCTTGTGACAGCAATAAAAGTGATCAAATTTTTTTTTTTTTAAAGTGTAGAAATAAAAAAAATTAAAGGCGAAAATTTACTAATACGTAAACGGCGATCCCACCACATGTGTGAACGTCAGAGCAAGAGCAATAATTCTAGAACCAGACCTCCGCTGTAATTCTAAACTGGTAACCTGAGAAGGCATTTAAAACAGCGCCTAAGGACAATTTAACTGCTCCAGCTCTGGAAGTTTACCCCCTTAATGACCAGGCCATTTTTTGCGATACGGCACTGCATTTCTTTAACTGACAATTGCGCAGTCATGCGATGCTGTACCCAAATAAAATTAAATTTTTTCCCCACAAATAGAGCTTTCATTTGGTGGTATTTGATCACCCCTGCGATTTTTATTTTTGCGCTAAAAACAAAAAAAAAGGAAGACAATTTAAAAAAATTATTATTTTTTTACTTTCTGCTATAAAACATATCCAATAAAAAAATGTAAATAATCTATTTTTTTCATCATGTCTACAAATGATGGGATATATTTATGAATATATATTTTTTTTTTCATTTTTTTTTTATAGTAATGGCGACGATCAGCGACTTATAATGAGACTGCGACATTGCGGCAGATAAAGCGGACAATAACTGACATTTTTTTTTAGAACCAACAGTAATACAGCGATCAGTGCTAAAAAATATGCACTGTCACTGTACTAATGACACTGGCAGGGAAGGGGTTAACATCAGGGGAGATCAAAGGGTTAAATGTGTTCCTAGGGAGTGCTTGCTAACTGGGTGGGGGAGGTGCTGTGAGAAGGCAGAGATCCCTGCTTCAGATCACTGCCTTCCCTTGTCACAGAACGGCGATCTGCCTTGCTTACATAGTGCCTCAAACGATCGGTGGACCCGCTAATTGGCTCCTGCTGTGTCCAATCACAGCGCGCCCCAGAGCCAGAAGTGCAGAATCAGATATCTGTACGTGATTCTGCACACAGGAGCTGCCGCCCCGCAGTAAATGTACGTGATTCTATGCGCAGGAGCCGCCGCTCTGCAGTAAATGTACCCAATTCTACGCACAGGAGCCGCCGCCCCGCAGTAAATGTACATGATTCTACACACAGGAGCCGCCGCCCCGCAGTAAATGTACATGATTCTACACACAGGAGCCGCCGCCCCGCAGTAAATGTACGTAATTCTATGCGCAGGAGCCGCCGCTCTGCAGTAAATGTACCCAATTCTACGCACAGGAGCCGCCGCCCCACAGTAAATGTACGTGATTCTATGAGCAGGAGCCGCCGCTCTGCAGTAAATGTACCCAATTCTACGCACAGGAGCTGCCGCCCCACAGTAAATGTACATGATTCTATGCACAGGAGACGTCGACTCGCAGTAAATGTACGTGATTCTACACACAGGAGCCGCCGCCCCGCAGTAAATGTACGTGATTCTACGCACAGGAGCCGGCGCTCCGCAGTAAATGTACATGATTCTATGCACAGGAGCCGCCGCCTTGCAGTAAATGTACGTGATTCTGCGCACAGGAGCCGATGCCCTGCAGCAAATGTACGTGATTCTACGCACAGGAGCCGCCGCCCCGCAGTAAATGTATGTGATCCTGCGCACAGGAGCTTCCGCCCCACAGTAAATGTATGTGATTCTGCGCACAGGAGCCGATGCCCTCCAGTAAATGTACGTGATTCTACGCACAGGAGCCGCTGCCCCGCAGTAAATGTACGTGATTCTACGCACAGGAGCCGCCGCCCCGTAGTAAATGTACGTGATCCTGCGCACAGGAGCCGCCGCTGTGCAGTAAATGTACGTGATTCTACACACAGGAGCCGCCGTTTCACAGTAAATGTACGTGTTTCTACGCACAGGGGCCACCGTTCCGCAGTAAATGTACGTGAGTTTGCGCACAGGAGCTGCCGGCCGCAGTAAATGTACGTGATCCTGCGCACAGGAGCCGCCGCTGTGTAGTAAATGTACGTGATTCTACACACAGGAGCCGCCGCCCTGCAGTAAATGTACGTGTTTCTATGCACAGGAGCCACCGCCATGCACTAAATGTACGTTATTTCGCGCACAGGAGCCGCCCCCACAGTAAATGTACATGATTCTAAGCACAGGAGCCGCCCCCGCAGTAAATGTACGTGATCTTGCGCACATGAGCTGCCCCCGCAGTAAATGTACGTGATTCTATGCACAAGAGCCGTCCCCCGCAGTAAATGTACGTGATTTTGCGCACAGGAGCCACCCCCACAGTAAATGTACGTGATTCTACGCACAAGAGCCGTCCCCCGCAGTAAATGTACGTGATTCTGCGCACAGGAGCCACCCCCACAGTAAATGTACGTGATTCTATGCACAGAGGCCACCTAGGGTTGCCACCTCATCCCTTTAAACCCGAACATATTAATTACACAGGTTCTGAGGCTGATTTAATGCAGATAAGGTGCTAAGTGAGTTTAATTACCACCTTAATCAGCCACAGAACCTGTGTAATTAATATGTGTTCAGGTTTAAAGGGATAAGGTGGCAACCCTAAAGCCGCCCCCGCACTAAATGTACGTGATTTTGTACACAGGAGCTGCCCCTGCAGTAAATGTACGTGATTCTACGCACAGGAGCTTCCCCCCGCACTAAATGTACGTGATTTTGCACACAGGAGCCACCCCTGCAGTAAATGGACGTGATTCTACGCACAGGAGCTTTCCCCCGCAGTAAATGTACGTGATTTTGCACACAGGATCCGCCCCTGCAGTAAATGTACGTGATTCTACGCACAGGAGCTTCCCCCCGCAGTAAATGTACGTGATTTTGCACACAGGAGTCGCCCCCGCAGTAAATGTACGTGATTTTGCGCATAGGAGCCGCCCCCGCAGTAAATGTACGTGATTTTGCACACAGGAGTCGCCCTTGCAGTAAATGTACGTGATTCTATGCACAGGAGCCGCCCCCCGCATTAAATGTACGTGATTTTGCGCACAGGAGCCGCCCCCGCAGTAAATGTACATGGGGCGGTCGGCAAGAGGTTAAAGTACCGTAGTTTGTCGTCATTCCAAGGGCGCATGGGTGTCCGCTGAACTTTTTTCAGGGGGGGGGGGCATCATTTTAAGGTCATCCATGCTCGGTCCCTTTTTGACAGTGTCATGAAGAGGAGGGGCTTAGTCATTATGACATAAAGCACATGCATGCAAAGGTTTGAGAAACCTGATGCAAAAGCTTAATAGAAGGATCAAGCTGCCATTGTCTGATTAGCAATTTCTCATTTTTTTTAAACCCCCCCTCCCTCTAGCGGCCGAATAGCTCCACTAAAACTATGGTAAAGCACCACTAAAACTAGCTGTGCTTTACCGATAACGTGGCCAGCTGGCAGTGTGAAATAACTATTGAGGATAATTCCGCTTCACTCCATGTCCATATAAATATAGTGTCTCCAGGGGGGGCAATTGACCCCCCTTGCCCTATGGAGCGGACGCCCATGCAAGGGCGTGTGCAATTTTAAAGCGTGACATGTTAGGTATCTATTTACTCGCGGTAATATCATCTTTTGTATTTTAGCAAAAAAAATTGGTATTATATTGTGTTTACTGAAATTCATTAAAGTGTACTTTTTACAAAAAAAAAAAATGTGTGAAAAACCGCTGCGTCACTTCAAAAATGGCAACACCAATAATTTTATTGTGTAGGTATCAGGGGGGCCGCTGTGCTGAGAAGACACGTGTAGAATGAGGTATTTAGAGGACAGGTGAGGAAAGGAGAGAAGAGGAGAGGAGCGCAGAGCACAACGTGGGAGAAGAAGAAGGAGACAGAAGAAGATAGACGGGGCTGAGCGAGGCGCGCCGCTTCCCGGCACTTGTCTGCAGAAGCTGCTATTCATACCGCCCCACCCCCACACACTCCGCTCGGCTCCCTTCTCATTTCAGCCGACAGGAAACTCGAAGTTAAAAGGAAAAACCCACACAGAACACATGCACGGAATTAGACACACAGCGCCTGAGAGAAGACGGCACGGGCGGGCGGGCGGACTTCCCCGCTCCTATATACGGGCAATTTACCATTAACCCCTTCCTGACTCTGCTACTTTTCACAAGTCCCCGGACACGGTTTCTGGAGTTCACTTCTTCTAATAGCTGAGGAAATGTTTCCTGAGCGGTGGAGATAATCCCCCATAACGTGCTGCCCTCTAATCCCATAGAGAGACCCGGTCACCTCAGCTAACAGCAAACCCTGCACAGGCAATACAGCCAAAACATACCCCATGTCTCAGGTATTCAACGCTCATGTAGGAATTCCTGCTGCCCCCCACGCACAGTGGTTCTTCCCACCAGCTCGTGCCAAATTATAGGATATACAAGCTAGCGGGAGGAACCATTGCAGGTGACGGGGGAAGCAGTCATTAGACTCATTCAGCTGGTCAAAAAGCCACAGCGTCTCATGAAAGAGAAGTTATTGCTTGTTTTTATGTAAACTTATTTAGGCTCCATGCACACAGGGCGCTCCAAAAAGTTGTTCTGGATGTCGGATTGCTGGCAGGAAAACCCTGCTTTAAAAACGCAATTTTATCAGCGCTTTGCATTGCCATCAATGCGCGTTTAGCCGCGTTTCTCTGTCTCTGTTCAAAATCAATGGTTCCCTATGGGAGCCCATTGATTTGAATAGAAGTCGCACCATGATGATCCAACTTGTGTGCTGAGCATGAAGGGGAACTCCACAAAAATGGAAAAAAAAAATTGGCGTGGGGCTCCCCCCTCAGACGATACCAGACTCTTTGGTCTGGTATGGATTTTAAGGGGAATCCCACGCCCCAAAAAATGGTTCCCCCAAAATCCATACCAAATCCTTATCTCCCAGGTCAGGATGGGGGGGGGAGATGAGTGCCCCCTCCTGGACCATACCAGGCCACATGCCCTCAACATGGGGGGGGTGCTTTGGGTCAGGGGGGGCCCTGCGCCCCCCACCCCAAAGCACCTTGCCCCCTATGTTGATGAGGACAAGGGCCTCTTTCTGACAACCCTGGCTGGTGGTTGTCAGGGTCTGCGGGCGGGGGGATTATCGAAATCTGGAAGCCCCCTTTAACAAGGGGGCCCCAGATTCCCAGCCACCCTATGTGAATGAGTATGGGGTACATCATACCCCTACCCATCCGCTGATTGGCTCCCCCGCTGGCCAATGGGAGCGCGCGTGCCCCCCCCCCACAAAAGCTGGTCGGCAAGTGGTTAATGGAGAAACATTTTTGACTATTTTTAATGTAAAAAACGCTTCTAAACAGAAAAGGCGGCATATAAACCCAACATAACGGACGTCAGTCGGTTACTCTCTGTCAAGTTAAATTGTTCAGGAGACGTTTTAAAACATCCCGTGTATATGAAGCCTTAAAATGTATCTGTGGGCAACATGTAAAATGATATATTCACTTCCACATTGTATTTGAATCATTTGTACCTCACTCCGATTACTCTGAACACTCAAGTCCCCCACCTCAAAATCCCCCTCCTAGCAACCCCCCCCCTAAAAAATTCTCCTCTACGACATCACCCCTTCTAGCCCAACCCCCCAAATTGACTCTCCAAACACAAATACTCTTCTTACATCCCTCTCCCAACATAAATCCCCCCCTGAATCACCACTCATAGCACAAACCCCCAAATTTCCCCTCCTAGAACAATTCTTTCCCCCTGCTGCTCCCCAAATACCTCCCAAAACAAATCCCCCCTGAATTACCACTCCTAGCACCCCCCCCAAATTGCCCCTCCTAGAACAAATCTTAACCTCTGCTGCCCCCCAAATTCCTCCTCCAAACACAAATCCCCCTGAATCACCACTCCTAGCACACCCCCCAAATTGCCCCTCTTAGAACAAATCTTACCCCCTGCTGCCCCCCAAATTCCTCTTTCCAACACAAATCCCCCTGAATCACCACTCCTAGCACACACCCCAAATTACCCCTCCTAGAACAAATCTTACCCCCTGCTGCCCCCCAAATTCCTCTTTCCAACACAAATCCCCCTGAATCACCACTCCTAGCACACCCCCCAAATTGCCCCTCCTAGAACAAATCTTACCCCCTGCTGCCCCCCAAATTACTCCTCCCAACACAAATCCCCTCCTATTAAATCTCTTTGTGGTGCCCTCCTACCTCACATGATACCACAGTGCCGCTCCTGCCCACCCCTTGTCCCGGCCCTGTTTGTGACACATATTAGGCCACGTTCACATCTGAACGGCGTAGGAGCATTGTGTTTTTCACACTTTCTTGAAGAGACAACATTCACTTGAATGGGTCACCGTCCACTTAAGAAACGTGCCAATGTAGGTCTGGTACCATTTTTTTGAGCAGACTTTGGTGCATTTGTGCTTAGCACATTTTTGCGCTCGATTTAGCTTATTAGGGGTGCCATTAACAATGAATGGCACCCAAATGCACATGTTTTTGCATGTTTTTAATGCAATATGGAAACACAGGCAGAATGCATTCGGGCCTTAAGGTGATTGTAAAGGCTAATGTTTTTTCCAATACAATACCTTACCTGCTCTGTGCAACGGTTTTGCACAGGGTGGTCCCTTACCATCTTTTCTGGAGCCCACTGCTGATTCACTCCACTCCTTCTGCGAGTGTGATCAGTGTGGGTGCTCCCAGGCCAGGGCTGTGTGCACCCATAGACACACACAATGCCAGAAATCCTTACTCCCTCTCACTCATCACTTGAGTTTGACAGCAGCAGGAGCAGAAGAGGGGAGAGAGATTCTGCTGCCAGGGACAGTGGTGGATCACGAGAGGAGGCAGGTAAGTGTTTAGAGATGGTGGAGGGAAATAATACGTGGGGAGTTTTTTTCCCTTATGTGGTATTAAAGGTTCAGCTTTAAAAACAAACAAACAAACATGTCATACTTCCCTGCTCTGTGCAATGGTTTTGCACAGAGCAGCCTTGATCCTCTTCTTTTCAGGTCCCCTATTAGCGCTTGAGACTCCTCCCCCTTGACCAGTGCCCACAATAGCAAGCCGCTTGCTATGGGAACACTGGGGTGTGCTCGCTCCGGAGCCCTGCTCTATGCATCCATAAGAAACACAGTTCAGCAGCTCGGCCCCCCCTCCTCTCTCTCCTCATTGACTCACTGGCTGTGATTGACAGCAGTGGGAGCCAATGGCTCTCTCTGCTGTCTCAGCCAATGAGGAGGGAGAGTCCCGGGACAGCCGATGCTCTTGTGCACATTGCTGGATCGAGAGGGAGCTCAGGTGAATATTAGGGGGGCTGTGGGGGGAGCAGCACATCGTTTTTTTTACCTTCATGCATAGAATGCATGAATATAAAAACCTTCAGCCTTTACAACCACTTTAATGCAGAGAATGCATAGGGTAAAAAAAAAATTTGACTATAGAACCACTTTAACTTTACCCTGGAAGTAGGCACTGCTGTGTCATACATTTCACAGAGCCTGCCTTCAAAACTACAGAGGTGCTGAGAGGAGGAGTTTCAGAAGGAATCAATGCTTGCAGGCAGCAAGGTACCATGGGATATATAGTCCTTAGACATTAAGGTTCGGTTCACATATAGTTTGTAATTTGATTACAGGTGCCCTTGGGTGGTAATCAACACCCTAGTTAACAAATGTGCAACATCCTAAAGTAATTGGATTGAAGATTTGGAGAAAGAAAATGGACTTTGTAAAAAAGTAACATTCTCCAAATCTTCAATCGGTTCACATATAAGAAAATTGGATGCGTTTTTAACTGAATCTGATTTGCATTACATGTGAACAGTACTGGCTTTCTATGGAGCCAGTTCACATATGTCCGGGCTGGCCGCAGCCAGGGTGAAAGTGTCTTGAAACCTGAACCAAACCAGGACAGGTTCATGGTGGAACGATCCATGTGCTAGCCATTAAAGTGGTTGTAAACGATCACCTTGTAAAACAACCCATTCAGTTTAAAATAGAAAATAAATGCAAACATTCTTGTATAGATATAAAAAAAACATTATAAATACTCTTTCCCCCTATTTTTATAAGTGATCACATTCCCTCTGTTCTCAACTGCATAAGAGCTGAGGGGAGGAGAAGCAGCAGAACGCTGATCTTCCCAGTGAATGGCTGTGATGGGGGGGGGGCGCAAAGACAAGTCTGAATATTGGAGGAGAGCTCCCAGCATAGCTAGAGAACTGACCATTGTGTGTTCTGCTTAGATCCCTTTCACACTGGTGCAGTTTCCAGGCGTTTTATAGCTAGAAATAGCACCTGTAAAGCGCTTGAAAACTGCCTCTGCTGCCACCCCAGTGTGAACGCCCGAGTGCTTTCACACTGGGGTGGTGCTTTTGCAGGACATTAGAATAAGTCCTGCAAGCAGCATCTTTGGGGCAGTTTATACACTGCTCCCAGACCACCCCTGCCCATTGAAATGAATGTGCAGCGCTTCCGAAGCTGAAAACCGCTTAGGAAGCGCCACAACACTTGCGCTTTTAACCCTTTCTTGGGGGTCAAAAGCCCCTGCTACCATCCGCATAGTGGTGCCAAAGCTCTGTTATAACAGCGGTAAATCGCCACTAGAATGAGCAGAGCTTTACCGCAAACGCTTGGGCGGCTGCAGTGTGAAAGCAGCTTTATTGTGGTCACTTTGTAATAGGAAAGCCAGGGGACTAGCAGGAACACCAGGGGTTCACACAAAGGAAGCAATACAAAGAGAACAGGATACTTTCTTATTCAAGTATACATGTTAAAGCAGGCATATATTAGGAATATGACATTTTGGGGTAACAAACGCTTTAAGGGCACCCGTGATGATTTTTCTTTTTAACCACTTTAATAAAGAGCTATAGCCGATATACGGCTATAGCACAGCTCTCCAGTTATGGGAGGGTGTCCCTGGATGTCCTCCCCCAGAACGTGCATCTGGAAGTGTCTGTGATCGCTGTGTCCCTTTGGAGAAACACAGCGGATCACAGATCGGGGTAAAGGGCCAATTACCATGTGATTAGCTGTGTCCAATCACAGCTGGTCACATGTAAATAGACTCACCGGTTATCGGCTCTCCTTTCCTCACACAGAGACAGTGTGTGAGGAAAGGAGAACCGATCTATCAGGGCACAGTGAGTATAGCATTTACACTGATAATCAGGGCACTGATTACCAGTGCAGCTTATTAGTGCCACATATCAGTGCCCATCAGCACAGCGTTGTCAGTTCAACTTATCAGCGCCCATCATGCGGCCTCATCCATAGACGCTGTGTCATTGAATTTGATTGACAGCAGCTGGAGCCATTGGCTGCGCTGCTATCAATCTATCCAATCAACGCCGAGACTCCGTGGAGAAGAGGATGCCAGGGACGAGCCGAGCAGGGGAACTGGCTCAGCTAAGTAAAACGGGGGGGCTGGGGGCCCGTGATTGCCAGGTGTTTTTTCACCTTAATACATAGGATGCATTAAGGTGAAAAAACACAAACCTTTACAACCCCTTTAAATACCACCAAAAGAAAGCTCTATCTATCTAAAAAAAAAAATGATTATAAATTCATTTGGGTACAGTGTTGCATGACTGAGTAATTGGCATTCAAAGTGCTACAGCACTGAAAGCTGAAAATTGGCCTGGGCAGGAAGGGGGTGAAAGTGCCTGGTATTGAAGTGGTTAATCACACAACTGAGCAGTGATCTCTAACCCGCAACAGCACTTTTTATCAGTTGATCAATTGCTTACCATAGCTCTAAAAAGAGGGTGAGGGGGTGATGGGATGAGTATACTAAAAATGTTAAAAAATAACAGATATATCCCTAATCAGAAAATGGCTGCTGCTTCCTGCAATACATCCGATTTAGAGCATTGTGCTAATGTCACATGACAAAAGCTAGCAATACAATATTACATTTTCATCCGGTTCCACCTGAATTATTAATCAAAGGTGCCAGGCATAAAATTGTTGGCCAAATAGTGGCTCCATCCAATCAGTTTCAGCCACCGCTCAGGTATTCCGAGAGCTGCTACCACTGGCTGTCAGAGTACAATAGCCTGTCAGGGGGGATTCTTCCATCTGTGCTTTATAGCGTGGAAGGAGGATTCTGTTCGATTTTTTTCCATTGAGCCTACAGGCTGAGCAAAAAGAAAAATCTAGCAGTGTATGGCAAGCCTAAAAATTGCCTCTGAATTGTTAACTCAAAAGGAATGTTTTCCAAAGTTCCAAAGTAAGCATTCAATGGTCTGTAAAACTGCACCATCAAAAATCACCTGTGCTGCTCCAGCCTGATGGAAGGAACTTTTCATTTCTTAGCTGAATGTGGAGAGCTCATTCATTATTCATTGACTTATTCCTAGCTGTACAATGGCAGGTCCTTTGTTGGTTTCCATTAAAAAAATCTTTACTGATCCCCAAACAACCACAGCCACCATGACTCTTCTACCTACCCTGACAATTTATTTTTAGTGCTGAGTTATTTCATTTTCCTGGATATTAGGGAGCAATACTTGGATGCTGGAAAATTGCCATCATAGATGATTGTCATGTGATATATTCAGTTTCAGCAAGAACAGCTGATTATGACAATATCTCCGAATATATTACTGGCAGATATGATGTACTGTTTTTGGCCAATAGCCTATTTTCTGCACAATGAATACCACCCTGGAGAAGTCTCAATTCAAATAAATACACTCATATGATCCAGTAAAGTGGATCTATACTTGCCTGTCTAAGGACTCATTCACACGGGTGTCAAAAACACTGTGTACAGAAGTATAGAAGGCAGCTGTATTAACACAGTTGTGCTGGGCCTGTGCTCAGATTAGGACCATATTTTACACCAGGCATTATTAAATGTCTGACCGAGTCACTATCCCATCTGGATCCAACTCGGACATGCCATTTAAGAGACGTTCTTCCCCTCAGTCGCCGTTAGCGCTGTCATCTTTGCAGAGCTGACATCGGGAGGCAGCAGAGCACTGGATGGAGGGCAGGAGCTGCCCCAGTTAACTGATGAGGTTGCTAGGATGCAGGGAGTCTTAGCAACCAATCACAAGCTGGTTACAGGAAAAGTTGTGCAACTCCGGTCTTCAATCAAGAATTGCCTCCCCATGTCAGCTCTAGACCTGCTGTACCTCCTGCCTTCCGCCCTGTGTAACGTAGGACAAGGAAGAGGGCTATGTCACCGCTATTAGGATGGGGGGGGGAAGCCAGGGGTGATGTGAAGGGGGTCGGAGACTGCAATGTGAAGAAAAACGGGGGGCGATATAAAAAGGGGGTGAGGACAGGAATGTGAAGGGGGCTGGGGACTACAATGTGAAGGAGGGGGTTGATATAAAGGGGGGCCAAGGACAAGAATGTGAAGAGGGCGGAGGACTGTAATGTGAAGGAGGGGGGAGTGATGTGAAGGGGTTGAGGACACTGCTGTGAAGAGAAACTGAAGTGAGGAATTGTGATGTTGATGTGAAGGGGGGTTGTGATGTGAAGGGAGGGCTAAGCAACACTGATATAATAACGGGATTGTGATGTGAAGGATCCGAGGCTTGGTTCACATCATTGCGACCTGCGCGTTGGTGGCCCATTCATTTCAATAGGCTGCCTTATACGCAGAAAGGCAAAGAAAGAAGTCCCTGACCCTGTGCTTTGGCACTCATGAAAAGGCACCACGTTTACCAATGCGTAGAGGTGCCATTTAAAATCGAACGTGATTTGGACCTCAGCTGAAAGAAAATTTTACTGACTGGATCTTCGTGAATTTTAATTCAATATCCGTGTTTTACACCATACATAAGGAAATGTTTGTGCTAATGTTTATATGCTTACAACGTACAATGCAAAATAGACCTTAATGGCCACCACTGCTTCAGGGCCAATTGGATATGGACACTGTGTAGCTAGGGGCACCGCCACTGCTGATTATACATCATTGATGTTTACATCTCCCCCTAAATGTGTCATTCATGCTGCACAGGCACAAAATGGCCTTGACTCCTTGACTTTCAAGTAACACCAAACGCTGAGCTAAGGCCATGGGTTGAAGGAAAGAAAATTGCTCAATTCTCCCATCAACACAGTATTGATGGAGGAACCCCTCCCACTGTGCTATTGTGTTCTGACAGTGGGACGTTTCCCAGCTGTTAGAATACAATGAGCATTGCCAGCGGCTATAGCCACAGGCAGTGATCGTATGAAACAAAAACCCTGACAGGTTGGTTGTACTGAAGTAGATTAATAAATTGGCTTGAGTACAACCAGCCTGCCCATAGATCGATCAATTTTGATCCTACTTTGCCCAGCTTAAAAAAAAATGTATCCTTAAAGTGGAGTTCCAGGCAAAAAGTCCTTTTAAAATATAAGACACCCCCCTCGTTTTTGGATATATTTTTTTTCATACCTTTTTGGTATAACTTCTGCAGGATTTCCACCCCATGGCGCCACGGCGAGGTACGTAATTTTCCATTTTATTTGTGCCCTCCTCCCCCCCATCGCATTCTGGGATCTGTGTCCCCCCCAGAAGACGACGGGACCATTCAGAAAGCACCGCGCGGCTCGCGCATGCGCAGTAGGAAACGGGGTGTGAAGCCGCAAGGCTTCACTTCCTGTTTCCCTTAGTAAGGATGCCGGCGCCTGCACTCTGAGATGATGGATGGGTCAGCTTCAGGTGCCGACATTGCAGGCTCCCTGGACAGGTAAGTATTCATATATTAAAAGTCAGCAACTACAGTATTTGTAGCTGCTGACTTTTAATTTTTTTTTCACCCAGGCTGGAACTCCGCTTTAACTCTGAAAAGTCATTTCTATTGCTCTCAGCCTCCTTTGAATCTTCAAATTTATTTTCTTTGCTGCTGTGATCTGACTTTCTGTTAGAGGGTGGCTACATTCATTCTCCATGGTCCCACTGTATATCTCTACTGAGATGGACTATGGGATGTGTAATGTACATAGAGCAGTGCACATGACCACTAGGGATGAGCTCCGGCGTGTTCGCATTGAACACGTGCAGAGCTCGCCAGGAAGTCGGCACCGCGCTGCGCTAATGACAGACAGGGAGACATTTCCTGATGCTCGGCTGCAGAGATCGGGAAATGTCTCCCTGGCTGTGATTAGCGCAGCACGGTGCCGACTTCCTGGCGAGCTCTGCACGTGTTCAATGCGAACACGCCGGAGCTCATCCCTAATGACCACTAAATGCTCTGCTCGTTCCAAAGAAACAGGAGTGAGGGAGGAAAAAGGAGAGGTTCGGGAGCTCACAGGGGATGCAGATAAACACAGTAAGAAAAGTGTTCATTAAAAATAGATTACAGAGCCGTTAAGTAGTAAATGTGTATGGATTATTTTTGGAGAATGAGGATATTGTTTAGTGTCAGTCATAATTGGCCGAGGTCATACCGCAGTTCGTGTGTGTGCTATTCAGCGGCAAGAAAGGTAAGTATTTAGACTGTTCCTTACAGGTATATATATGATTGTTTGAAAATATTTAACAATTCGGCATCCCAGTTCATGTTTTTTGTAGTGCAGGACACTAAAATTTACAAGAAGTAAGGAAGGCTAGAGGTTATGACCCACTACAGTATTGCCTTTCAGCTGTGTTAGGAAACACAACAGACGGGTGAAGTGTTATCCTGTTACCCTGTCCTCTGCTACCTTCATCCTGTAACCCTGCACTCGTATCCCCTTATCCTATTACCCAGCTCTCTCCCTCTTGGCCTGTAAATGTACTAATGCTGTGCCAGTTTACCATGCATCCTTCTTACCTACTTTAAGGTATGTGACAGTTGCCGCCTGTGACCTTAAACTAAAAATGCTTATTTCACCATACTTCTGTGACTTCCTTATAGTGACATGGATAACTGTTAGTTCTGCTTAATGACCGCAAGCAGCAATAAAACCAGTGCAGCAAACCGAGATATTCTTTATAAACTTGTATACTTCACAACTGAAATTGTGTCGGTGTGAAATATGATAAGTGAAACAAACCACATACTATTAAAGGCTCAGTCTACCTATGTGACTGTGTTTCACGTTACACCCATATTTACAGTATAACACCAAACAAGGTCACATTCTCCAGCTCCCTGCCCTCAAACTACCTCCTCACTTACCTAAATCGCAGGGTTCTTCTCATTGGAGCATCTGCCCACACAGCCACGTCATCCACTCACAGGGATCTGTGACCGGAAAGACTACAAGTCCCATCTGCAACTGTAGCAGAGAAATCACAGGGCACTGGCACAAGTGCAATGGTGTCAATGCACTATTTTTTTTTACTACCTCCAGTACCTTAGCCTAAGGTCCGTACCTACCACTGTACAGACCTCTGGAATGTAAACAATGCAGAAGCCTGCGCATTGCACACGTGACGCACTGATCAGAGTTGCAAGGCTTTGTAGGCTTCCATGCAAACATACCTGTATAATAAATGTGTGTTTTATTTAATTAATTTGGGAACACTTGCTGCCATCTTCACCTGCTCTTCCTTCCGGGTTCGTGGGATCCAGGTATATGAATGGCCGGGGCCTAGCGTGACCACGTGACCGCATTTTGCAGGTCTGTCCCGGGCACCTTCATTCCAGGACAATACAGTGTCCCGGAATGAAACTGACAGAGCCACCCCCCGGGCCAATCTGATGCCCCCAAAAAAGGCCGCCACATCATCGCTTTACTCACTGACAGTACTTGTCCTGGCCAGGAATGCCTGGAGTAGCACAATCTCCGCCCCCTGCTTGTGATTGGAGAAATCATAAATCCCGCCTCTTGTGTCCAATCACTGTGCTGTGATTCGTTACAGCACAAGCTGATTTTTTGGAAGGGAGGGTGTCCCTGAATGGTAGTTTGGAAATGTGGCCGTAATGAGGCTCTGGCGCGGAGCTCTGAAGTTCGGGCACCGTATGCCATCCCTTCATAGCACATGTGCCAGTGATGTCACCAGCTGCATGTTGTGTGAATATCTCCTAAACAGTGCAAGTTTAGGAGATATTCACCTTGTTATATATAAGTTCAAAGGTGCAGTTTAGTTCCACTTTAAGCATGCATGTTAAAGTAATATGAGAGGCTTTGCTTTTAGTCCTTTTTAGATACGATATACTGTATATGTAAATATTCTTATGCCTTGTACACACAAGCGGAATATTCAGTCGGAATAAACTCCAACGGGTTGTTCCGAGGGAATTCCGCTCAAGCTGTCTTGCATACACACGGTCACACTAAAATCCGACTGTCAAGAAAGCGGTGACGTAAAACACTACGACGAGCCGAGAAAATGAAGGTCTATGCTTCCGAGCATGCGTCAAATTGTTTCCGAGCATGCGTGGTTTTTAGTCCGTCGGAATTGCATCCAGACGAACGGAAATTACGATAGCAATTCTTTTCATCAATTCTATCTAATTACGTCGGAATTTCCGATGGGGCATACACACGGTCGGAATATCCGATGAAAAAATTCCGTCTGACTTTTTCCATCGGAAATTCCAAGCGTGTGTATGCGGCATTACTGATAGGCTCAATTCACAAAGCTAACAAACCAGAATAAAGATTTTTTTTTTTTATAAATGAAAATAAAAAGTCGTAGTTATTTTCAGCTAAGAGTCAACGAGATTTGAAATTTAATAAATAAAGAGGGCTGTGCATAGAGCGAATTTCAGCCGGCTCCTGATGAACACACCAAAATTCGCTCAGTGGTTTTGTTGGCTTCTTCCTTCCCTACAAACTGTATAGACAGCTTTAGTTCACCTTTGTAAACATGTTTCATGTTATACCCATATTTAGGGTCATACCCCTACTCCCCACCCACAAACTGCCTGTCCCTACCTGAATCATGGGGTTCTTCTCCCCACAGCATTATGTTATAATTTGCTCCTGAACAGCCTCATGCTCTATTCACAGATCACCTCACAGGGATCAATGAATGGCAGACTAAAATTCCTATCTGCTTTTGCAGCAAAGAGACTCATAGATCTCAAAGGAGCACAACATCACCATACCTGTTGTAGATTGTTTATTTTCTCCAGCCCTATAACAGTAAAGGCCCTTTCCAGTCACCTCTTTGGAACAGCAGGCGTCAATGGACATCCGATCAGCTAAAAACAGACGGATGGCAGATCGGATCGGATGGCAGTCGGGTGACAAGTGGTCTGTTTACATCCAACCGCCCATAGAGAAGAGTGATGTTTATGTCCGCTCTACATTAGCGGAGTGGACATGCACCAGCCATCTGCCTGCCCAGCAGGCGGAACGGAAAAAACGGAGGCGCTTGCGAGGAGTTGCTGTACTAACAATGCGATGTTAGTACTGCGATCTACCCGCTGAGCTACTGTGATCTGACAGGGGGACCCCCTTCCCCGCTAGTACACACCGGTCATTGCTCTCAGCCAGTGGCTAAGAGTGCTGATCGGATGCCAATCGACAGACTTTTTTCAGTCATGCTCCTTCAACAGAAGCCAGCCCAATGGCCAGCTTCTGTAGGACCAGCTACTGTACACATGGGCCGATGTTTCTATTAAACCGGGCGATGCTGTCCAATATTCGGCCAGTGTGAACGGCCGTGGCCGTGGCAGTGTGTACTTCTGTACAAACCTGGGTCCGGGGGAAGAGTCTGCAGGAGCCCGTGCATTGTTCCTGCTCATGATTTCAATGCTTTGCAAGCTCCAATGCAAAAAATGTATAAATGCAATTTTTTATTTTCTTAAATTGGGTGAATGTATTACTTTTTTCTCAATAGTGGATTATGCCTTTATGGTGACTGAAAATTCTGATCCTTATTTTTTGTGTGAATGCTTTGTGAATGGAGCCTAATGTTTCCATGAATATTTTTTTTTTATCATACAGATACACAGGGCAGTGATAGTTTGCTACACATGCACGGAGTGCTTCTTGCTTAGTAATGCTCCCTAGTGCGTGTGTTTAGCTGTCCGCCTCTCATTGCAAGCCATTTCGTCTGAGGGATTGTTGCAAGATTAATCTCCCAAGCAGAGGTGTATCTTGGGGAGCGTAGCGGAGGAGACGGGGCATACTATCACACCAGGATAAATGCCTGCAAGCTCTGAACGTGTGGCTAACAGCTGAATCAGGCCTACAATCCTCATATTCTTACACAATTGCCAACTGGCTTGGACTTGGCTAAAGTACAGTGTGGCATGACATTTTTAAGAGGAGGTGGTTATTGCAAGTTCTCTGCCCAAGGCAACAATATCCCTCTTCGGTGCTCAGGAACAGAAAGTCAAAATTGCCCCAACATTTCCTGAATACATGGTTGTGTTTTGCCTATTCAAGTTTAATAATACAGCCAGCTATGTGAGAAGGCAATGGGATTAAATTGCAGTATTTTGAGGATTACAGGTAATTATCTCTTGTGAGTTTAGCTGCTCACACATGGCTAATATATTAGACACATTATGGGTTTATTTGGATCTGTGCATTCAGGTGCATTTTGTTTGCGTCAGGCAGGTGCATTGTCATGCATTAGTACCGTGCATTTTGACGCATGCTTTCAATGCATTTTTGAATTTAGGATTTGGCGTGGATAGGGTTAACAGCCATTGACCAAGGCTTGTTAATAATACATGTTGCCAACACATAAAAATGCATGGAATGCCACTGACTTCTATGGGCCTCCCAATGCACCAAAATGCTAAAAAAATAAACATGTATTTTTCATAACTCTCTGTGATGGGAACAGAAAAAAAATGTTATTCTGGAGAGATTGGACGCATGCATTTTGGTGCATTGCAATGCATGCGTTAAGATACAGCAGTGTAAATGTGCCTTTAAACTGAACCAAACTAAAAACAGATCCATAAGTGGGAGGGATTTCAGGATCTATTCAGCAGGAGTGCCTGAAGCACAAGACTGGCTGAACAGAATAATACATTCTTTAGTAGGTGTTTGTTCAGAGTCCTGCTTTATTATTATTATACAGGATTTATATAGCGCCAACAGTTTGCGCAGCGCTTTACAACAACAGGGAAGACAGTACAGTCACAATACAATTCAATACAGAGGGATCAGAGGGCCCTGCTCGTTAGAGCTTACAGTCTAGGGTCAGTTCACACCATAAAAACGCAATCCGGATGTGTTCCAAGTGCTTTTTTGAATGCGCGTTTTTGATGCAGTCCAGTGCTTTTTTTCACCCCTTTTTTTTATTAACCTTAGATAAGGACAAGTGTGTTCCAGTGCGTTTTTGGTGCATTTAGGTGTGTTCCAGTGCGTTTTTGATGCGTTTTACAGCGTTCCAGTACAGTCCAGTGCAGGTAAAATGCAGGATGTTCTACTTTTTTTTTCTGGAACTGGAACGCACTGGAACTGCAAGCACTGGTGTGAACTATGCCATTGAAAACCATATAACCTACTTTCCATGCGTTTTTGATGCAGGAAAAAAACGCACTGGACTGCATGTGGTGTGAACTGGCCCTTAAAGAGGAACTTCAGGTATAGATATTTCATACGTAGTTACATTGGTTCAGCTTGGATCAATGTAACTATAAATATATACCATACCTAACTGATGCTCCTGGAAGCTGGAAATCACTGAAGCAGACACTGCTACTGCGGTGATCTCCACTTACTTGCTGGTCCCGTGCTGAGCGGCTGCTCTACTGCATTTTGAACACAGGAGGTCGGCCTCTCAGCGTGAGCGCCATTCAGAGAAATCTTTGCCTTTTCTGAATGAATGCAAAGCAATCTCCGATTGGATAGGGTGGAGATGTGGGGCGGTGGCATCATGCTTTCCACCAAGTCCATTCATAAAAAACATTGCATTCATTGAGGAGATGCAAATTGTATGGCACCCATACTAAGAGGCCGACCTCCTGGGTTCACATTGCAGCAGACATGGAATAGCAATTTCTACTTCAGTGATTTCCAACTTCCAGGGCCATTGGCCAGGTATGTCATATACATAGTTACATTAGTCCAAGCTGGGCCAATGTAACTATGTATAAAATATTTATACCTGGAATTCATCCATGATAAGGTTTCCATTCCTGGCATATGCATTAGGAGCAATTGAGTACTACCTCTACATCTATAGCCCTGCCAACATAAAACAGCATGGGATGAAATTATCGTTGTAAAATGTCCTTATGTATCTTTTTATTATACTGCATCTGATACAGCCTCTTATACTGTACAGTCTGGGCATTGAGGCTGTGTGCCAATACTGATTTGGGGAAATTTCTGCCTATACCCATAGGGCATCTTGTATCATCAGTGTGTTCTTCCCATGAACTGCAGTTCTTTCTTCACATCCACCAATCACATTCATAAGTCCAGGGCAGGTCTTGTGCTGAAAAGTGACTTCGAATTTTTCCATTTCTTGGTAGGAACAGCACAATACAGGCCCATTGTGATTAACCACACATTAGGTATGAATTTCACTTGTGTTTTGTCCAATATGACAAAAGATCTGGCTCTTCTGCAAAAGTATTTTCCTGCTTGCTGGAAAGAACTCATCACATGATTTCCTGGACAGACAGATTGTATCTCCTTTGTTTACTTTTACAGGCCCGAGCAGTAAAACGTTTGTTGCAGCAAGTCAGCCAATTGCTATTTACATGATCATTTTAGGGGCCTCAAAATCTTAAAATGATGGCCCACATTTAGGAAGATGCGTTTTTCCAGCTGATCCAACTCAGGTACTCATAAGGTGACCATTATTTGATCTGGCTAGTTGGATCAGAGAATGATCTTGGAGCTTAGGTTACCTGTGGTCTGTGCAGCCAATTTCAGAGGAAGATTCAAGCGGCCATATATGTTTCATTTTTTTAATTCAACCAGCCAGCATAAAAAAAACAAAAACAACGGATTCTTCCTACTGAGCTACTGAATTCGGACAATGGGGAAACTTCAACACTGTAAGAATTCAATGATCAGTGTTGCCCGCTATAGCCGCGGCATTAATCGTTTGGCAAAAACCTGACAGGCTGATTGCATAAAAGTAGATCGATAGATCAACTTGTGTACAACCAGCCTGCCCATACATGGATTGAAATTCGGCCCGTCCAGCATTTCGATGTATGGTCAGCTTCACTTGGTTATAGCAGATTTTCCTGGATGCTCATTGCATTCTTTTGAACAGCGGTTCCCAATCTATGGTATGCATACCCCCAGGAATACGCTCAAATACTTTAAGGAATGCTTGAAAATGCGGCAAAACTGCTCCTCCCCCACAACTCTCTCAGATCCCAAGGTAATGCAACATGTTCACCTAGCGTGCTGGCCATCCCTGATCCTCCAGTGACAGCCTACCTTGGTGGCTATTCCAGACCCTTCAGTGACAGCCTACATCGGTGGCCATTCTGGACTCTCCAGTGACAGCCTACCTCACTGGCCATTCCGTACCCTACAGTGACAGCCTACCTTGGTGGCCATTTCGGAAGCTCCAGTGACAGCCTACCTTGGTGGCCATTCCGGACCCTCCAGTGACAGCCTACCTTGGTGGCCATTCTGGACTCTCCAGTGACAGCCTACCTCACTGGCCATTCCGTACCCTCCAGTGACAGCCTAACTTGGTGGTCATTCTGGATTCTCCAGTGACAGCTTACCTCACTGGCCATTCTGTACCCTCCAGTGACAGTCTACCTTGGTGGCCATTCCAGACCCTCCAGTGACAGCCTACCTCACTGGCCCATCCGGGTCCTCCAGTGACAGCCTACCTCACTGGCCATTCTGTACCCTCCAGTGACAGCCTACCTTGGTGGCCATTCCGGACGCTCCAGTGACAGCCTACCTCACTGGCCATTCTGTACCCTCCAGTGACAGCCTACCTTGGTGGCCATTCCGGACCCTCCAGTGACAGTCTACTTTACTGGCCATTCCGGACCCTCCAGTGACAGCCTACCTTGATGGCCATTCCGGACCCTCCAGTGACAGCCTACCTCACTGGCCATTCCTTACCCTCCAGTGACAGCCTACCTTGATGGCCATTCCAGACCCTCCAGTGACAGCCTACCTCACTGGCCATTCCTTACCCTCCAATGACAGTCTATTTGTCATGCTATGGGCTAGAGGGAGGGGTCCACGCATTCAGATTGGCCCCCATCTGTGTCACGATGTCTTGTGCGTCATGAATGGTGGAGAATGGCTGGGACTAGCAGAGCGGAGCATTCTGACCACAGATGTAAGGGCTCATTTACACATACAGCAGCCCTTATCACCCGTCTCAGAAGCAACCTGTGGTGGATCTCTTTTCAGAGGGTGGTTGAGATGTCTCCCTCTCACCACTTGTAGGTTAAGGGGGGGGGGCGGTAAAACCACAAGTGTAAATAAGCCCTAAGTGTGACCTTCCCTGAGTGATGGGGGGGGACTCTAGGCTTGGGCTCTGCATATGTAGTGTTCTCACCCCCTGACCCCTCCCTGATTGGCAGACTAGAATTCGCCTTCTCTGTCCCCATGATTGTGTGGCAGGTCTCTGGATGTTTTGGGGTCTCCTGTTCTCCCTTGATTGGCTGACCTGAGCTGCTTTGGAGGTCATCTCCAGTCACCCGAGCAGATGTCTGGATTCACATTAGGGCCTGTTAATTACGTTTTGGCATGGTGCTCTACTTTTAAACCGCCCCCCTACTCCCACCTCCATGGGGGAGGAGGGGGGGGTACAATTTATGGTAATGAGCTGCCAGGGGTAGCCAAGTGAAGAAGGTTTGGGAACCGCTGTTATGGAATGACTGTGAAAAAGTCAAATCTTCAGACAGCAGCCTTCTGCTTTGGGTCTGTGTCTTGTTTCATCCAAGTCTTTGTAATCAAATGTTACCACGCTTCAGGAGTATTAGAACAACCACCAGGCTGGGTGGATTAGATCTTGTCGTACTTGGTATTCTCATCCATACATTCACATACAGTACAACAGCTAATCCTAACTATACTTTTATTGTATATTAATAGAAGCTTTCAATGCCAATTATGCATCAACCTAGGAGACACTTCTCGACCTGTAATGGACCACCATAGATGGACTAAATTGATCACTCGAAAACAGATCCTTAAATGAACCTCCTTTTACTTTTTTCCTCATGCAATCACATTTCAGAGTCAGCAACCAAAAAGAATGTGAAATTTTAGTAGAACTGAAGGCAAAACTTTTTTTTTTTTCCATTTTGGATAGAGTAAGGGAGGGTCCGTTTTTTTTTTTTTTTGTCATCTGTGTTCCATTAAGGAAATTCCCTTTGACTTTCAGTCCCTTAGCCACAACAGGAAGTAAGTGGAAATTCTTCCAAAGTGAGGGAAATTCCTGATAGTTACCACAACTGGTGCCCCCATTGGAAGATTGCTCCTCTATTTCTGTTCTAAAGACCACTAAAAATTCTGGATTTTCTTTTACTTTCCCGGATAAAAGTCACCAAGACAAATAAAGAGGGCGAATCCCTCTACCGGGGGCAGAGACAGCAATAGAAACCTGACAGGTGTTCTAATCCCTCTCCACTCTACCTGAAATGGTAGATCTGATCTTTTGTCCTGCATATATGGAGGGATTAGACTGCACCAAATATGTTTGCATCATGCGATATCCTATGCAAGTGTATGACTGCATTTGTAGCTCTGGGATACACCAGAGACGATCCAACTGTGCACAATCAGGATGGACTGAGAGGATTAAATGCCGGGGCCACCAGCGGTGTCACCTTCTCAATCCGTGTGCACACAGTAGGCTGGAAAGTCACAGCACGCCTGGCCTTGTTTTGTGCCGTGTGGAAGCGTTGACAGCAGACTGCTGAATATTGCATGAATGCGCTCTACCCTCTGCAGCGCACAGCAGGGAAGGGGTTAAACGGCTCGCTTTGGATTCATCTGCACTTCCCTGTCGTTTTTTTTTAACCCTCTAGTAAAAGAATGCTGTTTCATTTGCCGAGTGGAGAAATCTACATCCCCCGCAGCAATAGTGCAAGGGTTTGGAAGATTTCTTCCTTCCTCCCCGAACCTGGCGAAGCTTCCTGCGGCAGCAAACAAGGGTAAAGGGACACCGATTAACCCCTGGCAGTACAGGGATTCTATATTTACACTAGATCTGTCATGATCAGCCTCGTCTGCCGTGTCTGGCAGGCGGCAGGGCCGGAACACGTCACTGCTCAGGACTGCGCTGGCGATGGAACACGACTAGAAAAGCACACGTTCCTTTCGTAGCTCATCGTTACAGCAGATCTGTATCACAACTAACCCCATTCACAGCATTTTGATGGCCATGGCCTAGCACGTAACCAAAGCCCCCCTGGCCAACGTTGTTTAACCTCATCGTCCAATTGTGTACATGGTTAGCGCTTCCTTTCAGATTTTCTAATTGTGACTAGATGGATTGAGCGGTGTAGGAAGCCTTGTGGCTGGTTTCCCAGGGGTTAAGCAGGCTGTGTAGGGGAAGAAAGGGACTTTTATAAAGAAGATGTGCGGAGATAGCGTAATCCAGAGGGTTAAACAAGGCAGGCATTCATCGCTAAGCGTTTGATCTCGCATGATCGTGCCTGACAGAAGCTGTGTTTCCCTCGTTTAGCAAGAAACGGCCTCAAGAGCGGCTGATTGATTAGGAGTCCCTCCCCCAAAGCCCTTTTTATTCCGACCCCTCCTCACATCACCAGGACACAGATCCCCCAGGGGAAAAAGCACATCTCATTATACGGCAAATGGCCGATCGGCCGCCAATACGCAGCTCCGCCGTCTTCCTGGAACGGCTTTAACCCTTGTATAGGCCGCAATGCAGCGCTGCCATGGCACAGAGAAGGGAAATGAGACACATCGCTCAATATATATAAGAATACTGAGCTCCCATTCCAACATACAGGCTCATTTCTGGTTAGAGGAATATGGGGAAAAATTAGACCATCTTTCTTGATATAAGGGGGGCCTCAGTTGTGGCCCCTGACATCACCAAAGTGCCACACATACCCTTGAATTCATAAAGAGTGCCATAGATACTATTTAAAAATCCATCAAATGGTGGAATATGTGACAGATTGATGTAGGTGTCAGTAAGGTGTATAGGAATCTGTCACATCTCTGACAGAACTGCCGCATGGATCTCTCCTGCCAAGTGGCAGAGTTTTACAGGCAAAAAAGCTATTTGAAGAAGTCGGGAGGATAATTAAAATTAACAAACATCAGTTCCAGAGGAACGTAAAGCGAAATTTTGTTGCAGAATTGTCTCAAAGATGTGACACAATAATTTCAGATGCAACACAATCAACAATTTGTCCAACACAGAAGAAGTCTTCTATAACTCCACTTTTTGTCGGGCTTTTGCACTGAAATTGTCAATGCTTGCGCCAGATATATGTACCTGTCAGAAACAGGTATAAATCTGTCATGGGACAGCACTGAGGTTGGAGTTCCCATACTTGACTCTCCTTCCTCATTGAGCACCCATCACATTGACAGCACATGACCAAGGAGTTGTGTCGTTAAGTGGGTGGAGCCTGATGGGGAACTAAGAGACTAGTTCCCCATCAGGCTCATCTTGCTTGGTTGGCAGCAGATGGCAGTGGGCATATCATTAGTGGCTATTTAGTGCAATAGCAGCTTACAAATCCACCCAACTACCATTCACTGTCAATCAAAAGCAAGGCAGACCCGATGAGGAACTAATCTCTCCGTTCTCCATCCAGCTCTGCCTACCCAACAGACGCTGCGGCTATGGAGACTAGTTCCCCATTAGTTCCACCTTCCCAGTAATGCAAATTTCCCAAATGTGGGCATTGCCATCAGGAATTTTGGGGCCCCTTACACAGCTTCAGGCATGGGCCCCCTGGAGCAGAGGAGAACCGGGGGGGGGGGTGCTGCCGCCGCAAATTGAGAAGCGGGGGGCTGCCGCGCATTGAGAAAAGCGGGGGGTGCCACGAATTGAGGAATTGAGAAGCGGGGGGTACCTCTGGGCCCCTTACAAAAAAATAAAACAAATTCTTTTTTTTTTTTTATAAAAAATAAATAAAAAAGGGTTGCCATCCGGGGCCCTGGGGACCTCCGGGCCTCTGGGGACCTCTAAACCCCTTACAAAAAATAAGTAAATAAATAAAAAATAAATGTTTTATTTTTTATTTTATAAAAAATAAATAAAAAAAGGGGGTTGCCATCCGGGGCCCTGGGGACCTCTGGGCCCCTTACAAAAAAAATATATATATATATTTTTTTTTTAAATAAAAAAGGGGGTTGCCATCCGTGGCCCTGGGGACCTCCAGACCTCTGGGCCCCTTACAAAAAATAAAATAAAAAATAAATAAATAAAAAAAAAATATATATATTTTTTTTAAATAAAAAATAAATAAAAAAGGGGGGTTGCCATCTGGGGCCCTCTGGGCCCCTTACAAAAAAAAACGGGGGTTGCCATCCGGGCCCCTGGGGACCTCCGGGCCCCTTATAGGTGTACTGCCTGTACCCCCCTGATGGCGGCCCTGATTGCCATACTGGAACAATGGCATTACCAGTATCCCTGGCCCCCTTGTTTACAATCATCTTCTGGCCAAGGGAATAGCCAACAGCTAAAAAGGGATAAGGATAGAGCCTTGTGCGGGAAGCTTACACATTCAGGACAGCATGCCTCACTCTAAGCACTCTGTACGCTAGCTCAAATCTGGTATTAATTACCACCAGTTTCCTAATCTGTGAACTGGCAGTAATTCTTTAAGAATAATAAGAATCTATTGCTACAAGTGCGTCAGGTTCTTAAAAGTGGCGGTAGGAATGCTTGCCTGAATTAGGTGCAGGTAGTTTTAAAGGTAAATAAAGGGGAAAAGCGGGACCATTCACAAAGCGCAGCTGGGCTTGCGCATGCGCAGTAGGAAACTGGATGCAAAGCCGGAAGGCTTCACTGCTGGTTTCCCTTACTTAAAGCGGAGTTCCGGGCATAATTTTTCATTTTTTTTTGCAATATAAAATATATTACAGTGAATATTCCCTAAAACATATTGATAAATCCCCAATCGATACAGAAATCAGTGCAAACACTTACCCGATATCCTCTTGGCGATCTTGTGGCCGTATCCATCATAGCTGTGGGCATGTGAAGCCCAGTTCCTATGTCTTCTTGGTTTTTCAGAGAGAGGTGCATGCTGGGTAACCAGCATGCACCTCTCGATCTCGCGCATGCGCAGTAGAACGGCGCTCGTAGCGCCGTTAGTTTGTTTTGTTGTCATGACAACGGGCGGCAACAGAGGAACGTCCCGCCCCGTTGTTATGACAACACAGATAACAGAATCCAGACGATAATAAAACTGTAATGAGAAATAAGGGCTTTGTGACCTTTCTGAAAATGGCGCTGTGATCTCCCTTAATCAGGTCATTTCCTGTATGAAAAGAATGCGTTTTTTCGGCAGAGTAAAGCGCACAGACTCCTGGGAAATTATGACACTCATTTCCCAGGAGGCCACTCGGCTTAGGAAGGGCAGAAGACACACCATGGTCCAGGAACTAGGCAGATTAGCAAATCTGCCTAGTAACAGCAATTTGCAGGCAAGATTTATTTTTTGACAAAATGTTTTATTTTAGATTACAGGTAAGCTATTAAAATGAAGTTTAATTTTAGGGTGGACCTCCGCTTTAAGATGCCGGCACCTGGACCCAGAGCCAATTGAACAATCGGCTCGGGTGAGGACATTGCTGGATTCCCTGCACAGGTAAGCGTCCTTATATTAAAGGATAAGTCCACCCTAACACTAAAATCCCTACAGACATCCACAATCAAACACTAACCTATCTAACCCTGTAAAGAAGAAATTAGTATACATACCTTTTTGAAGCTCATCTGGTCCAGTCTCCAGTGGCAGAAGCTCTGCAGAGGATACAGCCAACAACGGCTGTGAAATGAATGGGGAGTGACATCACCCATAAAGTTACTATGGGGCTTTCGTTGTCGGCTGTGTCCTCTGCACCCACCTCCAAAGCAAAGCTGCGGCTGACAGCTCAGCGTGGGATTGGGTCGGATCGGCTTCAAAAAAGGCATGTATAGCGATTTCTTCTTTACAGGGTTAGATAGGTTAGTGTTAGATCGTGGATATCTGTAGATGCCAGGATTTTAGTGTTAGGGTGGACTTATCCTTTAAAAATCAGCAGCTACAGTATTGATAATTTTTTGGTGGGAGACTAGAGCTCCTATTTAAAATATCATAAATAATTCCCCAGCTTATATTCCCTTTGCGTCCACATTTGTGCTTCCTACAACCCCACCTAGGACTGATTGGCACAGGTGCGGAGAGCCATACAGCGTAAAAACTTAGGGCTCTTTCACACGGAGGTCCGTTCAGGTCCGCCTGTCAGTTTTTTAGGCGGACCTGAAACGGATCCTCCATGTACCCCTATGGAAGCACGGATGTCAGCGGAGACATGTCCGCTGACATCCGCTCCGCCAAAGTGTGACGGAGGAAAACCCTATTTTTCCTTCCGTCGGCGGAGCGGATCGGATGACAACGGACTCTACGGTCCGTCGTCATCCGATTCCCCATAGGGGAGAGCAGCGCTCTGACAGGGCGGTCCCTGCACAGTGTGCGGGGACCGCCCAGTCATCCGTCGGCTCAGCGGGGATCAACGGAGCGATCCCCGCTGAGCAAGCGGAGCTTCACGGGGCGGATCTGCACGGATCCGCCCCACGTGAAAGGACCCTTACAGTGTTTCTGCTTTTGGGAATGACAGGTGTTTAGGTGTTTGACTACAGCTGCTTGTCCAGGGGTACACATCTGCCCCTAATTCTTGAATGCAGAAATACACTTATTTTTTCACAATGTATGACTGTGCTCTTGTGAAAGAGCCCCATAAATTACTATGCCACATTTGATATTTCTCTCAGCAAAGTACATTATAAAAGATCAGAGGAATAAAAAAAACATAAAAAGTAAAATAGTGTGAAAGATATGAACCAAAACCACTAGAAGCCAGTCTAATAAATATTTTCCTTCACTGGCCACAGTAAAAACCTAGGTAAGGAAATCACAGACTAATGTCTTTAGGGGCCCCGAGGGCTGTATAGTGACTGCCAAAGAGCCGCAGGTTGGGCACCAGGGCATTAGAAGGACTTCTCCCAATGAAAGCATCAAGCCAGCTTATAATAATACATTGTGAAAAGTACATGCATTATCTCGGTGCTAGACAATACAGCCAAGTTCCACAGTGGAAAGGAGCCCCTGTAGGTAAAAACTACAAGTGAGCCTAGTGCTGCATATATCCATACCTGGGAACTGCTGGATTCACACCTTTTCGCTTTTTGCCTGATCCATTTAAATCAATGGAAATGTATCAAAACACTCAGCGGTGTGCCTAAATTATTGGAGGGTAGAAATGGGATTTTGAAGGTGCAAAAATACACAAAAATATATATAAAAAATATAAATTTACTGATATAGTAGAAATACATGGTATAGAAAGATAAAGAAAATCCATCCAGTATACAATACAATAAATCGGAAGTGCTGACTTAGAACAATTTCTCTACATATGTTTCGCCAATTGATTTGGCTTATTCAGGCGAATGAATCAGTCAGGCACTGTCTACTAAAGATAGAAAAACATAATATCAAAAAACACATACAAATCAAAAATATACACACTTAATTACTGATAGAAATACAAGAAAAAGGAATCAAATACCCTGTTGGCTGGCACCCGAATAAAAGAACAATATGGAATTAGACAATTACCTGTAGGTGAAATCATCCACCAATAGATGGACAAGAGGCCAGGAGATCAAAGAAACCCCTATATAAAAAAATTGGATCATCTGGTATACCACAGAGGCCGGTAGATAAATAAAAAGCCCATTTGAAAGCCAAATCCTGGATCCGTTTAGGATGTCTGGATGTGGGAAAAAGCTAAATAAATAGTGTGGAAAACGTAAAAGTCAAGGTGAAAAAAACTTGCTAATGCATATGTTGTATACCTTTAAATTGATGACAAAAAGGGCGAGGCGGATAACTGATGCTCTTCCAATTATTCTGAAGATCCAACCAAGATCTGTCAAAATAAGGCAAATCAAAGACAAGAAAGGCCCAAAAAAAAAAAGGGGAAATTCAGAGAACCAACCTGTAATTTTTACTGGCAAGATAAGGGTTCAACGTGGACAAAGAAGATCCAAAGAAGGATTTCAAAATTATTCCCCCATTCCCGGAAATGCCACCAAGATTTGGGAAATATAGGAGGAAACCAGTCAGCGACACTCACATAAAAGAAATAGAAGTAAAAAGGCACTCTAAAAATTGTTGTTGATATTCACCAAATAGGGCAGTTTCCTTCACATATGTCTTCCCCCTTTGACGTCCGGACCGTATTGAAAATCATCTGGCTGAGGGTTTAAGTACAGGCCTCCTCCCAGCCCATTGGCCGCCAAACAAAGGGCGGGAGCGGATGCTTTCAGTTACGTCCGACCGCATGTCCAGTCGCTTCTGAAGTGACGCTCCGGAGCGACTGGACATGCGGGAAAGGGAATCGAGGGAAAGATGAAAGCAGCAATGTACAGAGACATCCTTGATGAAAACCTGCTCCAGAGTGCTCTGGACCTCAGACTGGGGCGAAGGTTCATCTTCCAACAGAACAACAACCCTAAGCACACAACCAAGATAACAAAGGAGTGGCTATGGGACAACTCTGTGAATGTCCTTGAGTGGCCCAGCCAGAGCCCAGACTTGAACCCGATTGAACATCTGTGGAGAGATCTGAAAATGGCTGTGCACCGACGCTCCCCATCCAACCAGATGGTGCGTGAGAGGTCCTGTAAAGAAGAATGGGAGAAACTGTCCAAATATACGTGTGCCAAACTTGAAGCATCATACTCAAAAAGACTTGAGGCTGAAATTGGTTCCAAAGGTGCTTCAACAAAGTATTGAGCAAAGGCTGTGAATACTTATGTACAAGGAATTTTTTCATTTTTTATTTTTAATAAATTTGCAAAGATTTCAAACAAACTTCTTTCACATTGTCATTATGGGGTATTGTTTGTAGAATTTTGAGGAAAATAATGAATCAAATCCATTTTGAAATAAGGCTGTAACATAACAAAATGTGGAAAAAGTGAAGCACTGTGAATACTTTCCGGATGCACTGTAGGTGAACTGGGCAGGGTTGTTAACACTGTGTGGGGATTTCGTTTTTAATGGTGTATTTTAAGCCTAATTCCAGGTTTGATTTACAGTAACTTTAAAGTCATATTAAAGGCAGATTTTGTTTTTTTAAATAACAAAAACTGTCATACTTACATACTCAACCAATGTGATCTTGCACAGAGCAGCCCTGATCCTCCTCTTTTTGGATCCCCCACCGGCGATCCTGGCCCCTCTTTTCTCCCAAACCGCTGCTCTGTGTGTCCATTTACACATGGAGTGTGGCTCAGCCCCGTTCTCTCAGCTCACTGGCTGTGATTGACTGTAGCAAGAGCCACTGGCTAATGCTTTTGTCTCAGCCAATGAGGAGTAAAAGACCTGGGTGAGACTCTGCTCTTGTGTACATTGCTGGATTGAGATGGGGCTCAGGTAAGTAATGAGGGGGGGGGGGGGCTGGGAGGACTGAGGCACACAGGTTTTTTACCTTCATGCATAGAATGCATGAAGGTAAAAACCATTGAGCCTTTAAATAGTTTGCCAGGACCACACTGGTCCAAACACACTATTTTCTTCACATGTGTCATACATTAGCTACACAGAGTATACAGCACTGTGTTCCAACAGCGATATGGGGACTCCTTCCCCCATTCCCGGAACAGAATTAAGTTGGGCTGGGCGCTGCTGATCCATTCACAGGAAGCTTGTTTTTTTTTTTTAATGAATACAAGGATTCCTCTGATTGGCTGAGGAGGAGATTGCGACGTCATCTGCCTGCCTCTTCACTTCAGCCATTCAAAAGCCTTGTATTAATTTATAAAAATACAAAGCTTCCTGTGAATAGCTGAGCAGCGCTCAGTCTGATTCAATTTTGTTCTGGGAGCAGTATGGGAAGTCCCTGTCCTTCTGCTGGAACACAGAGCTGTATACTGTATGTAGCTGATGCTTCATACAATTTCTACAGGGCTGACAGCTGCTGCATTGAATAGTAAGGGGAATAGTTTGTTTGGACCAGCTTGGGCAAACAAACCATTAAGGCCTCATGCACACAGGGCGTTTTTCCTGCTGCTTTTTGGAGCGTCAGGCATTTTTTTTTAACAGCTTACAAACACCCCTCCATGTTATTCTAAGTAACCATGAACATATAGGCTTTTAAGAGCTTTTAATGGCATAGGCGTTTTCAAGCTGCAAAAGAAACCTAGGGCCAGCACATTCTGGAGCAGCAGCGTGACAGCTGTAAAAACGACTGATGAGCCTAAACGCCTGTTAATGCTGTATACAGCGCTAAGCTGTGTAAAGCGTTTTTAAGCTGTAGTAATTGGATTTGGGAGTGGAAAATAGAAGAGGGCGGAGAAACGCTGCTAAACGTGTATTAACACCAATACAAATTGCTTCTAAAAGCGCATTTTTACAGCCGCTTTTTCCTGGCGTCGGTACTGGCTTTGCATCACTTTTTTTTTTAACATCCTGTGTGCATGAATGTTAAATAAAACCTGCAGGTCATCTTTAACAGACTCAAAGGGAGCAAATAAGATAATATAGTTTTTAGGATTCACATCCACTTTCAGGTGTTTGACAGTTTTAGGCAACCAACATTATATGTACATATTGATGAGGACCACTACAGTGCCAGCTAAAAGTCTATTTTGTCTTTATTGATTTGCAGTTTTCATCATATGGTCACCCAAACCTAGGATATGATTAAAATAGAGGGTGGCATATTGCCAATGGAAAGCTCCAATTTGCCAAGTCTATGGCCAGAATTAGTTTAATACCAAACACTAATGCCTGTACACACGATCAGAATTTCCGATGGAAAAGTCTGACGGAATTTTTTTAGCGGATATTCCGACCGTGTGTGTGTGCCCCATCTGACTTTTTTCCGTCGTAATTTATAAAGAGAAAAAGTTCCTATCGGAAATTCCGTTCGTCTGTGTGGAACTCCGACGGAGAAAAAAACATGCATGCTCAGAATCAAGTCGACGCATGCTCGGAAGCATTGAACTTAATTTTTCTCGGCTCGTCGTAGTGTTGTACGTCATCGCGTTCTTGAAGGTTGGAATTTGGTGTGACAGTGTGTATGCAAGACAGCTTGAATGGAATTCCGTCTGAAAAATCCATCAGAGTTTATCCCGACGGAAAATCCGATCGTGTGTACAAGGCATAAGGGCTCATTAGCACCAGCAAGCCATGCTGAACACATGACCACTGGTATGCATTGGATGTAAACAGGGCTCATGCCTCGTACACACGACCGGTTTTCCCGGCAGAAAAAAAACGGCGCTTTTCCCGACGGGATTCCTCTCAAGCCTGCCTTGCATACACACAGTCACACAAAAGACCGCTGAACTTTTGAATGGCGCGGTGACTTCAAAGACTACGACAAGCCGACAAAATGATGTTCTATGCTTCCGCGCATGCGTCAAATTGTTTACGAGCATGCACTTTTTTTTCCCCTCTGGAAAGCATACAGACGACCAGTTTTCTCGGCAGGATTTTTTCCCGACGAGAAAAAAGAGAGCTGGTTCTCTTTTTTTTTCACGCAGTTTTCCTGTCGGGGAAACTGCGATGGAGCATACACACGGCCGGTTTTCCCAGCCAAAAGCTGTCATGGCAGTTTTCCCGACGGGAAAACCGGTCATGTGTACGAGGCATAATGCCCCAATCCCAGCACGCTGAACTGTTTACTTTTTTTCTTCTATGGACGCAAATGCTGGACTCTGGAGCACGCCCGCAAGATAACCCCCCAGGAGAGAGCTTCTCCTAGGGAGTTATACGATGTGGGGAGGAGCCAATAGCGTCGCTGGGGGACCCCAAAAGAGGAGGATCGGGGCCACTCTGTGCAAAACGAACTGCAAAGTGGAGATAAGTATGACATGTTTGTTTGTTTAAAAAAAAAAAAAATTCACACATCGGCGTTGTGATGCAGCAATTTGCGTTGTAACCTGCTGCATTGAAAAAAGTACTGCATATGGTCATTTTTTCAGTGCTGACCACTGCAACAGTCCCAGATCTGGATCTGCTTTTTACTTATCCTTGGAAAATGCAGACATCAATCCAGGAGTGGCGTAAACTATGCTTGCAGACATTTGTGCTTTTATAAGACCCCAGGGTAAATGTAGATAGGATTGGAGCCATGGATAACAACTCCTATCTGTAGTGCTGACCTGATATAACACAGCTTTCAGGACACACACATTTCAGACTGCATACGGCTTTACTGGCAAATGTCTATTGGTTTGTTGTTGGACACATTGCCAGTTTTGGTTGCGTGGTGAACGGAAAATATTTTCAGCAAGCTACCTAATTACAAGGATTATTGTGAGAAATTCTCAAACCACACAATTGTTCAAAACATGTGTATCACATGCATCCATTGATTTCATGGGCATTACAGGTGCCAAAGCATGCACGATCTATGAAAAGCAGGGCGGGTGTCTGATCAGCCACAATTGAAAGCAATGTTTTTTTGCCAGTAGTGTGGTGTGTATGTAGCGCACTCACCCCCCCCCCCCCTTCACCTGCCTTTGGCTCCTCGCAGGGAGAGAGGGCACACCACCCCACAAGCCCGTACCCTTCTATATGAAGAGGTTGAGTGGTGTTGTTGGTGGGTCTCCACAGCCAGAAAGCCAGAATCCTCCAGAGACTGATTCTCACCTCTATAGATAATAAAGATAAGTCTTTATATTCCCCCAATAACTTCAAGGTCCACACCAGCTGTAACTCCAACGTAGAGTTTATTTATCTTCTTAAAGCACAGTCTCTGATAGGAAAGGTTGGAGCAAGAACAGGACAGCATAAAGTGTGGGAGAGGTCCAGGCACAAACGTAAAAAACGTCACTGCTCAGATTCTCGAACAGACTCAGCCCATTTGGATAGTCTCCCCAGATAGGGACTAGCAGCCAGAAATGTGCTTTAACCCAACCGCAGTCTCTGCCACAGACCTGGTGAACTTGGTTCCTTCTTAAAATTTGACCTCTGTTAACCACTTAAGCCCCGGACCATTTGGTAGCTAAAGGACCAGAGGTGAATTCAGAATTTTGCACTGCGCTGCTTAAACTGTAAATTGTGTGGACATGCAATGCTGTACCCAAACGAAATTTGCGTCCTTTTCTTCCCACAAATAGAGCTTTCTTTTAATGGTATTTGATTGCCTCTGCGATTTTTATTTTTTGCGATATAAACGGAAAAAGACCGAAAATTTTGAAAAAAAATGATATTTTCTACTTTTTGTTATAAGAAAAATCGAATAAACTCAATTTTAGTCATACATTTAGGCCAAAATGTATTCAGCCACATGTCTTTAGTAAAAAAAATGTCAATAAGCGTATATTTATTGGTTTGCGCAAAAGTTATAGCGTTTACAAACTAGGGTACATTTTCTGGAATTTACACAGCTTTAAATTTATGACTGCCTATCTCATTTCTTGAGGTGCTAAAATGACAGGGCAGTACAAAACCCCCCCAAATGACCCCATTTTGGAAAGTAGACACCCCAAGGAAATTGCTGAGAGGCATGTTGAGCCCATTGAATATATATTTTTTTTGTCCCAAGTGATTGAATAATGACAAAAAAATAAAAATAAAAAATTACAAAAAGTTGTCACTAAATGATATATTGCTCACACATGCCATGGTTATATGTGGAATTACACCCCAAAATAAATTTTTCTGCTTCTCCTGAGTACGGGGATACCACATGTGTGGGACTTTTTAGGAGCCTAGCCGCCACGGGACCCCGAAAACCAAGCACCGCCTTCAGGATTTCTAGGCACAAATTTTTGATTTCACTCCTCACTACCTATCACAGTTTTGAAGGCCATAAAATGCCAAAATAGCACAAAACCCCCCCAAAAAACCCCATTTTGGAATATAGACACCCCAAGCTATTTGCTGAGAGGCATGGCGAGTATTTTACAGCTCTCATTTGTTTTTGAAAATGAAGAAAGAAAATATATATATATATATATATATTTTTTTTTCAATTTTCAAAACTGTGACAAAAAACGAGATCTGCAAAATACTCACAATACCTCTCAGCAAATAGCTTGGGGTGTCTACTTTCCAAAATGGGGTCATTTGGGGGGGTTTTGTGCCATCTGGGCATTCCATGGCCTCCGAAACTGTGATAGGCAGTGAGGAGTAAAATCAAAAATTTACACCCTTAGAAAGCCTGAAGGCGGTGATTGGTTTTTGGGGTCCCGTACGCGGCTAGGCTCCCAAAAAGTCTCACACATGTGGTATCCCCGTACTCAGGAGAAGCAACAGAATGTATTTTGGGGTGTAATTCCACATATGCCCATGGCATGTTTGAGCAATATATCATTTAGTGACAACTTTGTGCAAAAAAACTAAAAAAAACAACAAATTGTCGTTTTTCCGCAACTTGTGTCAACATATAAAATATTCCATGGACTCGACATGCCTCTCAGTATATAGCTTGGGGTGTCTACTTTCCAAAATGGGGTCATTTGGGGGGGTTTTGAACTGTTCTGGCATTTTATACACAACATTAGGAAGCTTACATCCACTCTTCTAACCACTTGAAGACAAAGCCCTTTTTGACACTTTTTGTTTACATGAAAACATTTTTTTTTTTGCAAGAAAATTATGTTGAACCCCCAAACATTATATATATTTTTAAAGCACAGGCCCTACAGATTAAAATAGTGGGTGTTGCATTTTTTTTTCTACACAGTATTTGCGCAGCGATTTTTCAAACGCATTTTTTGGGTTAAAAAATACACTTTTTTCATTTTAATGCACTAAAACACACTATATTGCCCAAATGTTTGATGAAATAAAAAAGATGATCTTAGGCCGAGTACATAGATACCAAACACGACATGCTTTAAAATTTTGCACAAACGCGCATTGGCGACAAACTACATACATTTTTAAAAGCCTTCAAAAGCCTTTACAGGTTACCCCAGTAGATTTACAGAGGAGGTCTACTGCTAAAATGACTGCCCTCGATCTGACCTTCGCGGTGATACCTCACATGCATGGTTCAATTGCTGTTTACATATGACGCCAGACCGACGCTTGCGTTCGCCATTGGGCAAGAGCAGGGCAGGACAGGGGTGCTTTTTTTTTTTTTTTTTTTTTTTTTTTTTTATTATTAATTTTGCTTTTTTATTTTTAAATTGTTCCTTCCAAGTATTTTTTTTTTTTATCATTTTTATTGTTATCTCAGGGAATGTAAATATCCCCTATGATAGCAATAGGTAGTGACAGGTACTCTTTTTTTGAAAAAACTGGGTCTTCTAGACCCTAGATTTTTCCTCTGCCCTCAAAGCATCTGACCACACCAAGATCGGTGTGATAAAATGCTTTCCCAATTTCCCAATGGCGCTTTTTATATCCGGGGGGGGGGCATTCCCTCCCACTGCTTGTAAAAGCAGTCCAGAGGCTAATTAGCCGCTAGGATTGCTTTTACATGAAAGCCGGCCGCAGGCTGAAAAGAATGATACCAAGATGATACCTAAACCCGCAGGCATCATTCTGGTATAAACATTCAAAGTCCAGCAACATACCAGTACGTTGCTGGTCCTTGTTGGACATGTATTGTAATCTTTTTTTTTCATGCAGCCAGTTGGCTGAACGAAAAAAGAGATTGATCGGTGGGTATGCCCACCATTAGAATACCGCCCTTCATCCACCCACTTCCAATGATGGGCATACACGCACCATTTATATATGCCGAAGCATGGGGGCATCCTCCCGCAAAAAAGTTATGCCGCACACACATGGTCGGACTTTTCCACGGGCAAGCCTCCGTCGGAATTTCGACCGTATGTACGTGGCATTAGGAGCAAAATCGCTCCTCCGCTCCTGCTGCCCCAATGCTTCGGCATATATGCTTTTTTTATTTAACTGTGGTGGTGAAATCACCTCCTACAGCACTGGAGTCGCAGGGATCAGGCCTGTCTCTGCGAACGCTGCAGTTATGTGTGTTGTGTTTTGTAAGTGACAGTGATCGATCGATACTACACTTGGGTGGCCTGGGCTGGAAGGAGGGGCAAAACGCAGGTGCCAGCAGGTATCTGGGCTGATCCCGCTAACACTGCGTTTTTGGGAACCCTAAACTGCTGGGGACGCTAGTATAGATCTGATCAGATCAGATATTGATCTGTTCAGATACTATACCACTAAGGGGGGATGTATGCTTCACGCGTGGGTGTTAGCGTTACTGGCACTAACCTGACGCTGCCTGGGGTGTGACGCAGACCCTCTCTGACGCTAAAACCTAATTGATATCATCCGCCGGGCGATCAGGGGGTTAAACCTTTATTGGGTTATATACGGCGGGTGCCCTGACACTATAAAAAGCAAACTAACTAACCAGCGTCACCCGTAACACTTATATGGTGATCTAGGGGCAATCAGGGGGTTAAAACCTTTATTAGATAATATATGGGGGTACCTGACGCTATAAAAACCTGCGGCGAACCTAAAAAAAATTACTGGCTACCGATCTGCATCACCGACACTAAGACAGCGATCAGAAAAACGATCGCTTAGCGACAGTGGTGATAGGGGGTGAAAGGGTTACCTGGGGGGCGATCAAGGGGGTTAAACCTTTACTAGATAATATATTGGGGTACCTGACGCTATAAAAACCTGCGGCGAACCTAAAAAAAATTACCAGCTACCGATCTGCATCACCGACACTAAGACAGCGTTTAGAAAAACGATCGCTTAGCGACAGTGGTGATAGGGGGTGAAAGGGTTACCTGGGGGGCGATCAAGGGGGTTAAACCTTTATTAGATAATATATTGGGGTACCTGACGCTATAAAAACATGCGGCGAACCTAAAAAAAATTACTGGCTGCCGATCGGCATCACTGACGCTAAG
Source organism: Rana muscosa (assembly GCA_029206835.1). NCBI lineage: Eukaryota > Metazoa > Chordata > Amphibia > Anura > Ranidae > Rana > Rana muscosa. The sequence goes on from CM055117.1 coordinate 271,847,150, forward strand.
ACAGCGATCAAAAAAATGATCGCTTAGCGACAGTGGTGATAGGGGGTGAAAGGGTTATCTGGGGGGTGATCAGGGGGTTAAACCTTTATTAGGGGGGGGTTAGGGGGCTGCACTGGACCTAAAACTGAATGTACTGACAATTTTACAGTCACAAATGTCACTGATTGCAGTGATCAGTATATAAATGGTCACTGCAATCAGTGACACTGTGACTGGGGGCTGGGGGGGTGATCTGGGGGTGTCTGGGGGGGCCTGGGGGGCGATTTATGTCCCTATGTGTCCTGGTGTCAGTGTAGTGTTGTGTGCACTGACCTGATGTCTTCTCTTGTACGGCGCTCGGTATATGTGAGCGCCGCACCAGAGATGACATCACTTCCTCCTGCTTCCTCTGAATTTCTATTCGCCGGGAGCGATCGCGAGGGGGTGGCCGGAAACGAATGGCTGCCCCCTCATCCCGGAACGCTCCCGGACACTTAGCCACCGCTCACTGTATAGGAGGGGGGTCCGATTGGACCCCCCAACTATACAAAGGCAATCACGTATGCTCTACGTGATTGTGCCTGTCGGTGCCATTCTGCCGACGTATATATACAGTGAGCGGTCGTTAAGTGGTTAAGGAGAAGACATCCCTCCAGAGAGTTACCGGGCCCCTTCCTTCACCGTGACTTCTTACCGGTCCCTCGGAACGGTTCCTCCCCCGGCCTCCTCGTCTAAGATGCGGGTCCCCTCGCAAAGCGGCACCCTGGGATTCCTTGATCCTTAATGGGCCCCAGCCGAAGGTGCTGGGCCCAAGGCCTTTGCTGCAGCCCCAGGGCTAAAGGTGCCTGGGACTGATTCAACTACCTCCGCCCCTGGGCCAAAGGTGCCCAGGGCGGACAGGAACACACTCCCTTTGGTAGGACCCCCGAACACAACAGAACCCCGAACAGGCAGTGTCTGCCCCCTTTATATCCTCTCCCAGCATGCACAGCAGGCCCACCACACCCACCGTATGTCTGCTGAGAGGGGACACACAAGGCACAGCACTGTATCAGCGGTTCAACCCTGGCCCACCATGGCAGCGCCACCTGCAGGCCACAGGGAACGGCACACTGATACTCTCCCTGCGGACAAAAATGGTTGATAGAATCCTGACAATTGGGGTGTTTGAGCAGTAACACACCTCCTGTATTAGAGTTCCCCCACTCTGGATGAATAAGCACAGGGGGCACATTTGGACAGCAGCATTTCCAGTCTGGGGGAGGGGAAGTATTATATGTACTAGCAGATTTAAAATACACTAACAAACTGAAGCCAAACTCCAGCTAACACTTTATAAGCAGATACAGCAAACAATTTTTTTTTTCCTTTTAGGGATACAGGTTTTACATAAATAAAACTGAATATTATAAGCACCCTGCTGAATGGTTTGCCACATCTCTGTAACTGATATCTCTGCAAGAGAGCTTTCTCTTTTTAACCACTTCAATACAGGGCTTTTATACCACCTCAATACCGGGCCTATTCTGGCACTTCTCTCCTACATGTACAAATCATCATTCTTTTGCTAGAAAATTACTCAGAACCCCCAAACATTATATATGTTTTTTTTAGCAGATACCCTAGGGGATAAAATGACGGTCATTGCAAATTTTTCAAACGCCCTTTTTTTGGAAAAAAAATGGTTTCATGAATTAAAAAATAACAAAACAGTAAAGTTAGCCCAAATTTTATGTAAAATATGAAAGATGATGTTACGCCGAGTAAATAGATACCTAACATGTCACGCTTTAAAATTGCGCACACTCATGGAATGGCGCCAAACTTCGGTACTTAAAAATCTCCATAGGCGACGCTTTGATTTTTTTTACAGGTTACCAGTTTAGAGTTACAGAGGAGGTCTAGTGCTAGAATTGTGTTGCATGCGCTCTAACGCACGCGGCCATACCTCACATGTGTGGTTTGAACGGCGTTTACATATGTGGGCGGGACTTACGTTTGCGTTCGCTTCTGATCGCGAGCTACTGGGGGCAGGGGCATTTTAAATTTTTATTTTATTATTGTTTTTTTTTATTTTACTTAATTTTTTTATTTTTACACTTTTTTTTTACATATTTTTTTTTTTTTTGATCACTTTTATTCCTATTACAAGGAATATAAACATCCCTTGTAATAGGAATGTGTGTGACAGGTCCTCTTTATGGAGAGATGCGGGGTCAATAAGACCCCGCATCTCTCCTCCAGGCTGGAAAGCATGAGATCGTGAAAAAAAATTCACCGATCTCATGCTTACTAGACGCAATCGCAGCTTTGTTTACTTCTGAGAACCCGGGCGTGACGTCATCACATCGCGCCCAGGCCTACGACGGTCATAGAGATGACTGGTGACCATCTGGTCACCAGTCATCTCTATGCTTCCCATCGGGCGCCGGACGATTCATTCTCTGGGTCCCCGATGGCAGGGGAGAGCCCGGAGAAGCACCGGATGGCGGCAGGAGGAGGGGGATGTCCTCTCCCGCCGCCTATAACAACGATCAAGCGGCGGAACTGCCGCTATGATCATTCTTATTGTGCACAGAATTGCCGGCAGAAGAGAAGGATATCTGAATGATGCCTCTAGCTGCAGGCATCATTCAGATATCCCCCCTCAAACCCAGGACGTCATATGACGTCCACCCAGGATGGGAGATCCCATCTGTGGACATCATATTACTATGGATGGGTATTGAAGTGGTTAAAAACAACAGACTAGCATATGTAAAACAAATTGGTATGTACCCAGTTCTTTATTTTCAATAAAAATATTAAACAAGGAAAAAATAGGATTTTTGTACTCACCGTAAAATCCATTTCTCTGACATCCATGGAACGACACGGTGGCTCTTATCACTGAACGTATGGGTATATGTCCCTGCTTGCAGGAGAAGACCTAGGCAGAATGTTAAATGTTAAAACATTCTAGAACAAACCAGAGCTGAACAGCCCCGCCCAGGGGGGCGGTCCCTCCGGATATTACCCTCCCACCTGCAGCTAGCAGACCTCAGTTCGTAACAAAGCAGCACAAACTTAAAAGGAAGGGTGGGTGCCGTGTCGGTCCATGGATGTCAGAGAAATGGATTTTACGGTGAGTACAAAAATCCTATTTTCTCTTATCATCCATGGACCGACACGGCGGCTCTTATCACTGAACGTATGGGACGTCCCAAAGCAGTGTCAAGAGGGATGGGAGCAGTATAAATGGAAAAAACAAAAAAACGTCACTCCAAACAAGGCAGAGCTCCTAAACGGAGGAGTTGCCACTTTAAACAGCGGCCTGCAACACCTTGCGGCCGAAGGAAGCATCCGGAGATGCAGCCACATCAACCCTATAAAACTTAGAAAAGGTATGAACAGACGACCAGGTCGCCGCCTTGCACACTTGTGCAACCGACGCTTGATGTTGGAAAGCCCAGGAAGCACCAATTGCCCTGGTGGAATGCGCCGTAACCGGGAAGGGAGGTGCCCACCCCATGAGAGCATAGGCTTGAAAGACGGTTTGTCCGATCCACCTAGAAAATGGTGGCAGACGAAGCCGCTTGGCCCTGTTTCTGACCAGAGACAGTCAAACAGAGAGTCAGACTTCCGAATAGAAGCAGCAGACAGGCACACCCGCAAGGCTCGTACCACACTCTCTGGAATGCGATGGTCAAGGACACTAGGACGGGAGGACAATGTCCTCATTTTAGGTGAAAGGTCGAGATCACCCTTGACAAAAGAGAAAGTCACGGATGCAACACCGCCTTATCCTTATGGATGACTAAATATGGCGACTTGCAGTACAAAGTCGCCAATTCAGATACTCGTCTAACAGAAGTGATTGGCACTAAAAGGGCCACCCCCTGAGACAAAGTGAAGAGGGGAATATCCCTGATATTCTCAAAAAGGAGGTTCCTAGAGAACCAAGAGTACCAATTCCAATCCCACGGGGGGAGAGGAGACTTGACAGGAGGGAGCCCATGGCGAACCCCCTGCACAAGGGTGCCAACCAAGGAATGACCCGCTAGTGGTCGCCGAAAGAAGACGCCAAGGCCGAAATCTGACCCTAATGATACTCAAAGCGAGCCTTTGGGCCACTCCATGCTGTAGGAAAACGCAGGGTTCTAGGGACGGAATACGTCTGAGGATGTCAGTCCAGCTCTTCGCACATGGCAATGTAAGCTTTCCAGGTACAGAGATAGTTCTGGAGGAAGACTTCCAAGTCCTTAATATGGACGAAATGACCGAGTCCGAGAGACCTCGGTCTCTCAACACCTGGCTTTTAACAGCCATGCCGTTAAGGCCAGAGACTGTAAAGGCAGGATGAAATATATGACTTTGAGACAGAAAGTCCTCCCTTATTGGCAACCATCAGGGAACGGCCGCGACGAGACGTACTAGATCGGCGTACCAGTGAAGCCGAGGTCAATCCGGAGCAATGAGGATCACCGGAATTCCCTCGGTCGCCACCCTGCGCAGCAGGCGAGGGAGCAACTGCAGCGGAGGATAAACGTATATCAGGTGATAATGACCCCATGGGACACTGACGCCTCTGAGGCATCCGCCCAAGGATCCCTGGATCTGGCCACAAATCTCGACAACTTGCGATTGAGTCGAGAGGCCATCGGGTCCACCTCCGGCGTGCCCCACCGTTTGTGTGGCAAAGGAGTTGAAATACCTCCGGGTGCAAGGACCACTCTCCCTGGTCCAACGTCTGGCGACGCAAATAGTCCGCCAGTTCTATGCCCGGAATGTAAACGGCCGACAGAGCCGGCACGCTTCTTTTAGCCCACTTCAGGGTACGGGGGACCTCGGAAGCCGCAGCTGAGCTCCGAGTCCCCCCTTGATGGTCGACATATGCCACCACCGTGACTTTGTCCGACTGGATCCTAATGGAGCGATCCTGCAATCTCTCAGACCACGAGGAGAGGCACAGTCTGATGGCCCGTATTTGCAGAACATTGATCGGCAAACGGGCTTCGTCCGGAGTCCAAGCCCTTGGGCCAACAGGACTCCCCAGACTACACCCCAGCCCTTCAGGCTGGCGTCCGTAGTGAACACCGTCCATTGGACGGGGAGGAACGACTTCCCGGACCGAAGAGCTGGGGACCCAAACCACCATGTCAGGGACGTCCTGACCAGGTGGCTCACCTGGATCGGAAAATCCAAAGACAACGGGGAGTTGTCCCAAGGGAACAAGATCTCCTTCTGCAATGCCCTGGTGTGTGATTGGGCATACGGAACGGCCTCAAAAGAGGTCACCATGTGTCCCAGGACTCCCATGCAAAAACGGATTGACGACCATTTTTTGGGATGTCAGCATCCGCACTGCAGACTGAAGTGTCAGTAGCTTCCCCGGAGGTAGGAATACCTTTGCCTCCAAGGAGTTCAGAATCAGACCGAGATACTCCAGATCTCGAGTCGGGACCCGGACTGACTCCTGAATGTTTAGGAGCCACCCGAAGTCCCTGAGGGTCTGACTGACGATAGTCACACTGTCTTCTAATTCTGAGCCATGTCCTGCTCTGAGAAGAAGATCGTCCAGATAGCCTACGACAGCAATGCCTTGCTGTCTCAGCAAGCTAGAACCAGCACAAGCACCTTGGTGAACACCCTCGGTGCCGAGGCTAGGCCGAAAGGAAGAGCCACAAATTGATAGTGGACTTCACCGATCACAAGCGCAGATCGGAACATGCAAGTAGGCGTCCTTGATGTCCAAGGTCGCCAGAAAATCCCCTTGATGGAGTGTACTGACCACCGTGCGAATGGATTCCATTCGGAACTTTTGCACCTTCACGAAGGCATTCAGGACCTGGAGGTCCAAGATAGGCCGAACCCCGTCCTCTTTTTGGGACGACAAACGAATTCGAGTAGAATCCCTGAAACCTCTCCTGTGACGGAACCGGCACAATCACTCCGGACCTCAAACCTGAATAGGCCCCATAGGGCCGCCCGACGGGCAGGAAGGAGAGGAAGATTTGAGGGAAGAATCTGTCTGGTATTAGGAACGGAACCTATCCTGTAACCTGAGGTGATCACCTCGCACACTCACCGGTAGGAGATCCGGGAGGTCCATTGATCCGTGGACCTGCAAAGTCGTCCCCCCTACCCCAGAGTCGGGTGGGGGCAAGACTTCACGCGGAGGCGGACTAGGGAGCCGGCTTGTTCGGCATACGCACCCAGGGGCGCTCGTGTCCACCAGCCGTACCGCTGTCAGTCTGGGAGGGCCTCCCTGTTGACTGACAAAAAAAAAAACTTTTTGCTGGAAAGGAAGGACCCTGCTCACGGCGGCCTCCTTACCCTTGCTAACCTGAGGAAGAACAGTGCTTTTACCTCCCGAGACATCCTTGATGATGTCATCCAGCGCAGCACCGAAAAGCCTACCACCTTTAAATGGTAAATCCTTCATAGGCTTTTTAGAAGCTAGGTCAGCAGACCAGCATTTCAACCAGATTTGACAACGCAATACCACCGCCAAGACAGAGGCCCTGAGTTATAAGGGGCCGCGTCAAACGTGGCGTCGCCACATAAACCAGGCCCTGCACCATTTGTGGGCCAGAGCAATAGTGTCTGAAGGAATATTATGCTCCTGTACAGTTTTGGTGCAAAATTTTTTTTTGCCCATCCCGTAAGTGTTGGAGAAACAAGGGTCGCCGCTACCAAAAGCCGTAGGGCGGACCCCAACAAGGCAAACATGGCTCTACTCACCACTTCTGACCTCCTGTGAGTGGGGTCCTTAAATGCAGGAGTCCCCTCCACCGGGAGAATGGTGGCCTTGTTCAACCGGGCGACTGGAGGGTCAACTACTGGGGGAGAAGCCCACGTTTTAAGTAGGGAATCTTCAAGGGGTATCTGATAGACAAACGCCGCGGGACCATAAAAGTCTTCTGCGGCTTTTTCCCCAGACCTTATCAATGAGCTGGTCAAAGAAAGGTACATATGGAAAAAAACATTTTTAGAAGGCCCGGCCCTAAGGAACCAGAGGAGACTGTCCACCTGAGGTTCTACATCCGCAGCATTTAGCTTGCGAGTGTCCCTCACTGCATCAATGAGTTCACAAAACAAGCGCCCTGTCATTTACTGACACAGAACTGGAGTCTTCCTTGCAAGGAAAGTCCTGTTCAAAACCATCAAATATATTCAGAGCTAGGGTCCTGAGCGGTAGTGGCTAGGCCCATATCTGAATCAGCGCACACCCCCTTTATTTATTTATTTATTTTTTTATTTTATTTATTTTTTTGGGGAAAAAAAGTGGGGAGAGGGGCTTTTTTGCTCCCTTGCGCTCACACGCTGCTTCCTCCTGGTCAGATTAATGATTCCAGGACTGCCGACAACTGGTCCCTAAGGACCGCAGGTGCAGGAGCACTGCCAGTTGTCTCTAACAATGTGAAGAAACAGGTGAACCAGACTCCAATATTGCCACCCTCTGAGACCTTTTCTCCATTACAGTGAATAATACAGCCCACCCACAGGCCGTGCTGGGGCTGAGGAGGGGATACCTGGAGTACTCACCACCCCTAGGGACCGCTCGGTACCGCTGTATGAGCCGCGCCGTAGCGCTGTATGAGTCGCACTGTAGTGCGGGTGCAGCCTGAGGTGAAGAATCTGTGAGGATGTGTGTAATTCGCGCCGTTAAGCAGCGCTGCTAGAGGCCGAAAACTAAACTGAAGCGTCGCGGCTACAAGAAAATGGCCGCCGGGCACCAGTATAACTGTGTATTGAGCCCCCACAAAATGGCCACCAATGGCGCACTTTTTAAAAATAAAACACAGCGCCAATGGCGCACAGAAAAAAACACAGCAAGTCCCCCAGAACACTTCCCAAGCAAAATAACAGTCATGGAGCGGCCCCCCCAGGGCATAGTGGCCCCCCAAGCATCCCCACACAGCACAACAGCACAACAGGGTGCAGAGAGCAGCATAACAGGGGGGAGACAGGGAGAACCCCCCACACACAGAAACACAGCCAGCATGTACTCACCTTGCAGCAGGAGAGACTACTTACCCGTCCCGCAAGCACCTTGGAGAACACCCCCGGTGCCAATAGAGGGACTCACTGGCTTGTTTCAGACAGACCTATCACAGAGTCGTACTGCGTAGCTGTTGGCCCGGTCCACCGCGAAAGATACAGTAGGTACTGTTCGATCTTGAGATGACCGCGGGAGCATGAAAGCAACCCGGCCACCCCTGGAGCCATGGGGTATGTTGTGAACTGAGTCTCACGCACACAAGGCGAGGATCAGCACGCTCGATGGTCGGACATGGAAGACTACGAGGATACTAGTGTACCCAACCTGTTGCCCAGCCGACAGTTGATTGAAGGTCTCAAAAATAAAATAATAAAATTCCCAAAGGAATAAAATTTAAAAGTAAAATCTTCCAGGAGACTGGCTCCTGAGAGAGCCACGTCTTCTCCTTCTGCTAGGCAGAAAAAAACTGAGGTCTGCTAGCTGCAGGTTGGAGGGTAATGTCCGGAGGGACCGCCCCCCTGGGCGGGGCTGTTCAGCTCTGGTTTGTCCTAGAATGTTTTAACATTTAACATTCTGCCTAGGTCTTCTCCTGCAAGCAGGGACATATACCCATACGTTCAGTGATAAGAGCCGCCGTGTCGGTCCATGGATGATAAGAGAAAAACAACAGACTTAATGTCCAGATCACCAGATGAAAATAGAAGAAAGAAAGCCTTAAAGAAAAACTAATGTGGCCAACACATCTAATGATTTGTAAGCAATATAATAAATGTTTACTTTTAGGTTCAACACCTCTATAAGCTGGGTACACCAGTAAAACTTTTGCTTGAAATATTGTATTTTCTGAACATTCAATTTTCTAATGGTTAGTGATGCCAAAATCGACAAACATTTTTGACTGTAGTGACAAGAAAATTTAAAGGAACAGGTTGAACAATTTTTCAAATAAAATTCTAACTGAGTGTTGTACATATTGGAATGAACCCTTTTAATGCATCTGGGGTTCCATTCACATAGCAGGAGTGGATGCAATTTTAAAAGTGACACTAAAGGCTCAGTTTTTACGTTTTAAAAATAACAAATAAGTTAGGATCTTTCACACGGGCGGTCCGCCTGACGGACTCTGCTTTGCTCAACGGGGGATCGATCCCCACTGAGCAGGCGGATGACAGGTCCTTCTCCGCTCACTGTGCAGGGACGGACCTGTCAGAGCCACGCTCTCCTCTATGGGGAGATCGGATGAAAACGGACCGATTGCCCATTTTCATCCAATCCCATTTGCCAGACGGATGGAAAATAGGGTCTCCATCTGTCTGGATTTCACAGACAGGATCAGATCGGATAGAAGCGGGTGTCAGCGGACATGTCACCGCTGACATCTGCTGCTCCATAGGGGTGAATGGAGGCTCCGATCAGGTCCACCTGAAAAACTGACAGGTGGACCTGATTGGAAAGCCCATGTGAAAGCCAGTGTGAAAGGGGCCTTATACTTATCTGCTCTGTGCAGGGGTTTTTTACAGAGCAGCCCCAATCCTCCTCTTCTCAGGTGCCCCGCTGGCACCTTCCCCCTGCTGAGTGCTACCAGAGCAAGCCGCTTGCTCTAGGGGGCACTTGTGTATGCTCGCTCCTGAGCTGCCTCTGTGTGACCATAAGAGTGTGGCTTGGCCCCACCCCCTGCTCACTGGCTGTGGCTGACAGCAGTGGGAGCTAATGGCTCCAGCTGCTGTGTCTCAGTCAATGAGGAGGGAGAGACCCAGGAAAGCTGCTGCTCTTGTGCATATTGCTGGATCGGGCACAGGTAAGCATTTTTTTTTTTGGGGGGGGGGGGGCTACACACTTTTTAACCTAATGCATTCTTCATGCAACCTTCAGCCTTTACAACAACTTTAAGGGCTTTCAAACTAAATTAATTAACACAATGATGGCAAAATTAGGACAAACGGTTTTCAGAATTTCCATACAAACACCCGAACAAAATTCTAACCATGTGTGGCCAGCTTTAGCAAAACTGAAAAATGAATTTTCCCTGTAAAGTTTCTGCACTTATCTATGTACTCTACAGTGGAGCTGATACATAAATGTTACTGCTCTGTTGGGCTTCACAGAGCTTGGTCACAAGAAATGCAGTCTAAACTGCTACAATTTATATAGCAAGACATTGATTTTAAATACTTACATATTAAACCAACAGCAGCCGACTCAGCGCAACGCCAAGCCGGTAATAGGCCAACATGGCCCATACACACATATACAGGCAATAACATGTCCTGTCTATCTAACAGTAGCTCTACCGAACAGGTAAAACATAGAAAACCTTCCCCCCCGCTTTGCTAAGTTCCCACTCCCCTTCCCCATGAGACTTTGGATCAAACAAACTTGCCCCACCGCCCACTTCAAGCAAGGACATAGGGGAGAAGCCCCATAGCTCCTAACAGTGCCTTCTTAGTGATAGTATTCAATATAAACAAGGTGGTTCATCTCTAAAATCAGCCCCTAGATAAGTACGTTGCTTTATAATATGCCATCATAGCGTTGACTAGGCCTTTCCAGAAGCGCAAATCAGGTGCCCTCCCGGTTTGCGCCACCGCAATAAAATGGCTTTCCTCCCGTAAAACAGGAGAATGTTGAGCAAGGTCCTATAAGCCCTAGACAGGACCACATCGTCAACTAATCCTAGAAGACACACTCTGAAGCCTCGTACACACAACCGAGTTTCTCGTTGAAAAACGACAAGAAACTTGCTGGCAGAGCTTTCTTGCCGAGTAAATCGGTCGTGTGTACGCGGCTGTAGCGGGGTCCTCAAATTGATGGGATACACCTGGGCAATAGTGTGACCCAGGTGTATAATTGTGTTAGGATTCAGACCCCTTTTTGTTTCGTGGAGGATTGGAGGATGTAATATTCTCCTTTGCCTGTGGGTGGCGAGGTACCCACAGGCTTCAGGTAGAATCATCCCCTGCAGTGCTCCCTGTTTGGTCTCTTCCCGGAGATGGTATGGCTGGGGCGGGGAACCCGCCGGGCCGTTGAAGGGAGGAGATAAAAGGGGGAGACGCCCTGACCACGAGGAGGTCGTCGTCGTCTTGCGGAGAAGGAGGTCCTCGGAGGAGGAGGGTTGCGGTCCGCACCCAGGGCCCTTAGGCCTGGGTGCGAGAGATCCAGGAGTCTGGTCCAGGTGCCCATGGCCTGGTCCGGAGTCATGTTGGCGTCCATCCCAGGCACCTTTAGCCTGGGGTGAGGTACTATCGAGGAGGCCTGGGGCCCAGTACCTTCGACTGGGTCCCGCTAGGGTGGACTGTCCGAGGGTCCCTGGGCGGAGGGACTCGTACCTGAGGTGAGGAGGCCGGGGAGGTTACCCACTGGAGACCCGGAGCAGCACCAACCCGGTGACAGTGGGCCTCTGGGAACTCTCTTGGGAGGACACATCCCCCTGATAGGGGCCACAGCGCATCGAAGAGGGCTCCATTGCTGTTCATAGGGGTTGCTGGAAGAGACCCCATCTTCCTGTTCTGTAACAGCCGGATTGGCTTAGGCGCCGCTGGTCATAGTACAGTGGCATAGAACTTAAACTTTAGGAAGTGCCTCGATCTGCTCGCCCCACCGTTGGCAAGGTTATAGGTCCCAACCAGTTTGCTGCAAAAGAACTGTTTATTGTGCTTTGCGTATTGGAGTGTCAAATAAACAAGTGTTGGACCTTTCTTCGGTGTGTGAACTCCAGTTACTGGAAGCAAAGGGGAGGCTGGTGAGCTTGCAATTACAGACTCAGTGCATTCACAGAACACACCGGCCCGAGGAAACATCAGGAAGTGGCCTTCACCTCCCTACTACAATGGGGAGGACATGGGCCGTAGCGCATCTCACTCTCACAACCCAGGAACCCCTAGACATGAGTTGGCGTGTAACCGATGAAGTCGAAGAGGGAGTGAGGCCGCTACACGTGGGGGCTCGTGAGTCCGGGATAGAGTGTGTTCTAAAGATGGACTTGAGAATGTCTACATTTGAACTTTGCTGCCCAGAGGAGTTCCGAGCAGATCGGCCATATTACTGGCCAAAGTGCGTCCCTGCTCGGAGTTGTGGAAATGACCCTAACAAGGGAAAGGCCCATGCGGAGGAGCGGAAAAAGGGAGAGGTCCAGCCGTGTGACGTACTACACGTGGGGACTGTTAACGCACTGCGCCACGAGGCACCCCATGGCGACATCGTTCGTGGGCGGAGACAAGAAGAAGCCCGCGAAAATGTACAGCTCATGGGAGGAGTCTGGCCAAGTGTGGGGATACACGTGGAGACTCCGGCGCGGGGTCAGTGCATGATGGAGCAGCAGATAGTCGGGATGACCTCAAGTGCCCCGTGGATTATGGTTCCTCACCCCACGAGAATGACTTCCTTTGCTGCCCCCATCACAGACACGGGGATAAGACTTAGGCCCCGAGGGCGGTTGGCTCTGTACACTTGCAGAGACACGGAGGCCCTCGGTGTGATCTGTCCCGGCTGCTCGGGACTGGTGGTCACCCTGAAGCCATTCGGGCGATGTGAGGAGTGCAGAGAATTCCTTTTTGAGGTCGAGTCGTCCACAGCAAGGCCCCGGGCCCTTCGCCTCAACCACCTCACGGGTACCGCTACTCCGGAAGGGGAGATCAAGGCCTCTGTCGAGGTTCCCGTGCGCGCTGACCAGGGCGATGGACTGCCCAACAGAGAAAAATCCGAGGATGCTGCCTCGGTCGCCACAAGTTCTCTGCTCCCACCCCCGAAGAGGAAAGTTGGCCTAGTACAGGCATCCTATGGACGTGGTCGAGCTTCACCCCGCTGCTTGCCTGGCCTGGATGGCGCCGGTCGAGAAGGAAGTCCCGGACATCCCAGTCTACAAGGGTCAGGTGAGCCAGGGGCTGGGACTGTGGTGGTGGTTGGAGGTGTCGGGGGCCCATTGGAGGTGGAGCCCCCCGGGGAGGTTGATTCTGTGTCCACCGGAAGATATCTGCCTGCGGAGATGTATGACACCTCCGACCTAGAGTCGCTGTCTGATTGCGGAGATGATGGCGAGATAGACGAACTGTTCAGCCGCAAGGGCTGGGATAGAGTGCCACTTCTTGTTTCCCGTGCGGTACGGGATTCACCTATGTACACAGGAGACAGCACGCCTCGGGTGGAAGACCCGCAGCTTGCGAGGGAGCCTACCCCTCCACCTGTGTCCTCAGCTACTGTTACCTCACCTACTTTGGTTGTGGGGACACCCCGCGCTTCTCTGAGAGCGCCGAAAGTCATTTCCAGGGAGCTGGTAAAGGTACCTCGGCATCCGGAAGCTATTGTGCTGCCTGGAACTGGAGAGAGAGCCACTATGCCACCTTTGGCCCACTTGCAGAGACTGTTTTGCCATAAAGTAGCTCGGGAATATGGGTGGGAGTACCCGTATCTACCCCGGGACTTGCTGTATGAGGTGGAAGTCTGGAGAACAAGATGGTATGACGAGTTTGTGTGGGACAAGTTGAAGGTGCCCCATGCTCGCAGGTACCTGGAATGTGTGCCGGCAGTGTCTAAGAGGTTTGAGGACTGCAAAGCTGAATGGAAATTGGGGCGCCATATCCATGCTGACAAGATAGTCATTTGCAGAAGAGAAGGAGAAGATGTCGAGTATTCGATAGAGGCATTTGACAAACACCTGAAACCCCTGTACCTGCCGGATCCAAAGTTTTACTTATAGGAGAAAAGAACTCCTGTTTATTTCTTTTGTGCACTTGAACTTTCTGGAAGAGCCATTCCCAGACACGCAGGACTGTGCCCTGTTTTTGTTTTTGTTTGGGTTTTTCTTTTTCTCGTTGGAGACTTGGGGACTGTTGTGTTTTCGTGTTTCCCCTTTTCTTCATGTGCCAAAGGCAAGGACATTTGGGAATAGTGGCAGAGTAGGAAAAGCTGGAAGAACGAAGATTCGTTGAGTGTCATGACCGCGGCGCTGTCACCAGGTGGCAGTGTTGCGCAACAAATGTCTGAAAATGTTTCACACACACATCACCTTGCTTGTTGGAGTGAGTGGGTCTCTCGGCTGACGGGCCCACTCATCCCAAATGACACGAAATTATGTTAGGATGTTGTTTTTCTTTCCCCTGCAGGAGAATCGTCAGTCAAGATCATTGAGAGTGGGTGGCTCTTAGACAGTGTGGGAGAGGGGTTGTGATTATGCAGATGTTAAAAAGTTTTATGACATAAGTTGTTTTATATGTTCCCCATTCCCTGAGCAGGTCTTGGCACTTGGGAAAAAAAAATTTAGAGGAATTGCTTCAGGGGTTTCACTCCATGCCACCACTTTATGGGAGGTATGGGTGTGCACCTGACGCTGGGGACCAGCGTCAAATTACAGGGGGGAGTGTGTAGCGGGGTCCTCAAATTGATGGGATACACCTGGGCAATAGTGTGACCCAGGTGTATAATTGTGTTAGGATTCAGACCCCTTTTTGTTTCGTGGAGGATTGGAGGATGTAATATTCTCCTTTGCCTGTGGGTGGCGAGGTACCCACAGGCTTCAGGTAGAATCATCCCCTGCAGTGCTCCCTGTTTGGTCTCTTCCCGGAGATGGTATGGCTGGGGCGGGGAACCCGCCGGGCCGTTGAAGGGAGGAGATAAAAGGGGGAGACGCCCTGACCACGAGGAGGTCGTCGTCGTCTTGCGGAGAAGGAGGTCCTCGGAGGAGGAGGGTTGCGGTCCGCACCCAGGGCCCTTAGGCCTGGGTGCGAGAGATCCAGGAGTCTGGTCCAGGTGCCCATGGCCTGGTCCGGAGTCATGTTGGCGTCCATCCCAGGCACCTTTAGCCTGGGGTGAGGTACTATCGAGGAGGCCTGGGGCCCAGTACCTTCGACTGGGTCCCGCTAGGGTGGACTGTCCGAGGGTCCCTGGGCGGAGGGACTCGTACCTGAGGTGAGGAGGCCGGGGAGGTTACCCACTGGAGACCCGGAGCAGCACCAACCCGGTGACAGTGGGCCTCTGGGAACTCTCTTGGGAGGACACATCCCCCTGATAGGGGCCACAGCGCATCGAAGAGGGCTCCATTGCTGTTCATAGGGGTTGCTGGAAGAGACCCCATCTTCCTGTTCTGTAACAGCCGGATTGGCTTAGGCGCCGCTGGTCATAGTACAGTGGCATAGAACTTAAACTTTAGGAAGTGCCTCGATCTGCTCGCCCCACCGTTGGCAAGGTTATAGGTCCCAACCAGTTTGCTGCAAAAGAACTGTTTATTGTGCTTTGCGTATTGGAGTGTCAAATAAACAAGTGTTGGACCTTTCTTCGGTGTGTGAACTCCAGTTACTGGAAGCAAAGGGGAGGCTGGTGAGCTTGCAATTACAGACTCAGTGCATTCACAGAACACACCGGCCCGAGGAAACATCAGGAAGTGGCCTTCACCTCCCTACTACAATGGGGAGGACATGGGCCGTAGCGCATCTCACTCTCACAACCCAGGAACCCCTAGACATGAGTTGGCGTGTAACCGATGAAGTCGAAGAGGGAGTGAGGCCGCTACACGGCTATCAGGTTTCTCGTCAAGAAAACCGACAAGAATCTTGACGAAAAAAATAGAGAACCTGCTCTCTATTTTCTCGTCGAGATTCTTGTCAGCCTGTTTCTCGACGAGAAAAGTGTGTGTGTGTACACTGACCTGTCCTCCGGGAAGCCCGCGCATGCTCGAAATGACTTTGACGCATGTGCGGTAGCTTCCTAGGCATAGTTAGGGTGTAGCAAGATGGCGGTGACGGCATCGAATGTGACGAGCGCACGCTCATCGTAGTCGATGATGTCACCGCGTTCGCTCCATTCAAAGAACCGCGGGTTCTTTGAATCGAGCGTCTGTACACTCGGCCGGGACAAGTTTCTTGTCCAAGAATCTCGTCAAGAAAAACGACGTGTTTTTTCCTGACGAGATTCTCGGTCGTGTGTACGAGGCTTAACCGTCATTGGGACCGGAACCATCAGAACCTCTGAAATACAGGAGGTGACCTCCAACCAAAGTTGTTTAGCAAGACGTCTTTTTAGTGCCAATCAGGAAATGCTTTGCTTTGAATACTGTAGCACCTGAGCTTTGGGATAGAGCCCAATGTAAGGCTAATTAGCATGCCCTGTGCAGAAAAATATGTTTATAACCCAAGTACACCCAATATACCATACTAGGTTTGGAAATACACTGAAATGGTAATGTGCCAAAGGTAACGGAGGAATAAACAACCACCTTCTATTCAGGTGCAAGCAAGCTGAGTCACTGGTAACACATTCCGTGCACACAATACAAGCTATACATTAGCACACATTCTGTACAGGCACCATGCGTATTTTGTGCGGACAGTTTAAGCTGCTCCACATGCCCTCCCCCCTTTATCAGCAATCACAAGTGTAAACTCATTTATTTGACAAAGGAGGAAAAGCATCACATGTATTGGAGCTAACAAGGCAGCTTATACCTCTATTGATCCAAGTATATGACTCTGTGTGGAACTATTAAAGTGCTATTTAGCGCATGTTTCATGGGACCTGAACATTTCCTAAAGTAACAGATGTTCAGACATGTAGGAAAAAGGCACACATGTAGCGTCACCATTCCAGGACATAGCAAATATTTCCAGTTATTTTAATTCAGACACCTTTACTAGCAGGAAAGCTACAACAGGTGATCTTGCAATAATGGAATGTTTTATACGAATACTACTGTAAAATTATTTAATCGTAGAAAATAAACCAAATAGAGTTCCCTGCCCATGGATTACCAAAGTGCATTCCATTTTGTTGACCTTGCCTTAAATTTCATCTTTTTATGGCTGCTAGATGAAGGCAGTCTCCGATTGTATTGGCAGTATTTCTAAACATTTTTACTCCAAAAGGAAGCCCTTTGGAATTACGTCTATTGCCCACAGTCTGTTATCAATTATGCCGCGTACACACGATCGGTTTTACCAATGAAAACAGTCCGATGGACTTTTCTCATCGGACAAACCGATCGTGTATGGGCCCCATCGGTCTTTTTTCCCATCGTGAGAAAAAATAGAACATGTTTTAAATTTATCCGATGGGAAAAAAAACGATAGCAAATTCCGATCGTCTGTGTGGAACTCCATCGGACAAAAAACTCACGCATGCTCGGAATCAAGTCGACGCATGCTCAGAAGCATTGAACTTCATTTTTCTCGGCTTGTCGGAGTGTTTTACATCACAGCGTTTGGGACGGTCGGATTTTTGTCTGATGGTGTGTAGGCAAGACTGATGGAAGTCAGCTTCATCGGATTTCCGATGGAAAAATACATCGGATTAGAATCCATAGGAAATCCGATCGTGTGTACAGGGCTTAACAGTTAGGTATAGCTATAACAGTAAATATAATATAATAAATAAAAGGACTATGCCATACCTAAAGTATTGGGGGATAATATTTTAACAATAAAATGCTCTGAATTTAAAAATACAAAACAATTTTAAGTAATAATAACAAAAATAAAGAGAAAAGTAAGACCTCTTTTACACAAGAGGTCTGATTTGGTCGGGCTGCCCGTTTTTCAGCTGGACCTGATCGGATCCTCTATTCTCCACCATGGGCAGTCGGATGTAAATGGAATTGTGTCTGTTTACAACCAGCTTCCTCCGTCCCCCTACCAGAAAAAAAAAAAAAAAATGGAAGGGGATCCGTTCCCTTCCATCTGAACGGATCAGTATATATGGACAGTTTACATCTGATTGCCCGTAGAGCAGAGCGGGCAGTGTCAGTGTCCGACGGCTCTGCTCATCTCAGCAGGTGATCAGCGGAGGGATCGAGCCCGTGTAAAAGAGGCCTAATGCCGCGTACACACGATCGGAAATTCCGACAAGAAAAGTCAGATGTGAGCTTTTGGTTGGAAATTCCAACCGTGTGTAGGCTCCATCTGACTTTTTCTGTCGGAATTTCAGCCAAAAAAAGATTAAGAGCAGGTTCTCTATTTTTCCAACGGAAAAAGTTCTTGTCGGAATTTCCGATCGTCTGTATGCAATTCCGAGCAGAAGAGCCGAACTGCCTATTGAACGTCATTGATCTCAGCTCATCGTATATCTTGTACATCACCGCGTTCTTGACGTTCGGAATTTCAGACAAGATTTATGTGACCGTGTGTATGCAACACAAGTTTGAGCCAACATTCCGTCGGAAAAAAAATCCACAGTTTTCTTGTCGGAATTTCCAATCGTGTGTACACGGCATAACAATAATGACCAGAAAACAAACTCAGGGCAGTGGAGAAGTGTCTCCTTACATTGATGGTGAATGAGATGAATGCTACCTTAAAGCCTGGTACACACGGGCCGAATATCAACTGGTCCAACAAAAAACATCTGACATTAAGCCCATGTGTACACCAGCCTGTCTGAAAGGCCGACTTCTGTCAAACAGGCATGCTGGAAAACCAGCATCTGATCAGCATCCGCACAGTGATAGCAGCCAATGCCTGCAAACGCTGACTGTTGTGTTCTGGCGGGGGCAACAAATAGCTCTGCGGAGAGATCGATGTACTAACATCACATAGTTAGTACAGCAAGCTCCTCTTGAGTAATAGCACAAAGAACAGCCAGATACGATACTGTTCTCCTCAGTTTCCTGGGTCTCGTCACTAGGCTCCTCCCCTACATGTTACGTCACTAGGCACGTGACCGTTCTTTGCGCTATTACTCATCTGATCGCATGTGAGTGGCACTTACTATTCCTTTTGATTTCTTTGAGAGCTGTGAGATCCCCACCAACTCTGGAACGCGATTACAAAGCATTTGCACCTTTCATCTATCAGCCTATGTTTGGCATTACTTGCTGCATATCGGGACACCATTTGCAGTGATTGCTATGAGATCAGATTAGCCCGGCTGTACCTGCTTTGTGGACTATATTTATTCTCTTTACATATGGATGTTTATTTAATTTTGCACTAGCTTTTTTGCAGTATTTTTATCTTCAGGTGTGATCACTATTTATAAGTTGATTTTAGCACTACTATATCTTTCTTACTATTTTGCACAATGATTATAACACTATTACATAGTAGCTGCTTTTATATCATTTGATTATCTATATTTATTTTTTTCGCACGCAGTTGGGTTTTAATTTGCTAATTTATATCAGCGCTTTAGTCACTTTCAATCATACAAGCTCCTCTTGAGCTCCTCCGGGTTTTTTCATTCAGCCCGCTGGGTTGAACGAAAAAAAAACACTCAGTGTGTACCAGGCTTTACAGACAGCTAAAAAGATCATTAAGTGGCATGCCACTACCTCTGCCAAGTGATGTTGGCCTCAGAAATATGCAGGTACCATCAGATGGGAAATCAGTCTGCAAACACTCAAGGAACCCCAAAAAAACCCTGGAGAACCGTAGGGTTGCACAGAAGCCTGATCGAGAATGGCTTGTTTGGGAATAACACAGGCATTCATCTTTTCTGCCTCTGGGAAAATGGAATAGATGAGGCAGAGGAAACACCCAAATGCACAAATACATAGGTGGTTCCATCACAGTAGAAGCATGCAGAATAAGAAAGTTTCCATTGCTGGTCTGAATTTGAAGGTGCATGTTCCAGGATTGTCTTTCTTATTCTTCTTTTACTACTTGGCAATTTAATGACCTGGAATAAGCACTGCGCATATCAATTGTTGGGACGCGTAATGCACATACTTGTTTTGGATCAGTGACTCATGAAGCTGTAAAGCAAGGATAAGGATGACAGCCCTTGTGCTTGAAAAGTCCATAATGACAACTCTCATCTTTCTGTCTAGGGCTGCACTGATACGGGTATTGGTGTCAATACTAAGCATTTGCACATGTACATGTACTCATGCAAAAGCTCTGATACCTTTGCCTTTTCCTGTCCGAATCACGTGCGGTTTCCCACAACGCTCCTGTGTGAACCCAGGCTTGTCATAGTGACTTCAGCCTGGATTTACACAGGGGCAGAGTGGGAAAGTGCATACGATTCAGACAGAAATCGCACCGCATTCGTGTTCACAGTGCATGTGATTCTTTACAGTGCGATTTGAGCCCATTCCTTTTGTATGGCTCAAATCGCACCACAAAAGTATCGGTACTCATACGCGCCGGTAAAAATGCAATATCAGTGCAACCCTATTTCTTTCCTAAGAGATCCCCCTTAAATCTATTACCACATCAAGTTACTCAGATTCCAATAAGACCTTAGTCCCTTCTTTGCAGGGAACCAGCACACTTTCAGTACAGCTAGTTGCCATTTTATTGAATACACCTGCTCAATAACACACATAGTAAACCCATAAAAGCTAAAGTTATGTAATTGTACACAGATGTATCCTTAAAGTGGATGTAAACCCTCCATACACCCAGTGAAATGAACAGCCTCAGATGATACACTGAGATGAAAAAAATCTCCCTACATAAGTTTTACATTCATATCTGCTGTCTTCACATGTATATACTGTTTAGAAAGTTCAGATCGTGTCAGGAGATTTTCTCTTCCTGCTTAACTCAGAGTGTGATGTCTGGGCATATAGCCAAGATAGCTAAAATTGCTCATTGGAGGAAAGGCAGTACATACATTAATGTCATGAACATGGGCCAATTCATACAAAATCCTTCTGTTTGGCCCCGTTTGGAATTTCGTTTGGCTCTGTCTCCTCAGTTCCCTAATGAGACAGTCGCTGCCGCCATTTGAGAGCCTCACCCCCGCTGTCCTTTGGCAATGTCCAGTGGTGAGTATGGGGTTTTCCTTATTCAAGCCCCCCCCTGTGTCTTTACATCATACTATATACTATATCATTTCATTTTAGGTACACTACGTGCATCTACCCCTGAAGAGCGAGCCAAGCCTCGCGAAATGCGTCGGGTACACTCGATGCCTGTGTGTTTACATGATTATTGTCAGATACTTGCAACATCATTTTACTTACTTTTTATTGGTCTTGTATTTTGTATGAATTGGCCCATGTTCATGACATTAATGTATGTACTGTTTTTTACACACTGAAATTATTTCTGCAATTTTCATTGGCTCAACAGTGCTCACCTCACTCAAAGTCCCAAGGGCGAACCTTTCCTTTTTTCATGTAAATTTAGGGATGGAGGTGTGTCACTGGTGACACCAGACCTTTTCTTTCTTTTTTTTTTTCTCATTGGAGGAAAGGCACACACTCCCTCTCATCATAGGCAGAGACTCTCAGAGGTGTTTTGTAACAGGGCCAGCTCCCTGCTAATCTATTTTAGCAACCTCCCCGGACAGAAATTTCAGGCTGCTTTTATCTGATGTGTCCGAGAATTTGTCAGGAGTTATCAGGCTGATAACAGAGGAACGGTTCAGGAGAGAGCTACGGGACTTAGCTCTTTGAAGAGAGATAACAAAATACTGCAGATATATGTGCCCAGCTCAAATTTCATGAATTGGGTTTACATCCACTTTGAGGCCTCGTACACACGACCGATTTTCTCGGCAAGAACCAGCAAGAAACTTGCTGGCAGAGAGGTCTTGCCGAGTAAATCGGTCGTGTGTACGCTGCTAGCGTGTTTCTCGTCGAGAAAACCGACAAGAAACCTCGACGAGAAAATAGAGAACCTGCTCTCTATTTTCTCGTCGAGATTCTCCTCGGCGTGTTTCTCGACGAGAAAAGTGAGTGTGTGTACACTTACCTGTCCGCCCGGAAGCCCGCGCATGTTCGAAATGAATTTGACGCATGCGCGGTAGCTTCCTAGGCATACGTAGGGTGTACCAAGATGGCGGCGACGGCATCGAATGTGACGAGCGCATGCTCGACGTAGTCGATGACGTCACCGCGTACACTCCTTTCAAAGAACCGCGGGTTCTTTGAAACGAGCGTGTGTACACTCGGCCGGGACAAGTTTCTTGTCCAAGAATCTCGTCGAAAAAAACGACATGTTTTTCTCAACGAGAATCTCGGCCGTGTGTACGAGGCCTCAGGCTCCATACACACTGAAGCTGATAAACTGCAGTTTATTGGCGTTTTTTTAAAAAGCCCATTAACTGCACTCTATGTTAGCCTATGTGTTCATGTACACATAGCGTTTTTAAGCGTTAATGAGCAGTGGAGTTAATGGGCTTTTTTCTGAACGCAAGAAATTCGCCTTCAAAGTGCTGTTTTTCGTCAGGAAAAAACGCAAAAAATTGCATAACGCTGAAAAACGCTAATAAACGCTCAAAAACGCTGGGCGCCAGCGTTTTTTGATCCATTGAAAAAAAAAAGCTAAAAAACGCTACACTGAAAAACGCTAATAAACGCTAGTAAAAAACGCTGATAAAAGCTATATTTTAAAGCAGCTTTTTCTGCCAGAAATCTGGCGTTCAAAACGACCGTTTTTGAGCTTCTGTGTACATGGAGCCTTAAGCTGAACGTCAAGATATCTTTCTTCCAGTACAACCTCCCTCTCCCCATATACAACTGCAATAAAAAAAAACGACCTAACAATTAATCTCCTATTGCTGCTGGAGGTCACTGGATTTCCTTGTAAATTCTGGGGGGATCACTTAGTGGGGTCTGTGTGATGGAAACATGCCAGCACTTCTATACTTGAGCTACAAGGGGGCAGTAACATGACCAGCTGCCCTGTTAATGAGGATGGAGCAGCTGCGAGCGGTCATTACTGCAGGAAATCACTACTCATCTGTGCTATGAAGGGGAACAGCAATATTATTGATCCCGTGAAAAAAGAGGGGGGTTCAGGATTGAGGTAAAGCAAGCATATTACTTTGCTGTTAGGGTGTTAATCAGAGTGGCGTTCAGCATTTATTTTGAATATTATTCTTTTAGTATTAGTACTGTGTCCAATAGTTCAAGCACAATGTGTGACATTCACAGCTCCCCTACCTGAATTGTCATTGTTCTTTTGAAGTAGTGTTTATAACCTTTAAAAAAAATGGCTACAGCCTGACTGATAATCCAACGGCGTGCAAATTACTGTCCACTTTTCCCTACATTTTTGCCAGCAACAAGCATCCGGCTTCTTTTATAGCATTAGCTATCTCAGCCTGTCTCCCTCTCTGTGTTACAATCTAGAAACTTTGCAGTTTCTATTAAAATTGCTAGGATATTGTTAATGAAGATATACTGTAAATGCATCTCAGGGTCAGGATGAAGCCTCCCAGCTATGTTTATCCCGCTAATTACTATAATAGCAATTTCAATAACGTAACTACTTCATACTTGGCTTGTTAGCTGGGTTACCGAGTACCTAAGATGGATAAACATTTTTATACCATATAGTTTTTCCATCTTTATAATGTTTAATTGTTGTCCTATGTGAGACAATGGGGTTGATTTACTAAAGGCAAATCCACTCTGCACTACAAGTGCACTTGGAAGTGCAGTCGCTGTTAATATGAGGGGTAAATCTGAAATGAGGGGAAGCTCTGCTGATTTTATTATCCAATCATGTACAAGCAAAAATGCTGTTATTTATTTTCCTTGCATGTCTCCCTCGGATCTACAGCGACTGCACTTCCAAGTGCACTTGTAGTGCAAAGTGGATTTGTCTTTAGTAAATAAACCCCAATGAGTAGTTTTGTAATTAATGTATTGTGTGCAGTGGCACTGTATGGATATGGATTTTTGGGGAGGTCAGTTTATACGGATCGAACAAATGTGATTTTTCTATTAATTGTTTATATTTAGGCTTTTACTTTTAGGGACATTTTGAGGCTTCTCTGCACACACAGAAAAAGGTACCTACATTTTTTTTATAAATACAATGCCATCATCCATAAATAGAAAGTAAAGGGACAATGTGAATTAAACAGTGTGTGTTTATTATCACTTTAATGCCGCGTACACACGACCGTTTTTAATGTCATTAAAAAAAAAAAAGTATTTTTCTCGACGTGATCCTTCTCAAGCCTGCCTTGCCTACACACTATCGTGAAAAAAAAAGCGCGGTGACGTTCAACACATACGACGGCACTATAAAGGGGAAGTTCCATTCAGATGGCGCCACCCTTTGGGCTGCTTTTGCTGATCCTCGTGCTGGTAAAGTTTGTTGAGAGACGATTCGCGCTTTTCAGCCTTGTGCTCTTCAGTCAGTTAGAGAATGTGCTATCTCCATTACGAACGCTAGTTTTACCAGAACGAGCGCTCCCATCTCATAACTTGCTTCTGAGCATGCACATTTTTTTCACGTCGTTAAAGCCTACACACGGACGTTTTTCATGACGAGAAAAACGACGACGTGAAAAACGACGAGAAAAATTAGAGCATGTTCCAAATTTTTCACGTCGTGAAAAATGCTCAGGAGCCCACACACGATCATTTTTAATGACCAAAAAAAAAAAAATCTCATCATGAAAAACGGTCGTGTGTACGTGGCATTAGGGAACATTTGTCAGTTCACAGCCTTCATAGTTGAACTCCCTACTTAGACTGCATTGGGCAGGAATTTTTATTGTCGGTCTTAAAGTGTATGTCAGGACAAAATAACATAAAATATATTTTGAGTACATTTCTCCAAACCATGCATATCTAAGCATACTTTGTTCCTTTAAAAAATCCTGCAAATATAGAAAAAAAATGCGTTGACCTGCAAGAAATTCAAAGTATTTTTAGCCCGTTGTTAGCCTTGCCTCCTGGACTACAGAACTCTGCCTATCCATTAGCCTCTCTGTCCCACTCCACATGTATACATTGATTTCTTTCCCAGCAATACATTGCTGCTGCCTTGACTCCTAATGCCACGTACACACGAAAATTTTTCTCTTTTCAGCATTTTTCCAGACGAGAAAAACATCAAGAATCACGACGAGAAAAATTAGAACATGCTCTAATTTTTCTCATCGTGATTCACGGCATTTTTTTCCGCGGCAGATTTCCCATAGGGAAACACTGCCAGGGAGCCTACACACGGTCGTTTTTCACGACCAAAAGAAAAAATGTAATGAAAACCGGCTGTGTGTAGGGGACCAAGCCGCTCCTCGTTTTTCATGTCGATTTACTCGGCGGTGTTTTCACCGTCGAGAAAATCGATCGTGTGTACACGGCATAAGAGTCTTCCCACACTTGGTGTGTAGAGAAAAAGCCTCTTGGGGGATACAGTTCTGGGGGGCGTGACTATTTAAAAAAAACTGACCTCTGAGCATGACCATGCAAAACAATTATAAGCCTTGTAATGGCAAAATAAACATTCTTTGGAGATTGGATAAAAGATAAAAATGTACAATTAAAAGACATTATGAAAGGAAAAGCACAATTCAGGGATTGAGGCACAAAATGGGAATATTTTTGATAGATGAGCGGCAGCACTATCAGTTAAAACACTTTGTAGGAACCTGACCACAGCCAATAAGATCAATGGAAGATTTACTTCCATTTGAATGGGTGGTACCAAAACATTACATTTCCCAGATATATGAGATACTTACTACAATGGTTGAGCCAAAAGTTCTGCCATATCTGGAAAGATGGGAAAGCGAATTTGGAATATCCCTGAATGAACAACAGAAAGAAAAAATACTGAGACCAGCATATGGTACGGCATTTGATATAAACACAATAGAAATGAATTATAAATACCTGGCTATAAACTAGAAAAATCACCATTGTGCTGGAGGTTGTAAGATAAGAGGAGGAACAATGGCACATTTAGGCCTCATGCACACAGGACGTTTATTTAACTCTCCTAGAAGCCTGCAGAAAAAATGCCTGACGCTTGTTATGCCGCGTACACACGACCGTTATTCATGTCATGGATAAAAAATTCTCGACATGATTTTTCGTGTTTCCACTCAAGCCTGCCCTGCATACACACGTTCATGAAAAAAAAAACGCTCTAGCAAAGCGTGGTGACGTACGACGGCACTATAAAGGGGTAGTTCCATTCGAATGGCGCCATCCTTTGGGACGCTTTTGCTGATCCTCGTGTTAATAAAGTTTGGTGAGAGACGATTTGCGCTTTTCAGTTTTCATGCTTTTCAGTCCATTACAGCGTGATGAATGTGCTATCACCATTATGAACGCTAGTTTTACCAGAACGAGCGCTCCCATCTCATACTTGATTCTGAGCATGCGCTTTTTTTTTCCCCTCGTAAAAGCATACACACGACCGTTTTTCATGACGTTAAAAAGAACGACGTGAAAAACAACGAGAAAAAATAGAGCAGGTTCTAAAAAATTTTCGGCCATTTTTCTCGTCGAGGAAAATGCTCTGTAGCATACACACGACCGTTTTTCACGACCATTTTTAAAAATTGCATTTTTCTCGTCATGAAAAACGGTTGTGTGTACGCGGCAAAAGGCCTCTTGCACACTGCAGCTTGAAAAAGCTCAGTACAGCTTATTTTTTTACTGTGCTAAAATAAAGCCCATTTATTGTAATGTGCCTATGCACACAGGTGCGTAAACAAGCGCTGTGCATTCTTCAGTAAACATTTTTTTATAGAAAAATATGTATTTTTGTTCAGTAATTTACGTCTAATGCGTGCAAATGCCCATTTTACATATTGTGCAGAACAAAAACGCGAGAATACGTTTTCGTGCATGCGTGCGAACGCATATGCGCAAAAATGCACGCAAATACATACAAAAAAAAAGCCAGAAAACGTAGATGCTCAAATAGGAGTATCATGTGCTAATTCATTTCATTGGCCAGAATAAATAATTCATTCTGGTCATTGAAATTAATTAATGCTCAAGCACTAATGTTTAACAGCTTTTAGAAGCTGTTAGTAGCTTCAAACGTTTTTTCTGCCCAAACTCTGCTGCTCCTAAATGCACTGACACTCGTTTTTTTTCCCTGCCTTTAACAGCCTCTAAAAGCTCCTGCCATTAAACACTGCTAAAAAACGTCAGACACCTCTAGAAGCAGCTGTAAAAACGTCCAGTGTGCATGAGGCCTAATAGTGGAAGTGTCCAAAAATACAGAATTTTTGGCAGGAGGTCATACAACAGATACAGGAGATTGCGGGAGTGGAAATTCCTAAAGATCCATGGTCTTATTTATTTCATAACATGAAGTTTACGATAAAGCCATACAAGAATATGGTCATACCTCATCTAATAAATGCAGCAAAAGGGTTGATTCCAAGATTTTGGATGGTACTAGTGTACCCTACAGTGATTGGGTTAAAAGGGTAGAGTATATTTATAATATGGAAGAAATGGGAAAATTTGCAAAAATATTGAGAGGGTGGATTGAGTTAACCCTCCTTCACGCCTAAGCTAAGTTAAAATCCGTATTTAAATTACTTAGAACCCCCAAACATTATATATACTTTTTTTAGTAGAGACCCTAGAGAATAAAATGGCGATTGTTGCAATATTTTGTGTCACACAGTATTTGTGCAGCAGTCTTTCAAACGCATTTTTTTTGTAAAAAATAAAATTTCATGAATTAAAAAAAACACAACAGTAAAGTTAGCCCAAATTTTTTGAATAATGTAAAAGATGATGTTACGCTGAGTAAATAGATACCCAACATGTCATGCTTTAAAATTGCGCACACTTGTGAAATGGAGACAAACTACGGTACCTAAAAATCTCAATAGGCGATGCTTTAAAAATTTCGACAGGTTAAAAGTTTAGAGTTACAGAGGAGGTCTTCTGCTAGAATTATTGCTCTTGCGCTAACGATCGTGGCGATACCTCACATGTGTGGTTTGAACACTGTTTACATTTGCGGTCGCGACTTATGTATGCATTCGCTTCGAGTACGGAGGGATGTGGCACTTTAAACATTTTTTTTTATAAATATATATATACTGTCTTTAAAAAAAAAACATTCGGATCACTTTTATTGTTGTCAGAAGGAATGTAAACATCCCTTGTGACAGTAACAGGCAGTGACAGGTACTCTTTATGGATGGATCTGGGGTCCCTCCTTTGCACTTAAAAGCATTCAAAAGTTTGGCTGTTTTGAATACTTAAAATTTTTAAAATTTGGCACCTTTAAGTCTTCTGTAAACCGGAAGTGATGTCATGACATCACTTCCGGTTTACTAGATCCGAGACCCGTTCGAAGCGGGTCTCCGACCAAACGGTGGACGTACCAGCTGATCGCTTGGGCCTCCCGCTGGGACTTGGGATAACAGCCGAGCGGCTTCTTAGCTGCATTGGTTGTTATCCCGAGAAAGCCAACCGCCGGCTCTAAAAAACAGTAATGAGGTGATGCCTCACCCCGGTACAACCCCTTCAAGCCGAGGCCGCGTATTTGCGTACGGTCGGCATGAAGGGGTTAAGGAAGTATACTGAACTGGTGGAAGTATAAATGAGGAAGAAAGGAGATAGCGAAAAGGGGAGGAAGAGAGCAAAAAATAATGCTGGGACATGATCTAGGGGGGGAGTTGGAGAGTTTGTAGATACACTTAGGTAATACCTGGACTTACCCTTTGGAGCTTTTGCACACGGGCACCGGAGCCTGTGCAGTGTAAATACTGGCATTTTTCCTATGCCCAGGTGCTGCATTGACATATACATCGGTACTCACGTAAATACGATTAAGCATACACCTGTATGCTATACGTTATGTGTTTACATAAGTAGCACCATAGTGAGATTCATGTCTATGGGCAGCTGTATACAGCACCTGGACTGCCCATAAGGGGGGGGGGGGGTTGGGGGGGCTGGGATTTACGTTGCACAGGCTTAAGTACCCATGCGCAGGAGCCCTAATAAAATGCAATTGAGACTGTGGTCATGGTATTGCTGATCCATACTGTTACTGCACTACATCCCATATACAGAGATATTGTAAAAAAAAAGAATATTTCTTGTCCTGGCCACTTCCCTATAAAAATTGCATTTTGCGTTCCTAGACTACAAGTCCTTGTACCTTGACATTTTTTTTACTACAGCTCACTGCAGTTTTCCCAGAAGGAAGTCTGTTGATGTGGGACATAAAAAAAAACTGTACTGACAGCCTGTCCTTGATAATCTCAAGACTGTTGATCAGCCTCCACTAAACTGAGATGACCATATATTCAGGTACATGCAAGCAACACTTTGCTTCTAAAATGTCGCCTGGTCGTCGATTTTGTTTAATGTTATTGACACCAACCTTGCCGACCAGCACAGTCGCACTAAATCACGTCAGCCGAGTCAATCTAAACCTAAGCATGAGATGCTTCTTAAGCCAAGAGCTTCCTGGTGGGTCATTTGTGGCTGCAAAATCAATAGGCTCTGCTGCTTGTACTGTCAGTTTCATACACAAATAAATAATATTGTACGCCTTTATTGGTTATTGCAATAAATGAGCCTATTTAAACCTGCAACTATTCCCTTCATGCAAAACCAGCACTCACGAGCCTCCAGCTTGTGGCAGATAGGATCAGCAAGTACTAGGCCTATTTTGTTTTCTGACTCTCCAGGGAAAAGCAGAGGAGAAGAACAAGAGCACTGAGCTCAGGCTGGGTCTGCTGGTCTCCCTGATGGCTGGAGGCCAGGTGGTCTTCTCAGTATTAACGTAAGAGTAACTGAGGCCTGGCATTCTGTGTTTTCCCAAAGGAAGTGCCCTGGGGATGGAAATCTAAAACCCAGGATTTTCTGAACCCGTGCAGTATAACTGGAGCCATCTGGTGATCCTATTAATTATAACTTGCTCTGAGCCTTTGATTGGCACAGCCGGACGGGAGCTTAGTCCATGCTCTGGCTACACGGAAGGGGTTAATGTGACGAAGTCAACTTCAAGTGCCATTAACTAATCTAGGTAATGTGCAAATAATGGTGCTTAATGAAAGTGGTCTGTGTCACTTTCTCTGAGTGCCTTATTACATAAAGAATGATGCGGTGTCCTTGGGCAAGCAAATGTTCAATTTGCAGTGTCGGTTTGCTGGTCTTCCCACTTTTATTTACCTGTAAGGACAGGAAATTATCCATGAAAATCAATTCCTTGCTATGTCTTGACAAAATGCTCCTTGTGTTTGGAAGGTATACACTAAGGAACCCTAGAGGAAGTGGTTTTAGCTGCAAAATAATGTAGAGAAATGACTCTAAAGGATAAATTCACTAAGAAAGATGAGTAATATTAACTCAATTTGTTTTTGTCCTCCAAAAAATATTCCGTTTACAGACTACTCAGGTTTGGCATCGTAAAAGGGGCATTTGACCATGCTTTTTTCTCATGAATCATTTTATCTCACAATGCTTTATTTTATCACCACTTCAAAAAGTAGCTATAGACACCTCACTAAAACACACAATTTTTTTTTTTAACAGAGAGTTTTTATTA
This sequence comes from Rana muscosa, assembly GCA_029206835.1. NCBI lineage: Eukaryota > Metazoa > Chordata > Amphibia > Anura > Ranidae > Rana > Rana muscosa. The sequence goes on from CM055117.1 coordinate 271,877,267, forward strand.
GACAAATCAGCATTACAATACAACCAGTAAATAGCACATCCTCCAATGCAGAGCAAACAAACAGGATAATGCGTCACATCCGGGGGAACACACCCCTCTCACTCGTTGCTAAATGCAAATAATCAACAATCATTGGCCCAAACCCGGTCGTGCCTAAAACGACTCTAGTTCACCCCTCCCCGGCCACACAACAACCCTGAGTAGCAGTAAAGTCCAGGGACCAAGAGGGGCAGGGGGGGGAAGCCATCCCCAACAACAGCCCATTCAGTTACACCCAGGGGGGAGTTCCAAGTCAGAGCGAGTGGTCTGCCATGAAGACCAAATTTTGTCGAACTTCGCGGGGCACTGTCTACTCTCATAAGTCAATTTATATAGAGAAAGTACTGAGTCGACTGAGCGCTGCCAGGCGGCGCATGTGGGGGGGTCCTCAGATTTCCACTTGAGCAGGATTTCCCTCCTAGCATAAAATAGTGAGAAGGTCAGGCAGAGTTTACAATATCTATCCCCTTCCACGTCCTCCATATGATTCAGCAGTAGGATCTTGGGGTCAGTCGGCACATTTAAGCCAGTCACGTCCGTCAGTCTGGAAGCCACATCCACCCAATAGGGCTGGAGTTTCGGACACGACCAGACCATGTGCCAAAACGTACCTATCTCCTGCCTGCATCTCTGACAATTAGGATCTCGCTGCGGGTAAATACGAGCCAGCCTCTGCGGGGTGTAGTAGGCTCTGTGGAGAAATTTAAATTGTATAAACCTATCCTTTGCAGCTATCATAACAGGGATATAAGATGCGAGGCAATCCCTCCACTCCTCCTCGTCCAGTGAGGGAATATCAGCCCTCCATTCCTCCCACAGCTTAGTAAGCTTGGCATCAAACTGTACAGTGAGGTACAGGTAGAGGGACGAGAGGGGGCGGTCCATGAGGGCGGAGGATAAGAGTCGCTCAATAGAGTCTGACTCCAGGGTTATAGGCTCTGGGAATTGGGCCTCAAAAGCATGTCTCAGCTGCCAGTACCTAAATTGGAAAGAGACCGGCAGGAGATACGCCTGCCTGAGTTCCTGGAAAGGCATAATCGTACCCGCTTTCACTATATGTTTCAGAGTAACGATTCCCTTTTTCACCCACAGGGATGGATCTGGGATACTATTCATGTGAGGCAGCATAGGGTTAGCCCACAAGGGCATATGTGGGGATACCAAGTTGGGTCGCCGGTACATTAGTCGAGCCTCCTGCCAGACCTTAACTGTGGTCCGCATGAGGGTCGTCATACAGGGGCTGGCCCTGAGGCCACGAAACGGTAGATTGCTCAAGGCCGCATAAGAGCCCACAATAGCCGCCTCAAGTGTGACCGCCGGATTCTGTCTAGGCTGGGAGAAGCACCATCTCACCGTAACCAGGACAGCTGCCCAGTAGTAAAGCAAAAAATTAGGGAGCGCCAGTCCACCTCCGGACAAAGACAAATATAAGGTCTTCCTCGCCACCCGGGGGGGTCTCCCAGCCCAGACAAAAGAGATCAGCAGGGTGTCCAACCTCCGGAAGAAAGACCTAGGGATATACGAGGGGGTATTGCGAAAGAAGTACAGGAATTTCGGGAGAAAGACCATCTTCAAAAGGTTGACTCTACCCACTGGCGTCAGAGGGAGGGAGCGCCACACCGCGCACCTGGCCACTAGTTGGGTCATGAGTGGTTGTATGTTTTTGCCGACGTAGTCACCAATCTGACTGCCAACCTTGATGCCCAGGTATGTAAACTCGTCCACCCATCTGAGCCGCGTTCGTGTCGTGGGACGCGGGGCCGAGGGACATAGGGGAAATAAGACCGATTTGTCCCAGTTGATGCGAATACCGGAGTAGCCCCCAAATTGATCAATCAGATCTAAAGCCACCTGCAGGGATGAAGAGGCGTCCGCCAGGTATAGCAGGGCATCATCCGCATACAGAGACAGCTTTTCTTCAATTGGACCTATTTTCAATCCCCGGACCCTCGTCTCAGCTCTCAACAGGATGGCCAGTGGTTCCATAGCAAGGGCAAATAAACCCGGGGAGAGGGGGCACCCCTGTCTCGTGCCGCGACCCAAGGGGAAGACGTCTGATAGACAGCCGTTGGTCCGAATTCTAGCAGATGGGGAGCTATATAACATGCGTACCCATTTCAGGAAGCCTGGCCCAAACCCGAAGCTGTCGAGCACCCCCCAGAGGTAGCCCCACTCTACAGAGTCGAAGGCCTTCTCTGCGTCAAGTGAGGCCACCACTCCCGTCGACCCCTCACCAGCCCCATCAATGTGGGTGAGGAGGCGTCTAATGTTAATATCCGTTCCCCTACCCGGCATAAAGCCTGTTTGATCCGAGTGTACCAGGGCAGTAATGACAGAGTTCAGTCTTGTTGCCAAGATCTTGGCCAGGATCTTCGCATCAACGTTCAGCAACGAGATAGGGCGATACGAGGAACAGAGGGAAGGGTCCTTCCCCGGCTTCGGGATCACCACTATGACCGCCTCACCCATGGAAACAGGGAGCTCTCCCTGCTGCGCGGACACCGCGAATAGGGAATGTAGTCTGGGCACTAGTTCGTCTGCATAGTGTTTGTAGAACTCTACAGGAATTCCATCAGGCCCGGGCGTCTTGCCAGATTGCATAGATTTAAGGGCCCGCTGGATCTCCTGCACCGTGACAGGGGCGTCAAGTCGCTCACGGTAGGTCGCCGTAAGGACCGGAATGTCAATGTCTCCCAAATACTTCACCAGATCCTCATCACCATAATCCACCCTTGACTCATAGAGTGCACGGTAGAAGTCAGCAAAGCACTGATTAATACCCCCCGGAGAGCTTACCAGCTCCCCCGTGGGGCCCGTAATATGGGAGACACTAACCCCCCCCTCCTGCTCCCTGGAAAGCCAAGCCAGCATCCTACCCGACCTCTCCCCCTGTTCGAAAATCCTATGGGACTGAGCAAGTAGCTTTTTTTGGGTAAGTGAGGTACGGATACCAAGGACCTCCCCCGTCAGGAGCTGCAGGTGGGCATAGTGTTGGGGGTCACGGGTCCTAATAAAGGTCTCCTCTGCACTGGCAGCCTCCCTTTCCGCCCTCACTAAGTCTGCGCTGCGTTCCCTACGAACTCTGGCAATAATGGTCTGGTAGTGTCCTCTCGTGGAGGCTTTAAAGGCATCCCATACTATCCCGGTCCCCGCCGTGCCCTCATTGTCCGCCCAATAACCGGTCAATTCAGTTTGGAACTGGTCGTCCACAGAGGTGTCTGAGATCCAAAACCTGGACAGTCTCCACAGGCGAACAGGATGGCCCCTAGAGAAATCCAGCGCCAGAAGCAATGGTGCGTGATCCGAGATCCCCCTAGGCAAGATCCTCACATCTGTAACCCTTTGCAGGACCGGTCTGCCCGCATACCCCAGGTCTATGCGGGAGAACGTCCTGTGGGAGGCCGAGTGGCAGGTGTAGGCCAAGTCCCGAGGATGTTTCCACCTCCACACGTCCGTCAGTCCATAGACATCAGCCCATTCAGCCAACCCAGAGTAGTGTCGACCTCCAGGCGTCAGGCGATCCATATCTGGATCGGGGACCAAGTTAAAATCCCCCAAAAACACAGTATTATCAGAGGTGAACTCGGCCACCCTGCTCGTTATGTGGTTCAGTAGCAACAGGGAGGCTGGCGGGGGAAGATATAGACCCACTATGGTCCAGGTCAGCGAATGAATCACGGCATGGATTATGACGTATCTACCATCAGGATCGAGAATCAGGTCCAGGAGCCGGAACGGGAGGGACTTTAACACAAGTATACTGACCCCTCTAGAGAAACTAGAATAGGTAGAGTGATAGTGGTGGCCCACCCATGGCTTTTTAAGTGAGAGAATTCTACTCCCCATGAGGTGCGTTTCCTGTAGGACACAGATATGCGGGTTATAAGACTTAATAAATTGGAACACCAGGGAGCGTTTGGTCGGGGAATTCAACCCCCTGGTGTTCCACGATAGGATATTAACTGCTGACATGGACCGTCAGATTAATAGGGGGGTCAGGATGACACTGCATGACTCCCGGACCTGACCCCCAGACCCAGGATGTACACATCTGGAAACAGAGCAATGCTGAAGTATCAACGTTTTGAATGTAAAGCAAAAACATAATGAAAACAAAAACAACAAAAAGAAAAAAACAGATCAGAACAAGAAAAATAGCCCCAGAAGGGCAACAAACCCCACCCCCACCCCACCCAACCCCCTAAAACTGAGGAGGGTATCCATCCCAAACAATAACAGCTCGCCGGCTGCAAAGGGGGTTCCGTGCAAGAGGCGAACTCAGCCCCCCAGATAAATTCTGGGGGGGGCCGAGCAACTGTCTGAGCGACTCTCTAAGTGCGAGACTTCCGCTGGTAATGCAACAAGCTGTAAGGGACAGGAGTTCAGGAGGATGGAAGCGGACAGGAACGCGTCCCAGCAGTACAGTCGATCCAGTGACAAGGGAGTAAACGTGGTATGGTCCCCAGTGCCACATGGGGGGGATAAAAAGACCCAAAAAAGGGGGAAAAAGGAGTGTTCTCCTGATCACGTCAGGGGCGCCAACTTGGGTTCCCACATCGGCGGGGGCCAGCCGTCACCATCGGAGCCTCACACATCAAGGAGATTAGCCGGACACAACAGGTGCAACAACAGGTGTGAGAGCTCCGTCCAGGGGGCTAGTCCGCCGGCCCCACCGATCTAGGCAAATTCAAAACAAGGGTGGTATCAAATAGTACATACCATGCGTCCAATCAGCGGGCCCGCGGCAGCGACTCCAACCAGACAGACACCTCCCTGGGATTAGTGAAGAAGCGGGTCGTCTCCCCGTCCTGTACTCTCAGACGGGCCGGGAAAAGGATGCTGTAACAGATATTGCGCGCCCTCAGATTCACCTTGACCTGGTCGAACGACTTCCTGAGCTTCTGTGTTTCTACCGAATAATCGGGGAAGACCATCAGCTTGACGTTCTGGAATCGTAGGTCGCCCACGAGCCTGGAGGCACGGAGAACTTCGTCCCGATCCCGGAAGTTGAGCAGGCGGAGGATGAAGGTTCGCGGCGGGGTTCCAGGAGGTCCCGGCTTAGGAGGAATGCGGTGCGCCCTTTCCACCACATATTGGGGCGACATGCGAGCCTCGGGGAGGAGGGTACGCAGCATACCCTCTATAAAGCCTATAGGGTCACTCCCCTCTACCCCCTCGGGTAGACCGACAATGCGGAGGTTGTTGCGCCGGTTTCTGTTTTCGGCGTCCTCGGCTCTGTATTCAAGGGCCTTGACTTTGGTTTGGAGATTGCGGAGCGCTGCGCCCTGTTCTGCGACCACATCTTCAGTGTTACTAACTCTCTGCTCGGTCTCCGCCACCCTGGTCCTAAGCTTGTCCATGTCCTGGCGGATAAGGCCTACGTCCATCTGGACGGCCTCTATTTTTGTGGTTAAGGTGGACTGGCATGTGGCAATGGCCGCCATGACTTCCGCCAGCCAGGGCGGTCGGGCTTCAGCCGAGTCCATGGGGCCTATCTGTGAGGCCTTGTGGGAGTTCCGAGTGGTACGGCTTTGCACCGGGAGATCAGCGGGCGTTGGAGGGGGGTCCGGTAACGGTTGAGAAGTTAGTTTCCTGCCCCCTTTGTTGGACCTTGCACCCGAGCTCCGGCGCCGCATTCAGGGTGCTCACCGTGCCCTGAAAATATAGTTGGCGGCTTTAGGGGTTCCCCCGTGTTCCCCCCGGAGAGTCACAAGAGGAGAAAGGGGGGGGGGAGAGGGGCCCGGTTGGACCGCCAGGAAAGGCCCCGGCTGCGGCCTAGCAGGTCGAGCGGGCCCGGACGCAGGACCGATGGATGGATGGATGGGTCAGGAGTCAGTGTGTCCACCTCTGTCCAGCCGCCCACAGCCCGCGCCAGCCCACCTCTCTCATGTGCAGGGGGCCGCAGCACTCCTCCGCTCCGCTCCGGAGCTCCGATGTCCTCCAGGAAAGTCCGCGGCTGCGGCCTAGCAGCGCGAGCGGGCCCAGATGCAGGATGGACGGGGAAGCGAGCAGCAACCGATGCGTCCCCCACCACCTCCGCCGCCCACAGCCGCCGCCAGTGCACCAATCCGGATTGCAGGGGGTCTCAGCGCAGCTCTGGCCCGATCCGGACCCCCGAACGCCGCCAGGAAAGACCGCGGCCGCGGCCTAGTCACATGCGGAGGAGCCGGAATTCGCCTGTGGAGGGGCTAGCAGCCGTCAGGAGGACTGCCTCGTTTCCCTCTCTACTGCGCCCCACTCCCCCAGTCAGCAGGGGTGGATGAATCGGCCTCTAACTGCCCAGGATCCGGGTAAGAAGCAGAAAGCAGCGGAGCCCTCAGTAAAAGCAGCCGCTCACAGCGCCATCTTGGCCACGCCCCCTAAAACACACAATTAGTGGTAGCCTAAAGCTAACAATGTTTTATTCTATTTTAATTATATATTGTAGATACAAAAAAATCTTCATGTATTATGCTTTCGTGAATTTTTAACCTAAAGTGTTTCCCCTATTCTCAAATACTGTGTAATATACAATAAAATGGTCCTATATGCAATATATGCTGAGCATTCAATGAGAATCAGCCATGTTCTTGTTCAAAGCCAGCCATAAATGGTTTGAATCCTGGCCGGTTCAGCAGGAACCGGCTGAGATTCTAACCATTTATGGGCAGACTGAATGTACCCAAGTTGACCAATCGATCACCTGGCTAACTTTCTTGCTACTGTATATATGCAAGGGCACTATATGTGAATATAGTCAGTTAAAATATACCCTCTCAGATAGTCTTTACCATGAAGACCTCAATGGCATTCCTAGGGCAGGTGCTCACCATATGCAGCAACGATCAGCAATTACAATATAGGAGATAAAGTAATCATATAACAGCACAGAATATGTACTATATCATCCCAACGGGCACCTGTCACTGATACAACATAGTCATGATTTAGATCCTAAGGCTGCTTTCACACTGAAAGCATCCGGGCATCAGCGGTAAAACGCCGCTATTTTTAGTGGCGCTTTACCGTTGGTTTTGCTGCGCTTTTCGGCCGCTAGCGGGACGCTTTTAACCCCCGCTAGCGACCGAAAAAGGGTTAAAAGCGCCCGCAAAGCGCCGCTGTATCTGCGCTTTGCCGGCGATTCGGCAGCGCTGCCCATTGATTTCAATGCGCAGGGGCGCTACAAAGAAGCTGCTTGCAGGACTTTTCCTGACGCCCTGCCAACGCAGCGCCCCAGTGTGAAAGCACTCGGGCTTTCACACTGAGATTGCAGCTGAGGCTTTTTTCAGGCGCTTTACAGGCGCTATTTTTAGCGCTAAAGCGCCTGAAAAACGCCTCCAGTGTGAAAGGGGTTTAAGAGATGTACAAAATCACTTTCAGATACTTACCCAACTTTTGGCTACCCATACAGAATGTAGGCCAGGATGGTCAATATTCCCTGAGTAGGGTAAGACATGCCATCATCTAGTGGTGTCCTCAAATTACCATTTTACAGTTTGTGACTGCAGCTTAAAGCGGAGGTTCACCCAAAAGTGAACCTCCGCTTTCGGAACCCTCCCCCCCTCCGGTGTCACATTTGGCACCTTTCAGGGGGAGGGGGTGCAGATACCTGTATAAAACAGGTATTTGCACCACTATTTGCACCACTTCCAGGTATAGTCCCGCCCCTTCGCGTCACCCCTCGTTGTGTTCTGGGAAACACTCGGCTCCCAGAACACAAACGGGGACCAGTGAGGACGGCGCAGCGCGACTCACGCATGTGCCGTAGGGAACCAGGCAGTGAAGCAGCAGCGCTTCACTTCTCAATTCCAATTGCAAAGGGGCAAGTAAATGGTGCAGATGTTAAATTTTGATGATTTTCTCTGCATTGCTGTATGTGTTAAAATGAATAGACTGAATAAAATCAACTAGATAAGCATAGAAATTACACTGCATAAACCAGTAGCAAATGATAGCTCATACATTCATGCACTGGACGCAGAGATTGTACCCAGCTCATGAGATCTTTGGACCATGTCTCTGACTTTTTTTTAACACGGTCCCACCTACAGTACTCACATCAGTATGTGGTTGATTTACTAAAGGCAAATAGACTGTGCACTTTGCAAGTGCTGTTGCTTCAGAGCTTAGTAAATGTTTGTTTTATTATTTTCCTTGCATGTGATTGAGTATTCTTTGGAAAGTGAAGCTTTACCTAATTTACAAAGCTCTGAAACAACTGCACTTGCAAAGTGCACAGTCTATTTACCTTTAGTAAATCAAAACCAAGGAGTTCCTTCTACAGCAATAATATCTACTCTGCATAACAATCCCTTAGGAATGCTGAGCTGCTTGACCACTCACATGCAAGGAGGAGGATCGGTAGTGCTGAGGATATAGGTCCATTGGTTTTATTCTGTAGAACTGTGTACTTTTATCTTTATCTAGCCCTGGAAAGTACAGGCTGTCTTAAATTCTGTGCAAGCTTTAAAATGATAAATTCTGCTTCATAGCATAGTTGTTTTGTGCATAGGAAGCTGATACTGGTACAGAGGCAGCAAAATATGTATTAATTGTGAATAAAACTTCATGACTGATGTCCCCTATGGGAAACAACCCAAGCTAATGGATGATGAAAGACAAGGATCGTTGATGCTTTATCTGATCATTAAAGGCTTACCTGCAAACCTAGCAGCAAATTCTAATCCCCACAGCACATTTACACTGGCATAGTTTTATTCCTCCATTTATGGAGGTAAATTATGATGCCAAGGCATTACAGAAAGGGTCCTGCTTGTGTGACTATTCGCTGAGCAAACTGGATCATAGGGCAACCCTTCCTATTATTCATGATTTGTGAACTGGCAGTGCCCGGTAAACAGCCAGCTGGATGCCCACAATGACCTCAAGCCTAGGACTCAGTGGACAAAGTGCACCTTGACTTTAGGGGAAAAGCAGCAGAAATATCCACCATTTGGTAAAAAGACGTTCGTACATTTCAAGTGTCCACATATCAGCAGGTGTTGTTCTTTTCCTTTCTTTATCATTACAGGTACCGGTACTTATATAGAGCACTGTAAATTTGTGCAGCGCTTCACATATATCCACTTCATGACTGCACTATAGCTGAAAGACAGCTACAATGCAGCTCTCTCAGTCTGGGAGGGCGTCCATGGGCATCCTCCCAGAACCACGGCCCCCGCACCCCCTGGAGCGTGCGGCAGGTGCACTCTGTGACCGATTTGTCCTTGGGTCACAGCTGATCACAGATCGTGGTAAAGGGCCAATCACAGCAGCCCATTACCATGTAATCAGCTGTGTCCAATCACAAATGATCACATGTAAACAGACTTGCCAGTTATCAGCAGTCCTTTCCTCCCGCTCTGTCACAGCGTGAGGAAAGTAGAGCCGGTAAGTGGCAATTCTGACAGGGCACATTTACACTGATAAACGGGGCACTGATCATCAGTGTCTTGATTATAAGTGCAGCCCCATCACTGCCAATCAGTGCTGCCTATCAGTACCCATCAGTGGCGCCTCATCAGTGCCCATCAGTGCAGCTCATCAGTGCCCATCAGGGCAGCTTATCAGTGCCCATCAGTGCAGCTTACCAGTGCCCATTAGTACAACTTACCAGTGCCCATCAGTGCAGCTTATCAGTGCCCATCAGTGCAGCTTATCAGTGCCCATCAGTGCAGTTTATTAGTGCCCATCAGTGCAGCTTACCAGTGCCCATCAGTGCAGCTTACCAGTGCCCAACAGTGGCACCTCATCAGTGCAGCTTTTCAGTGCCCATCAGTGCAGCTTACCAGTGCCCATCAGTGCAGCTTACCAGTGTCCATCAGTGCTGCCTCATCAATGCCCATCAGTGAAGAAGAAAAATGACTTACCGTATTTGCAAAACTATATAACAGAAACTAAGATTTTTTTTTTTTTCTTTCAAACTTTTCAGTCTTTTTTTTCATTTGTTTAGCAAAAACTAAAAACCCAGTGGTGATTAAATACTCTATTCGAATGAAAGAAAATGCTAAAAATGTAATATACTGTAAGTATAGTGTTGCATAATTGCACAATTGTCATTCAAAGTGTGACAGCGCTGAAAGCTGAAAATTGGTCTGAGCAGGAAGAGGGTGAAAGTGCCCGGTATTGAAGTGGTTAAATTGTACATTCACATCACTCCCTGCCCTCAAGGTGATTGAGGGTGAAAGTGCCCGGTATTGAAGTGGTTAAATTGTACATTCACATCACTCCCTGCCCTCAAAGTTACAGTCTAAGGTCCCTAACTCACATTCATACATACAGCAGTAGTGTCTTAGAATAATTTTTTTAACAATCCCTATTATACTGTCACAGCTCCTCAAACAAATTGCATAGAAATGATTTGAAAATGGCTAAATGACAATTGAGGGGTACAGTGGCCATAAAGGCCTGAATGTTTACACATACACAGCATATGGGAAGCAGAAGATGGAATGGACATAATCACCTTAGAGCCAGATTTATTAATAAACCTCTTTGAAATCATTAACCATGTCCTTTGGCATAGGCGCAAATTTATAGCATGTTTTTCTTTGTTTGAAATGATTTTCTCCGAGAAGTGGCTTGCTTAGTGACCTTTGATCTTCAGCCACCACTAGCTTGTAAGCATCTAAAATGTTTGGAGTTTTGTATGCAATGATGTTTCGACACCAGAAAGACAACACATGGAATCAATCACTGGCTGGGGTGACATGTCCTCAAGGCGTTACAGCTCTATTAATCTCTGGAATAAGGCTGAATGTGCCCCTTGTGTGCCCTGGTTAATATTCCTGCCAGTGTCATCCTAGGTAATTCAGCACACAACCCCAGAGGAAAGACTTAAAATGAGAGAAAGCTCCCATGGATTAAACCTCGGAATTGGTAATTAACCAGCCATCTCTGAATGTGCCATTGTTAGTTATCAAGCCACTGGTCTAAAGTCTACAACACAACAGATCCGCAGAAGGCCACTTCATTTTTACAGCTCTTCTCTTTTCTCAACAAGCGCACAATTGTCATTGTATTTGAGGTGGGGAAAACATACTTGTCACAATAGCTTGGCTGCTCTCTGCTTTACTTTCTGCTAGATTAGATCTAAAATGCCTAATTAGCCAATAATGGGTATGGGACTGAAGCTGACTCACCCACTTCATTCATTTCTATGTGAGTATTAAACTGGATGCAATAGGTGCATCTGTCTGTCTGTCTGTGTGGTAGTAACTACCGTCACCGCCCGCCTGTACAATCAGTTTAAAATCTGTCAGATATGGTCATCCATATAATTTCCAGACCTGTTTGGTCCGAATTGGGTCATACATGCATACATACAGTCAGGGCCACCATCAGGAATTTTGGGGCCCCTGACACAGCTTCAGGCATGGGCCCCCTGGAGCAGAGGAGAACCGGGGGGGGGGGGTGCTGCCGCCGCAAATTGAGAGGCGGGGGGGCGGCCACGAATTGAGAGGCGGGGGGGTGCTGCTGCCGCGAATTGTTGAGGTCGGGGGGGACTTTGGGTGCTGACGAACAAAGAAAGAACAAGGAGGGGGGGGGGGGTTGCCATCCGGCGGCCTGGGGACCTCTGGGCCCCTTACAAAAAATTTTTTTATAAAAAAAAAGGGTGTTGCCATACGGGACCCTGGGGACCTCTGGGCCCCTTACAAAAAAAAATAAAAACTTATTTTTATAAAAAATACATAAAAAAAGGGGGCTACCATCTGGGGCCCTGGGGACCTCCGGGCCCCTTACAAAATAATAAAAAAAAATTATAAAAAAAGGGGGGGTTGCCATCCGGGGTCCTGGGGACCTCCGGGCCTCTGGGGACCTCTGGGCCCCTTACAAAAAATAAATAAAATAAAAAATATTTTTTTAATAAAAAAATACATAAAAAAGGGGGGTTGCCTCCGGGCCCCTTACAGGTGTACTGCCCCCTGATGGCGGCCCAGCATACAGTACATACTAGGACCAATTTGAACAGGAGCCAAATAACCTGCCTTGCAATTTAGGAGCAAGCCACTGTACCTAGAGCAGTGATGGCGAACCTTGGCACCCCAGATGTTTTGGAACTACATTTCCCATGATGCTCCACTACACTGCAGAGTGCAAGAGCATTATGACCTAGAGCAATGATGGTGAACCTTGGCACCCCAGATGTAACTCCAAGAGTCTTTTAAAACTATCAATACTTCCTGCTGACACCACCGATAGGGCGATAAGGATGTGGAACTCCCTTGCACAAACAGTGAAAAGCCCCCTCCGCAGCTTAAAGCGTAGTTCCACCCAAAAATAGAACTTCCGCTTTTCGGAATCCTCCCCCCTCCAGTGTCACATTTGGCACCTTTCAGGGGGGAGGAGGGAGCAGATACCTGTCTAATACAGGTAGTTGCTCCCACTTCCGGGCATAGATCGCTGCAGTATCCGGCTTATCATATTTCCTCTCAAGTGTCTTTTCTCCAGGTAGAATACATTTAGTGATTGTAGTTGTTGCTCGTAATTGAGGTCCTCCAGTCCCATTATTAATTTTATTGCCCTTATCTGGACTCTCTCCAGTTCCAGCACATTCATTCTGAAGACTGGTGACCAGAACTGGACGGAATACTCCAGATGCGGTATCTCTGGAGTTAATTCTGGACTTTGAACGACTGTAGAGAAGAGGAGACTGCAGATAAACAGGTACACTACGTAGGAGGATTTGTTTCATCTCTGTGTATCACCTGAGGATAATCACTTCACTAGGTATATGTAAGGCTGGCCACACACAGTTTGACTCTCGGACGCCTCAGCAAGAACCGGTCGAGATTTGAACCATTAACCTCCCTGGCGGTATGATTCTTTCTGGAATTATGTACCAAAAGCGGTACAATTATTTTGCATGAAAATTTGGTGTTATGTATTATAGGCCTGCGATTCTTAGTAATTACTTACTTAAACCTGAGCAAACCAGAGTCTAGTAAACATCCCGGGTATGATAAATATGAAACACAAAATTATAAATTATAATATAATAAATAACTATAAATAATTATAAAAAATAGTAATCTAATTATAATAAAAATTATTCAATAATGTAATCAAATCAAAAACACTGAAATTTGCTCAGTTGCAGAATTGTCGCTGTCATTAGATTTAGTGTTTGATGACGAATTTCCCCAGAAATCACTATCGCTCAATTCTGCGAGTGATTCTAATTTATTATCGCTGCTTTCTAGTTGGTCTAAAAACACTTTTGACATAAAGGGACACTTTTTGGTTGCTATGGACAATCCCCAGTTTCCAGGCAGAAAGAACGATTTTTATTATATAAAAGTGCATGCAGGACACTGGACAGACCACTAGGGACCAAGGGGGTGTGTAATTATTACATACAGTACTGTAATCAGTAAGATTACAGTATACTGTATGTATACTATGTGTTTACCTTTTTGAATTTGCCGCCCAGTTCCGCTCCCATGCGCCGCTGCGGCTCGCAGGGAACGGAACTAGGAAGTCAGATGGGGTCGAAAGTGCCGACACTCGCCGGAGATCTCGCTGGCGATCACAGCAGAGGACATCATCGCTGGATCGCCAGGAGAAGGTAGGGAAACTCCGCTGCGAGCTCTGCAATGTCTACCCCGAGCGTGACTCGGGGTTACCGATCCTAGCATAAAAAAACAACCCAGAGTCACGCTCGGGATTACCGCTAGGGAGGTTAATGGACAGGCTGAAGGTACCAAGTTGATCGATCGATCTACTTGGGTACAACTAGACTGCTTGATTCTCTTGCAATTATCGATCAGCCGCTAGCGATAATCGCTGTCTTCTCCCGGTGGGGACGGCCTCCCCACCACAGTTGGCAGTAGACAATTGCTTGGCAGGGGGGATTCCCTGTCAGCGCTGTCTGTGTTGTTTGGGGAATCGTGAGAATTTCTATCCTGCAACCAGAAATTTGCATCATGTATGGCCAGCCTAAGGGTTTACAGCCACTTTAATCCCAGTAGCTCCCAGGTTTTTTTCTCTCCCCTCTCTTCTTCTCCCCTGCAGCTACGCCGGATCCACACTTTGTTAAGTATGAAAATCCACTATTTAATTACCTTTGGGTCTGCAGCAAAATACCTCTCACGAGTGGATCCTTCAGCTCCGTTGTCTAGGTACACCAGTGTATTCAGGAATAAGGTCAATGTCCACACACGAGTAAAACCTAATCAGCAAGGCTTTATTATTTTTGTTACTTTTGAGTCAACTTGAAGAAGGCGAAGGCAGGAAAGTTGAAGATGTAGGGGAAGGTTCAGGCACGCAACACTTAGATCCCAAATATATACACACTCGTCGCCACTCAAGCCTGAGTGGGTATTGCTCATCCGGATAGTCGCTATAAGAGCAGTCCTAGCAGCCGGGATGGAGCACGGATGTCAGAGATGATGGATCCCCCTTTAGGCAGGCCTCCAGGCCTCTCCCCGAGACAGCAGTACCGTCGCTATCTCCGCCAGGATTGATCTTCCCCTGGAACTCCTTTCCTAAAGATGGGCCCTCTTTACAAACGGGCAGCCTGGGATCCTTCTCCGAAGCGTAGGCCCTTGTTAGGAGAGCTGGGCTTACGATGCAGCAGCAGAGCCTCGGGCTAAAGGTGCCCGAGGCCTAAACACACCCGCGCACCTCGTGCCATGTGGGCCATGAGGCACGATCACTGGACCAGAGGTCCCCCTGAACACCATGGGGTCCCCCTGGAATCGCCTCACGCCAAATGGCGTCTGCCCTTTTTGTACCCTCTCCCAGCATGCGCAGCGGGTAGACCACGCCCACTGCATGGCTGCCGAGAGGACACCCAAGGTGCTGTGATACCCCCGTGATCCAGCCTGTGCCAGCGGTGACAGTGCCACCTGCAGGCAAAGGAGAATAACACTGCCGGGCAGAATCACACCCAGAGCAGAGCAAACAATTTGAACTATAATTGGTCTGAGCCCAACTACTGGCTCAGACTGCCCCTAAATTTCCATATAGCGCCCCCAAATATTGGGGGGGGCTACACACATATATATATATATATATAGCCAACTTTAGTCACAATAAAGCAGTACTAAACCCAAAACCAAACATTTATTATATAACCACTTACCAATTCTTTGATGTAATGTCTGCATTTGTTTTCTTTTTTAGGCTCCTTTATTTTCACCTGGTGATCTTGCCAGTAAGTCTGTTGTTTTTCAAAAGAACACGTTCTCCTGCAAATATAACAGTTTAGATTGTTGAGACAAACCATTTACCACTGACAGGGGTGCTTACAATAATCAGCTTTTATTTATTTATGCATGTAAAACTTTTATCCCAAAAGAAAAAAAAAAACTGTTGCTGTAACTTCTTGTGTGTATGAGCTGGAGTTTGGATTAAATGTGTTAGTGCATGTAAATCTGCTAATACATCTAACATTCCCCTTCGCCCCCAAGACTGATAATGCTGCCGTCCAAAGGTGCCCGTGTTCTCCTCCATCCAGAGTGTAAGCACTGTAATACAGGAGTGTTACTGGCCAGATCACCAGGTGAAAACAGAGGGGGGAAAAAGTCTAAAATAAAAGAAAACTTATGCAGCGACCACATCTAATGATTGGTAAGCTGCAATATATTACAATTTTGGTTTAGGGGTTTAATACCACTTGAATTGTTTCCTGATAATTGGATACCTCTTTGGCAAACATCCTATTGGAGTGCTATGGAGACCACTACATTATTAAATAAAAACCTAGCGTGACTTGCTGTTGACATCAGAAAATGACGCCGGAATTTATACTTAAGCTGTGCTCCCAGCATCAGTTTTATTGAGGACATTTAACCGCAGGACTTCCTGCATTTTTCTAAAGAAATGTGTTTCAAATGATAACTCCTTCTACTGTGGGAACAACTAAGTTTATCCTTTCACTTCACCAGGGTTAAAAAAAAGACTGAGTGTCAGACATTCATTTGTCACTTACAATACGTTTCATTTGTCACTCACACCTGTGAGCCTGTGCATGGCGAGCACATCAACAAGATCCCTATTATGTTGCCCCCCACAGCTTGGTATACTTATCTTCCCTTACTTAAGCCGACCATAGATGGTTCAAATCTCAGGACCGGCCAAGATTCAAACCACCTATGGGCAGACTGATTGTACCCTAGTGGATCCATCGGTCGACTTGAGTACAACCAGCATGTCGGATTTTTATGATGCGATTATTGCCAGGGGCTATAGCCACTAGCAATGATCACTATGTTTTCCCGGCACATAGTGCCCCCCCCCCCCCAGCCAGGAGAACACAATAGCTCTGAGTGAAAGATTCCCCCATCAGCACAGTCATCTGCATCATCTATGGCCTGCCTTAAGCTACAAAAGTGAGTAAAAGGCCTGTGTTAAAGCAGAATTTTACCCAGAACAACTTGATAAAAAATTGTGTTCCTCAGCAAGGAACATACATTCCACATTAATAATCATGCTACCAACATTGTTGTGTGCTGTAAATTGCCCCCAGAATTGCTTCTGTTTCTTCTTGCTGGATGCTGCCATTTAGTTGAAGCCCAGAGCCCCTGAACAGCAGTAAATCATAAACAAGAACTAAACCCATTGATTTAACGATTTCAAAAAACAGTTAGGCCCCTTTCACACGATCCGTGTCCGTGTGCGGGCTCCGCTTTGCTCAGCGGGGATCGCTCCGTCGATCCCCGCTGAGCAGGCAGATGACAGGTCTATCTCCGCACACTGTGCAGGGACCGACCTGTCAGAGCGCCTCTCTCCACTATGGGGGATAGGATGACGACGGACCGTAGAGTCCGTTGTCATCCGATCCGATCCACAGATGGATGGAAAAGTAGGGTTTTCCTCCGTCACACTTTGGCGGATCGGAACGGGTCAGATGTCAGTGGACATGTCATGCTGACATCCGTGGTTCCATAGGGGTACACGGAGCCAGTGGCGTCACTAGGGTTGGTGTCACCCGGTGCGAAAAAAAATGGTGTCACCCCCCAACAACTATAGTACCCCCTCAGTACAGACCCCCCTCCACTAACTACAGACCCCACTCGCACAGTATAGATCCCCTCCCTCAGTACAAACCCGCTCCACTAAGTACAGACTCCCCGCCATCAATATAGACCCGCCTCCCTCAGTATGAACCTCCCCCTCAGTACAGACACCCCCACCTCAGTGCAGACCGCTCCATCAGTACAGACACCCCCAGCTCAGTGCAGACCCCCTCAGTTACAGACACCCCCCTCAGTTACAGACACCCCCCTCAGTACAGACACCCCCCTCAGTACAGACACCCCCCTCAGTAACAGACACCCCCTCGTACAGACCCCCCTCAGTTACAGACCCCCCCTCAGTTACAGACCCCCCCTCAGTACAGACACCCCCTCAGTTACAGACCCCCCCTCAGTACAGACACCCCCTCAGTACAGACACCCCCTCAGTTACAGACACCCCCCTCAGTACAGACACCCCCCTCAGTACAGACACCTCCCTCAGTTACAGACCCCCCCTCAGTTACAGACACCCCCTCAGTTACAGACACCCCCCTCAGTTACAGACACCCCCCTCAGTACAGACACCCCCCTCAGTACAGACACCCCCTCAGTTACAGCCCCCCCTGGTGCAAACTCCCCCTAGTGCAGAACCCAGCAGTACAGACACCCCCTCCCCCCATCAGTAAACATGCCCCCCTTACCTTACAGACCTCAGAACAGAGCGGCAGATACACACAGCGGTGTGTCTCTCAAGCGCGGGCTCCTCCTCCTCTGTGGATGTAAACAGAGAGGAGGCAGAGGGGGCGGCGGCTTCCTTCCGCTCCGCTGAGGGACACAGCCGCAGCATGAGCCTAAGGCACAGGGCAGCGGGCGATGTCAGTGTGGTGCCCCTGCGCTACCCATGGGTGTCACCCCTCTGGTGGGTGTCACCCGGGTGCGGCCCGCCCCCCCGCACCTGGCTAGCAACGCTAGTGCACGGAGCATCCGTTCAGGTCCGCCTAAAAAACTGACAGGCGAACCTGAACGGACCGTCCGTGTGAAAGAGCCCTTACATTCCTGGAATGCCGGGATTGCTAACTGTCACAACTGTCTTAATTTTCTGACTAAGGTTCCACTTTAAGCCAGCCATACACAGAATTACATTTTTACTGGTTCCTTATGAATCAACCAAAATTCAAGCCATGGGTGGCCTTGTCAGCCCATTCTCACTCAAAATCCTTTGATCTGAAAATCGAAGGAGCCAACAAAAAATTGACAGCTCAACAGCAGCTACATCCAATCAGAAGCAGCCACTGTTCAGGGATTCTGATAGTCATGGTTGCCATCTGTCAGAATACCATAGCTAGCAGGGAAGAGATTGGTCCATTCACACTGTTTTACATTGATAAGGGGTATCAAAAGATTTCTATTGTTCAGCCCATGGGAATGAACGAGAGAAATCTTACTGTATGGCTTATTTAGTTTTCAAGTTGCAACCTATGTGACAATACTGGCTGCCTGTGCGGATAAATACAAGCGCTGTCACATGGAGGAAGCGAAGTGAGTCACGTGTTCGGCCATATCTGGAAGTACCAGGCTTCCTTGGCTTAAAAAAAGGGAAAGGTAATCCAGCATTAAAGTAAACCAGTCATTTTTCACTCGCAAAGCATAAGTTTACTTTAAAGCAAAGGTCCGCCAATTTTTTTTTTTTTTAAAGTCAGCAGCTACAAATACTGCAGATGCTGACTTTTAAAATAAGGACACTTACCTGTCCTAGGCGCCCGCGATGTCGGCACCTGAAGCCGATCGATCCCTCGGCTCTCTGATGCTGCCGCCGCCATCTTTGGTAAGGGAATCAGGAAGTGAAGCCCTGCGCTGCGCGATGCCACTGGCCCCTGCTGTCTTCTGGGACCTGTGCGTCTCCCAGAACACAGCGGGGGGGGGGGGGGAGTGGCATAGATACCCGCGGGTGGCTCGGGTATCTATGCCCGGAAGTGGGAGCAAAATACCTGTATTACACAGGTATCTGCTCCCCCCTACCCCCTGAAAGGTGTCAAATGTGACACCGGAGGGGGGGAGGGTTCTAGAAAGCGGAAGTTCAATTTTTGGGTGGAACGTCGCTTTAAGATATGAATATGTCTTTATATTGAAAGAGGCTACATGCTTCCTTAACTGGTAAGCATAATACTCAATAAACACAATGGCCCAACTACAAGATTTTACACAATAAGGTATTTTATGTTGATGTCTGTGGCATAGAATGCTAAATAATTTGCCTGTGGCCACTAGAATCTGGCATCGCGGATGCTTTCAAGTCATGCACTACGTCAATAAGTGGTTTTAGGGCATTTGCAGGCAAGCAAGCCAGCGCGCAGCCTGGAAAGAGAACAGATTGCATTTTAGGTATATCAATTAATTAGCAACCACACATGAAAAAAAAAAAAATGCATTCAAATATGGTTTCTGTATGCTGCTCAGATATTTTTAGTGCGCAGGCTTGTTGGGATTTCATGAACATATGCTGGGAAAGCACCAGGATGATACAGGATATAGCAAGTAAAAAAAAAAGTTAATGCAATAGAATGGCGCTCAGAGCAATGACGTGCATTTATCCATAGAAAGAAATCAGTTTTTAATACCCCATCTCCTCTAGAATGCATTAGAGCTGACTTCTAGGTTGTTGCTTTGTGGTACAGTATCTTGTTTGAACCAAAAACTCTATGGTATCAAATGCTCCACTGACCAGCACTCACAAATTTTTAACAGTGAAATACAAAATCTTGTATAATATACAGTATAATGTACAGTCGTGAGAGGAAGGCTACATGGCCCCAGTGCATGTGGCCCTCTTAAACTAAAGCCAGCCAAAGATGGTTTGAATCTTGACCAGTTCAGCAGGGACCATCCAAGAATCAATACATCTATGGATGGGCTGATTGTATCCAAGTCGATTCATCAATCAACCCCCCACCTCGGCCAGGAGAACACAATAGCTCCATGGTCAGTGCTGATGGGGGAATCAAGCGATTCTCTTTTCTGCAACCCGTGATAGCAGGAAAGAGAATATCATAATCTATGGCTCCCCTCCCCCATCTAATACAAGAACCTTACAACGTATGTTCGGAGATCCTAATTTCAATGCATATAAGCCCACTAGAGGCTCCTACATCAGATAACAGCATAAAGCGACATGAATGAATGAAAGGAAAATGAATTATTCTCTACAGAATGTAATGTGAGCATACAACTGGTCGATAAAAAGGGGGAGCAGCCATGGTTGGGTCCCCCATAAATCAAGGGCACAGAAGAAGCTGCCCCTCTGCCCACTCTGTACTTAAACCCCAGCTAAATACAAAAGTGAAATGTCTTGGTCTTTACTACAGGGGACTCCTGCAGGCATAAGCACATGTATGAAATTTCCAAAGTAACAACTTAAAGCGGAAATATACTTA
This sequence comes from Rana muscosa, assembly GCA_029206835.1. NCBI lineage: Eukaryota > Metazoa > Chordata > Amphibia > Anura > Ranidae > Rana > Rana muscosa. The sequence continues at coordinate 271,897,677 of CM055117.1, forward strand.
CCATCACTCCAGCACTGCGCTATCCCGAAGCTCCCCATTGGCATCTTCCATTTTAATTGGCCGTGGTGATATCACTCCTGTGTATGCACAGGAGTTAGTCAGCTCAGCATTCCCTAAATTGTGCACTGAGCTGTTTACGGTGGCAAAGCAGGTACGAAACTTAGTATAGAGACATAGCATGTCTCTTCTGCATTAAAAATTCTGCCTCTTCCCCAACTTTTTTTTTTCACTTTAAGTTCCACTTTAACCACTTCCTGCCTGCACTATAGCTGGAAGATGGCTACAGCATGGTCGTCCGATACTTAGAGGGCATCCTTGGATGTCCTCCCAGAACCACACCCCCTACCTGCCCCCTGGGGCACACATCTGGCACGCTCTGTGATTATTGTGTCCTTCAGACACAGCTGATCACAGATCGGTGTAAAGGGTCAATCACAGTGGCTTTACTATGTGATCAGTTGTGCCCAATCACATCTGATCATATGTAAACAAACTTGACGGTTATCGACATTCCTTTCCCCATGTGCTTTCACAGTGTGAGGAGAGCCAGTAACCAGCAAGTGTGACAGGGGACATTTACACTGATAATCAGGGCACTGATCATTAGTGTCCTTATTATCAGTGCAACCCCAACAGTGTCAATCAGTGCTGCCTATTAGTGCCCATCAGTGTAGCCTATCAGTGCCCATCAGTGCTGCCTCATCAGTGCAGCCTATCCGTGCCCATCGGTGCAACCTCATCAGCGCACATCAGTGAAGGAGGAAAGAAAAGGATTTTTGTACTTATCGTAAAATCCATTTCTCTGAGTTCATTGACGGACATATCGCCCACTACAGGAGTAGGACACTAGGCAGAAAAAAGACTTGGCTAGGCCTATGGGCAGTCCTAGCTGGTATACATCCCCCTCTCTGCTATAGGCCTTCAGTTTAGTAACAAGCAGTGTCAGAAGTATTAAAACTCCATAGAGGGGTGGGTGCTGTGTCCGTCAATGAACTCAGAGAAATGGATTTTACGGTAAGTACAAAAAGCCTATTTTCTCTTTCGTTCATTGACGGACCCAGCACTCCATATTCAGAACCATAGGGATGTCCCCAAGTAGTGCCAAACATGAGGGGTGGGACAACCAAAAAAATCCCAAGACTAAACACAGGAACTAACCAGGTAACAGGAGCTCAACAAAAAACAACTGGAGCCCAATCTGAACAATACACCCCCAAAGAGCATAAAGCTCTAGCAGACATTCCGGGTATGATAAAGTTCAAAAAATAAAATCATAAATTATAATATAATAAATAACTATAAAATATTTATAACAAATAATAATAATAATAAGTGTTTTTCAGTGTTTGATGATGAATTTCCCCACAAATCGCTATCGCTCAATTCTACGAGTGATTCTAATTTATTATCGCTGTTTTCTAGCTGGTCTAAAACCACTTGACGTAAAAGGGACACTTTTTGGTTGCTATGGACAATCTCCAAATTCCAGGCAGAAAACAGTTTTTATTATATAAAAGTGCATGCAGGACACTGGGCAGACCACTATGGACAATGGGGGTGTGTAATTATTTTATACAGTACTGTAATCTGTAAGATTACAGTATACTGTATGTGTACTGTGTTTTAACTTTTTTGAATTTGGCGCCGATCTCCGTCCCCGTGCGTCGTAACGTCGCAGGCAACGGAGCTCGGCGGCACTCGGCAGTGTGTGAATCGAGCAAGGAGACAGCTCGATCACACAGCGGAGAGGCATCGCAGGATCCAGGGGACAATGTAAGTAACTCTGCCTGGATTACTGCGATGCAATCCCGAGTCTGGCTCGGGGTTACCGCTTTTGGTGCTGGAATTTCACCCCGAGCCAGACTCGGGAATACCGCCAGGGAGGTTAATAGAATAGGCCTGAGTCACTGTCAGTTTGATCCATCTAGAAATGATCACAGAAGAAGCAGACAGCCATTTTCTTGGTCCATCTGTGATCACAAATAGTGAGTCTGACCTCTGAAAAGACACTGTGACTGCCAGATACACCCGAAATCGATCGAACCACATCCAAGGCATGCAACGCAGATTCCTTGGGATGAGTGGGCCTGGGACACAGAGAAGGCAACACAATTTCTTAATTCAAATGGAAGTCAGAGACCACTTTAGGTAGGAACGACGGGCGTGGACAAAGAACCATCTTAGCTTTGTGGACCACCATAAACGGGGTACTACAAGATAATGCTGCCCATTCTGACACCCTGCGAGCAGAGATGATAGCTACCAAAAAAGCTACCTTCTGAGACAGCGTAAGCAGGGGAATCTCCCATATATTTTCAAAAGGAGGCTTTTGTAGAACTGAGATCACCTAGTTCAAATCCCTTGGCGGTAAAGTGGAGTCAGGTATCGAACCCCTTGAATAAAAGTATGCGCCAATGAATGCGTGGACAGGGGTTGCTGAAAGAAAACCGCCAAGGCAGATACCTGGCCCTTGATTGTACTCAAGGCCAACTTCAGCTCAACACCTTGTTGAAGGAAGGTCCAAATCCGAGCCACCGACAAGGAACGAGGGTGAACACCGATCGACTCACACCACAAAATGTACACTTTCCACATATGGTGGTAAATCTTTCTAGAGATAGACTTCCGAGCCTTCAGCAGTGTTGGGATAAGATATCCAGGCAAACCTCTATCCTTCAGCACCTAGCTTTCAACTGCGGTCAAAGCCAGCGACTGTAAAGCAGGATGGAGAATCGACCCTTGGGACAGCAGGTCCTCCCTGAGAGGAGAGAGCCTCCAAGGGACGTCCGTGACCAATCGCACCATGACGGCATACCAAGCCCGGCGAGGCCAGTCCAGAGCCACCAGAATGACCGGAATCCCCTCGGCCTCCATCCTGCACAGGGGCCACGGAAGAAGCTTGAGAGGAGGGAAGGCATAAATCAGACGATACTGGCCCCAAGGGGCCACAAGAGCATCTCTGGCATCTGCCAGAGGATCCCGCGACCCTGCCACAAACCTCGGTACCTTTCTGTTGAGCCGAAATGCCAACAGATCCACCTCGGGGGTGCCCCACCGCAGACATATCAGATGAAACACGTTCGCATGAAGGGACCACTCCCCTTAGTCTACCGCCTGCTAACTGAGATAGTCCACCTGCCAGTTCCACTCCTGGAATTTGTATGGCGGAGAGGGCCGGAATGAAGTATTCTGCCCACTGGAGAATGCCGGCTACTGCTAGAGCCGCTAACACACTTTTTGTTCCGGAATTTAGTCCCAGGACACCTCCTCACCCGGGCATCCATAGTGACCGCCGTCCAAAGGGAGAAAAGATTTGCCCTGCCGAAGAGCCGGAGAGCAAAGCCACCAGACCAAGGAACCCGTGGTTTCACGGCTCAGCCAGATCTGATTGTCCAGATACTTTGAAAACTTGTCCCATGTTACCAGAATCTCCCTTAAGAGGGATCTCATATGGAACTGTGCAAACGGGACCGCCACGAAGGTAGACACCATCAGGCCCAGCACCCGCATGCAAGACTGGAGGGAGGACCACCTACTGGACAGTAATAGATGAAACGCAGCATGCAACTTCTGGAGTTTGTCCAGAAGAAGGAACACTCTGACCAGAGCTGAATCCAGAGTCAGACCCAGATAATCCAATTTTCTGGATGGAATCAGAGCAGACTTCTGGTAGTTTAGAAGCCAACCAAACTTCTTCAGGGTCTGTATAGTGATCTCCACGTCGTCCATCAAGGCAGAAAAGGCCTCCGCTCGCAGGAGGAGGATGTCCAGGTAGCCCAGTACCGCAATCCCCCTCTGACGTAGCAATGCCAGAACTGGGGCCAACACTTTTGTGAAGACCCGAGGAGCCAAGGCGAGAGCAAAGGGTAACGCCACAAACTGATAGTGTTCCTCTCCCACAGAAAAGCTGAGGAAACGCTGATGTCGTGCACATATTGGATTGTGCAAGTAAGCATCTTTGAGGTCGATAGAGGCTAGAAAATCCCCCTGATGTAGGCATGCAACCACCGTGCGAATGGACACCATTCTGAATTTCTGTACCCGCACATAACAGTTTAGGGCCTTGAGTTCCAGAATTGGAACGACCTTGCCCTCTTTTTTTGGGACCGTAAACAGGTTTGAATAAAGACCCTGAAACCACCCTGAAGCAACAGGTCCTGCACCACCCCAAAGAGAGCTTGTAACCGGACAGAATCACTTTGCGGACTCATTTGTCGTGTACCAAGAATATCCACGTGCCCTCAAACCAACAAAGACATCCCCCCACCCCAGGCATGAGTGAGGGCGCACCTTCATGCTGAAGAAGCCTTGTCCATGGGTCAAGAGAATCCCGCTCTCGGCTTGCCAGACCAAGTCCGCTTGGAACCTCCCGAGGAGGGCTTGAAAGGTTTCGAACCCTTGTCAGTGGATCATGAGGAATGAAAAAGCATATTCTGTGCCGAGAAGGAAGGGCCGCGTCTGCGACAAGGTTCTTTCCCCTTTCCAGACTGCGGCAGAAAGGTGCTCTTCCCCCTGTGAGACTTAATGATGTCATCTAGGGTAACCCCAAACAGATGATCGTCTTGAAAGGGTAAATCTGTCAGAGCTTTTTTAGAAGTCTGGTCCGCAGACCAACACTTAAGACTAGATTCCCACACCAAACTCCCAGGGAGGGTAAGGCAGAAGGAGAACAGGACTGGGAGGAGGAGGGGAACCCTGTAAGGACCGACCACCCCAGGGTGTACCCACACCCCACACCCTGTCCAGGGAAGAATAAGGGGTGGGATCTACTTACCGATCCAGTGGCGCGTGCGGGTAACACTCCCAAGACAGATCCTCCTCGCCACCGAAGTGGGGGGCTGTCGGCCAAGGCAACACTGTGACGCAGACTATTGGCGCCGGGTCATATGTGTCGAGATGTTTAACTTGCTGGCCGCCCCCGTCCAGGATGGGGCATGTCGCGGCCAACCCAACGCACAGCTAAAGGTCTGCGCGCACTCGCTGGCCAGACAAGGGGGACCACTGGATCTAGCTATCCAGCCCGTTGCTCAGACCGGTAGTTGATTGTAGATCTCACAGGAAAAAAAAACAGGAGAAAAAATTCCAATTACAAAGAAAAATTGCCAGGATCCCGGCAGGGAACTAGGGCCTCACTCCTGACTAGCCAGAAAAAACTGAAGGCCTATAGCAGAGAGGGGGATATATACCAGCTAGGACTGCCCATAGGCGTAGCCAAGTCTTTTCGCTGCCTAGTGTCCTACTCCAGTAGGGGACATAATAACCTTATGGTTCTGAATATGGAGTGCTGTGTCCGTCAATGAACGAAAGAGAAATGACTTATTTGCAAAATCTTATAACAGAAACTAAAACGTTTATTTTTTACATTTTCGGTCTTTTTTTATTTGTATTATTTGTATAGCAAAAAATGAAAACTCCCAGTGGTGATCAAATACCACAAAAAGAAAGCTCTATCGGTTTAAAAACAAATTATACAAATTTCATATGAGTATATTGTTGATTGCGCAATTGTCATTCAAAGTGTGACTGTGCTGAAATTTGGCCTGGGCAGGAAAAGGTGAAAGTGCCCATCATTGAAGTGGTTAAAGCAGGGGTGTCAAACTCAATTTCATCGTGGGCCACATCAGCATTATGATTGTTCTCAAAAGGGCTGGTTGTATCTGTAAGATTAGATGTCCAGCGCATCTCCTCCCCTTACATTAGATGTCAAGAGCCACCCCACCATCAGAAGTTGAGTCCCCCACTCTCCCTTACATCACAGTGTACCCCCCTTTCCTTATGTTGCTGCTGGGAAGAAGCTGGATGCATTGCTAGAAAGCAGAAAGTAGGGGTCTGGAGGAGGACCAGAGGAGGGCTGGAGCTCTCCTGCAGTTGCAGGAGAGGTGCGAGGGCCACATGAAATGGCCTGGAGGGCCGGATTCGGCCCGCGGGCCTTGTGTTTGACACCTGTGGGTTAAAGGGTATCTAAACCCCCCAACCCCCTCCCCACAAAAAAAAAGTTTACCCATCCTTAGAGGTGGTGGCTGCATTAGCTTCTTTTATTCAGGCTTTTATTTATTTATTTTCACTTAGTAATCCTGCGAATAAGACACTTCCTGTCCTTAGATGGCTAAACTCACTCATCCACTGTATTAATGGATGGTACCATGGTTGCTGCCCAGGCTGCTATCCTAAATTTTGACTACAAACAGGTCTATTCAGCCCCATCACAAGGGGTGGGCTGTTATTTACAGAAGACAGCTTGGAAGGCAGATAAGAATGTTTAAGCTTTCAGTTTGAATCACAGGAAGAGACTAGACACTGTATTTATTGCAAGATCAACAGGTATTTTTGGATATTTTTGGATGTAATATCTTTGGATATTGTTTAACAGCTAATATGAGGCTGGTGCGACAGAAGTGCAAAGTGAAATATCAGGTGACATTTATTCAAGTGGCAGCCATGTGAAGATCCACCCCTTCCGGATAAACCCCACCCCTTTCCCAGCTCTGTTGCAATTGCTGAAGAAAGCTGCTCAGACACTTCACACATCTATAGAAAGCGTATGAAGGAACTTGAGGAAGGAAGGATATTAAGCTGGCCACAGGCGATTTACGGCCATTCCTGCTCAACGGAAGTTGATCTAACGATTCGGCTGCAGTGCTGATCAGTGTATGCTGTCAGAATATAATAGCACAGTGGGGAGGATTCTTCTATCCACCTCACTTGTGTGGGTGGGGGGAATCCATTTTTTTTTTTTTGTCAGGCCACTGGCTAATGAAAAAAAAATGACCCTATGGGCAGCCTTACATACATGAGCCTGTTGGGGTTTCAGAAAAAGACAAGTGACTTAAAGGAGAAGTACAGCCAAAGCTTGTTTTGATGTACTTGTCCTGTGGATCACAGGAGTGCAGTTCGTTTTGCACCACTGTGATCTGTTTTCAGCAGACAGCGGACTGAAGCCCGCTGTCGGGCTGAAATCACAGAGCTGGTCCAAGCTGTGGAAAGATTGTGACAATATGATTGGGACCCACCCACAACCCTGGACCGGCACCTGGCTCTGGCTCTCAGCGAGTCGCCGAGAGCCTGAGCCAGGCGCTCCCAGCCCCTCCACAGCCCATCACTCCAGTAAGCACGGAGAGGGCAAAGCAGACAGCAGTGACTGACAGTCACCAGCTCTCTACTCACAGAGCTCTGAAAATTGAGCGATCAGGGGTGTTTGATCACTCAGTTGTCAGTCTTAGAGCTGGTGGGGGACAGATGCAGCATATAAGTAAGTATGGTTCTTGAAAAAAATATAAATCCCATACTTCTCTTTAATGTCATTTCTTATATGGTTGTGCCATGAAGAAATAAATACTGAATAGAAGTATATCTGACATCAGTCTCTTGAGGTTGGCTGTCATATTTGGTCGGACTGTCATATGGTCATTGGTATAGTACAACAATCCCTTCCCATCTATGGTCATCTAACTGTTAGTAGATTTTGAATTGTATTTGAGATTGACCTTTGAAACAATCTTTTTTATTATTCTTTTTATCTTACATACGGTACATTCTTTTGTGCATATTATTTTAGTATTCTGCAGCATCAATATATCTCTGCCTTCACAATGAAAAATAGTGGACCGCCTGCTAAAATCCCCAAGTTGCCCTATTGACTTTACATTTAGATTGGGCATCTAAAGGTTATCTACCTTTCCCGACACATACAGCCTCTTCTTTCATGAAGAAGCCAATGTAAAAATCCAATAATTTACCTCAATTTAATGGCTCCTTAAGTGTGCTCCCTCTAATTTATATATGATAGACAGTCACATATGCACAAACCACAAGTTATTGTAAGCCAAGGTTAAAATGCGCAGAGTGGCAGAGCTGAACAGATGCGAAGAAGCTGGCAGATGTACAAATGAGGTCTGCCTCGGAGCTGGAGAACCAATGACTAATACGTTTTGGTGAAAGAATCGGTCCCCTCATCATTTACATTTCCTTCCCCCTCCATTCCCCTCTCAAATAAGCGCACACAGAATTATTCCTTCTAGCTACATCGCTTCCCTCCCAAACAGCAAAATCATTGTCACGCTCCTCTCTCTCAGCCTGGCTGAGACACGTGGCGCTGATCGCTCCGTAAGAGACAGAGAAGATGCATAGTGAAATCTCACACACACATCTTTCACGGCCTTTATAAATCACAGAAACCTTGCTCTCTGTACCAGGAACGCGAAGATCTGTGTCTGTTCGTGCCGTTGTGGTTCCGATTATTGAGAGAGCCGCTGGGTACGAATGAGGCAGAGACTGCTAGATAATGACCTTGGCATTTACTCTTCCATTTTATACAGAGTGTTGGGTAAAGTCTTTCTTGCCAAATCTCCAAACTCTACAATATACTCAGCCACGTCTCTTATAAACATGGCTGTGTAATAAGACAAGGGATACGACGTGTATGTATGTAGTGGTGGTACTATTGTGGTATGTTGCTCTGAGCCAGCTCCTACACGTTCCTTGTTGGGCTTGGGAATGAAACCTTGTCTTGTTCAGGCCACTATGCAATGTTATGTTGCTTCTATTCAGCAGCCTATGTTTGTCATAGAGAAACAACATTACTATGCGAAGGATGACGTGCTCACATTCATATTTTGTGATAGCAGGTGCCTTTTCGAGGAAAGTTTTCATTTTCTGAGCTGCTTAATATGTGAGGGCTAATGTTGTTACCAATGTAAGAGGGAATAAGGATTGTGTCATTTAAAAACCTAATGCCTTTAAAATTTAGGTAAGGTTTGAAATCTGTATGTCTGGCTAGTCATGTGCCAAAAAATGCATTGGAAAGGGAAGACCACTTATGGAACATAAATTCTTATGGCTGGTCCCTAATGCGGACCTAATCGCACATTAATAACTCACATTACAGTATTATATTGGGCCTTCTGAGCACATTTAAATCCAAACTAAAGTAGATTTTTTTTTTATGCAAACAGTTAAAAACTGTTCCAGCATGTATGTTAGGAAATCTCTTACCTTTTGCATTATAAATTATCCATATTTCATATTTCTGTATATGCCATCTTGTAGAGCCCTGGAGCTTAATCTGCAGACCTTTTTACATTTTTTGTGCGGCCCTCGGGGGCCCTGCAGACACTAATCTGTGTTTCCTTGTTATAATAGCGATTTTAGCATCCTCATGAATAATGTCTGTAATATATGACTGTCTCCTGAAGCATGTCCCCAGTCTCTGACCATCTCCTGTATAATGTTCACAGTCTCTGACCATCTCTTGTATCATGTCCAGAGTCTCTGACCATCGCTTGTAACACGTTCACAGTCTCTGACCATCTCTTGTAACATATCCACAGTCTCTGACCAGCTCTTGTATCATGTCCGCAGTTTCTGACCACATCTTGTATCATGTCCGCAGTCTCTGACCATCTCCTTTAAAATGTCCGCAGTCCCTAACCATCTCTTGTATCATGTCTGCCATCACTGACCATCTCTTGTACCATGTCTGTAGTCTCTGACCAGCTCTTGTAACATATTTGCAGTCTCTGACCATCTCTTGTATCATGTCTACAGTCTCTGACCATCTCCTGTATAATGTCCACAGTCTCGTCCACAGTCTCTAACCATCTCTTGTATCATGTATGCCGTCACTGACCATCTCTTGTACCATGTCCGTAGTCTCTGACCAGCTATTGTATTAAATATGCAGTCTCTGACTGTCTCTTGTGTCATGTCCATAGTATCTGACCATCTCTTGTATCATATCCACAGGCCTCGTACACACGGCCGAGATTCTCGTCGAAAAAAACATGTCGTTTTTTTCGACGAGATTCTTGGACAAGAAACTTGTCCCGGCCGAGTGTACAGACGCTCGATTCAAAGAACCCGCGGTTCTTTGAATGGAGCGTACGCGGTGACGTCATCGACATGCGCTCGTCACATTCGATGCCGTCGCCGCCATCTTGGTATACCCTACGTATGCCTAGGAAGCTACCGCGCATGCGTCGAATTCATTTCGAACATGCGCGGGCTTCCGGGAGGACAGGTGAGTGTACACACACTCACTTTTCTCGTCGAGAAACATGCCGACAAGAATCTCGACGAGAAAATAGAGAGCAGGATCTCTATTTTCTCGTCGAGATTCTTGTCGCTTTTCTTGACGAGAAACCATACACACGAACGAATTTCTCGGCAAAAAATCTCTGCCAGCAAGTTTCTTGCTGGTTTTTGCAGAGAAACTCGTTCGTGTGTACGAGGCTACAGTCTCTGACCATCACTTGTATCATGTCTGTTGTCACTGACCATCTCTTGTATTAAGTCCGTAATCTCTGACCAGCTCTTATATAATATCTGCATATCCCTGACCATCTCCAGCATAACGCCCACAGTCTCTGACCATCTCTTGTATTATGTCCACAATATATGACCATTTCTTGTATAATGTTCGCAGTCCCTGACCTGTATCATGCCCATGGTCTTTGACTATATCCTACTGTGTGCCTGCTGTTTCTGACACTGATTACTGAATTTTATGTGCTGCCCTTTTGGTGCTGTCAGGGGCCGCACTTGAGGCCCCCCATATCAAGAAAGTTGACCACTACGGTTGTAGAGCCTGTTCATCAGCATTACTGGGAGGCGATAAAGGTTTTCTAGCAAGCAAGTATTCTCCTACAGGAAGTTCTCCGTAGAAACAATTTTTCAATATCTGCCAGAACCTGGGTGTGTCATACAGCAATTCTATTTCCATTCCCATCCTCCCTCTCTCTTGGGGCACATTTACATAAGCATTGCCCTCTGAAGGAGAATCCTCAGTACATCAATTTTCAAAGGGCATTTGACAGGCGGTAAGAAGGCGTTACGGTGTCTGTTTTAACCCCTAAATTCCTATATTACCATTCTGCAATTAAGTGCATTGCACTTCAATGGGTTGTGTCCGGCGGGTGGGACTAGCATCACAGTCGCAGCGTGTATACAACCCCATCCGGCTGCCTTTGAATCTTTGAGGGGGGGGGGGGGGTGATCGGGTTGGCAATAAAAATGTGGCTCAACTTAATTTTGCTCTTTTATCCGCCACTCGTTGCCTGTTTATTTTTTTTTACAAGCAGCTGTCAATCAAATGAAATGATAGAATGCAGGGTAGGACTGGCAGAACTTGGAGGAGCCACACTTTATTGTCCAGTAGTCACAAATATAGGAGTATAATGACGTACTATAGGGGTGTGTAAAGCCTCTGGGCTGTGCAGCCAGCAGAGCTGAAACCAATAGATCACCAAAAATTCCATGTTCGTGCATATGTATTCAAAAGTATGTTTTTCTTTAAGTCTAGGCCATATACAGTCGTTTCTTAATTTTTTTACCTATGGGAAAACAAGCTGCAATGCAAGAAGCCCACAACCCCCCTTCGGGTCTAATAGATGTTACAACCAGTTTGTTGCCATACCTTCCCAACAGTCCCAGATTTTCTCCTCCCACTGATCACCAATACATTTTTGGGGATGACCAGTAATATAAGGGGCACTTATGACTCCTGAAAGCTGTACTCTACTTATTATTGTAGCGGGTGTTTGCTTTAAGGCCCAGAGACTACCATACCCAAGATGCATTTCCCCGCGCAAGGACTGCTGGGGCGGGGTATTTAACCAAAGGGCGGGGCTGAGAACTTTCTCTTTGGACACCGCCCGCCCAGCAAGTGGACATCCGTGCTGAGTCTGCTGGTAATACAGGGCCTGAAGCCTAGGCCTGTATTACTCCAAAGAGCCTCCCGTACCCACCGAGGAGTCTGAGGGACGTCGCATCCTGCTGCTGTTCTGTTGCTGTCAGGAGGACTGAAGACCCGGGTGTCGTGGAATCTGTGTACCAAGACACAGCAACGGAAGATACGGACACGGACTGTTCCAGTTGGGTGAGAGAGCACTTGCTCGTGAAGAAACTATAGGATCTCTAGACCCAGTAACTGTTGTTTGGAACTAACGTTAATGTTTGCAGTTGCACACCGGAGGGACAGTGCATTGAATAATACTAGTAGATTGTTCTGGGTCACCAAGTTATCACTTTTCCTTTATTCTTGTGGATTACAAATTGTTCCAGAAGTGCACCACCATTTGGTAGCGAAGATTTTTTTCTGCAGAACTTTCACCTAGTATAGTCAGGCCTGACTTAGTAGTAGTAGTGACATTGCTGGGCGCCATCTTGCCCACGAGGAAGAGCTGCAGCGGGGTCCGTTAGCTTCTTGTTATAAAATTGTATATCTGTCTGTGTGCTAAAACACTCTTTCATTGCAGGGCTCTGCACATGTCTATGTATATTGTTTTCCTGCTTAACCATTATCTTCACTAAAGTACCAGGGTTAAGTATTTCAGTTGTCGGTGTCGTTTACTGTGCAGGAGAAACGGTTAGTGATAGTTACACCATACTGTTGTGTGCTTTTATTGTGGGATTGTGCTGCCAAGAATCACAGGTTACCCAATCCCATCATCCCCTACTGACTGTGCCAGGGAAGGGTAGAGCCAATTGTCGGGGGTTGACAGTGAGTGTTACAGGGCCCGAAACAAAATCAAACCAGCGGCTCTCTTAGCTGGGGGTATCGCTACATTATATTGTATGTTTCATAATCCTGACCGCTGGACTATTATGACACTGGCATAAAGTAAAAATTGACCTGTGAGAATCTGGAATAAAGGAGCAAACAACCGGTCATATGTCATATTAGACAAACACATTTGATGTATGACCTGAGACAGGTTTTACCTTTTTTCTTTCTTATCTGCCTTTTCATTCGCTACAGACTGGAAGTCGATAGGGTTAAACTGAATCTAGATTTTGGACAGTGGTGTGATGTGCATGCACAATTTTTCCTCCCGATATTTTATTTATGGACAACTGTTTTCTGCATCACATGATGAGTGGGCCATGTAGGGGTTAACTTTCAAGAAATAACAAGCATTCGCGGGCGTCTGAAGTGCTCATTATCGCAAACATCTCTGTGATTACGCGGGGACACTTCCCGTTCTTACACAGAAACAGAAAAAGAACAGCCCTTTACCGGCACGCACTCTGTTTCAGAGCTCCAGCCAAATGCTGGTGATGCAGCAAATCAAATAAGAATGGGCAGATCTCAATCACAGATCTGCATGTCTATGTACTTAGTAGACAGCTTCTGACACTATTTTAGGGGAACAATAAAAGGTAGTGATAAACGAGAAGAATTTTGTTGCAAAATGTTAGTTTTTGGAATCTTCATCCGATCTTCTAATCAATGGTTAGTGGGATAAAATTGACAATCATTCTCATTAGTAGCAGGTTTCGAAAAAATGTCTCCAATAAACTAAAATTCTAACTGTGAAAGTAGTTTTCTTTTAGGAAAAATTGCCCATATTGAAATTAACATGTTCTAGGCACAGAAGGAACTGGTTTAATATGTCTAGAATTCCATTTAAGTAACAGATGTGAATGAAATTTTAAAAGCTTTCGAGGGAAATTAGTGGACTTGGTGATGGCAAGATCAGATGCTCTGAAAAACGATTTTTTTAGAATATCTGTACATAAATTCAAAAAAACATTCTACTGGTGTATGTCCAGCTTAAGGCAGCCCAAAGATGATTTGATTTTATTTTCTTCCACCACGGGTGGAAGGAAAGAAAATCACCAGATTCTCTCATAAACACAGTGTTGATGGGGAAATGCCTCCTGCGGCACTATTGTGTTTTGCTGGCAGGGGATCCTTTCTGGCTGGCAGAATACAATGATTACTGCTAGCGGCTATAGCCCCCAGCAGTAATCACATGACAAAAATCTGACATGCTAATAGTACCCAAGTTTATTGATGGATCAACTTGAGTTACAATTAGTCTGCTCATACATGGATCGAAATTCGTCCGGTGAACCGGCCGAAGTTTTAAACATGTATGGCCGGCTTAAAGCCTAGTACACACTCCAATGTTAGTACAGTGATCTCTCCTGCTGAGCTATTGTATTCTGACAGGGGGACAGCGCCCCCCGCCACAACACACCGGTCAGTGCTCTTAGACATTGTCAGAGAGTTGAGCCATCGGCCATTCTGTGCCGATCGGCAAACCTTTTTCGGTCATGCCCCTTCAACAGAAGCCAGCCAAATGACCGGATTCTGTCAGACCAGCTGCCATACAGACGGGCCGATTGTCGGGCAGTTTCTATTGAACCGGCCGATGCCACCCGATATTCGACCCGTGTGTACAGCCCTTAAATATCAACTGGAATTAAACCACCAGACTGGTAAACTACCAGCCTATGCTCATCACCTGAGATCGGAAGTACCCATAAATATCCTAAGTGTGAGCTGATTTGGTTTGAAGTATACCAGTTGAGGCCACACATGCTGCAATGTCTGAAAACTATACAGCTGAAATTAATAGTGGAGCCTGTCACAAGCAATTACAGTATAATGGTTGCTGCCAGCTATTAAAGACCAATTAAAAGCTCTCTCGGTTTGGTCTACGGGACCCTGAAATCTTTGTTTGTTTAATTAGTATCACACTAACTCAAACATGACCACAATGAAGCACAATGATTTGAGGATCGTGAAGAAAGCCACATGTGAGCCAAAAAATCATACAGGAGATGTGAAAGGAATCGATGTTGAAAAGAAAGCTCAAAGGCAAGGAAGGAAAGTTATAACCCAGAGGCTTCCGGCAGGAGTGCACATAGATTAGCTATTCCGAGATCTGTTCAGTGGGAGGATTAAAGAGACGGTAAAAAAGAAAAAATAGAGCGAGAGAGGGAGATGCTTGATTAACTCTTTTATCACCTGTTATAGGAGAACCGTATGCAAAACAGAAAATTTGATAACGTTAAAAAGCTTTTAAGTTATATTTTCGATTTGTGTTGTAAAGGCTCTCATAAAAGGCTTGTACCAAGAACCAAAGCCTGGCTGTGGTATAACACCACCAACCATCATACCCCTGAAAACCAATCTCTTCAGGGAAGCCTATCCCACCTCTACCCAGCTCATTACCCCTGAAACCCCATCACTTCAGGGAAGCCTATCCCACCTCTACCCAACTTGTTACCCCTGAAACCCCATCTTTTCAGGGAAGCCTATCCCACCTCTACCCAACTTGTTACCCCTGAAAACCCATCTCTTCAGGGAAGCCTATCCCACCTCTACCCAACTTGTTACCCCTGAAACCCCATCACTTCAGGGAAGCCTATCCCACCTCTACCCAACTTGTTACCCCTGAAACCCCATCTCTTCAGGGAAGCCTATCCCACCCTCTACCCAACTTGTTACCCCTGAAACCCCATCTCTTCAGGGAAGCCTATCCCACCTCTACCCAACTTGTTACCCCTGAAAACCCATCTCTTCAGGGAAGCCTATCCCACCTCTACCCAACAACTGAACTTTTCCTTCTTCATCAACTCACAGTTATTTCTTTTTTCTACCATATACCCTTCCCTTTTAGATTGTAAGCTCCGTTTTTACTGTAAAGCACTGTATAAGAATTCAAAATGCAAATGTCTCATGCCGCGTACACATGATCGGTTTTCCCGTCGGAAAAACCTTGGATGGGTTTTCCGACAGAATTCTGCTCAAGCTTATCTTGCATACACACAGTCACACAAATCCTGTTGGAAAGAACACGGTGACGTTCAACACGTACGAGGAGCCGAGATCAATGAAGTTCAATAGGCAGTTTCGGCTCCTCTGCTTGATTCTGAGCATGCATGTTTTTTTCCCGTCGGAATTGCATACAGACGTAGGTTTTTTCCGTCGGGAAAATAGAGAATCTGCTCTCAAACTTTTGCTGGCGGACATACGGACGGAATTCTCGTCCAAAAGCTCACTTCTGACTTTTTCCGACAGGAAAACCGATCGTGTGTATGCGGCATCAGTAGAACAGTACTCCACTACCCCTCTCATCAACACACTGCTGTAAGTAGAAACCTGCATTCAGCTGCATGGAGTTGATTTGAGGACCCCCAGTGCAAGTTCTACTATTACCTGAAGTGAATGTGTCATGAGAGAAGTAAGGTAGCTGCCATTACTCGCCTCTACAAATAAAGCTTTTTTACCTGGCGCCAATACTTTTTAATCAGACCCAAAACAAGTATGCCAAAAATTAGTGTCAGAATTCTTCATCCCTATACTTGTTACAGATCAGTGACTTAGGAAGTATTGAATCCAATAAGTCACCACAACAGTCAAGCAACTAGCATTTTCATAAGGAATGGTCAGCAATTGCAACCGCCATCATACCCATGTGTCAGGTTGCAAAAGCACAAACCATGCAACAATTGGTATTATGTAAATAATATAATAATTTAAAATGATATAATAAATACACATACAGCGGGTAAAATATGTATTGAACACGTCACCATTTTTCTAGGTAAATATATTTCTAAGAGCCGGTTCACACAGGGGCAACGCAACTTTGAGCGCGACTCTGCGAGGCAACTTGGACACGACTTGAGCCTGAACCACAGCGCGACCTGGAGCAACTTGAAGTCGCCTCCAGGACAGGCTGCCCCCTGTGTTTGGTATAAATCATGAGGGGGAACTCCACACCAAATTTTAAATAAAAAACCGACATGGGTTCCCCTCCAAGAGCATACCAGGCCCTTAGGTCTGGTATGGATTTTAAGGGGAACCCCCTACGCCCAAAAAAACGGCGTGGGGGTCCCCCAAAATCCATACCAGACCCTTATCCGAGCACGCAGCCCGGCCGGTCAGGAAAGGGGGTGGGGGCGCCCCCCCACCCCAAAGCACCTTGCCCTCATGTTGATGGGGACAAGGGCCTGTTCCCGACAACCCTGGCTGTTGGTTGTCGGGGTCTGAGGGCGGGGGGCTTATCGGAATCCGGGAGCCCCCTTCAATAAGGGGGCCCCCAGATCCCGGCCCCCCACCCTATGTGAATGAGTATGGGGTACATCGTACCCCTACCCATTCACCTGGGGGAAAAGTGTCAATAAATTTTGGTGTGGAGTTCCCCCTCATGATTCATACCAAATACCAGCTCCGTGGGAGGGTTTTGCCTTAGAGCCGGTTCACAGAGGGGCGACTTCCTGTAAAGTTGCCTCTCTATGAACGGGGATCCGACTTGGAGGCGACTTCCATTGAAATCAATGGGTACAAGTCACCTAGAAGTCGGATTGAAGACGTACAGGAATCTTTTTTGAAGTCGGAGCGACTGCAGTCGTGTACATTAAGACGACTCCATTCACTTCCATTAGTTTTAAAAACAGCGCGACTTGGGGCAACTTGGGGCGACTTGAAGTCGGATCCTGAGTCGCCCCTGTGTGAACCGGCTCTAAAGGTGCCATTGACAAATTTTCACCACATGTCGGAAAACAACCCATGAAATCCACACATACAAAGAAACCAAAACAAATAAGTTCAGAAATTAAGTTATGTGTAATAAAATGAAATGGCACAGGGAAAAAGTATTGAACATGCTAACTGAAATGTATTTACTACCTCCCAAAATCCTTTGTTGGTAATGACAGCTTCATGATGCCTCCTGTATGGAGAAGCTAGTCGCATGCATTGCTCAGGTGTGATTTTGGTCCATTTTTCCACACAGTCTTCAGATCTTGAAGGTTCCGTGGACCTCTTCTATGAACTCTGATCTTTAGTTCTTTCCATAGAATTTCTATTGGATTCAAGTCAGGTGATTGGCTGGGCCATTCTAGCAGCTTTATTTTCTTTCTTTGAAACTGATTGAGAGTTTCCTTGGCTTTGTGTTGGGATCATTGTCTTGCTGAAATGTCCACCCTCGTTTCATCTTCATCATCCTGGTAGATGGGAGCAAATTTTTATCAAGAAATTCTTGGTACATTTTTCTATTCCTCCTTCCTTCAATGACATGAAGTTTGCCAGTACCTTCTGCTGAAAAACAGCCCCACACCATGATGTTCCCACCTCTAAACTTCACTGTTGGTATGGGGGTGTTTTTGGGGTGATGTGCAGTGCCATCTGACGTCAAAACATGGTGTGTATTATGGCTTCCAAGGAGTTCAATTTTGGTCTCATCTGACTAGACTATATTCTCCCAGTATTTCACAGGCTTGTTTAACTGTTGTGCAGCAAACTTTAAACAAGCTTCAACATGCTTTTTGTTCAGCAATGGAGTCTTGCATGGTGAGCATGCATACAAGCCATAGCGGTTGAGTGCATTACTTATTGTTTTCTTTGAAACAATTGTACCTGCTAATTCCAGATCTTTCTGAAGCTCTCCACAAGTGGTCTTTGGCTCTTGGACAACTCTTCTGATAATTCTTTTCACTTCTCTGTCAGAAATCTTGCAAGGAACACCTGGTTGTGGATGGTTTATGGTGAAATTATGTTCTTTCCACTTCCAGGTTATGCCCCCAACAGTGCTCACTGGAACATTCAGAAGTTTAGAAGTCCTTGTAACCAATGCTATCAGTATGTTTTGCAACAATAAGGTTGAGAAGGTCTTGAGAGAGTTCTTTGCTTTTACCCATCATGAGATGTTTCTTGTGTAATGAGACACCTTTTTATAGGCCATCAGTTGAGACTGAACTAGCTGATATTAATTTGCACTGACAAGGGGCAGGATTGCTTTCTTATTATTGATAGATTTCAGCTGGTGTTTTGGCTTTCCATGCCTTTTTGCACCTCCCTTTCTTCAAGTGATTAGTAATATATTTACCTAGAAAAATGGTGACGTGTTCAATACTTATTTTACCCTCTGTATATAGGGCCTCATTCACACTAGCATACTATAGCATACGTCCATGCAAAGCCTGTGTTTGCCTGCATGGGGAGGCACAGGTGTTCCGTGAGTCCCTGTGCAGGCAGTCCCATTCATGTCAATTGGGGTGCAGCTGTTGCACAGACAGCCGGCCTGCAGGCAAACACCGCTCTCGCATGGGTGTATGCCTGTGAGACTGAGGCCTAAAATTAAATATAAATATAAAGTGTCCCACTCCCTCCTGTGCCTCACTTTTGGCCCATCACTGTATTAGTTAGACCTTACTGACAAGTAAAAACATTTCCACGCAATAGCAGAACTTTTTTTTAAGGACCTCTGTGTGAGCCATTAACTTCTATGATCAAAGAAGCTCTCAGTGTCCTTCAATCGGCTAAAGCAGGGCCAAAATGTTTGATGTTTTATTTAGCCAAACATGAAGTGGAACAATACAAAAAGCTCTAAGATTTGTGGTATGATAAATAAGGCCCACAGTCAATTGTTCAGTGGGAAGGCCTAAAGATTGGTATGTCACAAATATAGGCAGAAATAAACATGCCGCTCAGTCTGGATAATTTAAACCAAATTGCGAGTCAGTCTCAAGTCTAACGCCCCATACACACGGGCTGAATATCGGGCGGTATGGGCTGGTTCAATAGCAATAGCAAGTGCTGAATTTATGAGCTTGTCTGAGATCTCAGAAAAAAGGGGGTGGAGAGCTGAAGATACACTCTGCAAAGCTCAGTGAGGAGATGTCTGAGAGCTGATTGGAGGGAAGAGACATAACCCCATCCACACAGCACACAGGAAGAGAGCTGAGGCTGTCAATCTGCTGGAGATCCCTCCCGTGTCATTTTTTTCTTTTGGTGTCAAGAAAACTTGTCAGAAGCGATTAATGCTGATAGCAGCGGAACAAAGCAGCAGACAGAAATGACACTTAGTGCTTTTATTGAAACAAGTACACATTATAGAGGGATATGCTTTGTTCACATTTCATGTCGGAGGCTTACAACCACTTTAAAGTTGTGATGAGCAACTTTTTCTAGGGATCTGGATCACTTTTGGAGAACTTATCCAATTATTACTTCCCCAGGCCTCCCTGACTGCAGCCTACCATTGTAAATATTATTATACAGTAATGCAGAGTATACAGGTTAATCTTTAAACTTCATCTAGAAGAGTTAAGACGGTACACCTTTTTAAACCTCCCACCTGTTACAAAATAATCCTGGCTACTTCCATCTACTAAAAGCAATTGGACAGAATGGGAGACAGACAACATGCAGAGAATTATTCAGGATGAGAAGGTTCCTGGTCTAACGCACAGTGGCATCAGCTGTCAAGTATTTGTTTCATACCCTATGAACCAAAATCTAAATGTTAGTAACTGAAAACTGATGCGATGCAGTTTTTTAATAAAGGAACCCATATATTTTTAGCACCTACCTGGATCTCCTATATTTGTCTAATATGATTAGGTTTGGATTGCCAAATCTGTTGCAGATCAGGTAGCCTGTTTTTCAAGTGTACTAGTTCCCAGACCCCCAATTGTTAATGGCACCCCAAACGCATCTAGGAAGCCCACCGAAATGAATGGCTGTCAAAATCGGAATGCACGCACTCTAATGTGATCCGGCCATCAATCTTTACATTAGTCCAATTTCCCCAGGTCTTCCCATTAGGGACAAAGGCAGCAGTAAAAACCTGACAGAGTCCCTAACCCTTAAAAAAAGGCTTCAATTCATTTTAATAGGAGGACTGCCTAAACTGTTGATGTAAAACCAAGTAGGTAAATGTACACAATTCTAAAGATACTGCCTTAAAAAGCCAATGGACTTACAACTGATATTTCAGTTTCAATAAGGTACTGAGGATAGAAACAAAATAATTTGTATGCTTTTTTGTATACGCCAACAGTAAGCTGTCCCGCTGTCAGAATACAAAGCCACATTTTTCCGATCAGCGCACTGGGGATTAAAAAAAAAGAAAAAAGGAGGAGGCATCTATGGTCAGCCTGAGTAAAAGCTACGAGCTCCGCATGCCTGCCTGTGCCATTATGGAAAGGTCTCGTTCTCCCTGCTTGGATTATAATTTAGTTTTATGATCCATTCAGACTAAGCGTTGCATTAAGGGGCACAGTGTGCTGCGTTAAGGCAGCCAGAAATCAGAAAACCCCCAAAAATCAGACATGCACCATTTATTTAGTTATGAGTAAGCGCTATTCAATGTGAAACGCACCAACCTTATCCTGCTGTGCTGTCAGTGCTGTGATGTTATTTAATCACTACGTTTGATTTTTGTAATAAAGTATTTTGAGATCGTTCTTGGAGAGTGTGCAGCCATCCACATTGTTTGATTACCATTATTTCGGAGGCGAGCACCTCTGCTGAGGACAGGTAGAGGGACGCTGTGTGAGCAGACCTAAAGCGGTGCGTTACTTGTGTTTGCACCATATTTGAAATGAAAGGCACAGCATGCCATGTATGATGGTTGCTACTGTGCAAGGGGTTGTGGTTCCACTGAAATGAACGACAGTTTATCATTTACATTCATATAGATGTTGCGGTGAGTTGCCCTAATGTGCAGTAAAACACGACTGTCTCAACGGGCCCTTCGATTATAAAGCATTCGACAAAAGAAGTTTCAAAATGACTACTGCAGCGGAGGTGACAGTCAAAGGTGGGTGGGAACAGCGTCATAAACTAGGCTGGGGAGATCACACCACCGGGGTGTTCAAGAGATAAATCAGCCCAGTGGGTGACTCAGCCCTCTAAGCCACACCTATGACTTAAATATCACATTTGGTAGGGCTGACTGTATAATTATTTTGTAATGATCTGTCCTCAATCCGGTCTCGGTACAGTGCGGTACAAGTCATTCCTTATCTCTGCTCCAGGTTTAAAAATACACCCATAGACATGCTATAAACAATGAAGGCAATGTCACAAAGGGCTGTAAAACTTGGCACTCTGCAGCTAATTTTAACCTTTACTCTTTGCTATTGTCCATGTAGACCTGGAAAGCTCTCATGCTCATTCAAGTGACAGGAAGCCAGGAACTATGGTGTATTAATTAGAATGGAAGCGAAAAGTGTTGCCGGGTGCTGTACATAGCTTCCTGAAAACATCACAGCAGCCTGCTTTAGTACTTTACCCAAGAGCCCTCAGCCCTGATGCAAGCAGTGGGTTGGCTTTGGGGAGGTGTTATGAAAGTATCGAAATGCCTTGATGGGTGGACATCAGTCTGGAGGAGTGGGCAGAAAGCATTTCCATGCAGACTGCCAAGGGCCAGGGGCGTGCCTACAGGGATCGCAATTACGACCCAGCCCCATGCTGCAGGGGGCCGTGTGCCCCCCCTCCCCGTACACCTGGATAGGAGGAGTGGTGGGGGTGCCTGCATATAGAAGAACCGATCTCTCCATTTTCCTCCTGCAGCCACTGAATGCCTGTAGGAGGGAGAGGAGGAGATACAGGCATTCAGCGGATGCAAGAGGAAAATGGAGAGCTTGGTTCCTCTATATGCAGGCGCCCCCACCACTCATCCTGTTCTTGCTGCTTTCCCCCTGTGCCTTTTCCTGGGCCACCCCCCACCTCCCACCCCCTATAGCTATGCCGGTTTCCTCCTGCCCTCTCCACCTGGCTGCTGCATGGGATCTGTCAGGATGGAAAGCAGGGAAGGTGCCAGAAAATTTGCAATTTACCGGCTTCTTCCTTTTCTGAATAGAGAGTCAGCGATCCGTGCCAATCACTGATTTCATCCATTCATAACTGAAACATTGTAAACTCTGTTTACTATGCTTGTGTAGCGCCCCTCCCAAATAGTTGGGACGCTATGTTAAATTTAGGGGTAGTCTGAGCCAGTAGTTAGGCTCAGACCAGCTGATTGTTCTAAATTTTGCTTCTGCTCTGGGTTTGATACTGCCTGGCAGTTGTGTTCCCTGTCTACCCGTAGGTGGAACTGCCACCACCGGCCCAGGTTGAAATACAGGGGTATCACAGCACATTGGGTGTCCTTTCTCGGCAGCCGTGCGGTCGGCGTGGTTGGCCTGCTGTGCATGCTGGGAAAGGGTACATAAGGGGCAGACACCATTGATTGGGGCTCTTCTCATGGTGCGCCCCGTGGCCTGCATGGCACGGGGTGTGTGTTCCAGCCCCGGCACCTTCAGCCCGAGGCTGCATCGCTGCCTGGTAGGCCCAGCTCCGCTTGCTGGGGCCTAAATCTTTGAAGAGGATCCCATTATACCCATTTTCGGGAAGTACACTCTTAGGGAAGGAGGCCAGGGGAGGATCTTCCCAAAAGGAGACAGGCGGCGGTACTGCTGTCTCGGGAGGAGGCCTGGAAACTCACCTAAGGAGAGATCCATAACTACAAGCCCTGTAATACGCTTATCTGGCATAAAGGCTCTTGCTTGGCTGGGAGGTTTGGGACTTTGATAATCCTGTGGCAGAGGATTCCTGTTCGCATCCCTAAGTTCTCAGATAAACTGATCCGTGCATCATCCTGGCTGCTAGGACCAGTGAACGGGACTATCCGGGTGACCAATACCCACTCAGGCTGGAGTGGCGACGTTGTGCCTTTAGTGTTGCGTGCCTGAACATTCCCCTATGCTTCTCTCGTTTCCTGCTTTCTCTACAAGTTTCCACTGCAAAAGGAAAATAAAGCCTTCCTGTTTAGGTTTTACATTTGTGTGGACGTTGACTTTTTCTAAAGACTTTTTATACCCTGACAACGGAAGCCTTGGAGGTAGTTTGCATGACCCAAAACAAAACCAGCCGGTCCCTTAAATGGGGGTAAGTGCTACACGTGGGGGCTCGAGTCCGGGATTTGCAGCTACCTCCCGCAATTGGATTGCTCTCTATGGTTTAGAAGAAGTCAGCCATTGAAAAAGTTGGACTGTGTTATTGTGCTTAGAATGAGAAGAAGGGGTTAAGGGGCACAGAACTGTTCTCTTTTTCTAACTGCGCAGTTCGTGGGTGGATCCAGAGGAAGAAAAGCCCGCAAGCTACGTGCAGAAAGAGAAAAGGGGGAGGAGTTCCCGCCACCTGCGTGCTACACGTGGGTGCATTTGGCGCCAAGGAGCAGAGAGAGTTTGGATTGAGCAAGAGGAGCGTCATGTCTTTACTTCCAAGGGCCTCAGCCATGTCGGGACCCTGGATGTTTCCCGGGACTACTACCATGGACGTTGCTCAGCTTGCAGCCCCGCTCACTGATACAGGGATCCGGCTCAAGCCCCGGTGCCGCTTCGCGTTATACACATGTCGAGATGCGGAGGCCCTGGGCATGCTCTGCCCTAGATGAGATGGACTGGCTGTACAGCTGTGCGGGGAGTTCCTTTTTGAGGTGGACCAGCCCACCGAATCGCCCCGAGCTTACCGAGTCAACTGGGTTACAGGCACTGTTACTTTGGAGGAAGTTGCCTATACCCCTACAGCCAAGCCCATGCGCATCGCATCGGCTGCTACGGATGCATCCGGAGAAGATGCCTCTGCTGCTGCAGAGCCATCGCCGGACACCGCTGTGGATGCTGCCTCCGCCCCCACTGAAGTCTTCATCCCGCCAGCAAAGCGGAAGGTGGGCTATGTCAAGGCCTCCCATGGCCGCGGTAGAAGCCTGCCCCAGCGCCTGCCAGAACCGGACCTCAAAAGCAGAGAGATGCCCGAGAAGTCCACGTCAGGGGACGGTAAGGAGGCTGGGGGAAAAGTGAGTGTTAATGTAAAGAATTACCTGCCTGCTGAGGAGGTGGATTCTTCAGACAGTGACTCTTCATCCGATGTTGGGGATGATGTGGAAATTGATGACATTTTCCTGAGAAAGGGTTGGGACAAAGGGAGATGTGTTGCCCCGACCGGCAGCCTTTGAGAGGGATCACCCATGAGCTCTGGGGACACCACACTCCGGTTGGAAGTCCCTGCTGTACGGAGTGAAAGACTTTTGCCGGAGCCTGATGAAAAGGGTGGCTACCGAGTACGGCTTGGAGTTCCCCAATGTGCCCAAGGAGCTAATGTTCGAGATAGAGTCTTGCCGTGAACAGTGGTACGGGGAAGCCATATGGGACTATCTCCAAGTACCCAAGCCGTACAGAAACTTTGATCACTCAGCTGCCATGACTGAACGATTCAAGAGTTGCCGCCGGGACTGGAGTTACGGTCGGCACATCCATGCTGACCGAGTTGTACTTTGCTGCCCGGGGAGAAAGGACATTGTATATTCTATTACAACCCTGGACAAGCAGTGGAAATCGGTAACCCTCCCGGATCCGAGTTTTTATCTGTGAAACTGTCATGGATATGCATTAATGTCTGTCTGCCATCTTACCTTTCCTCCTCATGTGTCGATCTTAGAGGCCAGAACCCTTTCACCTAGCTTCCCTTATAATCTCCTCCCAGCCTGACTCCACCCCAGGCCCTATCACAGAACACTATATTAACCTGTGCACTGCAAGCCTGCTTTGCTGATCAACGTGTTTGTTAGGCATTGTGTGTTTGGGTTCCTGCCTGCCGTGTGCTACGTCTGTCTCTCTGTTACATATTTGGCATGTCCCCGACTATCCCTGTCTGCTCGTGCCCCTTGACCTTTGGCTTGTCCTTCGTTATCCTTGTCTGCTTGTGGCCCTTGACCTTCTGCTGGTTATTCGTTACTCTTATATCTTGTGCTGCTGCTTCCCCTCTTTTCCCCTTATCCTACGGGGCGTGAGCTAGGAGACTCTAGGGGCCGCGACCTGGACCCAGCCTGCAGCATAACATCCTCACCACTAGAGGCTCTGGAGAAGACCTGCTGGGTCTTAGACTCCGCGCCCTGGGGAATCTTGGCTCTAGCTTCCTATAGGATCCCGGTTGTGCTCCTCTGGTCCCGCTTTCCACAACCACCCAGTTTCCTATCTGCAGCAGTCAGCCATAGGGTTCACTACCTTGCGGTGCACTCCTGTCCCCCTACAGTGTGCATCTGTCACCTGGCCACAGGTGACCTGACAGAAACTTTGAGACAGGAACCGGACTTCCTGTTTTATTTCCTGTTCTTTGACGGGTGGACGGTACCTTGGATCGAGGTGACCTTATCCTTTGCCGTAAAAGGCTTGTTGCTCTGAAAGAAGAAGAGGCAGAGAGCGTGTTTTTTTTCTCTCTGAAAAGAACAGTTTTTTTCCTCTGCCTGAACTCTGGGGTTTAGTCAGTTAGGATATTGTGGTAAGAGGACACCGTAGTCAACAATGGGATGTTTCTTTGTGTTTGTGTTGCAACCCCTGCGTAACCAGTACAAGGACGTTGTGACTCTGCCAACACTAGGTGGCAGTGGTCTGCAGGATTAGGAAAACTTTTATGCTAGGGAACTGCTTCCTCTCGTGGAAACAGTTTGCTTCTCTGTACATAGACTGTGATTAGTGGTTAGGATGTTTGCATTTCCATGCATGTTGTCTGTGTTTTCTTGCAGGTACCAGAGCTACTATCAAGACCACCGGAGAATGGGGTGGGGTAGATAGTCAGTGATGGGTGGTGGTGTAAATTCGCATATGAAAAGTTGAAGTGTCATATCTGGAGAGCTATGTCATTATATTTTGTAATGTTATCTTGTGTGCTTTCCTTCCTTTTCTTTCTCCCTCCCCAAAATTTTTGGTTCAGGTACCAGGTCAATATTTTATATTTTTATCAAAAACCTTCAGGATTGAAGGATTTTTGATTTCCTCAGCCACTGGGGACAGTGTCTTTTCTGGAGGGGGTGTGTGTAGCACCCCTCCCAAATAGTTGGGACGCTATGTTAAATTTAGGGGTAGTCTGAGTCAGTAGTTAGGCTCAGACCAGCTGATTGTCCTAAATTTTGCTTCTGCTCTGGGTGTTATACTGCCTGGCAGTTGTGTTCCCTGTTTGCCCATAGGTGGCACAGCCACCACCGGCCCAGGTTGAGATACAGGGGTATCACAGCACATTGGGTGTCCTTTCTCGACAGCCGTGCGGTGGGCGTGGTTGGCCTGCTGGGAAAGGGTACATAAGGGGCAGCCGCCATTGATTGGGGCTCTTCTTGTGGTGCGCCCCGTGGCCCGCATGGCACGGGGTGCGTGTGTGTTCCAGCCCCGGGCACCTTCAGCCCGAGGCTGCATCGCTGCTTGGTAGGCCCAGCTCCGCTTGCTGGGGCCTACATCTTTGAAGAGGATCCCATTATACCCATTTTCGGGAAGTACACTCTTAGGGAAGGAGGCCAGGGGAGGATCTGCCCCAAAGGAGACTGGCGGCGGTACTGCTGTCTCGGGAGGAGGCCTGGAAACTCACCTAAGGAGGGATCCATAACTACAAGCCCTGCAATACGCCGATCTGGCATAAAGGCTCTCTCTATTGCTTGGCTGGGAGGTTCGGGACTTTGATAATCCTGTGGCAGAGAGAGAGAGAGAGAGAGAGAGAGAATTTTGTACCTGTACTGACCTCATCTAGAATATGCGGTTCCGTTTTGGGCACCAGTTTGCAAAAAGGATATTGAAAGTACAGAGAAGGGCAACCAAACTGAGGAGAAGCTCAGCTATGAGGAAAGATTAGAGGAACTGAATTTATTTTCTCTTGAGAAGAGAAGATTAAGGGGGGATATGTTATTCACTTTAAGGTCATCACAGAGGACACGGGGGCACTCTATACATCTAGAGGAAAAAAGATTTCATCTCCAAATATGAAAAGGTTTCTTCACAGTAAGGCCCCTTTCACACGATAAGCCCGCTCTGATCCTCCTGTCCGTTTTTCAGGCGGATCCGAGTGGGCCATCCATGTACTCCTATGGGTAGGCGGATATCAGCGGAGATGTGTCCACTGACACCCGTCTGCTATGCGATCCGCTCAAGTCAGGCGTATGGCGGACAGGTCCCTCCCCGCTCAGTGAGCAGAGACTGACCTGTCATCCGCCGACTCAGCGAAGATCAACGGAGCGATCTCCCGCTGAGCTGTGAGCGGATCCGCCCCATGTGAAAGGAGCCTAATGCCGCGTACACACGACCGGTTTTTCCGACGGAATTCCGTTCAAGCTCAAGAACGCGGTGACGTACAACACTACGACGAGCCGAGAAAAATTAAGTTCAATGCTTCCGAGCATGCGTCGACTTGATTCTGAGCATGCGTATATTTTGTCCATCGGAATTGCATCCAGACGAACGGAAATGTTCTCTTTCTAAGTCAGTCGGAATTTCCGGCGGAAAAAGCCATACACACGGTCGGAATATCCGATGAAAAAATTCTGTCTGACTTTTTCCATCGGAAATTTCGAGCATGTGTACGCGGCATTAGGCTTCTTTCACACTGAGGTGTTTTTCATGCAATAAAGGGCTAAAAATAGCGCTTGGGAAACACCTCTCCCGCAGTGCGTTTGCATGACAGGAAAAAGTCTTGCAAGCAGCATCTTTGGGGCGTTGCAGGAGCGGTGAATACACCGCTCCTGCAACGCCCCTGCCATTGAAAGCGGGCGCTTTTAACCCTTTTTTGACCGCTAGTGGGCGTTAAAAGCTCCCCGCTAGTGGGAAAAAGCGGCACCAAAACAACGGTAAAGCGCCGCTAAAAATAGCAGCGCTTTACCACCGCCCCCGTCCCAGTGTGAAAGTGCCCTAAGAGCTGTGAAAATGTGGAACAGACTCCCTCCAGAGGTGGTTCTGGCTAGCTCAGTAGATTGCTTTAAAAAAGGCCTGGATTCTTCTCTAAATGTACATAATATAACTGGGTACTGACATATATTGGTAAAGTTGATCCAGGGAAAATCTGATTGCCTCTCGGGGGATAAGGAAGGATTTTTTGTCCCCTGCTGCAGCAAATTGGATTATGCTTTGCTGGGGGTTTTCACCTTTCTCTGGATCAACTGTGAGTATAGGATTGTGCATATGGGATTTTATGTTTTTTTCTCTTTTATTAGTTGACTAGATGGACTTGTGTCTTTTTCAACCTGACTAACTATGTAACTATGTGATCGGGCACTGGTGTTCCGCCACCAGGCTTAGAAGGAAGGCTCTAGTTTCGCATCCGTCCTTTTCATTCATTGTATTTTAGTTATTTCAATTATGGGAGTGTTGCCCTTGGTAGTGCCGTAACTAGAGACAGTAAGGCTGAGAGAAAAGATCAAATGATGATGGATGTCCTCCAGCCAGAAAAAAAGTCTGACTTGCTGAAGCTTCTAATGCACATTGTGAGAAGCTCTTAGTGTGCGGTGAATAAAAGTAAGAAATTTCAATACAAGAGGGGAGCCTGTACAACTGTGCAAGACTGAAGGAAAGGCTGGATGGAGTTCAGCTTTACCAAGCAATAATACCCCTTGGGGGCTCACCTGCAACTGTGTTATGTTCCATAAGCTACTTAAAATAATAATAATAATATTAATAAGACATAATTGCCATTGTATAAAAACATACAACAAAATTTACATTTGCATTCTCTGAATGGTGCATTAAATAATTAACACAATTACACAATAATAAAAACCTATGTACTCATTAATATTAATTAAAGCTACATAAAAAATAAAAAAAAGAGGTTTAATTATGTACTTAATTGTATAACTGGAAAGCAGTCAGAGAATGCATGTACAGGGTTAAACATGCTCCTGTTTTGTATTTGCATGGGTGTGCCTGTCTCCCAATGTTTCGCCGATGGTTTGAAAGGGATCGGCTCTTTCCGCGTCTCCTTCCACTTTGCGTACACACAGGCACGCGAATATGCATTATGTACAGACAGCTCAGCTGTTACACACCTCTCCTCCAGGGAACAGGCTATAAATAGACCATGAGCAGTCTGACATGACACTCTCTATTGAACCAACATCGGGACTGGACGGAGAGCCCCGTCAATAACCTCGCTGCAAATAATTACATTTCGCCTACTTTTCCTTTTCTTCCCCCAATGCAGATCAGTTTAGAAAATTCCACAGATGCAAAGATAAGGCTGCGTTGAGGTGTAATATATAAGCACGTTGAAAGAGATTGTGCTCATAAAAAGATTTTCCATACAATGAAGAGTAAATCTTTGATTAGATTGCAAGCTCTACAAGCAGGGCCTTCTGATTCCTCCTGTATTAAAACTGTAATGTCTGCCCTCACATTGTAAAGCGCTGCGCAAACTGTTGGCACTATATAAATCCTGTATAATAATAATATTTGTTGTTATTGGCAATAGCTCTACAGTTTGTTGTAATCCCATGAATGCAGGTAATCCATTCAGAATGAATGGCACAGTATGGGCACCAAACACACATAAAATGCATTGCAGCATGACATCGTAACCTGCACATCAACATGCATGCAAAGCAAAAGAGTGAATCCCAGCCTTTAAAGAATACAGCATGTAAACCCAGCATTTCATAATCCTGATATGTGCCTGCTGTACCATGTACTTGTACGTTTCCTTTGTGTGAAATGCCAGGTGTCCCTGCCAGTCCTTCTGCTTCCCTATCAAAAAACTGACCACACTAGGCATGAGAGCATGGCGTAGTGAGTGTTCTGGTTGTGCTGAGAACTCAGCCTGCTCTCCTCCAATGATCCGACTTGTCCTGACACCCTATGCCAGTGATGGTGGACCTTGGCACCCAAGATGTTTTGGAACTACATTTCCCAAGATGCTCATGCACTCTGCAGTGTAGTTGAGCATCATGGAAAATGCAGTTCCAAAACATCTGGGGTGCCAAGGTTCAAGGGAGGGTTATAACCTGTGTCAGATTTTTTTTTTTTTTCGTCATCTGTGTCCAATTTCAGAGATGTCCCCTCACTTCCTGTCCCATAGCCAAACAGGAAGTGAGAGAAAATCCCAGCAAATTAAGAGAATCCCTTAGGGACCCCCAAGTCTCCAGAACTAATGGCTCCCTTGGAAGATTTTCCCTCCATTACTTTTCTGGAGACAACCCAACATTTTGGATTTTCTTTACTTTTACTTTCAATGATTATGGTAAACAGAACAAACAGTCTCTTGGAAACAAAAGATCGCTGGATGGAATTTTTTCAAGCAGGTAGATATCATCATACTCTCTTAAGAGGGGAACATATACCTCTGACGTTCCATGATATTACAGGGATCTCAGCCATTGGGAATAGTTAGAGAGGGACAAAAATAGTAACACATTGCCTGTGGTCCCGGTGATACAAAACATCTCGGAACACAAGGGTACAGGGACTGATATGGCTGGTTGAACCTCAGTGGGAAAACTTGTAGGGAAATTCTTCCAACTTCTCTTCCCCAGGAAAAGGGCTGTTAGCACTAACTGAAAATGACACAGCAAAAAAGGTGCCAACTCTTGCAGAGTGGTAGGCCCAGGCTCGTCTACCTTCCAGGTGAAGCCCACAGTGTAGAGGAAGCAAATAAAAAAAAAAAAAAATGTCCTTCAACGGGACAGGCCACCATATCCCAAACTTAGATAAAAATAAGTAGAGCATCTTTTCCTCTCTCTTCGCAAAGACAAAGTTAATTTGTTGTTAGATCATAGAATAGCTAATGGCGCGATATACCATATCATGTCTCCCAGCAGAACAAAAACTTAAACAGCAAATTAAAGACGAAATTTCTTTAAGCACTTCACGCCCGGCATATAGCAGAATGACGGCCCGAAGTGGTTGCATTATCCTGACTGGGCGTCATATGACGTCCAGCAGGATAAGCCGCTAGCGTGCACTCACTAGGGCACGCATCGTGGCAATCAGTGGTGTGGTGTGTTAGTCTGACACACCGCATTTCCGATCCCTGTAAAGAGCCTATGGCGTAGGCTCTTTACCATGTGACCAGCTCACAGCTCATCACATGGTAACCAGGAAGTGCCGTTTATCGGCTTTTTCTCTACTCGTGCTGACAAGGAAGAGCTAATCGTCTGCTCTCCTGACAGGGGGTCTGCGCTGATAATCAGCGCATTGATTATCAGTGCAGACCAATCGAGGGTGCCAACTAGAACCCACCAGGGATGCCCACTAGAGCCCACCAGGGATGCCAATCAGTGCCCATTAACAATGCCAATCTGTGGCCATCAGTGATTGCCTGTCAGTGCCTCCTAATCAGTGCTCATCAGTGCCACCCATCAGTACTGCCTGTCAGTGCCCATCAGTGCCACCTATAAATGCCCACCAGTGCCACCTATCAGTGCCCATCAGTGCTGCTTATAAGTGCCTCATCAGTGCTCATCAGGGCCACCTCATCAGTGCTCATGAGTGAAGGAGAAAACTTAATTATTACGTTTTATAACAGAGACAAAGAAAAACTTATATTTTTTTCAAAATTTTCTGTATTTTTTTTTTTTTTATTTGTAGCGGAAAAAAAAAAACCAGTGGTGATCAAATACTACCAAAAGAAAGCTATATTTGTGGAAAAAAAGGATAAAAAGTTTGTGTTGAGTACAGTGTTGCATGACCGCACAATTGTCATTCAAAAGCTGAAAATCGGCCCGGGCAGTGAAAGTGCCCGTATTAAAGTGGTTAAAAGCCTATTTGGAGCTCTAAGCAATTGAGAACTAGTCCCCCCAACTTGTAATGGTATGCCAAGTTTCAATCACCTTCTTCATCATCCCTGCAATGGCGTAGGGCCTGCTCATTGCGGTCAAGCCATGTAGCAGCATCTTGGGCTGATTCAAAGAAGTGTGCCTGCCGGTTAGCTGTAACACACAGCTTTGCAGGAAACAACATCGCGTAAAGTAATTGCAGGTTCACATATGCGAAATTGACTCGGCATCTCTGCACTTCTGCAGAGAAGTCTGGATAAAAGGATACCATGGTGCCATTGTACTGAACATTGGCATGCTTTCATGCACATTGCAGCACTGCTACCCTGTCCCTGTAGTGCAGGAGGCAGGTCAGCATTGGTCTTGGGGGAACACCAGGTGGCAACAGGCAGCCTGGAGTGTGATGAGCCAGTCCCACAATGCAAATATTGTTACGCCGCAGGCAATTTTCCATATCATCTGCTCTGTTATTGGTGTATTTAGCTAGCTGGTGTGTGGCATGGGCTTCCCTGGCCACTGGCGGCAATTTATCTTCAATGTCGCTAACCCTGCTCTCCACAGCAGTTGTCCGTTCACGGATCTTTTGAAGGCCCTGTCGTAGCAGTGACACATCCTCCCTCAGACCCCTGAACTGATCCTTGTGTGTGTTAACTGACACCGTACACTTATGCACCGCTCTCAGTATTTCAGTAGGTTGCTCTTGCTCATCTGTTTCTGGATCTAGAGGCAGAGAGGGCAGCAGCTCTGCATGGCTCTTAGACTCATCATTACATGCCATGTCTCCTGCAAACTGCCCCCGTGATTCATGTGCTGGCAAGTGAGAAATCCCTGCAGCCCCTCCTGTGGCATTCTCAGTGTTCCCCACCAGTTGGGCATAGTATAACATGTCCCTCTTGGTGATCCTTACCCTGAGCCTTGAGAGACTTTTTACTGCCCCCATCTTTAGCTTTCTCTGCAGCTCATGGTGTGCACTGTGCTAGGACCGCAGTGGCACCATCTTTGAATTCAGGGCCTGCAAAATCGTCCTTTTTTTGGTCATTCCTTGGGTGCAGAGGGCCGGCGGGTGGCCCGGGTCGGTAGCTGGCTGGGGTGCCCTAAATCACTGCTGGATCACTGCTGGGAGAGAATCACTGGACTGTGCTGGTGTGGAGCTGTGAGACTCTTCCTCTTACATGCCAATCCTGGCCACGCCCCAAAACAAGACAAACAGAAAAGGGGCACAGACAGCAAAAGAAAAACTGACAGGGATTCTAATCCTTCTCTACTCTACTCCATCCAAAACTATAAAAAAAGCTTTGCCTTTAGTTATACTTTAAGTCCCTTGCCCGGGGGGGGGGGGGCATTTTAGTGTGCCTGGGAGGCACAGGGGCAGTATCCAGCTCTGCAGCCCGTCAAAGTCTATTGCATCCTGGATGGGGCTGAACACTGTGGTACTCAAATTTAGGGACCTATGCATTTATCCAAAACAAAACAAAAAAAGGTTTGGCATTAGTTATACTTTAACTTTTTGTGTTTGTTTGTCAAGAATTTTTTTACATATACATTTAATGGCACATACTTTCTCCCAACCCCTCTATAGGACCGTAGATATTGAGAAGGTTATTTTGTAATCCCAAGGCCAGGTTCAGACATGCTGCGGCCACGGCTCACAGCAGGGGGTCCGGTGCTTCTCTGTTCTCCAATTCAGGTGCGAATCAGGTCTGAATTTCTGCCTGAATTCACACCTGATTCGGAGCCAAAGACGCACAGGACTCTTTCCAAATACAGGCCGCGGCCGCTCGGGGGTCCTGTGGAAGTTCACCTTACAGATTTTTCTGTAAAGGTGAACTTACATTTTAAGCTGGCTATGGTTTGGGGTTTTTATTCTTCTTGAGCCAGCGAGCTTAATTAAATCAAATGAACAGATTCCTCCATCCTCACAAATGAGGTGGATGGAGGAATCCTCCCCACCAGGACATTGTATTCTGACAGTGGAACTCTCTGCTGTCAGAATACAGTGATTAGCGGCTGAAGCCTCTGATCGACAAAGGTTTTCCAGCTTGTCAGTTTAGCAGTTGTTGATCTAACGATCAACTTTTGTCAGACAGGGACGGGCACACACTGATTAAAGTTTGGCCAGTTCAGCAGGGACAATCTGAATTTGGATCACCTATGGCCAGCTTTGGCTGGTGTTCACTTTCACTATTGCATCCGAGTCCTAAAAGCATGTCAAAAATGCACTAAGGGGTCTATTTATAGATGTTTTCACATAAAATTCACAAAACTGTAATGCAAGAGTTACACATTTTTCTACTTGGATTCAATTGGGAAAATGTGTGAATCCTGGATGAAAGTTGCGTGAAAACATTTATAAATTTACTGCTAAGCAATGGACTGCTGTTGAGCCTTTGAGCAGATATCCTGTCCTATGATAACATCGGAAACACAGACTGAAAAGATCTGGTGTTCAGAAAGCAGCACAAATAGGCCTCAATGAGATTCTGCCATTTTCGTGTGGGCAGAAGGCACAGGTGCATCATCCAGTCCCACTGCCAGCAGCCTGTAAAATCCTATGCGAGGATGAAAGTTGCTGGGGCTGGACGGTGAATCACACGATACAAAAATTTCGGATAGTATGTGTCCAGGGACAAATAACGCAGACTTCTTGCAATCTGGGCATTCATCCATTGGCGCATAATGCCCCAAAAGTTGTACCACATGATGCTGGATAATGTGTCTGTGCCTTTTGCCTGCAATGAAAAACCATGCACAAGGGCTAAATGCCTAGTCTGCATGAGGCCATTAATGCCACATATCCTCAATAAGCAATTT
The DNA here is from genome assembly GCA_029206835.1 of Rana muscosa. Taxonomy (NCBI): domain Eukaryota; kingdom Metazoa; phylum Chordata; class Amphibia; order Anura; family Ranidae; genus Rana; species Rana muscosa. Next base: position 271,932,569 of record CM055117.1, read on the forward strand.
TAAATTATCCGTTCAAGAAAAAGAAAAAGTCCCTAAATGTCAATAAACATCCACCAAGAATAAAGAATGATGAAAGGGCTACTAGAATGGAAGGTCCTTCTAATTGAATTGTTTTACCAATTCACCACAATGAACCAGAAAATGCACCTGCACTTGGTTATTGTGTGTTGTGATGCAGGTGCATTCATTTCACGCAATGCAGTGCAATTCAAAGTGAATGCCACCGCAATGCCCTAACGTGTGTTTTACTACAATGCATAGGAGCGAAGCAAGTATACAGTAGTTAGTTACCTGGTCAGTCCTAACTCAATGTGTAAAAAACAAATAGTAACAAATCACTGCAGAATCTAAAACAATTTGGCATGCAAATAAAACAGCAATGTTTGCACAAATATTTATTGCGGCAACTTTCACCCGCTCATTGGAGGCCTGCCTAGTACACACTGTCTGCTTTGCTGTGCCACAAAGTCTAGACTGCATATAAGACAATACGGAAGCTATTTTGTTATTAGGACTTCTGTGGACTTTGTCTATGAACGTCCTTTACTGCTCACCTTAAAGGAAACATTTCCTGAGGCCCCTTTCATACTTGTGCGACTTGTCCTGCGACTTGGGACGGCAAAGTCGCATGACAAGTCGTACCCCATGATTTCCAATGAGTACCATTCATATCTGTACGTCTTCAAGTCGCAGCGACTTTAAAGTAGTCCCTGCACTACTTTGGTCCGACCTTGATGGGACTTAAGGTCCATAGACCTTAAGATTACACAGGCATTGCATCAAAATCGCGTCAAAGTCACAGCAAACACAGCACTAAAAATCACTGCAAAGGCGCACAAGTGTGAAAGGAGCCTAAGTGGCTGCCTTTATTAACTTCTCTATTTTAAAATGCCAGTTACCTGGCTGTCCTTCTGACTCTCTGGCTTCAATAGTCTGAATCACCAACCCTGAAAAAGTATGAAAATAAGGACTTCTGACTGTACTCTGACTTTTTTGTTTGTCCTATTTAAGCTGCCCATGCACATATAGATTTTGTAGGCTGAGCGCAAAAAAACAAATTCTTCTATCCACACTTCACACCACAGATGGACAAATCTCCCGAATGCAGCCATTGTATTTTAATCTCCAGCTGTCATAATATCCAAAGAGTGCCTGCATCTAAGTGGATGCAGGCACTCTTTGGATGACAATTTTCAGGCAAACGTCTTTGATTTTTCAGTTGAGGGATGTTGGATAGGAGGCAGCTGACAGGGCAACTCACTGAGCAAATTTTGACCGGTTCCATTCCATGTATGACCAGCTTTAATCTAGCTTGGTGACTCTAAAGCCTTCCATTGACAGTTTGAATCTCAGCCGGTTCAGCAGGGACCGGCCGAGATTTGAACAACGTATGGGCGGGCTGATTGTACCCAAATTGATCGATTAACTTGGGTACAACCAGCCTGTCGGATTTTTCATGTGATTATTGCCAACAGCTATAGCTGCTAGCCACAATCACTGTGTGTTTTTCAGGCTAGGACAGCTCCCCCGCCGGAAGAACACAATAACAACAAGCTAATAAGCCATCCACAACTCGGCCCCCAGCTACATCACTAACCTATTCTCAAAATACCAACCTAATTGTCTCTTTGTTCCTCCCAAGACCTCCTCATGGTTGCAGGAAAGAAAATCGCACCGCCTATGGCCGGCTTAAAAGGTGGTGGGTTATGTTAATAGGCAGACAACATTCTAAAATGGACGTCAACAATGGCAGGAAAGGTTTTCTTAAGGTGGTCCTATGTCTAATTTGGTTGTTTTAGACCTAATTTAGCTATAACTGACAGCTGCATGCTTAAAGCGGAGCTCCACCCTAAAGTGGAACTTCCGCTCATCGGATTCCCCCCCCTCCGGTGCCACAATTGGCACCTTTCAGGGGGGAGGGGGGTGCAGACAGGTATTTGCACCCACTTCCGGGCATAGACTCTGCAGGAAATTGCGGGCATTACGCCACTCCCCCCCCCCCGTTGTGTTATGGGAAACACACAGCTCCCAGAACACAGCAGGGACCTGTGAGGACGGCGCTGCGCGACTCGCGCATGCGCAGTAGGGAACTGGGCAGTGAAGCCGCAACACTTCACTTCCTGATTCCCTCACCGATGATGGCGGTGGGGGCAGCCGAGAGACGAGCGGTTGCTCGTCTTCTGCTGCCGACGTCGCTGGACTCCAGGACAGGTAAGTGTCCATTTATTAAAAGTCAGCAGCTGCAGTTTTTGTAGCTGCTGGCTTTTAATATTTATTTTTAAGGCGGAGCTCCGCTTTAAATCCAAACTCCTGGCTTATTTTCATATTAAATAATTATGTTGGCCCAAATTGTTTAAAGTTAAAGGGATTGTAAAGGTTCATTTTTATTTTCTAAATAGGTTCATTTAAGTTAGTGCATTGTTGGTTCACTTACCTTTTCCTTTGATTTCCCTTCTAAATGTTTTTTTTCTTTGTCTGAATTTCTCACTTCCTGTAAGCTTGCCCCGTCATCCGATCCGTTTTGGCTGGGGGTTAGTCAGCGTGCTCGCCCCCTCCCTTGGGACTACATCCCTGGGGGGACAGCGTCTCCCCGCAGGGATGTAGTCCCAAGGGAGGGGGCGAGCACGCTGACTAACCCCCAGCCAGAACAGCTCGGATGACAGCGTCTCCCCGCAGGGATATAATCCCAAGGGAGGCGGCAAGCACGCTGACTAACCCCCAGCCAAAACGGCTCGGATGATGGGAGCAAGCTTACAGGAAGTGAGAAATTCAGACAAAGAAAAAAAAAACATTTAGAAGGGAAATTGAAGGAAAAGGTAAGTGAACCAACAATGCACTAACTTAAAGGTACCTATTTAGAAAATAAAAAACAAACCTTTACAACCCCTAAATTAAGGTGACCAGATTTTTAAAATGAAATCCGGGGACATATTTTTTTTTTTTACTAGTAATGGCGGCAATCAGCGACTCTGCCTGTCGCTGCCGCCGCCCGCCTCACAGCTTCTCAAGTCTTACTCTCCGGGCCCCGGCTACTACTGGGTGGGAAGCGGAGGAAGATCACTCCGCCAGGGAAGGCAAAGAGATAGCCTGGCGGCTGGACGGGACCTGAACCAAGGCAGAAGACATGCGAGCGGAGCTGAATGGGCATGCACCCGAAACTGAAGAAATATTCCCTCTGCTCCGACCAGCACATGATCATCAGAAAGGGGCACAGATAATGGAAAAATACACCCCCCTAAGCTAGTAGGTGCGGTGGAGCGTGGGTGTGTAATTCAGATTTTTTTGTTTTATTCTGCACTGACTGTCTTTGAAACTGCCCCAGCAGCCCCTGTTCAAATCCAATCCGGGGACAAAACCAGGGACAGCCTTTGTCCGGGGACAGTGTCCTCAATCCGGGGACTGTCCCTGGAAACCGGGGATGTCTGGTCACCCTACCCTAAATCCCTAAAGTAAACCCGAATTCCAGATTTAAAACTTTAATCATTACCATTCTGATCTAGAGGGACTGTGTAATTTTCATTTGTCCTCCATATTCTTTAGAATTTTAAGAAGTTGAATTATTCCAATGTGTATAGCCAAATAAAAAAAATGTAGGTCCCCCAAGTTAATTTGAGGTGGTCCTCTTTGAGGAAGCCATTGGCAAGAAATGTTTTGACACTCATGCACTCTATTTGATCAACTGTCTCCTATCATATAAACACAAGTGACAAGGAATTAGAAGCTGGGAGGTTATTTGCACACAAATGGAAAACAAATCATTCTGTGTCTTGGCAATCAAAGGACAAAGCCTTTATCTTTATCTGCAACAAGACATTTTAAGAGGTGGTATGGCCATGGAAATGCCTGAACATCTAAATCAATATGAAGCACGTACCATTTTCTGTTGCCCCTTCAACACTCAGTAGATAATTATCCTGGCTGGAAAACATAGTTATCATGCTTAATACCCCCAAACATTCCCATGATTTTTTGATAGTCCCATAAATAGCCATGCCAGCCCAAAGGGGACAACATATTAATGACAGAATTTTGCTGTTGTCCCACACAGACCTGGCCTGTTGGTTAAGACGTCAAGCCAACGTCTGCACATGCATAATGCCGCGTACACACGATCAGTTTTTCTGATGAAAAAAGACCGATGGACTTTTTTCATCGGACAAACCGATCGTGTATGGGCCCCATCGGTCTTATTTCCAGTTATTTTAATTCAGACACCTTTACTAGCAGGAAAGCTACAACAGGTGATCTTGCAATAATGGAATGTTTTATACGAATACTACTGTAAAATTATTTAATCGTAGAAAATAAACCAAATAGAGTTCCCTGCCCATGGATTACCAAAGTGCATTCCATTTTGTTGACCTTGCCTTAAATTTCATCTTTTTATGGCTGCTAGATGAAGGCAGTCTCCGATTGTATTGGCAGTATTTCTAAACATTTTTACTCCAAAAGGAAGCCCTTTGGAATTACGTCTATTGCCCACAGTCTGTTATCAATTATGTCGCGTACACACGATCGGTTTTACCAATGAAAACAGTCCGATGGACTTTTCTCATCGGACAAACCGATCATGTATGGGCCCCATTGGTCTTTTTCCCATCGGCGAGAAAAAATAGAACATGTTTTAAATTTTACCGATGGAAAAAAAAAACGATAGCAAATTCCGATCGTCTGTGGGGAACTCCATCGGAGAAAAAACCCACGCATGCTCAGAATCAAGTCGCCGCATGCTCAGAAGCATTGAACTTCATTTTTCTCGGCTCTTCTGAGTGTTTTACATCACAGCGTTTGGGACGGTCGGATTTTTGACTGATGGTGTGTAGGCAAGACTGATGGAAGTCAGCTTCATCGGAATTCCGATGGAAAAATCCATCGGATTTTATTCCATCGGAAATCCGATCGTGTGTACAGGGCATAAGAGTCTCTGTCCAAGTACTTTGCGTATTATTGCCATTTTCTTCATGAATAGAGGCCTTTGGAGACTCCGGTATGTGGTATGTTTTAGTGATGGCTATACAATTATCTGACTTCTGTGACCACATACCATGTTATGGGTATAGCTTGGCTCTCAGATTTAAAAGCAAAAAAACAAAAACGTATAAGCCTGACTGATCTGTAATTTCATGAATTTTGGATATTTGATGCAGGCACGGTGCTCAGGGAACATATCCACTAATAATGAATTAGATGGCACCAGTTTACTCCGTCACATGTAAAAACCGCCTTCATGCTACAGTATATATGTTTATTGCCATACAAGGAACGTAGGATAAAATAGTGCTTTGGTTTAGTCTTGTTCTTGCTGTGTAGCCCCAGTGTCCAAGAAAGCATCTATCTTTTTCCAGGCACTTGTAAGTCCTGCTTGTGTCTTCCATAATCAGAGCTTTGTGTAAGCGCAGGAGAATGGTGAGGGCTGCCCGCAATCTAACAGCTGTCACATTATTTGCACTAGCTGTAAACAGCCTTCACATTCTCTTCTTACCGCATAGTTAAATCCAGGCTAACAATTCACAGCGAGAGCTCAGCAACAGCACCAGTCTTGTCTCTGCTTCTGGTGCTTGAGTTGCAGCTGGCGACCTCCCTTACAAGGGATCCCCTCTTACCCACCTGCCAATGCAGCCAGGCTGTGCCAACTTCCCTTTAATCAGCTACATTACCCATGTGCCAGTACAAGGTTATTTCCTGCTGTTACGGGGTAACGGTTTGCCCGATTAAAAAAAGGTCCTAAAGCAGGGGTCTCAAACCTGCGGCCTTCCAGCTGTTGCGGAACTACAAGTCCCATCATGCCTCTGCCTATGGGAGTCATGCTTGTAACTGTTTAGCCTTGCAATGCCTCATGGGAATTGTAGTTCTGCAACAGCTGGAGGGCCACCAGTTTGAGACACCTGTCCTAAAGTATAAATGAAGCTAATACCTCCACCACATAAACATACACTCCAATCACATTGGAGAGATTTTCACTCGCTTCCAGTTGTGACTCGAGGACAGAAAGCAAAAAACAAATCTCCTCAATGGGACACAGACAGCATTGAACAATTGTCTAGGATTTTAACCCTTTCCAACTCTTTACAAAGCTACAAAAAAAAAGGTGGTTTGGCCAATCGGTTGGCTATAGATACACTTTAAAATAAAAATCGACTTTTCTCAGATTTTTTTCCAAATTGGATATAGTAACACTTATGTCTCGTACACACGATCAGATTTTCCGACAACAAATGTGTGATGGAAGGGTTTTTTCGGATAATCCGACCGTTTGTACGCACCATCGGACAATAGTTGTCGGAATTTCCGACAACAAATGTTTAATAGCATGCTTTCAAATTTTCCGACAAACAAATGTGTCTTGTTGGATTATCCGATCGTGTGTACACAAGTCCGTCGGAAAAAAATCCAAAGTACAAACACACATTCTCCGAACCAATGCTAACCATAAGACAACATTAGCAGAAGTTGCCCAAAGGGTGGCGCTAAAGAGGAGAAAAAACACGTAGTTTCGTGCATGTTGGCTGAAAAAGTTCTGCCGTCTGTATGCAGAACAAGTTCACGGCCAACGCACTTCGCACAAAATTCCACAAATTTGTTCGATGAAAATCCGATCGTGTGTACAAATCTAAAGAGTGGCAATAATTAAAGTGGTTGGAAAGCCTTAAGGTTTTTTTTTTAACACCACAATGCAGAATCTCCCCAGCCTTATACTTACCTGAGCCTGATCCAGCCATGTGCAACAGAGCAACGTTTTTCTCCCTCCTTACTCGGTAGACCGATAGCCACGGGAGCCATTGGCTCCTGCTGCTGTCAATCAAATGCTGTGATGAGGGAGGGGGAGGGGCTAAGCCACTTGATGATCTGTGTCAATAGATGCAGACAGGGCGGCTCGGGAGCGAGCCCGCACGAGTAACCCTATTGAAAGCGGCTTTCTATTGAAGCACTCATTGAAGAGCAGGAGCCAAGAGCGCCGAAAGAGGACTCCAGAAGAGAAGGGTCGGGGCTGCTCTGTGCAAACCCATTGCACAGAGCAGGTATGTAGAACATGTTTATTATTTTAATTTTAAAAAAAATGAAGCTTTAATGTTACTTTAACTAAATAAAATGCCATACCTTGTTCTGTTATGCCTGCATGGGCTGTTCAAGAATTCGATAAAGGCCAGTTTACCAATAAGGCCTCATGCCCACTGACGTTTTTACAGCTGCGTTTTTTAGAGCTTAAAAACGCCTGTCCATGTTATTGTAAATAATTTATTAATTTTTTTCTTGAAAAAAAAACAAAAAACGTCGGAGCTAAAAACGCGACCGCGCGTTAGTGCGTGTTTTTGCGCGTTTTTTCTGCCTAATTCTGACGCTGAGGAACGCACTGGTCCTGGGTTTTCTTTACAGCTTAAAAACGTCTATGCTATTTGCAGCTCAAAAACGTCTAGGTGGGCATGAAGCTATAGACTAACATGGACAGGCGTTTTTAAGCTGTAAAAAACGCTCAAAAACGCGGCTGTAAAAACGTCCGTGGGCATGAGGCCTAATAATCCTAAAGCACTACTCAGTATGGCATCTGTCATGTGTGGTGAAAGGCAGATCTAAACGTACAAAAGAGCACATGAAAAAAAAAAAAAAAATAACATTGAGATGACCAAAAATTTGTAAATTTTGTAATAATCCTAACGTGGTGATGCAAAGATTTTTTTAGTCAAGGTTTTTGCTTGGTGCCGTATCAACTGAGCCTATACTGCTCATAGATTTTCATAGGCACTTTCTGGCCTCTCCATGAGCAAAGGAGAGAATGATAAAATGGCGCACATTTCTCAGTTTTTCACTGCATGTTTTCTTTATGGTTTTTAGTTGGTCTATTGCTTTTATTACAATAGTAGAACAAAGTGACCAAGTCAACCCTCCATTATCTCACTTATTTCAGAAAATGTGTGCATTTTAATCATTTTTTTCCCGGGGGGGGGGGGGGGGGGACTAGTTGGTAGAAACTATAATGATCAATTTTATAAATAATTTTTTTAGATGATTATTTTAACTGCGGTTTTATAGATCCTCTCATACACAACCTTCATTTTGAAAATTATATTAAATACCTAATAAAGGAATTCCAGAGACTTGTGAATGAACTAAAAAGAAAATGCAGTAAAACAGCTTGCATTGAGGCTCTTTTGTTTGAATCATCATCATCAAAAAAAAGAAAAAAAACACTGAGTCACAAAATCTCTGTAAACAATCTTCTTTCAGTGCAGCTGAAAAGTATACAATGTTAACAATATAACAAGTACGTCACAGCCCTACCAGCTGACTCAATAGGAAATAGTATGCATCATTTCATTCACATGACTAATGTAGCGGGTGTTCAATTTAAGGGGAGTGTCTGAGTGGTAATTAGGCTCAGACACACTGATTGTTAGGGTTTATGGACCATTTCTGTTCACGGGGGATAGTATTGGTGTACAGTTCCCTGTGGCCTACAGGTGGCGCTGTCGCCGTGGGCCAGGGTTGAACCACCGATAGAGGGCTGTGCCTTTTGTGTCCCCTCTCGGCAGTAGTACGGCGGGGCGGGAACCTGATGTGCCTGTCGAGAGAGGGTATAAAAGGGGCGGACATCTTCCGTTCGAGGTCCACGACCAGGCACCTTCGGCCTGGGGGTGAGTGAGGGTCGTCTCCGGGTGCCCTAGGCCCGGAGGTGGAGTTCCTCTTCCATCCCAGACACCTTCAGTCTGGGGTGAGGTACTATTTTGAAGGCCCGGGGCCCAGCACCTTCGGCTGGGGTCCGCTAGGGATTGAGGACTCCCCGGGTGCCGCCTTGCGAGGGGACCCGTATCTGGGACGAGGAGGCCAGGGAGGTAACCCCTTCCGAAGACCCAGCGCAGAGTCGTGGTGGCGGTGGGGGCCTCTGGTAACTCTCTGGAGGGATGTTTCTCCTTGACATGGGCCAGATACTCTAAGAAGGAAGTTCACGTTCAAGGTCAGTGTCAGTGGCCTCATAGGGCAATGCCCTATTCACCCGGTCAGTGGCAGTGACCCTGTTCTCCAAGTCAGTGGCAATGACTTTATTCACCCGGTCTGTGGCAGAGACCAACCTCACGGTCTGTGGCAGAGATCGTGCGCCAAAGCTGTTTGAGAAACCTAAACAGTCTAAAGAGTTGAGCTACGTTTGTGCCTGGACCTCCTCCACATCTAAGCTGTCCTGTATCTTCGCTCCAACCTGTCTGCTATCAAAGAGGCTGTTTATTATCCTGTGAGAAATAAATGTGGAGTTGGACTTTCAGCTAGTGTGGACATTCACATTCCAGAGGAAAAACGAGGACTTGCATCTATCCAAGGTAGAGGTGAGATCATTCTCGGGAGGACTTTGACTCTGGCCGCAGACAAGGCCCAAAACTAACACCGCTCAACCTCTTTACACAGGAGGGTACGGGCTTGTGGTGTGGTGTGCCTCTCCCTTCCTGCGAGGAGCCAAAGTTAATGCAGGTAAAGAGAGGGGTGTGTGCGCTACACTAAAAAGAAAAAAAAAAAGAAAAGTAAAAGATTAAAGTGAGTGTAAACCCTCACCTTGTAAAACAACCCATTCTCGTTTTAAAATAGAAATGAAAGGTAAAACATTTGTGTATAGAATTAAAATAAATGTTTGTTTTTTTTAAAGTGCTCACATTCCCTCTGTTCTCAGCTGCATTAGAGCTGGGGGAAGGAGAAGCAGCAGTACACTGAGCTTCCCAGTGAAAGGCTGTGCAGGTAGAGGGGGGGGGGGGGGCAGTGTCAGGACACGTCTGATCATTGAAGGAGAGCAGGCTGAGTTCCCAGCATAGCTAGAGATCTGACTCCTGCTTAGCGTGGTCAGTTTTAATAGGAAAGTAGAGGGACATGCAGGAACACCAGGGATTTCACACAAAGGAAGCAATACAAAGAGAACAGGATATTTTTTCATGCAAGTACATATCAGGAATATAAAATGTTGGGTTTACAAACACTTTAACCTTTTTTTTTTTTACTGCTTACCATAATTATTAAAGAAAACAAAATGCACACAAGCTCACTATACATTACTACTGGAACATTTTCCTGCTTCCCCCTCGCCTTTACCAGTCTACATGATGGGTTCTTTTTACTGACCACATTTTTATTTCAAATAGACACGGGGAAATTTTCCAGCAAATATCACAATAGTCAATGGTGGAAAATTCCCTCTCTTATGAAAGAAATACCCGATTGTTTATAATTTTACAGCTATTGTCAGGCGCTGATTATCCTCTAGACAAAATTGCTGCTAAGAGTGTTGCAGCAGACGTCGAAGCTATTCTGTAGCTTGTGTGCCACCCCTACTGAATATTCAGAGAACCTAATGAGAGAAAAGAGTAGAGCTTGCCAGAAGCTTTTAAAACTTTGGATGAAAAACAACCCATGTGCCACCACATTTACAGTGTCAATACATGGCCTGAATTTGGCAAGGAATGAGCCCGATTTCAGCATCTTTTGCAAATGAGTGGGTAAGCATTGTGTTGTGTGGGTTTTTCTGGGAGGTGACGACAAGTGCGTCTGTTCGTTGATATTGCCCGTTGTTTGAAAATCTTAGTACCAATGGGTAGCGGCAGTCAAATCACAAAAACAATTGCAGCACGTCACAGCTGGATGGAAGTACATTTAAGGACAGGCAGATGTCTTCCTATCCATCATCCTTCGCCAAATACCTGACTAGATGATGGCCAGCACAATCTGGCCGCTCGGTGATCACTGCACAACCATGCATGTTCATATTGGTTGGAGATTATGGAATACAAAAGTGTGCGTTGTGTGCCCCAGGGGGTATACAGGCATCAGCTTGTCTTAAAGTGGATGTAAACCCAATTCATGAAATTTGAGCTGGGCACGTATATCTGCAGTATTTTGTTATCTCTCTTCAAAGAGCTAAGTCCCGTAGCTCTCTCCTGACCCGTTCCTCTGTTATCAGCCTGATAACTCCTGACAAATTTTCGGACACATCAGATAAAAGCAGCCTGAAATTTCTGTCAGGGGAGGTTGCTAAAATAGATTAGCAGGGAGCTGGCCCTGTTACAAAACACCTCTGAGAGTCTCTGCCTATGTGGAGAGGGTGTGTGTGCCTTTCCTCCAATCAGCAATTTTAGCTATCTTGGCTGTATGACCAGACATCACACTCTGTGTTAAACAGGAAGAGAACATTTCCTAACACGATCTGAACTTCCTAAACAGTACAGTGGAACCTCGGTTTAAGAGTAACGCGGTTAACAAGCGTTTTGATTTACGAGCAACTTTTTAAAAAAAATTCTGACTCGGTTTGCAAGTGTTGTCTCGCAAGACAAGCAGAATTCAACCTAATAGGGCCTGCAGTACCGCATTTGGCCTGAGGTGCGGGGGCGCCAGAGCCGAACAGCGACGATCGCAGCCGATCGTTGCCGTTCGGCAATGCTCGGAAAGACACGTAAATACTCAGTTTACAAGCCTTTCCGACATTTGCCGAGGTCAGCCGGCGTGTCCTCTGCCCTTTCCGGACGTTTCCGAGGCTCTCCGGCGACCCCCCCCCCCCACCTCGGGCAGCATGCGGTATTGCATCCCATTGAAGTCAATGCGGAACTAATTATTTTCGTTTCCATTGACTTCAATGGGGAAACTCGCTTTGATATCCGAGTTCTTTGGATTACGAGCATTCTCCTGGAACAGATTATGCTCCTAATCCGAGGTTCAACTGTATATAAATGTGAAGACAACAAATATGGATGTAAAACCTATGTAGGGAGATTTGGTTCATCTCTGTGTATCATCTGAGGCTGTTCACTTCATTGGGTGTATGAAGGGTTTACATCCACTTTAAAGGAAAAAAATAATAGTGATCACCAAGAATGGGGAAGGAAAGGGAGTAGCCATATAGGCTCCCCTTTCCTCATGGGGTCACTGTAACTGCAAGGTTAATACATAAGTTTCTAAGAAGGTTTAGCTACAGGGCTAGAGAGTCAATAGTTTTATAAAAAAAAAAAAAAAAAACCCCAGTCAGTAGATTTGATTAAGCTCAGGTGTGTTAGAGAGTTCTGGAAATCTGAGAATCAGTAAGGGATTGGTTAGTGAAATCAGGTGTTAGATCAGGAAAATTCTAGAAGCTGGTTTCTGGTCCATTTAAGGAGCAGTTCCAGGCAGGTTAGTGGTGCGATACCAGAAGATTCCAGCAGGAGGAGCTCCCCACCCTACCCCCTCCCCCCCCATCTTTTTCCCGTCGCGGCCAATTCATGTGGTAGGCTCCCTCTGGTGAATTACCAGAGGGGAGAATTAAGGAAAGTCAAGTTCAAGTAATAATCAGCTCGAGTCTCAGTGGCTGGGTTGAGTACGGGTATTGATAAACACTTGGTTGGAAAGTATGTTTTAAAAGTTAAAATTGGTGGATTATGGATTTATGTTTTGAAAAACAGTGAATCAGGCCGTGGCCAATAATTATCCAAAAAAATAAAATAAAATAATAATAATATATATAAAAATAAAAAATGTTACATGGAGATTAATAAAATTAGTTGTTTAAGTTATAACTTGCTCTGGTGTTTTTTGTGCTCTATGCATGTTTGCGGGGGTGTGCATGATGCATGTGATCCCATGGCTTTTCCAATATCATTCTCCAATCTGGCTGGATTATCTCTAAAATGGCTGGATCTAGCAAATGCTTTCTTATCTTATGCATGCACCTTCAGAAAGCCATAATACCTGCCCAATTTCCAAATAATGACAGACAACCATTTATCAACTGTAATGGGTTTCCAGAAAGTGCAGTTCTCAGTATCGTCCCTTTTTTATTTATTTTTAATGTGCGCAGTGAAATCTGTCAAAGATTTTCTAGTAAGCTCAACAGAGCTAGTCTTCTAAAGCTTTGTATCATGGGCCTAATTTATAAAAGAGTAATTATATATATATATATATATATATATATATATATATATATATATATATATATACACAGGGCTTTTTTTCAGCAGGAACGCGGGGGAACGCAGTTCTGGCACCTCCTGGACTGACTGTATGTAATGACAAAGGGTGCTGGGGTGTGCTGCAGGGTATTGATGCTCACTGCTGGGGATCTATTTTTGCAGGGGGGTCTATTGTTGCTTGGGGAGGTCTATTGTTGCTGGTGGGGGAACCTATTGTTGCTGGGGGAGATGTCTTATGTTGCTGGGGGGTGGGTCAGTTGTTGCTGAAAGAGATCTACTGTTGGGGAGGGATCTATTGTTGATGGCAGCCAAATAGTCTATTAATGCTGGCTGTGCGGAGATCTGTTGATGCTGCTGGCAGTCTATTGTTGCTGGTGGGGAAATTTAGTTGTGGGTAGTCCATTGTTGTTAGGGGGACCTATTGTTGCTGGCTGCATGGGATCCATTTTACTGCTTTTCTTGATATCATTACCAAATTCCATACAAATTACTTAGCACCACAAAATGATATTTTGTCCTATATTGTCTAAAAGGGACAGTACTGGGAGGTGGGTAGGGCCGGAGAAAAGGGGTGACTCGGAACGGGGGAGTTCCTGCACCTATTGTCTGAGAAAAAAAGCCCTGTATATATATATATATATATATATATATATATATATATATATATATATATTCAGTCTTTGTCTCCCCATTGGCTGCTGAGGAGACAAAAACCTAACCATCTGAGACTATTCTGTCAGGCTTTTCCTTAACCGAGGCTCCCGCTGATGATGATGGTCTCTGTTACGAGCAAGTGCCTCCTGTTATATTCTGAGATTCGTGTTCACCGTATCCGACTCTGAGCCACATACAACAATCGCGTGGCCCTCGCAGAAGACTCTCTGCTCGACCCTGAGATGTCTTCAAAGATCCATCCCTCTTCCTGTATCCATCACACCCATGAACTTGATAGCCTCACTTGTCCTGCAGTCTAGAATGGCAGCTTTTTATGAATTTGTGTCAGGTTGAACATTTCCATAATCGTCAGTATTAGGGCAAATTACACGGCTAATCAGTCCTTAAATGGATTTTAATTAAGGAGCCATTCCAAGCTCAGTACTGTGGATTTAAGAAAATACCTTTCCTTTCCCCTCAGAGAAACAAGACAGGGAGGGGGTTTATGAGACATGGGGCACTAGCCAAGAGCACGTTAACGCTTTGGCTGCTGATGGATAAAATGAGAAAGGCTTGAGTGAATTTTACCTACATAGACAAGAAAAGGAAAATTCGGAATTAAATCAGGCTGCATTCACACTCCCGTTAGATCCCCCTCCCTTGTGTTTCCCCCTGTCATGTTTTTGAAAAATAAAAGTGTGGGGGAAGGTGGCGGAGACACAAAACACAAGCGTATTTACAGTCCCCATTGAGCCAGGCGGCTTAATTTAGGCTACATAGGGACCGAAAATATATTCTTCCCTTCCATCTCCATTCTACCTTGTCCCAATTTTGTTTTCTATAAAAATAAAAAAAAAGACGGAGAGACAGGACTTAACATCCATCTGAAAAAGCTTTTACTACAACGCATATTTTCCTCTACTTTCCTTATTTTTCACATCACACTGGTACCTTTTTATTCACAGATACAATTTGGCAATAGCGCAGGCTCCCTGGTAAATTGGGCTCTGAGTTTGTGTTAAATATATGAGGCAGGTTATGTAATGTTCTGCCCATACACTAGTGATCCTTGTGTATTGGGTTTCTCTATTCCCCACAAGGCATTCTTTCCAACGTGAGTCATTTGACCCCACTCCCGTTCCTCCAACTCATTTTCCAATTGTATGAACTTGTGCGGAATTAATTATTTAAATAAATAAATAAAATAACCAAGGAGGAAATAGCACTAACGGGAAATAAGGGTGAAGACTGTTAACACTGCGCTGTGTACCAAATAAAATGGATATTGACGGAAGGTAGTATGGAAAAGTACCGCAGAGAAGAGTACAGTATAAACAGATTCATCTAATGCCTTGTACACACGATCGGAATTTCCGATGAAACAAGTTCCGATCGTGTGTGGGCCCCATCTGACTTTTTTCCATCGGTGTTTAGAAATAGAACATGTTTTCAATTTTTCCGTTGGGAAAAAAAAAACGATAGGAAATTCCTATCGTCTGTGTGGAACTCAGACGGAGAAAAAACCCACGCATGCTCAGAATCAAGTCGACGCATGCTCGGAAGCATTGAACTTCATTTTTCTCGGCTCGTCGGAGTGTTTTACGTCACCGCGTTTTGGACGGTCGGAATTTAGTCTGACAGTGTGTATGCAAGACAGCTTAAACGGAATTCCAATGAAAAATTCCATCGGATTTTAGACCATCGGATACTCCGATCGTGTGTACAGGGCATTAGTCTTCCATTGATACCTAATTACTCACTAAAATATCCTTGGCTAAGGTTATAGCATATACTCGTATCTTTAGTAAGGCACGGAATAATATGTGCCAACCTAAAACAACCAATTGGCAGTTTTCGTGCATTGTTCTGATAAATGTGGAAATTTGATTGGCCGTTATGGGTTATTGTGCTGCAGAATTTAACAGAATTTTTGTGATGCCACGTTAAATTAGAAGAATGGGATGTATTAAAAAGTCTTATTTAAAACAACTATTAGGCCCCTTTCACACTGGGGCGGTTTGCAGGCGCTATTGTGCTAAAAATAGCGCCTGCAAACCGAGCCTAAACAGCGGCTGCTGTCTCTCCATTGTGAAAGCCCTGAGGGCTTTCACACTGGAGCGGTGCGCTAACAGGACGTGAAAAAAAGTCCTGCTAGCCGCATCTTTAGAGCAGTGAGAGGAGCGGTGTGTTTACCGCTCCTCCACCGCTCCTTCCCATTGAAATGAATGGGACACCCCGGTAATACCACCCGCAAACCGCGTCTGTAGCCGCGGTTTGCGGGTGGTATTAACCATTTTTCGGCCGCTAGCGGGGGTTAAAACCGCACCGACCGCCCCGAATACCTCAGCAATCCCGACGCTATACCGCCACCGCACCCACCGCCCCAGTGTGAAACCGCTCTAAGACCTACACATAGGTGTAGAATAAAGCTAGGGATGGGTAGACTTATACCGCGTACACACGATAGGAATTTCCGATGAAAAAAGTCAGACGGAGTCCGTCTGAGTTTTTTCATCGGAAATTCCGACCATGTGTGGGCCCCATCGGAGAAATTCAGATGAATTCCATCGGAATTTTCAAATAGAACCTGTTCTATTTTTTTCCTATGAAATTCCGTTGGAATTCCGATGGGAGTCTGGTCAGAAAAAGGTCAGATCGTGTGTACGGGGCATAAGTTGCAACTCTAGCTCAAACCTCTCTAAGGTTTTTATTGCTATATTTGCCCCTTCCTTTCCCAGGACCACTGTCTTCAAAACAGGAAGTTAGTGGAATTTTTCCAAGGAGACAAAGGC
Source organism: Rana muscosa (assembly GCA_029206835.1). Classification (NCBI taxonomy): domain Eukaryota; kingdom Metazoa; phylum Chordata; class Amphibia; order Anura; family Ranidae; genus Rana; species Rana muscosa. The sequence goes on from CM055117.1 coordinate 271,948,920, forward strand.
CCTTATTACATGGGGCGGACTCGACCAGGCTCAGCAGGAAATCTGTCCGCTGAGCCCTGCTGAGCAGGCGGATGGATTGTTCGTGTCCTCAATGCTTATGCAGAGCAGAACTTAATATTTTGCAGCCTGCCAAGTCCTTAAAAGAGAAGTATGTGAATTTTATTTTTTTTCTTCCCCATTCATACTTACCTAGGTGGATGCAGCATGGGTCCGATGCTGCATCTGTCCTCTTGTGCCTCTGCACTGAAAACCGAGAGATTGAACATCGCCGATCACTCGGTTTTCACAGCTCCATGAGCAGAGGAGCTGTAGACTGTCAGTCACAACTCTCTGCTCATTTCCCTTCTCGCTCATTGGAGCGCTGAACTGTGGAGGGGGTGGAGCGGGCTGTCTCAGGCTGTCAGCGGTTTTGCTGAGAGGGTGAGACGGGTGTCAGTCCAGGCACCTGGCGGATCCACACTTTATTGTCGCAATAAAACGGTACCTGGACTGAAAATGGGTCACAGGATTGCAAAACGAATTGCACTCCTGTGACCCATAGGAGAAGCCCAAATAAAAAAGCATTGGCTGGACTTCTCCTTTCAGATCTGGTGGCCACATTAGTGTTCTTTTATTGGGGTTTTCCTTCATTTTCAATAAGAATCCTGTCAGTAACAGTTCCTGTATTAGGATAACACTGTACTGTATCTATGAAGGGGCAGTGATGCCCCCCTAAGCCAGACCTTTTTAACCAGGGTTCCTCCAGAGGTTGTTAGGGGCTTCTTGAGCCGTGGCTGATTGACCAACCATTCGATGGTGCCTGCATAGTTCCAGGCCAGTGCCACTTGGAAGTGCCTGCTCCATGGCACCAATGATCTTTTTAGCCATCTGTAAGGATGGTTTTCTGACCACTACTGTAGGAGGGGGCATTCCACCCACTGGCCATAAATGAAAGGGGCATTCTTCCCACTGAATTGGTTTTAGCAGGGGTTACCAAGACTGGAAAAATATTGTAAGGGTTCCTCTGGAGGTAAGAAAGTTGGCAAGACTACCCTAAGCTCTTGCTATCAATTACAAATACACCCCCTGGCCTCATTGTACTTACTGGAAATGTACTTAAAAACGTTGCCTGGTCACTGAAAGTGATTACACATCTAAGGGCTGGTAAGCTGCAATATTTTGAATTTTTGTTCTTCGGCTTAAATATATTTAAAAATTGTAATATATTTATCCTTTATGGGTACTACTAGTATAGGCTACACAGCAGATGCAATCGTATTGGATGAGTCACCTGCAACCATATTTTGAACATTTTTGTCTTCAGTTTGGTTAGTGGACAACGTACAATGCAATACAATTTACTTCCATGTGAATGGAACTGATGAGACACATGATATAACTAAATTGAGGGCAATTAATTACAAATTCTGCAGGCCGCCAGATAAAATTAATCTTACAAAACATTCATGAAAAATTCCTTGCAGAGCCAAACTGGAATACATTGTTTAATCACACCTATATGTTGGGGAATACAGGGGTTTCAGCACTAGTAATAGAGGGTTAAGCCTCGTACACACGGCCGAGAATCTAGTCGTAAAAAAACATACATTTTCTCGACGAGATTCTTGTCAAGCTTGATGGGATTCTTGTCAAGCTTTCCTTGCATACACACTGTCAATCAAAAATCTCGTCATTGTAAAGCGCGGTGACGTACAACACGTACGACGGCAGTATAAAGGGGAAGTTCGATTCTAATGGCGCCACCCCTTGGGCTGCTTTTGCTGATCTTGTGTTATCGCGTGTTAGTAAAAAGTTTGGTGAGAGACGATTCGCGCTTTTCAGCCTCGTGCTTTTCAGTCCGTTACAGCATGACGAATGTGCTATCTCCATTACGAACACTAGTTTTACCAGAAGGAGCGCTCCCGTCTCATACTTGATTCTGAGCATGCGCGTTTTTTTAAGACTCTGAAAAGCATACACATGACCGGTTTTCTCGTCGGGAAACAGGCCGACGAGAATCCCAAAGAGAGAAACGAAAATCCTGACGAGAAAATAGAGAGCAGGTTCTCTATTTTTCTCGTCGAGATTCCAGGCAGTTTTCTCGACGAGAAACTATACACACGAACGGTTTTCTCAGCAAAAAAATCTGCCAGCGGTTTTTCTTGTCGTTTCTTGCCGAGAAAACCGGTCGTGTGTACGAGGCTTAAGGCTGTGAAGCTCTATTCATTACTAAGTTCCAGAAATCTGACCACTCCTGAGCAGCAGAATGCCAGTTCTGTCCTATCACCTGCGTGGTGTAGCTAAATTTTCAGAATTCCACTGCATCAACATTTTGGATGTTTGGTGGGACTGTCTGCTCCTCCATACAGGGTCTGTGTGGTTGGAACAAACTGGCATCCGTTTGGTATGAACAGATTCAATACAGCTATAAACTGTATTCCTTTGTAGTCAACCAATTTTGCTACATATTACGAAGGGTCAATCGTCACTCCTAAAAGTATTCTTTAGACCAATACGTATCGTTATAGCTCAGAAAAACACAGATCTTATTGTACCCATAGATATGAGATTGTAGTCATCATTTTTAACTGGATCAGGCAGTGAACTCAAGCTGGCTAACCACATGCTTCTGTAAGGAGGGATAATTAATTGGGGAGGTTAGTATATTGGTTGTATTGATTACAGTCTTCCTCCCTCTGATATTCTAGATCCAACTGCCACTTCCCTTTCGCTTGTCTCCATAGATTGTGAATCGCTAGCTGATCTTCCAGTTGTGAGCCCACCTTTGCTGTGTCTTTTGCCAGAGGGTAGTCACACCATAGCTACATGTCACACTACCTATAATTACATATACAGTTGTATGGTTTACGGTGGAGTACTGACAGGGAAGATCCGAGTCCTCTAATATAAGTACAGCTTTCCCAGGATAAACCTATGGTTATACTAAACTTGTAGTATTCATTGACATCCCCTTCTGCTTTCCTGTACTTATTCATGGAGGAAAAGTTATTCTTCCTCTCCCCTATTGTGGATCAGCTTGTTCATGACGACACTCATATGATGATGGTCTCCTGGTCCAGACAATTCTCAGCGATAACCTTCTTTGTAGAAAGCGTTAAAATACTGCTCCACAACCTTCTATCTAAATAATCTCTAAAGAAATAGCAATGAGCCCCGTTGGATGGTTTCAGCTGCTCCCCCCCCCCCCCGGGCTTGAGTGGCAGGTGCCAGGGTGTGCCCATCGTTCCTGACTTCATAGGTATAAACATGCTTGGGTGATCTAATTGTGTATAATTATGTAAGAACCGGTGACAAAAATCATCAGGTGGTCATATCGAGAATGCACGATGTCTATGGCCTGTGAAAAGGAAAGTAGTATTGAGAAAATACAATATACTGTATGGGCTGTTATTAAAGTGTTTCTAAAGGCAGGAGTTTTTTTTACCTTACTGCATTCAGTATGCAGCAAGTTAAGAAAAAACTTCTACATGCAGCTTCTTTCACAGCCCCCTCTAAATACACACCTGAGCCCGATCTCAATCAAGCGATGTCCACGAGAGCCAAGGCTCTCTCAGGGATCATGCTCCTCATTGGCTCAGATACAGCAGCGGGAGCCATTGGCTCCTGCTGCTGTCAGAGTCAATGAGGAGGGAGCAGGGGACGAGGCTGAGTCCCGCTCTGTGTGTCTTTTTGACACACAGAGCAGGGCTAGGGAGCTAACACGCACGAGTACCCCCACAGCAAGTGGTTTACTATGGGAGCACTCGGCGGGGGGAGGTTGGTGGAGCCAGGAGCTGTGGTGGGGGACCCAAGAAGAGGAGGATCAGGGCTGCTCTGTGCAAAACCATACAGCAGCAGCAGATACAGCAGCAGGAGTCATTGGCTTCCGATGCTGTCACTCATAGCCAATAAGGAGGCAGTGGGTGGGTGAGTCCCACTCTGTGTGTCTTATAGAGCCATGCTGTCAAACAGCCAATGAGGAGGAAGCGGGGCGGAGCGGAGTCCCGCTCTGTGTGTCTTATGGATACACAGAGCAGGGCTCAGGAGCGAGCACACACACGAGTGCCCCCATAGCAAGCGGTTTGCTATGGGAGCACTTGTGGGAGGGGTGGAGCCAGGCGCACCGGCAGGGGACCCAAGAAGAGGAGGATCGGGGCTGCTCTGTGCAAAATCTTTGCACACAGCAGGCAAGTATGATAAAAGAAAAAAACAAGGCTTTAGAATGAATTTAACTCTCCTTTTTAAAATGCTAGTTGCTGGAATGCATTTTGAGTCCCTGACCCAGAACAAGTATGCAGATTAGGAGTTCTGACTTCACTGACTGCATACTTTTTAGGGAACTAGTATTTTTAGCAGAAGAGTAGCACTGGCAGCCTTCATATTTCTCCCAGTACTGGTTTCCTTAAAGCAATGCCTGAAGTCTTCTGCTTATAGGGTTCTAAAGCAGGACGAAGGATGTTCTCAAACAGACATCTGATCATACGCTGACAGATCCCCTAGTGTGTTGGCTATATCCTCTGACGGCTAAAGTAGGCAATGAATGGAAGCCAGCACGGGGATTCTTTAACTCACTGAGGATCAGATTACTCTTACTCCTTCTGGGGGAGTCAGGAGGAACTTAGCGGGACCAGATATTGATGGATTTCGTTTGCAGAAATACCGTATATACTCGAGTATAAGCCGAGATTTTCAGCCCTTTTTTTTGGGCTGAAAGTCCCCCCCCTCGGCTTATACTCGAGTCAGCGAAATTGAATATTGTAAAATGTACCTGAAGGCTGCGGCGTCCATCGTTTTAAACGATGGACGCCGCAGCCTTCAGGTACAATTTTACAATGTTCAATTATAATTCTAGGGAAACAGTGAGGATAGGCACAGTGAGGATAGGCACAGTGAGGATGGGCACAGGTGAGGATAGGAACTTGTGAGGATGGGAACAGTAAGGTGGCAATGGGCTTAGTGAAGTTGCAATGGGTGGGCATTGTTGACCCTCGGCTTATACTCGAGTCAGTAAGTTTTCCCAGGTTTTTGTGGTAACATTAGGTACCTCGGCTTATACTTGGGTCGGCTTATACTCGAGTATATACGATATGTTACTTTAAAATCAGTCAATTGAAAAACATCAAAGTCAAATAAAGAGAAGTGTTTTTACAGTGACAGCAGCAACTTAAATATGACAACTGGTTTGTCATCACCTATAGAATTACTGGCCCCAGCATAGCTATTCTCCTGTACTCCATGGCTGAAAGGGAAATGATGGTGTTTCCACAAAAGATGGTGGCCACCAGAGGCGTCGCAATGGGGTGGCTATTGAGGCTATAGCCCCGAATCTGGGGCCCATAGCCCCGAGTCTCTAGGGCAGGGGTCAGCACCCGGCCCACCACCGCTGAATGTGGTCAACCGGCCTGCGGACATTTTCACCGTTATCCTTTTAATTCGACAGCGGCGAGCGGCCAGTATCACAAGGCTGGATGGGGGCGGGAACTGCAGGAGTTAACTTTTTTCCATTAAACAGCAGGTGATTGGTTGCCGGGCAATCCTTCCAACCAATCACCAGCCTGTTAATGTGAAAAGTTAACTTCAGTAGTTCCCGCCCCATCCAGCCCCTTGATGCCGATCTCAGATGCTCTGCTTGCTGTACACCTGTGTAAGGTAGGAGAGTTCTACCTACAGTGTGTGTTTGTGTGGTGGGGTTCAGGGGACAGAGGACATAAACATATACATGTGTATGTCTGCCCAACCATATGACTTTCTTTTCTTTGCTGCTATGGGCTCTAGCCTCGTTTTTTTTGTAGACCTAGCAACGCCCCTCGTGGCCACAAAATCATCTGAAAATTATCACATGGGGTTTAAGCAGCATATTAACCCCCCTTCAACCTCAAATCCTGTTCTTGTCTCAGAATTTTTTTATTAAAAGCATACTAGCATACCAATCAAGTACATAAATCAAATTAACCCCTCCAGGGGCATAGAAGTAACCCTCCCGCTCTACATCTAACATCCAGGGTTCCTGCCCGCCTTTATGATCCACCAAAGATGCCCTCTAACGCAGTGGTCATCAACCCTGTCCTTGGGGCCCACTAACAGGCCAGATTTTATGTATTACCTTGGGGAGATGCAGACTAGAATGCTGCAATCACTAAACAACAAATGATATCACCTGTGATGTATTTCAGTTATCTTGCAAACCTGACCTGTTAGTAGGCCCTGAGGACAGGGTTAATGACCACTGCTCTAACGCAGGGTTTCTCAACTCCAGTCCTCAAGGCGCCCCAACAGGTCATGTTTTCAGGCTTTCTATTATTTTGCACAGGTGATTTGAACAGTTTCACTGCCTTGTAATTACCACAGCTGTTTCATCGGAGGGAAATCCTGAAAACATGACCTGTTGGGGCGCCTTGAGGACTGGAGTTGGGAAACACTGCTCTAACGTACATACAGTACATTTCAGTAGCCCTTTATGAAAACGCTGACTTTCCTGAAAGTCAATATTTGCATATGGCTAGCCTCATGACAATTTTCTGAGGTTCCAAGCTCTGTATAATGGAAGGGAGCGTGTACATTTTCCCTATATAAGATATTTATTTCTCAAGGGGCATTATAGGATGATCAGAAATGTATATATCTCACAGGATTTCCGCTCAGGACGAGGAAAGCTAAGCAGGTGCCATTCTCCACATAACAATCTTTTCTTTTTTCATGTCGCTACTATATTATAAGAAACAGCCATTGGCCTTGCAGCATTAGGTATGAAATATGGTTAAATATAATATACATTCTGATTTGATTACCCCATCCAGATTAATTGGTTAGTACGTAAGATCAAGCATTCCTGCCTTCAAAGTCCTTCAATCTAGAGAATAATGGCTCGTACACACGAAAAATGTCGTTCGTGGAAGAATCGTACGATAGTCGGATCGTTAGTACAGAGCTTTCGAGAGCCGATCATGACAGTTCATCACATATTTTTTATCGGACATGCACGAAAATTTTCCTCGTACGATAACAAATTGTACGATTTTCGTTTAGTCAGTACAGTTGTCGTCCGAAAATACAATACAAATACATTACAACACATGACATCACTTCCGATTTTTTTTTTCTGTCATACTTTTTTCGTGACTTTAATAACCTATTCAATTTTACTTGCGACTATTAAGTGAAAAAAATCGTACGATAATTGGATCGTGTGTACGGGGCATTAGATGCACTTACTATGCTGCAATTAATTGGAAAAAAAATGTATTCTTAAAATGTGGTATTCGGCCTAGAATAAAATGCTGACCTTGCCACCACATTCCACATCTTCACTGTTCTACAACTGAAACACAAACCAAAAAGCAATGTTATCCGGAAAATCCACCTGCAATGGACCCTCGAGCAGCAATGTTACAGCATGATTCTTCCTTCGCTGTGCTGCTTATAATACTTCCTACGCCTCCTTCCTCTCTGTATGAATAAAGAGTGCAAGGCCATCCATCACATCTCTGGAGAGGATCGTGGTGACACTGTCTGGATGTCACCATCACTGTGTCACAGGGTGAGGTGGCAGAAGACATGATACATAGGAGGTGATTGAGATGCAGTGAGCGCTCCCATTATAGCAGTGACAAGGCTGGATCTGGTCTTATCAGCATTTCTCTGGGCTTTTATCCCATCCTGCCTGAGCTCTGGGGCTTCCAGACTTTGCAAAGTGCTCAGTCCTTGCCCTGTGCCTTCATTTTAATTACAATGGGATGTGAAGCAAGTGGATGGATTTGCATAGGCAGATATTTAACACTCTCGCTGCCTGGGAGAACAATCCATTTTAGCGTTTTTTAATCCATCCCTTTGGCAAACAAGGATAAATGGATGTAGTAAATTTTTAAAATATTAACTCAAAGGTCACACATTGATAGAACAATTTGCACCAGCACACAAATGCCTGTTTGGAAACGGAGCGTGAAAATGTTTCTGGGCTTACTTAAAGGAAACCTGCACGGAAAGAAATACACGCTGCCGCGGCCAACCTCTCCTGAGAATGCTGGTTGCTTGCCTGTCATGTTGATCCAGCGGCTTCAATACTTTGTGTCATTGACCAGGAACAAGTACTTCTGGAGTTCTGACTTAAAGGGGTTGTAAAGGTTTGTTTTTTATTTTCTAAATAGGTTCCTTTAAAGCGGTTGTATACCCTATTTTTTAACTTTTACCTACAGGTAAGCCTATAATAAGGCTTACCTGTAGGTAAAAAGAATATCTCCGAAACCTGTACGGCTTAGGAGATATTCCCCTCGCAATGAGCCGCTGACTACATGCGCAGCGGGGATTCTCGGCTAAAGCCCGGCAACCACCGGACCTTGCCGACGCGCGGGAGTGACGACATCGCCGCTCCAGCCACTCACAGTGCTGGAGCGGCGATACCCGGAAGACACGCCGAGGCAAGATGACATCTCCCTCGGCGTGGACCAGGTAAGTTCCTGACGCTTCGTTCTAAGGTAAGTATTTCATAATGGTGCATACTAGCTCATTATGCCTTTTGCCTTTCAGGTATGAAGAAAAAAAAAGCAGCAGCGGGTATACAACCGCTTTAAGCTAGTGCATTGTTGGTTCACTTACCTTTTCCTTCGATTTCCCTTCTAAATGTTTTTTTTTGTCTGAATTTCTCACTTCCTGTTCCTCCTCAGTAAGCTTGCCCCCATCATCCGAGCCGTTCTGGCTGGGGGTTAGTCAGCATGCTCGCCCCCTCCCTTGGGACTACATCCCTGAGGGGAGACCCCTCCCTTGGGACTACATCCCTGCGGGGAGACGCAGGGATGTAGTCCCAAGGAAGGGGGACGAGCACGCTGACTAACCCCCAGCAAGAATGGCTCGGATGATGAGGGCAAGCTTACTGAGGAGGAACAGGAAGTGAGAAATTCAGACAAAAAAAAAAAAAACATTTAGAAGGGAAATCGAAGGAAGAGGTAAGTGAACCAAGAATGCACTAACTTAAAGGAACTTATTTAGAAAATAAAAAACAAACCTTTACAACCCCTTTAACTGGCTCCATACTTGTTCTAGCTTAGTGACTCTGGAGCTTAAGCCACCCAGGCAGGTCAGCAATCGCAGTCTACAAGTTTCTCATAGCACTGGCTTACTTTAAAGCAAACCTGTACTGGCAAGCTAAGCTACAAAAAAAGAGCTGCATTTAATAGAAGGGACCGTAATATGCCTCAGCATACCTCTGAAAATCCTATGCAAATTTTGGCTTGCTGAAAGTTGGTATTTGCATAGGCTTAGTCATGCACCCACCCCAGAGAGTGCTTGGCACCAGCGATTGGTTGCTCATGCATACAGCGCTTCCTTATGAGAGTCTCTGTGCTTATTCTCTCCATACCCAGAGGTCTTGGTTTTTAGGGGGGCTTTGGCTGTGTACTGCAGGAGAGAGGTGTAACCAGTTAAAGATAAAATAAGGCATCAGACACTGCGCTTACATGATAGGTTAGCTCTCCGGTATATCTTTGCTTTAAAATAACCCTTTTGTGTTTCAAGAAACCACTGCCAAATATGAAATTACCAGTGCATTGTCAGGGAACAAGAAATCCGCTACCACCTGTCTCCTGAAACTTAAGCTTCGTACACACGATCGGACTTCCATCTGACTTTTCCGTGGATTTTGGTCCGAAGGGCATTGGCTGTGCATACATACGGCCCAACATTTTCAGCCAACATACCCCAAACCACTTGGTTTTAGCTCTTTACCGCCACCCTTTGGGCAACTTCTGCTAATGTTGTCTGATTTTTAGCATTGGTTCAGAGCATGCGTGTTTGTTTGTACATCGGATTTTAGTTGAACGGACTTGTGTACACACGATCGGATAATCCGACGTAACAGATTTATTGTCAGACAGTTGGTGAGCATGAACAGCCAACTTTTGTTGTTGTTAATTCAGCCAACAATTGTCTGATGGAGCATACACACGGTCGGATTATCCGACACAACACGTCCATCAGACAATTATGGCCATAAAATTGGATCGTGTGTATGGGCCTTAAGTTATTTTGCCATTGGTTTCCACCATCTTGCCTCTGATACAACATAGAAAATATGAAAATCTACAAGTCTAAAGCAAGCCATAGGCTATACAATTTCCTTTCCTTCTACCATGGGTGGAAAGAAAGAAAACTGTTCAATTCCCCCATCAACACTGACTCTTTCCAGGGAGCCTTCCCTTCCAGCAGAACACAATGATCATTGCTATTGGCCATAGCTGCCGCCAGTGATCGCATTCAAAATATCTGGCAGGCTGGTCGTACTGAAGTTGATCAATGGATCGACTTCAGAACAACCAGCCAGTCCATAGAAGGATTAACTCTCAGCCGTTCCCTGCTGAACCAGCTGAGATTAGATCCATCTATAACTGGCTTTAGACATATCTGCCTTTACTGTAGTAGTGATGTCTCAGTGCTCTCTGCATACTTTTGAAGCAAGGAGGAATGGTCAAAAATGGAAATTAGAGCGCAATCTGTCACCTCTGGAAAGAGGGGTGGGGGGGGAGTGGCTGTGCAGACTGTCACCTCTGGTGGGGAAGGAGTGTAAATACTGAATAGAGGATAATTCCATGTGAACTAACTGGAACTCTCGTGGTGTGTCAGACTAGGCAGTCAGGCATCTGTTTGGTAGATGTGGGCACTGTCAATAAATTCTCCTGGATGGAAAGTGGTGCTGGGAGAAGGGGAGTGGGCTCCCTCTAGTGGTTGGAGGCCGGCAGTGCAGGTTGTGCTGGCTTGCTCAACCAACCCCACACCGCATGGCCTAACCCCCAGCAAGCCACAGACCGGTACCAGTCCTTGGCCTGGGGGTTGGGGACCTCTCCTTTAAATGATATCAAAAGCCAATTTTTTTATTGGTAGAGTAAGGAATAGTTAAAACCCTAGCAATTTTTTTCTTCTACAACTACATTCCATTGAGAAAATAAAATCTCTCTAAAAGGAAAATCTCCTCTTATGCCGCGTACACATGACCGATTTTAATGTCATTGAATAAAACGGCATTTTTCTCGACGTGATTCTTCTCAAGCCTGCCTTGCCTACACACTATCGTTGAAAAAAATGCTCGAATAAAGCGCGGTGACGTACAACATGTACGACGGCACTATAAAGGGGAAGTTCCATTCGGATGGCACCACCCTTCATGTTAGTAAGGTTTGTTGAGAGACAATTCGCGCTTTTCAGCCTCGTGCTTTTTAGTCCGTTACAGCGTGACGAATGTGCTATCTCCATTACGAACGCTAGTTTTACCAGAACGAGCGCTCCCGTCTCATACTTGATTCTGAGCATGTGCATTTTTTTTCACGCCGTTAAAGCCTACACACGGCCATTTTTCATGACGAGAAAAACGACGAGGTGAAAAACAACGAGAAAAATTAGAGCATGTTCCAATTTTTTCATGGCCATTTTTCACGTCGTTTTTAATGACCATTTTAAAAAATTGCATTCTCGTCATTAAAAACGGTCGTGTGTACGCGGAATGAGACAGCTCTCACTGGAAAGTGTCCCCATTGAAGACCTCCCTTGTATTCTCTTTTGGATTTTCTGTCACTTTTTGCTTCGGTGATAAGTCACAAGGACAAATATACAGAGTGTATCTCCCCAGTGGGGACACAGACAGCACTAAAAACCTGACAGAAGATTTAAACCTTCTCTACTCTATAAAAATTTGGCTTCGTATGCACTTTACCGTGGCCCTGCATACAGTACAAAAAACCTGCTAAAATAATGGGGCACCACGCTTAATATTCTAGACCCATAAAATAAATCTAAAAATCTGAATCTATATTTCCACAGCTCTGGTGAGACAAGAAAGACAGTTACGTAGCATGAAAAAATAGATCAGTCAAGTGAAATAAATGCAGAAATGATAAATAAGTAACAGCTGACGCCTCTCACACTTTCCTTTGGATTTAAGCTCCGGCTGGAATGGTCAGAGTCCTCTCAGCCCCCCCATGTGAGCCTTGCCACCTTCACTAATGATTAGTGGATGGCCTCCCTCCTGCCCCTCATTCTGCGCAGTCCTGGCGGGAGCTTTGTGAGGACGAGACACAAGGATAAAGATCTTTATTTTAGCCGTGTCACTGTCATTTTAAAGCCCTATTGCACTCGGCTGAAAATAACTGTCCCCTTTTGTCGGAAATAAGAATCCTTATCCTGGTGTGTTAGCTTTGTGAATTGAGCCTACAGACGTGTTTGCTCTCAATGCTACAGAGACGCTTCACACAGGGAACTGGGGCGGCTCGGCTCCGCATGACTGACAGCTCCAACTGGAGCGCTGGCGTGCACAGCTCGGATGATAAGAAGGTCGCCGACAATGGGCAGCCTTTATTAGAAAGAGAGCGGCGCGGGGAAAGCAGCTACTGTCAGCTTTACGAGCACTCGCGGCTGGCGTCTAATTTAAACCTTTCATTGTTTAGCCTCGAGAATACATTAGAAAATGCCCGTGTTTTTGTCATACATTCCCCATTTGTTTTATACGGTATTAACAGTTTTAATGGCTGTTTGACAAACACTACTAATTACGCCAATGCCTGCGGCCCGCAAAGAACATACCTGCGCCAAAAGTTACATTGATCATTTCCTGTATAATTGGTAGTGCTTGCTTTTTTTTTTAGAATATACCAATACCATATACTCGAGGTTAAGCCGAGTTTTTCAGCACATTTTTTTGTGCTGAAAATGCCCCCCTCGGCTTATACTCGAGTCACCTTTTTGCGCCTGATCTCCTGGACTTTGGGGACCCGGTACCGGCCAGCCGTAGGTCCCCTGGACCCCAATCTTGGCACACATGTAGCCCAACTCTTCCTCTACAAGTGTGCAAAGTTTGTTGTCTAGGGGACCTACAGCCGGGAAGCACCGATTTTTCAAATCCGGGCACCTCTTCCATAGACTCCCATGTTAAACGGTAATTTCTCCGGTGACTTTGGGGACCCGGTACCGGCCGGTCGTAGGTCCCCTGGACGCACACAGGTAGCTCCATTTCTCATCTATAAGTGTGCAAAGTTTTTTGTCTGGGGGACCGGTACCGGCCGGCCGTAGGTCCCCTGGACCCCAATATTGGCACACATGTAGCCCCACTCTTCCTCTACAAGTGTGCAAAGTTTGTTGTCTGGGGGACCTACGGCCGGGGAGCACCGATTTTTCAAAGCCGGGAACCCCTTTTATAGACTCCCATGTTAAACGGTAATTTCTGCGGTGACTTTGGGGACCCGGTACCGGCGGGTCGTAGGTCCCCTGGGCTCCAATCTTGGCACACATGTAGCCCCACTCTTCCTCTACAAGTGTGCAAAGTTTGTTGTCTGGGGGACCTACAGCCGGGAAGCACCGATTTTTCAAAGCCGGGAACCCCTTTCATAGACTCCCATGTTAAACGTCAGTCTAGTCATGGGCACAGTGAGGCATGGGCAGGCACAGTGAGGCATGGACACAGTGAGGCAAAGTGAGGCATGCAGATGGACACCCTAGGCTTATACTCGGGTCAATACGTTTTTTTGTGGTAAAATTAGGTGCCTCGGCTTCTATTCGGGTCGGCTTATACTCGAGTATATAAGGTATATTAATGCAATAAATGAAAATCTTTTGTTGGCAGAGTCGTTTACATTTCTGATGTAGAGAGAAAAAAGTAGTGCCTTGCGGCCCAGCTACATGGGCGATTTTATTCCCTTTTTTACTGAGAGACGTAACCGCTTGCTGGTCTTTTTTAGAATAAAGTCACGTGATAATTTTTAGAAGTTTAATAGCTAGTGCTGAACTGGTAAACCCAAAAATGATAAATTCCATAATAAAAATGTACTCTCTTTACATACGTTGATGGATCTGCTTTTGTAACGCAGGCTTTCGCTCTTTCAATTTTCACCCATTGATTCTGTCAGGAAGGGCCTGCGTTATCTCAAAAACGTGAACGGGCCCTAAGGCACTGTCTGTCAAAGGCTGACAATGCTCACGCACCGTGTGTTTATGAAGGATCAGTGTTGTCACCCTGGCAGAGCCATCCAGCTGAGACTACATGGCGTGCATGGTGTATGTGGAGCCATACTGCTTATGTGATTATTTCATGACTTATCTTTATAGAACGTTTTTTCTCAAAAACGCTCTCTCTATCACATGCACAGGGCATGTAGATGGACCCAGAAATATTTAGTTGGCCATACACGGATAGATCTGCAAGCTGAAAAAAAAAAAAAAATCTTGCATGTTATACAGCACAGATGAAAGAATATGCTATTGTATTCGGACAGCTGGTGCTGATTGGATGCAGCTACTGTTTGCCCAACAATTAAAGGATGTAAGGCGGGAGGATGCCAACAGGGCCGGTGGGTTCAACAGGACCTGGCCAAAATTCCTTTAGAGTTTCCCCAGTTTTGCATTTAGCAGCCAAGATGTGCATATTACAATAGTATTATTATATAAAATAATGCAGGACTGTTCAAATAAGGGCTCATTCAGTGTGGATACTATTGCTGCCCATTTGCAATGCAATTTGAGATGGATTGCTTTTTAGAGGAGGTTTGTCAGGCAGTGAGGAGGCGATATGTCTTCTTCTCAACACCATTTTTAACCCTACATATACCAACCCACCATGCTGCAACTGCTTTTACTGCATGCAGTTGCAAGGGGGTTGCGGCACAGCCCGATTTACTTGAATGCAACATGCCGTTTAATTTTTGCCATGACCCCGAAGCAAAGTATCATGGCTACGGGACATGTACAGCCCTGAGCGGCTGCATTTTGTGTTTAGGTGGATGATCGGGGAAGGTAAAACTGCAAGGTTTGCTTTTACCACCCCTTGCCCCCCCCCATGTGAACAAACCCTAAGGGTTTTGTGATACTTTATTTGCTGGAAGTAGCATGGACGGAGCAAATTAGTTTCCTGCAACCGTTTGATTCACCCCATCAACACAGAAGCCGAGATTCTCGTCAGGAAAAAAACATTGTTTTTCCTGACGAGAATCTTGACAAGAAACTTGTCCCGGCAGAGTGTACACACGTACGATTCAAAATAACCGCCGTTCTTTTGAATGGCACGCACGCGGTGACGTCATCGACTACAACGAGCGTGCGCTCGTCACATTCAATGCCGTCGCCGCCATCTTGCTACACCCTATGCCTAGGAAGCTACCGCGCATGCGTCAAAGTCATTTCGAGCATGCGCGGGTTTCCACGGTGACAAGTAAGTGTACACACGCTCGGGTTTCTCGGCGAGAAACAGGCTGACGAGATTCTCGACGAGAAAAAAGACCGCAGGTCGTCTTTTTTCTTGTCGGGGAATCTGGGCAGTTTTCTTGACGAGAAAACTGAAACCCGCGTACACACAGCCGGTTTTCTCGGCAAGAAAGCTCTCCCGGCAGTTTTCTTGTTTTTTGCTGAGAAAACCGGTCGTGTGTACGCGGCCAGACAGTGTTGACAAGGAAATCCCTCCTGCGGAGCTACTGTGTTATGCCGGCGAGGAGCCTTCCCTGTTGGCAGAACACAATGATCACTGCTATCAGCTATAGCCACTGGCAGTGATCACATTAAAAAAACCTGACAGTCTGGTTGTACTGAATTTCGATCGATCGATTGACTTCAGTTCAAGCAGCCTGCCCATAGATGGATCAAATCTCAGCTGATTGAATCGCGGCTTCCCCGCCCCGCCAGGAGAACACAGTGATTATTGATAGTGGCTATAACAGCAATAATCACATAAAATATCCAACAGGCTGGTTGTACCCAAGTTGATTGATTGATCAACTTGGGTACATTCAGCCTGCCTATACATGATATGAATCTCGTCTGGTTCCTGCTGAACTGGCCAAGATTTAAACTGTCCATGGTCATCTTAAGCAGATAGAACACACGGCTTCCTATGAAATAAGTCACACAAATAGCCTGTAGTAGTTATCAATTTCTTATGATTACACAATGCTCTAATTATGTGCAATTGATTGCAGATATCTATTTAGTGATCACTTACTCCCTACGGTTAATTGGTAGGGCTTATGGCACCATAGTTGAGCTACTTCCGTGTGGCTCTAGCCTAATGAGGTGACTGCCTTCCAAGTGGTTAAATCTCTCAATTAAAATTGCCCATGTAGCTGAGCTCTTGGTTGGAAAGAAATGTGCAGAATGTGCGCCATTTCCAAGTAAAGTGGCTCTTTTGTTGGCAACAGCCAGGCTGTCTGTCATTCTGCATCGGCAAATGACAGCTGGAATCTGGTTGCTAGGAGTAGCAGCTCTGCAAGTCTGTAGATCAGCTCCTATTTTATAATGGCTTCTCTACGAAATGGGCATATCTAAGAGTGGTGTACACAAACAAGTCAAACAATTCATCTGCCTGTATTCATTCCAGCCATTTTCTGTGATCTTTTAATGAGCTGGACAGTGAGCTGGAAAATAGCATTAGGCCCTAAACACATAGGCATTGTTTAATCAGAAGAGCATCAGATTCAGCATGCATTTACAAAGCATTTAACAAGCTTCCAGCGGCTTTCTTAATGCACCCTTTTGGCTCCCGTCTAGTAATGCCAAATACAGATATTTGCCCGCATTCACACCTGTTCTTTTTAAGGCCTCTTTCATCCTGGCAATGACATCTATTTATAGGACAATTCTAATGATATATAAATGCATGTAATGATTTTAATTCACACTGCACATTTACCTGGGTTTCTTTGCATTCATTTTTTTTTTTTTTTAACAGAAGTCTTTGCATTCAGTTTAGCTGCATTTAGAGAAAACAGAATTCTGTGCATCCAGCGGCAGATTAGATTCTCTGAACGCGTCTAAAAGCATGTTTATCATATGTGAAAACATATAAGCGCACAAAACTACATGTAAACTCAAGTAAAGGCAAGTACATCTAAGGCCTCGTACACACGGACGGTTTTCTCATTAAGAAACGACAAGAAAACTGCCGGGAGAGCTTTCTTGTTGAGAAAACCGGCCGTGTGTACGAGGCTTTCAGGTTTCTCGTCAAGAAAACTGCCCAGAATCTCGACGAGAAAAATAGAGAACCTGCTCTCTATTTTCTCATCGGGATTCTTGTCAGCCTGTTTCCCGACGAGAAACCCGAGAGTGTGTATACTTACCTGTCGCCGTGGAAACCCGCGCATGCTCGAAATGACTTTGACGCATGCGCGGTAGCTTCCAAGGCATAGGTAGGGTGAAGCAAGATGGCGGCGACGGCATTGAATGTGACGAGCGCATGCTCGTCGTAGTCGATGACGTCACCGCGTTTGTGCCATTTAAAAGAACGGCGGTTCTTTTGAATCGTACGTGTGTACACTCTGCCGGGACAAGATTCTTGTCAAGAACTGTCGTTTTTCCTGACGAGATTCTCGGCCGTGTGTAGTAGGCTTCAATGCAGAACTTGATCTGGGAAGCATAAAAATTGTTTCTATCTCTCTCCTGCATTTAAAGTGGTTCTAAACTCAGTTTTTTTAAATCTTATTGCATTAAGATAAAACACCTTCTGTGTACAGCAGCCCCCCTAATACTTACCTGAGCCCCATCTAGATCCAGTGATGTTGCACGAGAGTCTTGGCTGGCCAGGACTCTCTCCCCTCATTAGGTGAGACAGCAACAGGGCGCCACTGGCTCCTGCTGATGTCAATCAAAGCCTGTGAGCCTATTCGGAGAGAGAGGGGGGTGGGGCCGATCCGCAGCTCCGTGTCTGAATGGATACACAGAGCAGCGGCTCGGCTCGGTTGCCCCCATAGCAAGCTGCTTACCGTGGGGGCACTCGGCAGAAAGGAGGGACCAGGAGTGCCAGCGAGGGATCCAAGAAGTGGTGGATCAGGGCTCTTCTGTGCAAAATCACTGCACAGAGCAGGTAAGTATGATCTGTTTGTTATTTTAAACAAGCCTTTAATATCACTTTCCACATGATGTGATTCGGCCAGCTCCACTGTTCTGTGCTGCGAACGCACTCACTGCATGCTAACAGAACAGTAGCTGAGATGTCACCGACAGCTCCCGATCACTGTTTATGACCTGGAACTGGTGGCAGGGGCTCCTGATCATGTGACTGATGTGACAGCCAATTAAAATGACCGCATGTTTGGGCAGCCCGACTGCTGCTTTTCAGAACCCTTTAACCACCTTGCGCCGGCCGTACGACTATATACGGCCGCGAGGTGGCTCTACAAATCCGGGAGGCCGTCTTTTTACGGCCTCCGCTTCTTTGGCCACTGGGGGGCGCGTCACTGTAATGCCGATGCGCATGCCTGGCGGCCGCGATGTCCGCCAGGCACCCGCGATCGGCGGTTACACAGACAAGGACATGGATCTGTGTGTGTAAACACAGAGATCCACGTCCTGTCAGGGAGACAGGAGATCGATGCTGTGTCCCTTGTACATAGGGACACAGATTGGTCTCCTCCCCCAGTCAGTCCCCTCCCCCCACAGTAGCAATCACACATTAGGGAATATATTAACCCCTTCCTCGCCCCCTAGTGTTAACCCCTTCCCTGCCAGTCACATTTATACAGTAATCAGTGAATATTTATAGCACTGTTCGCTGTGTAAATGTGAATGGTCCCAAAAATGTGTCAAAAGTGTTCGATGTGTCCACCATAATGTCGCAGTCACGGAAAAAATCGCTGATCGCCGCCATTACTAATAAAAAATTTTTTTTTATAAAAATGCCATAAATCTATCCCCTATTTTGTAAACGCTATAACTTTTGCGCAAACCAATCAATAAACGCCGATTGCGATTTTTTTTACGAAAAATATGTAGAAGAATACGTATCGGCCTAAATTGAGGAAAAATATATATATTTTTTTAAAAAATTGGGATATTTATTATAGCAAAAATCAAAAAATATTGTGTTTTTTTCAAAATTGTCGCTATTTCTTTGTTTGTAGCACAAAAAATAAAAACCGCAGAGGTGATCAAATACCACCAAAAGAAAGCTCTATTTGTGGGGAAAAAAGGACGTCAATTTTTTTTGGGAGCCACGTCGCACGACCGCGCAATTGTCATTCAAAGCTTGACAGTGCCGAAAGCTGAAATTTCGCCTGGGCAGGAAGGGGGTTTATGTGCCCAGTAAGGAAGTGGTTAAACGGGTAATAAACTCTCTTTTCGAACTTGTACCTACAGGTAAGCTCACAACAAGACTTACCTGTAGGCACAATGATTATCTCCTAAACGTGCACCTTTTAGGAGATATCCACATCGGCAATAGCCGATGACATCGCCCATGCATGCGCAGTGATTCTCTGCATTTAGGGCACACAGTATGCCATTGAATGCAGAGCGCCATGCCGCGGCTCCTGCGCACATGCATGGGATTGACGTCATCATGGCCCTGGCCATTCAAACGGCCAGAGCCTGCGAACCCAGAATCAAGACCAGGTAAAAATGGAAGCCATGGCAGCAGTGACAGTGTGCCGCTGGAGGGTTTTATTTGAAAGGCAAGTATGTCATCATGTGCTAGCATGCGGTGCATACTAGCACTTTATTGCATAAACCTGCAGGGGGACACTTTTTTTGGGGGGGTAGTTTACTATTGCTTTAAAGGGACAGCGGGAACTAGTGCCAAGGGGTTATATAACCTAATACAGGAACGCTAGTGTGAATGTAGTGTAAAACTGCCCATACAAGAATTTTTCTCATTTGTTCGATTATCTAAACGTTAGTTTGGTTAAATCGACGTTCATTTTCGACCACAGTGGTGAGAAAATTCAAAACAACAGGCTGGAAAATATTTCTCGACAGAACGAATTTCTAACAGTGTCTGTGTTTTTATCGGAAAAGTCCATGTACTCCAAAATCGATTGTTAAAAGCAAATTGTTTTTGAAAATCTTTTGAACGACGTTCATCAATTCAATTTTCGTACAAATGTTTGTGCAAAGGTTCATTGAAAAAACCTACTGGTGTATGGCCAGTTTGAATTGGACTTGTGGCAGAGAAACAGGAGGAGAAGCACTCCCAGTGCCCCCGGGCACCAATCCATTTAGAGGGATCAATAGCGATCAGTGAAAATGATCCAGCACAGCCAGCCATTCTTTTCCCTGAAGGTGCCTATGGATGACACTCATTACCCAATTCAGCAGAAATAAGTCTACCTGGGAGAGAATAGAGATGCCAAGGCCACCCAGATGAGGATATCCCTGGCTGGGAAAGCTCTCCCAGTCATTAATCATGCTGACACCTGTGCAGTGGCGCAGCACCTTCTTTTGCTGGGTCATACGGACAGCACACACACGTCCGCTGGCAGCAGAACAAAGAAATGATCTTAATGCACAGGGAACAAAGTCGCCCTCATCCTACTGGCACCATTTGGCATTTCCCAGCAGTGACAGCGCTAATCCCAGCTCTGGCTGCTAATGTGTGTGATCTCAGTATTACCCAACGCTCCGGCGTTTTGCTCGAGCTCCCATGGGGAAATCAAAGTAGTCCCAGACAGCAAGGAGAAATGAGTCTTCTATTTCTACCTTAACCTCTGGGCTGCTGGCTGGGCAGACCTTGTCAAGCAAAGAGTTATTTTTGTGTTGGTGTGAGCCGGAGCTAGAATTCCACTTGCCTAGGGAAAGCTAAGAAAACAGTGTCAGCAGAGACAGCAGAGCATTGTTGTGAGGGCTCAGCGATCCGTGGAACGTACTGCAGAGAGGGGAAGACGGGCAGAAGGACAGGAGGAGAGAGGGGGGAAAGAAGAAGAGGAGAGAGGGGGGAAAGAAGAAGAGGAGAGAGGGGGGAAAGAAGAAGAGGAGAGAGGGGGGAAAGAAGAAGAGAGGGGGGGAAGAGGAGGAGGAGAGAGGGGGGAAAGAAGAGGAGAGAGGGGGGAAAGAAGAAGAGGAGAGAGGGGGGAAAGAAGAAGAGGAGAGAGGGGGGAAAGAAGAAGAGGAGGGGGGGAAGAGGAGGAGGAGAGAGGGGGGAAAGAAGAGGAGAGAGGGGGGGAAAGAAGAAGAGAGGGGGGAAAGAAGAAGAAAGGGGGGAAAGAAGAAGAGAGGGGGGAAAGAGGAAGAGGAGGAGGAGAGAGGGGGAAAGAAGAAGAAGAGAGGGGGGAAAGAAGAAGAGAGGGGGAAAGAGGAAAAGGAGGAGGAGAGAGGGGGAAAGAAGAGGAGAGAGGGGGGAAAGAGGAGGAGGAGGAGAGAGGGGGAAAGAAGAAAAAAGGGGAGGAGAGAGGGGGAAAGAAGAGGAGAGAGGGGGGAAAGAAGAAGAGGAGGAGGAGGAGAGAGGGGGAAAGAAGAGGAGGAGGAGAGAGGGGGAAGGAAGAGGAGGAGGAGAGAGGGGGGAAAGAAGAAGAGGAGGAGAGAGAGGGGGAAAAGAAGAAGAGGAGGAGGGAGAGGGGGAAAGAAGAAGAGGAGGAGGAGAGAGGGGGAAAGAAGAAGAGGAGGAGGAGAGAGGGGGAAAGAAGAGGAAAGAGGAGAGAGGGGGAAAGAAGAAAAAGGAGGAGAGAGGGGGGGAAAGATAAAAAAGGAGGAGAGGGGGGAAAAGAAGAAGAGGAGGAGAGGGGGAAAAGAAGAAGAGGAGGAGAGAGGGGGAAAGAAGAGGAGGAGGAGAGAGGGGGAAAGAAGAAGAGGAGGAGGAGGAAGAGAGGGGGGAAGAGGAGGAGGAGGAGAGGGGGGAAGAGGAGGAGGAGAGAGGGGGGAAGAGGAGGAGGAGAGAGGAGGAGAGAGGGGGGAAAGAAGAAGAAGAGGAGGAGAGAGGGGGGAAGAAGAAAAAGGAGGAGAGAGGGGAAAAGAAGAAAGAGGAGGAGGAGAGAGGGGGAAAGAAGAAAAGGGAGGAGAGAGGGGGAAAAGAATAAAAGGGAGGAGAGAGGGGGGAAGAAGAAAAGGGAGGAGAGAGGGGGAAAGAAGAAGAGGAGGAGGAGAGAGGGGGGAAAGAAGAAGAGGGGGAGGAGAGAAGGGGGAAGAAGAGGAGGAGAGAGGGGGGAAAGAAGAGGAGGAGAGATTGGCAAAGACGAAGAGGAGGAGAGAGGGGGGAAAGAAGAAAGAGGAGGAGAGAGGGGGGAAAGAAGAAAGAGGAGGAGAGAGGGGGGAAAGAAGAAAAAGGAGGAGAGAGGGGGGGAAAGAAGAAAAAGGGAGGAGAGAGGGGGGAAAGAAGAAAAAGGAGGAGGAGAGAGAGGGGAAAGAAGAAGAAGAAGAGGAGGAGAGAGGGGGGGAAAGAAGAAGAGGAGGAGAGAGGGGGAAAAGAGGAGGGGAGAAGAAGAGGAGAGAGGGGGAAAAGAAGAAAAAGAGGAGGAGAGAGGGGGAAAAGAAGAAAAAGAGGAGGAAAGAGGGGGAAAAGAAGAAAAAGAGGAGGAGAGAGGGGGAAAGAAGAAGTGGATGAGCGAGGTGGGAAAGAGGAGGAGGAGAGAGGGGGTAAAGAAGAGGAGGAGAGAGAGGGGGTAAGAAGAATGAGAGGAGGAGAGAGGGGGGAAAGAAGAAGAAGAGGAGGAGGAGAGAGGGGGAAAGAAGAGGAGGAGGAGAGAGGGGGAAAGAAGAGGAGGAGGAGAGAGGGGGAAAGAAGAAAAAGGAGGAGAGAGGGGGGGAAAGATAAAAAAGGAGGAGAGAGGGGGGGAAAGATAAAAAAGGAGGAGAGGGGGGAAAAGAAGAAGAGGAGGAGAGAGGGGGAAAAGAAGAAGAGGAGGAGAGAGGGGGAAAGAAGAAGAGGAGGAGGAGAGAGGGGGAAAGAAGAAGAAGAAGAGGAGGAGGAGAGAGGGGGGAAGAGGAGAGAGGGGGGAAGAAGAGGAGGAGGAGGAGAGAGGGGGGAAAGAAGAAGAAGAGGAGGAGAGAGGGGGAAAGAAGAAAAAGGAGGAGAGAGGGGGGGAAAAGAAGAAGAGGAGGAGGAGAGAGGGGGAAAGAAGAAAAGGGAGGAGAGAGGGGGAAAAGAATAAAAGGGAGGAGAGAGGGGGGAAGAAGAAAAGGGAGGAGAGAGGGGGAAAGAAGAAGAGGAGGAGGAGAGAGGGGGGAAAGAAGAAGAGGGGGAGGAGAGAGGGGGGAAGAAGAGGAGAGAGGGGGGAAAGAAGAGGAGGAGAGATTGGCAAAGACGAAGAGGAGGAGAGAGGGGGGAAAGAAGAAGAGGAGGAGAGAGGGGGGAAAGAAGAAAAAGGAGGACAGAGGGGGGAAAGAAGAAAAAGGGAGGAGAGAGGGGGGGAAGAAGAAAAAGGAGGAGGAGGAGAGAGAGGGGAAAGAAGAAGAAGAAGAGGAGGAGAGAGGGGGAAAAGAGGAGGGGAGAAGAAGAGGAGGAGAGAGGGGGAAAAGAAGAAAAAGAGGAGAAGAGAGGGGGAAAAGAAGAAAAAGAGGAGGAAAGAGGGGGAAAAGAAGAAAAAGAGGAGGAGAGAGGGGGGAAAGAAGAAGTGGATGAGCGAGGTGGGAAAGAGGAGGAGGAGAGAGGGGGTAAAGAAGAGGAGGAGAGAGAGGGGGTAAGAAGAATGAGAGGAGGAGAGAGGGGGGAAAGAAGAAGAAGAGGAGGAGGAGAGAGGGGGAAAGAAGAAGAAGTGGAGGAACGAGGGGGAAAAGAAGAAAAAGAGGAGAGAGGAGGAGGAGGAGATAGGGGGGAAAGAAGAAGAGGAGGAGGAGGAGAGAGGGGGGGAAAGAAGAAGAGGAGGAGGAGAGAGGGGGGAAAGAAGAGGAGGAGAGAGGGGGAAAGAAGAAGAGGAGGAGAGAGGGGGAAAGAAGAAGAGGAGGAGAGAGGGGGAAATAATAAGAAGAGGAGAGAGGGAGAAAATAAGAAGAGGAGAGAGGGGGAAAAAAGGAAGAGGAGAGAGGGGGGGAAAATAAGAATGAGGAGGAGAGAGGGGGGAAAGAAGAATACAAGGAGAGAGGGGGAAAAGAAGAAAAAGGAGGAGGAGGAGAGAGAGGGGAAAGAAGAAGAGGAGGAGAGAGGGGGAAAAGAGGAGGGGAGAAGAAGAGGAGGAGAGAGGGGGAAAAGAAGAAAAAGAGGAGAAGAGAGGGGGAAAAGAAGAAAAAGAGGAGGAAAGAGGGGGAAAAGAAGAAAAAGAGGAGGAGAGAGGGGGGAAAGAAGAAGTGGATGAGCGAGGTGGGAAAGAGGAGGAGGAGAGAGGGGGTAAAGAAGAGGAGGAGAGAGAGGGGGTAAGAAGAATGAGAGGAGGAGAGAGGGGGGAAAGAAGAAGAAGAAGAGGAGGAGGAGAGAGGGGGGAAAGAAGAAGAAGTGGAGGAACGAGGGGGAAAAGAAGAAAAAGAGGAGAGAGGAGGAGGAGGAGATAGGGGGGAAAGAAGAAGAGGAGGAGGAGGAGAGAGGGGGGAAAGAAGAAGAGGAGGAGGAGAGAGGGGGGAAAGAAGAGGAGGAGAGAGGGGGAAAGAAGAAGAGGAGGAGAGAGGGGGAAATAAGAAGAAGAGGAGAGAGGGAGAAAATAAGAAGAGGAGAGAGGGGGAAAAAAGGAAGAGGAGAGAGGGGGAAAAAAGGAAGAGGAGAGAGGGGGGAAAATAAGAATGAGGAGGAGAGAGGGGGGGAAAGAAGAATACAAGGAGAGAGGGGGAAAAGAAGAATAAGAGGAGAGAGGGGGGAAAGAAGAACAAGAGGAGAGAGGGGGGAAAGAAGAACAAGAGGAGAGAGGGGGGAAAGAAGAACAAGAGGAGAGAGGGGGGAAAGAAGAACAAGAGGAGAGAGGGGGGAAAGAAGAACAAGAGGAGAGAGGGGGGGAAAGAAGAACAAGAGGAGAGAGGGGGGAAAGAAGAACAAGAGGAGAGAGGGGGGGAAAGAAGAACAAGAGGAGAGAGGGGGGAAAGAAGAATAAGAGGAGAGAGGGGGGAAAGAAGAATAAGAGGAGAGAGGGGGGAAAGAAGAATAAGAGGAGAGAGGGGGAAAGGAAGAAGAGGAGGAGAGAGGGGGAAAGGAAGCAGAGGAGGAGAGAGGAGGAAACGAAGACTAGGAGGAGAGAGGGGGAAAAGAAGAGGGAGGAAAAGAAGAAGAAGAGGAGAGAGAGGGGGGAGAAGAAGAGGAGGAGAGAGAGGGGGGAGAAGAATAGGAGGAGAGAGAGGGGGGAGAAGAATAAGAGAGAGGGGAGAAGAATAGGAGGAGAGAGGGGGGGGAGAATAGGAGGAAAGAGGGGGAAAAGAAGAATAGAAGGAGAGGGGGGAATGAGAATAGGAGAGAGGGGGAGAAGAAAAGAGAGGCGAGAGGGGGGAAAGAAGAAAAGGGAGGAGAGAGGGGGGAGAAGAAAAGGGAGGAGAGAGGGGGGAAAGTAGAATAAAAAGAGAGAGGGGGGAAAAGAAGAAAAGGTAGGAAAGAGGGGGAAAAGACGAAAAGGGAGGAGAGAGAGGGGAAAGAATAAGAGGAGAGAGGGGGAAAGAAGAGGGGGAGAGAGGGAAAAAAAGAGGGGAACAAAAAAGAGGGGGAGAAGGAAAAAGGAGGGGGGTGAAGAGGGACCATGAAGAGGGGGAGAGAGAGGAGAGAATGTATAGAGAGGGGGGAGGAGAGAGAGGTGGGGGAGAAAAGGGAGGGGGAGAAGTGGGTGAGAGTGAAAAGGAAGAGTGAGAGAGGGGGAGACACATTGAGGAAGAATGGAGATAGGCAGCAGGAAGGAAAAGAAATAAGGGGATGGTAACCAGGAAGACAGGCAGAGGGGATACGAGAGAGAAGGGGAGATACAAGTAGAGGAAAGCAGTGGGAAAGTGAAGAGAGAAAAAGGGGGAGAAGAGGAGACAAGCTGAAGGGAGACAGGCAGAGGGAAAGAAGGGAAGAGTGGGGGAGGCAGGCAGAGGGAAAAGTGGGAAGGGAGAAAGGTAGAACAGGGAGCGCTGGAGTCAGAGATAGCCAGGAAGTGGGGGAGAAATAGGCAGAGGGAGCAGGGTAAATAACAGAGTGAAAGTGGAAGACAGAGACAGAAAGATAGAAGGACCGAGACAGAGAGGGAAGAGAGGGTGACAGACAGAGGGAAGAGAGGAGGAGAGGGGGTGACAGACAGGGAAGAGAGGAGAGGGGGTGACAGAGTGAGAATGGGAGACAAGCAGAGGAGATGGGTAAAAGGTGAAAGAGGCAGAGGAGGGAAGGGAGGAGATGGACAAAGGGGGAGAGGGCAGAGGATGAGATGGGCCGATAGGGAGGCACATGCAGAAGAGGGAGAAGGGGAAATGGGCAATTGGGGAGACAGGTAAATAAGGAGAGGGGGAGAAGGAAATGAACAGAGTAGGAGATGGGCAGAGGGAGGGGAGACTCACAAATGAAGAAGAGGGGAAGATGGGTAGAAGGAGAGATTGGCAGAGGACAGAGAAGAAGAAAAGAAGAGAGGAGGGAGAAGGGGAGCTGGGCAGAAGATGGATGAAGAGGAGGGGGAGGGGGGGGAGTCGGGTGTCCCCTGGGAGATCACAGCCGAGTGTAACTTCAATCAAAGGCTGCCTTCTCCTGCGGGTGCTCAGCAGGAAATCTGATCTCACAAGCTTAGTGCCTCGGCTGCCTCAATCCCCCGGCTTGCCTCTCTACACACCAGTAATCTCCTGATAGGAGGGGGAGGGGGAGCAGAAAAAAGGGGGTCTAGACACAAGCGCAAATCAGTGAGCGGATCGGACGGCGGCGGAGTGTGCGGATAGGGATAAGACGAGATTTCCTGACTGATCTCTGGGGATCGCCGTCTATAATAATCCCCACCTGATGTTTATTTCTAATGAAGCGCTGTGTACGGGGATCCCGCTGATTACAATGGGGAATGCTCCTGTAGGCAGACAAAGGGCCGCCCGGGAGGGGGGGGGGGGGGGAGGTGTCTCTAATTGTGGTGCTAATGAACACCATGGCTGCCCCGAAGCCCGCACAGAGGGGAGAGGAGTGTCGTGTACAGAGCCCGGCTTCGGGGAGGTTGTCTCCGGTCAGCATTCACATGGAGAGGACCCCTCTTCCCCCTCCCCACGTGTAGTCCATCCTATATCTATGGGCACTCATATATCCATTCTTTCTAGCCTATTCCTATTACTCTGAGTGATTCTAAAGTCTGTAAACTTACTGTGTGAAGATCCCCTCCCATTCTGTCACTATACACGGCTGTGTCACACATTTCACAGAGCCTGCCTTCTAAGGTGCTGAGAGGAGTCTCAGGAGGCGGGGTCAGTACAGGAAATCACTGCTTGCAGGCAGCAAGGTGCCATGGGATATATAGTCCTTGGAAATTGAAAGTAAGCAGGAGAGTAGAAGCTGCAAAGCATGCTGGGAATCCAGGAAGTGGCGAAAAGAAATGGGCAGCAGACAGGCAGAAAAGAGAGTTTTCAACTACTTGACCTTCGGAAGGTTTACTCCCCTTCATAACTCCTTCCAGGACATTTTTTTGCCACTGAGCTACTTTAATTGTGCGGTCATGCAACGCTGTACCCAAATTCTGTTTGTCATTTTTCTTTCACACAGATAGAGCTTTCTTTTGGTGGTACTTGATCACCACTGTCATTTTTATTTTTGTGTGCTATCAATAAAAAAAGACCAGCAATTCTAAAAAAAAATATTTTCTTTTTACTTTCTGCTATAAAACATATCCAATAAAAAAAGTGTAAAAATAGAATTTCTTCATACATTTAGGCCAATATGTATTCTGTTACATGCTTTTGATTAAAAAAAAAATCCCAATATGTGTATATTGACTGGTTTGTGCAAAAGTTATAGTGTCTACAAACTATGGTACTGTAGTTTTTGTTTAAGTATTGGCAGCGATCAGTGATTAATAGTGGGACTGATATATTGAAATTAACATTCTGACACTGTGGGAACCAGTGACACTTAGGGCTGGTTCACACCACAAAAGCGCACTCCAGATGCGTTTCTGCATGCGCATTTTTATGCATTCTAGTGCGTTTTTGATGCAGTTACGCATGCATTCTAGGTGCTTTTTTTTCTCACTATACTAGGGTATACTCTCTTTTCATGTTGTAAGTTCTGCCTGTCTGCTGCCCATCTCTTTCCACCACTTCCTGGATTCCCAGCATGCTTTGCAGCTTCTCTGCTGCTTACTTTCAATTTCCAAGGACTATATATCCCATGGTACCTTGCTGCCTACAAGCAGTGATTTCCTGTACTGACCCTGCCTCCTGAGACTCCTCCTCTCAGCACCTTAGAAGGCAGGCTCTGTGAAATGTATGATACAGCCCTGTATAGTGAATGTAAGGGGTTCTTCACAAAGTAAGGGTACAGACTTTAGAAGAATCACTCAGTGTAATAGGAATAGGCTAGAAAGAATGAATATATGAGTGTTTTTGATGCATTCCAGTGCGTTTTTTTCCCCCATAATTTTTATTGTTTTCTGGATAATTTGTACAAACAAGAGGTTATCATCATACAGCATGTGTCAAATAACGCTTATATTGGAAGAATGGTAAATATAGTATGTGCGGTTCATCTTCTAATAATAATTTGTACTCCTAACTTAATAGTAATGCATGTAAACATGCAGTCAAAAACGCGCATTTATGTGCAGTTTCTGGTGTGAATGGGCCCTAATACAGTGATCGGTGCTAAAAATATATACTGTCACTGTACTTTTGACACTGGCTGGGAAGGGGTTAAATGTGTGCGTAAACAGTGCTTGGTGCATTCTCCGTGAGCTGTTTTTACTAAGGGCAAACAAAGACTTGGGGGGCACACCCTAAAAATGCATTGCATTAAGGCTGCTTTCACACTGAGGTGCTTTGCAGGCGCCATTGCGCTAAAATTATCGCCTGCAAAGCGCCCTGAAAGAGCCGCTCCTTTATCTCCTTACCCCAATCGGTCCGTCTATCTCCTTCTCTATTAGCTTTTAGAGGATCCCTAAAAACCCTCCTCTTCAGAGAAGCCTATCCCACCCACACCTAATAACTATATTTCCATTCTGTCCACCTGATCATCCCCCACAGCCAATACCCTTTGTTTCACGTGACCCTCCCTTCTAGACTGTAAGCTCTATCGAGCAGGGCCCTCTGATCCCTCTGTATTGAATTGTATTGTGATTGTACTGTCTTCCCTGATGTTGTAAAGCGCTGCGCAAACTGTTGGCGCTATATAAATCCTGTATAATAATAATAATAATAATCTCCAGTGTGAAAGCCTAAGGGCTTTCACACTGGAGCGCTGCGCTGATAGGACGGTAAAAAAAGTCCTGCCAGCCGCATCTTTGAGGCGCTGTAGAAGCAGTGAATATACCGCTCCTAAAGCTCCCCTGCCCATTGAAATCAATGGGCAGCGCCTCCGAACCACCCGCAAAGTGCCGTTGCAGCGGTGTTTTGCAGGTGGTTTTAACCCTTTTTCGGCCGGCTTTAACGCTAGTGGGCGAAAATCACGGCAAAAACTACAGTAAAGCGCCGCTAAAAATAGCGGCACTTTACCGCCAACGCCCGCGACGCATCAGTGTGAAAATACCCTAAAGATGGTGCAGCTATAAGACCAGCATACAAACAGAACAAAAGATTACAGCGCACACATACAAAAATGACATTTAAATCCTGCAAGGCTATTTAACCCACCTGAACATATTCAGCAAATAAGCAATGGGGTACTTTGACGCAGTAGTGGGCTTAAGCACTATATGGCCATATGGTGTGACCAAATCCCCATATTTTTGCTTATTTGCTGAATATGTTCAGGTGTTTTAAATAGCCTTGCGGGATTTAAATGTCATTTTTGTATGAGTGCGCTGTAATCTTTTGTTCTGTTTTTACTACGGCCCTTTTCACACGGGCTGTCCAATCAGGCCCGCCTGTCAGTTTTTCAGACCATTCACCCTTATGGAGTGGTGGTTGTCAGCGGTGACATGTCCGTTGACATCTGCCGATATCCGATCCGATCCTGTCAGGAAAATCCAGACGGATGGTGGTCCTATTTTCCATCTGTCTGGTGGATCATATGATCGGATGAAAATAGACAGGTGGTCCATTTTCACCCGCACAGTGAGCAGAGACGGACCAGGCATCCGCCTGCTCAGCGGGGATCAGCGAAGCGATCCCACAAAACGGAGGCGCCCGTGTGAAAGGGGCCTAAGGGACGTGCCAAATTTTATCTCTTGCTTTGCAGGGAAGCAAAACCCGGCACTTCCCCACTGACAGGACAGAGCTCTGTATTGTTTGCATTCACAGAGCTCTGTCCTGTCATCTTCTTTGTCGATCAGCAGGTGCCAGCGGTCAATCATTGGCCAGGACCTGCTGATCGGCTTACGCTGTGACTAATCACAGCACGGCCGCATGTGCACGCTCCCTACCCAGAAGTGCTGGATCACGTACTAGATACATGATCCAACGCAGGAGAGCCGCTCTGCCACCATATTCCTACGTGGGGCGGTCGGCAAGCAGTTAAGCTTATATTGGATTGTCAATTATAACTATTGTTTATATTGCTATTACAATGCTGATGTTATAGAATGAAAGTGTATGCTGTGACCAGAGATTTCCTTTAACATGTCATTGCATATGAGCCTGAATGGCCCACCACAACTGTGAGGAGGTGACCTGTGTGTATTGTGGTGTGCTCAGACAAAGTGTTGGGGTCAGGCGTAGATTTATTATCACACTTCAGCAGTGCATGTTCCTAAAGATTCTGGAACTTTATTTATTTTTTAGCACGTCTTTAACCAATTAAGCACTTCCTTCCCGCCCATAGACAAATGACATCCGCAGGAGGGATGTCCCATCCTAGGCGGGCGTCATATGACGTTCTGGGCTTCCCAGCCGTCTAGGGGGCGCGCGTGCCCACCGCATCACTCGGGAGCCAATACGCGTGCCCGGCGGCGCGATGTCCGCCGGGCACACGCGATTGTCCGATAACAGAGCAGGGACGTCGATCTGTGTATGTAAGATCCACGTCCTGTCAGGTAAGAGGAGACCGATGGTGTGTTCCCAGTACAGAGGAACACTGATCGGTCTCCTCCCCTTGTGAGTCCCCTCCCCCTACAGTTAGAATCACTCCCTAGGTAACACAGTTAGCCCCTTGATCGCCTCCTAGTGTTAACCCCTTCCCTGCCAGTGTCATTTATACAGTAATCAGTGCATTTTTATAGCACTAATCGCTGTATAAATGTGAATGGTCCCAAAATAGTGTCAAAAGTGTCCGATATGTCTGCCGCAATGTCACAGTCACAATAAAAAAATCGCAGATCGCCACCATTACTAGTGAAAAAAAATTAAAACTGAATAAATTTATCCCCTATTTTGTAGAAACTATAGCCTTTGCGCAAACCAATAAATATACGCTTATTGCGTTTTTTTTACCAAAAATATGTAGAAGATTACATATCAGCCTAAACTGCGGAAAAAATTTGTTTCGTTTTTTAAAAATTGGGATATTTATTATAGCAAAATGTAAAACATATAATAATAATAATTTGTACTCCTAACATATTGTGTTTTTTTTTCAAACTTGTCACTCTTCTTTTGTTTATAGCGCAAAAAATAAAAACCGCAGAGGTGATCAAATACCAACAAAAGAGCGCTATATTTGTGGGGGAAAAAAAATCATAAAAATTAATTTAGGTACAGTGTAGTATGACCACGCAAGTGTCATTCAAAGATGCGACAGCGCTGAAAGATTCTTCCAGAGACAGTAACATCTATCTACTGGAAAGATTCACAAAATAAAGATACGAGTGTGTCATACAGTGGAACCTTGGTTTACGAGCATAATCCGTTCCAGGAGAATGCTCGTAATCCAAAGCACTCGCATATCAAAGCGAGTTTCCCCATAGAAGTCAATGTAAACGAAAATAATTTGTTCCGCATTGACTTCAATGGTATGCAATACCGCATGTGGCCAGAGGTGGGGGGCGCCGGAGAGCCTCAGAAACACTTGGAAAGGCACGGGGACAGCTAGGCTGAACTCGGAAAACCTTGGAAAGGCTCAGGAATGGAGTATTTCTGAATTTTTCCGAGCATTTCCAAACGACACGGCTCCGGCGCCCCCCCCCACCTCAGGCCACACGCGGTACTGCACACCGCTGTGGCTTGAATCCTGCTTGTTTTGCGAGACAACACTTGCAAACCGAGTCAGGATTTTTTTTAAAACAGTGCCCGTATTGCGAAACGCTCGTTAACCGCGTTACTCGCAATCCGAGGTTTCACTGTATAACAAAACGAAGATTTGAGGTAGAGAAAATGTATATGAATTGTATACAATTACTTGAGCAATACATTCATGGAGAAATGTAATCACCATTAATGTGTAATCAGCGGCCTACACAGTGTTGATATTTAGATGTCAGCCCTAAGCAGTAGCCAGGTACACTGTACGCATGTAAGTGTTAATACAAACTTTTCATGCGTACAAATCGAGAAGAAAGCTGAATGCCCACCACTCCAGGTGGACTTCAATCACGATGATACCACACTGCATGCCAGCTCGGTCCGCAGCCGCAAATGTCACAGGGATAGACGAGAGGAATCGGCACCCCAGTTCAACAATAAAAGTCTTGTATACTTTATTGAATGTAGTAACAAAAAGACACTAACACAGCTATATCAGGGAAACAGTTGACGCGTTTCATGCTCTTAGCGCTGAGTCATAACTGAGTCATATGACTAAGCGCTAAGAGTGTGAAACACGTCAACTGTTTCCCTAATATAGCTGTGTTAGTGTCTTTTTGTTACTACATTCAATAAAGTATATAAGACTTTTATTGCTGAACTGGAGTGACGCTTCCTCTCTTCTATCCCTTTACATGCGTACAGCACACAAACAACATTTTACGCAAGATCTTATGTAAAAAAAAAAAAAAATTAAGAAAAAAAAAAAAACACCCGCATGCAAAAGCCCTTAGAAGAGTCAAGCATTGATATTTTGCCAATTCGTTCATCGAAATATAAATCCCCACATTTTCACTTAGTTATATTACTGCTTGGGGCAATTTCTCCAATCCATCAAAATTCAATCTGTAAATAGATTTGGGCAATTTAGTATTCCGCCTTTTTTTTGCCAACAGTCTTTCAATTAAGATTTTGTGTAGGGGGATGTTGTCATTCACTGTCTTTTGCATTCAAATGCAGCGCTGTTCAAATGCATGCTTTCAAATGTAACTCACAGCAAAAGGCATGTGTGTGTGTGTGTTGACCTGCTTTGCCTGCAATGTAAATGCATCTCAATAGTACATGCTGTGTCCAAAGTAACACAAAGCAAGTCAAATGTATCCTTTAGAACCGTCACCCATGCTACATAAGGAAATGGAAATCTGCTGATCTGTGTTTGTGTGCTTCAAACGTGTATCAATGCAAGTGGTCTATACAAGCCCTAAAGTCCTCAGCCTGGCACGTACTGTGCATGCGCAAGCCGTGCTGTGAAGGGCCGGGCAATCTTCTGGGACCTGTGACGTGTCTCAGAAGATTGCAAGGAGGAAGGGGACTGTGAACTCCCTTCCGGCGCTGCGGAGCCATGGGAGGAAGTGGGAGTTGGATACCTCTAAAAAAGGGTATCCGCTCCCCCCCCCCCCAACAAAAAATGACATGCCAAATGTGGCATGTCAGGGGGTCACTTAAAGCGGAAGTTCCATTTTTGGGTGGAACGCCGCTTTAAGCCAGCCATAGATGGTTCGAATCTTGACCAGTTCATCAGGGTCCGGGGCGAGATTCAAACCATCTATGGGCATGCTGAATGTAATGTACCCAAGTTGATTCATCGATCGACTTGGGTACAACCAGCATGTTGGATTTTCGGCATTCATTATTGCAATAATTACGGTGTTCTCCCGGCAGGGACAGCTTCCCGCAACACCCCCCTCAACGGGATTTCTCCATCAATATTGACTGTGGTGATGAGGGAATCGAGCGATAGATGCATAGAACGGGGCTCGGGAGCGAGCACGCACCAGTGCCCCCATAGCAAGTGGCTTGCTATTGGGGGCACTGGTCAAAGGGGAGGAGCCAGGAGTGCCGACAGGGGACCTGAGAAGAAGAGGATCGAGGCTGCTGAACCTATAGCCCACGTTCACATTGAGCCGGCTATTGCCGGCAATATCACCGTCCGAATCGGTGCGACGCCCACTTTGCGGCACGGCACCGATTCCCCAAAGTAGTTCCTGTACTACTTTTGGTGACTTCGGGGGCGATTTGAATAGATATCTGTGCAGGAACCCGCACAAATGTCTGTCAAATCGCCCCCGAAGTCACACTGTATTGCCGGTTTGAAATCATGCGAGTTCAGCTGAACAAATTTCTAACCCGCATCAGGGTGAACCTGGGCTAAATATCACTTTGGTTGCAGGAAAGAAAAGTTATTATAACTATGGTTGCAGGAAATAAAATCTAATCATCTATGGCCGACTTTAGGCTACTTTCACACTGAGGCGTTGAAAAAACGCTAAAAAATTATGACATTTTTTACCGCGTTCGCGGTAAACATATCACTAACGCTTATGCGCTTTTACCGCGTTTTTACAGCGTTCGCGGTAAAATAGCGCTAACGCCTATGTGTTTTAGTACACTGATTTTGTACGAAAGCCCTTACATTTTTGTCCAGGCCTGCTATTTAAATGGAATCTAATGCTGGTCGCACATTGCTCAGTTTTTGGTTTTTGTTCAGCTGGCAGGCTGAAGGGAAAAAAACTGAACCGATTCCTGCATCCAAACATTTGAAGCGATAGTAAAGGCTGAAGGTTTTTTTACCTTTATGCATTCTATGCATAAAGGTAAAAAAAACCTTCTGTGTGCTGCTCCCCCCACAGCCCCCCCCCCCAAATACTCACCTGAGCCCCCTCTCGATCCAGCAATGTGCACAGGAGCATTAGCTGTCCTGGGTCTCTCTCTTTCCACTGGCTGAGGCAGCAGCGGAAGCCATTGGCTCCCACTGCTGTCTAGCACAGCCAGTGAGCCAATGAGGAGAGAGCGGGGGTTGGGAACGAGCTGAGGCTCTATGTGTCTTATGGACGCATAGAGCAAGGCTCAGGAGCGAGCACGCACCAGTACCCCCCATAGGAAGTGGCTTGCTATTGGGGGCACTGGTCAAGGGGGAGGAGCCAGGAGCGCCGACAGGGGACCCGAGAAGAGTAGGATTGGGGCTGCTCTGTGCAAAACCAACTGCACAGAGCAGGCAAGTAGAACACATTTGTTATCATTATTTTTATTTTTTTTAAACTAGCCTTTAATACCACTTTAGGGCCACATGCAGTCCAGTGCGTTTTTTTTTCTGCATAAAAAATGCATGGAAAGTAGGTTATATGGTTTCCAATGGCATAATTCACACCAGTGCAGTCAGTCTCATGGCTTTCCAGTTTCAGAAAAAAAAGTAGAACATGCAGCATTTTTCCTTCATTGGACTGTACTAGAACGCAGTAAAACGCATAAAAAACGCACTGGAATGCACTGAAAACGCATTAAAAATGCACCGGCCCCAGTACAGTGAAAAAAAAACTCAGAAAAAAAGCATCTGGAATGCATCCAGAAACGCATCAAAAACGTGCATCCGGAACGGAGGTGGTGTGAACAAGCCCTTAAAGCGGAGTTCCACCCAAAAGTGGAACTTCCACTTTAAGGCCTCCTCCCCGACTCCTGTTTGTGAAACTGAGCTTTTGGGGAGGATGGGGGGAGCAGGTACCCAATTTTGACAGGTACCTGCTCCATAGGTGTGTGCAGCCTATTGCATTAGGATGTGCACCCCAAAGTTTAAACACAACATGCTTTTCTCTGCAGCCTCAGCTGCACGGGACAGTGAATGAATGGGAAGTGCTCTGTGCTGAATAGCTTTCTGTTCATTCACAAACGGAAGCATAGTAAACACAGTTTACTATGCTTCAGTTAGGAATGAACACAGTGAGTGAATGTATTTACTGTGTTCATTTAGAAAGGGAAGGTGCTGGTAATTTACATATTTCTAGCCCATTCTCCATTCTGAGAGGCACTGCACATAATGAATTAGACCCCTTTCACACTGAGGCGGTTTTCAGGTGTTTTAGCGCTAGAAATAGCCTCTAAATAGCGCCTGAAAACCGCCTCCCATTCATTTCAGTGTGTCTTTTCACACTGGGGCGATGCACTTGCAAGACTTTAGGAAAAGTCCTGCAAGCAGCATCTTTGGGGCAGTTTGCCCCTTGAAATGAATGGGCAGCGCTTCCAAAGCGCCTGAAAAGTGGGCGTTTTAAACCCCTTCTTTGGGGTTAAAAGCATCCCGCTAGCGGCGGAAAAGCGCTACTTAAACAGTGTTAAAGTGCCGCTAAAACGAGCTTAGCTTTAGCACTAATGGGGCTGCGGCCCCAGTGTGAAACGGGTCTTAGGGTGTGCCCAGGCACACCTGGCACACCCCCTGTGCACCCCTATGACCCGCTCTCACTTCCCTTCTAGTCGTCTTAAGCAATCAGAAGAGGAATTTCTCCCTCCCAAATTCTTCTGGGACATACGACAGGCCCTAGAAGACTTCGGGACCAGTCAAAAAGCACAGTGCCGCTCGCGAATGCGCAATGGGCACCCGGCTGTGAAGCTGCAAGCTGTCATAGCCCGGTGCCCATAGATGAGATGCCGGCGCCGCTGAGGGAGGACACGGGGAGAACACATTGCGGGTGATTACGCCGCTGGGTCGTGGGACAGGTGAGTGGCTGTTTATTAAAAATCAGCAGCTACACTTTTTGTAGCTGCTGACTTTTAATAAACAAAAATATGACTGGACCTCTGCTTTAAGATGGATGGGGAATGCTCCCTCTGATGCACTATTGTATTCTGACAGTAGGGAGACTCCCCCACTGTCACAATACATAAAACAGTGCTGCAGCTTCTGATCGAATGGCTTTTATCCCACAGGGTGGTTGAACAGAAGTTGATTAGTAGATCAATTGCAGTAACCAAAAATGGATCGAAATTCAGCTGGTCCCTGCTGAACCAGATACATTTCGAACCATCTTTAGACCTCCTTTAGATGTATTAAACAGGTTTCATTACAAAACTTACATTTTTTTCTGAATGAAAATCACATTCACAGTTAGAAATTTATAAACAGAAAAAACTGCGCTAATAAATTAAATATACACAGTTATTAATTTGTTCGTTCAAGAAAAAAAAAACTTCCATCTTCCAATTTTTCTCGTCACTACAGTTGAAAAGGATGGTTGATTTAACTCTACTAACCATTAGGAAATTGAAGCAACGTTTGGAAAATGACAATTTTTGAACGAAATTCTACTGTTGTGTGTGTGGTTAGCGGTCAGCTTGTTGAGAGGTCAGAGATCAGAGTGACCTTGATATAAGTACACTCCAGAGCTCCCAGGAGTGACCACTAGAACACATCAGCGATGAGAATATTCCAGCTAGACTTCTGTCTGGGGACTAGAAGCCTCTTTCCTCCGTGTGATTTATTTCCAGGGAACTCCAATAGGAGCTTTTATAAGAAAAGATTCATCTTTCTGCACAGCCTGGAAAGCCTAGTGGAGCAAGACCCTTCCCATTATCCATCCCCCCCCCTCCTCGATCGGTGTACTCTATTGCCCCATAGACACATGGCCGATCGTTGCCCCGTATAATATGATCGTACACAGCTGGCGCACGCTCGTCATGCACAATGATTCCTCTTCTCTCTCTCTCTCTACATTTCCAGTCCTGATGATATTTTGTGGGCTGGCTGAACACAAAATGAAGGATTCGGAATTACACGACCGAATCCAGACATCGCCCCCCCCCCCCACCTCTTACATTCTCAGGCTTATTTCAAGTAGACGTAAATTCTAAGGGCCATGTCAGACGGGCGATTTATTCGCAGCGATCCTCTTTATTTTTACTTTTTATTTTTTTTCCTTTACTAAGGAAATCATAGTTATTTTCTATAGAATCGCTTATTCGTTAATTTCACAGCAATTTGAAGCTTAGTCGCTCAGAAATTGATTTTGAGCAGCATTTCGTGTCAGTGACAAGCTTGCCGGAGACAATCGCTCTGCATTCACCTCTACGCCTTCGTTACAGATCACTGAAGGAGAGCGATTTGTAGCAGAGCACACCAACCTAATGATGTAGCCCTAGTTTAAAGGTTAGGTTCACCTAATAAATGCACGTATTTGGTCACTTCCTTCAGCTTCCTGCCTGTACCTCTTTATGGGCTTTCATTTAGGGGCTCATTCACATCTGCAGTGCCCTCTGAAGAGCAACCCGCATTTGGATTGCTCTTCAGAGGGCATTTTACATTCAGCAAAGAGGCATTCTATCGCCACCCCTCACTGCCTGCTTAAAAGTGGTTGTAAACCTCAAGCCTCGTACACACGACCGAGTTTCTCGTCCAAAACCGACAAGAAAAGTGAGCTTTATTGTCGAGAAAACCGTTCGTGTGTATGGTTTTACGACGAGAAAACTGCCGTGAATCTCGACGAGAAAAATAGAGAACCTGCTCTCTATTTTCTCGTGCGGATTCTAGATTTTCTCGTTGTGTTTCTCGTCGGCCTGTTTTGCGACGAGAAAATGGTTCGTGTGTATGCTTTTACGACTCTTCAAAAACCGCGCATGCTCAGAATCAAGTATGAGACGGGAGCGCATCTTCTGGTAAAACAAGCCTTCGTAGTGGAGATAGCACATTCGTCACGCTGTAACGGACTGAAGAGCACAAAGACTGAAAAGCGCGAATCGTCTCTTCCCAAACTTTTACTTCACACGCAGTAACACGAGATCAGCAAAAGTAGCCCAAGGGGTGGCGCCAGGGAAATCGATCTTCCCCTTTATACTGCCGTCGTACGTGCTGGACGTGACAGCGGAGAACAACGACGAGATTTGGAATTGTCAGTGTGTACGCATGGAAAGCTTGACGAGAAACTCGTCAAGGTTAACAAGAATCTCGTCGAGAAAAACGACGTGTTTTTAACGACGAGAAACTCGGTCGTGTGTACGAGGCTTGCGACATGAAATATGACCAAAGCATCTATCATGTCTCAATCCAGAGCACTAAGGCTGGCCATACATGGGTCGAATTTCGAAAGAATTTTCTTTTAACAATCTTATCTAAGAATTTTCGTTCGAATTTCGCACCGTTAGTGGGCTGCGGCAACAGACGATTTTCGTGTGGCTATCGAATTTGAGTAATCAGGCATGTGGAATTTTTTTTTGCAACATGAAAGAAAATTGCACGATTCCCCCATCAACACAGACAGTGCTGACAGGGAAATCATCAATTGTCTTCTCCTGGCAGGGGCGGGTGGAGGAAGCCGTCCCATTCAGGAGAAGACAGTGATAATCGCAAGAGAACCCAGCAGGCTGGTTGTACCCAAGTTGATCGATCGATCAGCTTGGTACATTCAGCCTGCCCATTAACAGTTCGGATCTCGGCTGGTTCCTGTTGCACCGGCCGACATTTGAACCATGTATGGCCAGGCTTAGTGTGATTTCTCTTTGTTGCCTCATTCCTTTGCTCTCAGCATAAATCACTTCTAACAGGTTTCCTGACACCAAGAGAAAAAAAGCTGACAGAGGGAGCTCCAGCACACAGCCAGTGATTGACATCCTCAGCTTTGTTCCTGTGTGCTATATGAAGGGGTGTGTTCCTTCCCTCCAATCAGCTCTCAAAGCTCTCCTCGCTGAGCTCTGCAGAGGGTAATTTCAGCTCTTCACCCCCTGTTTTCTGAAATCTCAAACAAGCTTTATAAATTCGACACTTTAAACAGATGTAGAGAAGAGTAGACTGCAGATAAACAGGAAAAACTTATGTAGGAGGATTTGTTTCATCTCTGTGTAGCACTGGAGGCTAGTCACCTCACTGGGTAATGTATATAGTTAGAACCACTTTAGCCACTTGATCCTTGCACTAGCGCTGTCGCAACCTTGTGAATTGCACACAGCTGTGGGGTGCTTGCAGAGCAGCCCCATTCAATTGAATAGGTCACGCTTGGCAGGTCCCGTGCTCGCCAA
Source organism: Rana muscosa (assembly GCA_029206835.1). NCBI lineage: Eukaryota > Metazoa > Chordata > Amphibia > Anura > Ranidae > Rana > Rana muscosa. The sequence continues at coordinate 271,988,565 of CM055117.1, forward strand.
AAGTCACAGAGGGTATAATTCTTGCTATGAATAATGCGTGATATAATCTGTGTTTTACTTTGCGGCCATGGCGTGTACACCCATAGCCGCTGCAGCTAAAGACCCCTTGCAGACGGTGCGGACTCCGCCAAGCAGATCTGCCTGCTCAAGGAGGCATCTGTCCACCAATCCCCACTGAGCAGGTGGATGACAGGTCTGTGTTCACTCCGCTATACAGAGCAGACGTGGACACAGCCCGCTCGTCTCTATGGGGCGTTCGGATGGAAACTGACTGCTTGTCCGTTTACACATGACCGTCATCGGATCCGATCCACTGGATGGATGGAGAAGGGATCCCCATCCGTCTGTTTTTAGTGGACCCGATCGGTCAGTCAGCGTGTAAGGTGCAAGGGGTCTAAGGGGGTAGCGGTTGGGGGCGGTAAAAGCGGGACTCACCTGTGCGGTTTTACTGCCCCCACCCTTATGTGTGAACAAGCCCTTAGAAAGTCCATTGAAACTACAAGCCTGTCTTTAGTGGTGACAGATGGAGCTCGTAGTTTATTTATTCACAAATCCCTGTGAATAAATGACACGGCTGTGCAGGCAGTGGTCTGCACAGCTGTGCCGAATTTCAATGCGACAGCGAATTCAGGGGAGAGGAAACCCCCCCCCCCTGATGATACGGTGTAATATATAACATGTTCCTAAAGGTGAAGCCTTCAACACAGTCTTTCTCAACCTTTTCAACACGGAGGAACCCTTGAAATAACTCTCAGGGAACCCCTACTAATCTACAACTCATGATACATTATTGTGATGGTCAGTGGGAAGAATTCCCCTTACATTTGTGGTCATTGGGAAGAATTTCCTCCTTATAGAAAGCATTTGTGTCAGTGAGAACTTATGTGGGAGGCAGAAATAGCTCATTGCTCAGATAACCCAGAGCAACCTCAGAGGAACCCTGGGATTCCATGGAACCCTGGTTGAGAAACCCTGCTTTACCCTATAGCAGAGACAAATCGCTTCTTAGCAACAACTCACCAGTGACTATAGCAATCAACTCGCTAGCGACAAATCACTGTTAATAGCCTGACATGGTCCTAATGACATTTAGTTTGCTGAAGTACTGTGTATCATAATTAATTCCCATTTTGTTTTAAATAAACTACTTCTTATACCCTTTTTCCCTCCTTTGTTGCATCTCGATGGCGCTGATCTCCTACAGCCTCTTCATAGCAACTTCCTATCCACATGCACTCCAGCAACTGCTGCACGTCATTTGTCACAGAAGGTTTCCTGCCGGTGACAACAATAGACCATGCCTGCACAATGTATGTCTGTCTGCATGACTGCTCCACTGGGAGAGCATGTGACAAGGTGACAAAGCAAGAGAACCATCGAAAAACAGACAGAACGCTCTCGCACTACATAAGGACCTTTATGGCAGGTTCACAGGATTTTAATGAAAGTTGCAGATTTAAATTCTTGAAAATCACCTGGAATTCAAGTCTTGCAGTCCTCTGTACAGCAGAGCTCAGATTGTGAAAGAGAGAAGCAGCACATGGAGCCAGTTAGTTGTGCTGCAGTGCTCCTGCGTCAACAAGAACGTGCTGAATGGAGGAGAATGCAAATGGGCAGAGGGATGAGCTCATCAGTCTGCTGCTTCTGCTTTCACTGTCCTGCCACAGGCTGTGGGAGGGACAAGACCTTTATGTGTGTTATCAGTGCAGTCCCAACAGTGCCCACCAGGGCTGCCAATCAGTGCCCACCAGGGCTGCCATTCAGTGCCCACCAGGGCTGTCAATCAGTGCCTCCTCATCAGTGTAACCTATCAGTGCTGCCTATCAGTGCCTCCTCATCAGTGGCCACCAGTGCTGCGTCATCGGTGCAGACCATCAGTGCCCATCAATGCAGACCATCAGTGCCCATGAATGCAGACTACCAGTGTCCATCAGTGCAGGCTGTGCAGCCTATCAGTGGCCATCAGTGCAGCCTATCGGTGCCCATCAATGCAGACCATCAGTGCCCATGAATGCAGACTACCAGTGTCCATCAGTGCAGCCTATCAGTGCCCATGAATGCAGACCATCAGTGCCCATGAATGCAGACTACCAGTGTCCATCAGTGCAGGCTGTGCAGCCTATCAGTGGCCATCAGTGCAGCCTATCGGTGCCCATCAATGCAGACCATCAGTGCCCATGAATGCAGACTACCAGTGTCCATCAGTGCACCCTATCAGTGCCCATGAATGCAGACCATCAGTGCCCATGAATGCAGACTACCAGTGTCCATCAGTGCAGTCTCATCAGTGCACATCAGTGAAGGAGAAAAAGGACCTGATCTGCAAAATTTTATAACAAACTATGAAAAATATTTTAATTTTTTTCAAAATTTTCAGACTTCTTTCGTTTACTTAGCAAAAAAATCAAATACCACCAAAAGAAAGCTCTATTTGTGTGAGAAAAATAAAGATAAATATGTCGTTTGGGTACAGTGTTGCATGACCGCATAATTGTCATTCAAAGTGCTACAGCACTGAAAGCTGAAAATTGCCCTAAGCAGGAAGGGGCTGAAAGTGTCCAGTAGGCAAGTGGTTGTAAACCCTTAAATATACCCAGTGAAGAGACTGGCCTTAGGTGATACACAGAGATTAAACAAATCCTTCTACATACGTTGTACCTGTTTATCTGCAATCTTCTCTTTTCTACATCCTTTCAGTACCGGTTCACACTGGTGCGCTGTGCGACATTGCGAGATCGCATGCGATTCTGTGGGATTGCGAATTTAGCCATACAGATTGTATGACTGAATTTGCATCGCATTCAGACCAAAGTCGTGCAGGACCCTTTTTTTGGTCCGCACCAGAACAGACAGAACTGCAAGTGCGATATGCGAAGCGATCTGGGGGTGTCATTAACTTTGTATTGACACTCCCAGCGGTTCGCATATGGCAGTGTGAACCACTGTGCAATTCAGGTGCGATGCGGGAATCCGCACTGGATTTGCAGGGTTCTCACATCGCACCAATGTAAACCAAGCCACAATGTCCAGAATTTATGAAACTTGTCTGACTGTCAGAAAAAAAGGGAGCAGGGTGCTAAAGTAACACTCTGCATAGTTTAGTGAAGAGAGCTCTAAGAGCTGATTGGAGGGAAGGGACACATCCCCCTTCACACAGCACACAGGAACAAAGCTGAGTCTGCCAATCAGCTGGAGGTCCCTCCCCTGTCACCTTTTTTCTCTTGGTGTCAGGAAAACTTGTCAGAAGTGACTCATGCTGATGAGGACATCATACAGAGGAACAAAGCAGCAGACAGAAATGACACTTAAGCCTCGTACACACGAACGAGTTTCTCGGCAAGAACCAGCAAGAAACTTGCTGGCAGAGATTTCTTGCCAAGAAACTCGTTCGTGTGTATGGTTTCTCATCAAGAAAAGCGACAAGAATCTCGACGAGAAAATAGAGAACCTGCTCTCTATTTTCTCGTCGAGATTCTCGTCAGCCTGTTTCTCGACGAGAAAATTGTGTGTGTGTACACTTACCTTTTTGCCGGGAAGCCCGCACATGCTCGAAATGACTGACGCATGCGCGGTAGCTTCCTAGGCATAGGTAGGGTGAACAAAGATGGCGGCGACGGCATCGAATGTGACGAGCGCATGCTCGACGTAGTTGATGACGTCACCGCGTACACTCCTTTCAAAGAACCGCGGGTTCTTTGAAACGAGCGTGTGTACACTCGGCCGGGACAAGTTTCTTGTCCAAGAATCTCGTCGAAAAAAAACCACATGTTTTTTTCAACGAGAATCTTGGCCGTGTGTACGAGGCTTCAGTGTGATGCTTTGTTCATGTTTCATGTCTGAGGTTTACAACTACCTTAACTGCAGCAAAGCCAAATTAAGTCTCCTGCTCTGCTAGGCAGGACTGTGCTGTTGGGAAAAGCTGTGTAAATCGAAGTACTGGACAGGGGCGGTCCATTAAGGGCGAACAGGTGCCGCCACCCCTTTCTATTGCCACTGCCACCCCCTATTCATGCGTCCGACCTCTTTCAGTACGCCAGGTGCATGAATTATAGCGGGATTTTTTTTTCAAGCACCTGAATAGAGCCAGAGGCTCTAATAGGCTTCAAAATAGGATGGGCTCTGGACGTAGAGCATTGCACTCGGAGCCCACCCAGGTGTGTTAGAATAGTGAATAAATATTTGCTATTCTAACACTGAATCGCCTCTCCACCAATCAGGTGTGAGGCGCGTTTCCCGATTGGCCGAAAGGAGAAGCATTCTGATTGGCCGCCGAGGAGGAGGGAGGAGACGGAAGCCACCGAGCAGGGGATGGAGATGCCCGCCTGTGATGCCCGCGGAGGAGAGCTGGGGATAAGGCAAGTGCTCCGACTGGAGCGACCCGACGGGGGGGGGGAATCTTTGCCGCCCCCCCCCCAAAAAAAAATTACCAAAAGACGCCACTGGTACTGGATGAACAAAAAAAAATTTAAAACCCTTTGGCAGGGAAAACAGCTGCCATAAATGTATTTCATGTGTATTGAGTTGTTTGTGTGGCGTTCAGCTTTAACATGCTACAGCATATAGGAGATTTTAGTGATTGGGTTTACATATTTTGTTATAGGGGTAAAAAACAAAACAAAATCGGAATAATTTAGCGCCCACATTGCTTGCTGCCAATAAATGTAAAATGAGGATTGAATGGGTTGCCATGGGTAACAGCTTCCACGTCCCTGAAGGCGATGATTGCAGAAGGGATGAGCAGCGCCGAAGCTACATTTAGACCTCTTCGCTTCTCACCTAAAGCAATACATCCCATTTTGTTTGCTTCCACCTTTAATTTTACCCCCCCCCCCCCCCCATTTTTCCTTTTGCAATGCAAATCAATGTGGCAATTACCATCTAAAAGCTCTGCCGGCCCTAGGTCAATGTAAATTGATCATTGTCCGCCTTCTACAGAATAACACCGGGAGTCTGTGGAGCGTAATGAGATTATCCTGGAAACTGTCTTCTAGATCACAAATTATATTTCATGCTGTCAGGATCTTCTCCTCGCGGACTCCCTTGCATGTCTAATCACGAGGCTCCAAAGCTCATTAGTTTATAGGCTGGTGGGGGACATAATCCTTCATCTGGCACTGGGAGCCCGCTGAGTGCTGCGATCAGAAGATGACCCCCCTACATACTACAATATCCAGAGGGGCTCTGACTAGGGTTGCCACCTCATCCCTTTAAACCCGAACACATATGAATTACACAGGTTCTGAGGCTAATTTAATGCAGATAAGGCCCCAAGTGAGTTTAATTACCACCTTAATCAGCCACAGAACCTGTGTAATATGTGTTCGGTTTTAAAGGGATGAGGTGGCAACTCTAGAGCCTCTGACCCTCTTCCCTGCCCCCCCCCATTGTACGCCGAGACGGCCCTGTCCGGCGCTACAGGCACAAACCAGCCACTTTATGGCGTCTTCCAGGAATATTAACCAGCCAGCTGCCTGCTGCATCCTCAGAAAAAAAAATATCAGGAAATGACTAGTGGTGCCGGATCTGTGCTGCCTGGAGGCCTCGGCATTGGCAGCGCTGCTGCTTTATCACCCAGTGTGGAAAGCGGTGCATATATTAGTGAAAGAAATACGTGCACCTAACAGAGTAACGCTGAATAATAGGCGCTACTTTCACGCGGATGTTATAGCTACCCGCGGATAACAGTTGGCTGATCCGTCCGTTTTCAGCTACATTGTATTGGTGCTCATTTGTGGATTGCGCTTGTGCATGACCGCACTCAGTGGGAAACAATTAAAAGAAAGGATTCGTAAAACAGTTCTGATCGCTATTGTTTCCCCTTGTTATAAGTGGCACCAGTCGCATCTGCTTCTGCTGCTTTCCTCCTCCTTACAGCAATAAACGTAAACTCTCAGCTGAGCCGAGCAATCGTTGTCTGCAAGCCTGCGGCAGACAGTGGTGCCGGAAGTGCTTAGATTGCTTCGCCGCGTCTGACTACCCACCTGTAGGTTGGCCACAGTCAGGTACATCTGATCTACATTAGCAATGTGTTCTCATAGTAATCTCTAATTATATGAGGATTCCTTGGTTTTATTGGGATTATACCTACAAGAAGCGGGAGCCATGCCAATCCACAGCTTGGGCATGTATTAGAACTAGGGTCGTGCTACTGCCAACACATGCTGCAAACTGTTCCATTTACCGCAGAAAAGCAAATGCCTTGCTGAGCGATCTTCTATGTTGATTTCTGGGTGTAGGGGCAATTTACTGAAAGAGGAAGGTTTATGTTACCAGTGCAAACTCTGTTTTGAATCAGTGGAGCTGATTTACTAATAATTGTTCACTGAGCAAAATTGACCTCCATGACTAAGCCTTGTGGGCAGGGCGAAACGCGTCTGAGGCATGGCTTGGGGGGGAGCGGAGTTATACTGACTTTGTATCTGGCTTGTTCTGATGTGTGGCGGTTTGAAAAGATTCCTTCCTTACATGTTTGTTTACAGCTGGGATGAGCTCTTTTCTTTCTCCGCCTGCATCCAACAGTGAGAGTCGCCGGACTTGTGGATTTTTATCTGGAGCGGTGCCCTAAGTCTATGTAAGGCAAAAGCTGTGTTCCCCTTAATCAATCAATCATGTGCAAAGTCCTATTTTTTAAATTTCCCTTCCATAGTGTAATCCAGGGGTAGGCAACCTCGGCCCTCCAGCTGTTTTGAAACTACAAGTCCCATGAGGCATTGCAAGACCCTGACAATCACAGGCATGTGTCCTAGAGGCAGAGGCATGACAGGATTTGTAGTTTCACCACAGCTGGAGTGCCGAGGTTGCCTACCCCTGATGTAAACAAAGTAAACACAGCTTCACGTCATTTACTAAGCTAAGTAACCATTTACTTTGCAATGGGTACATGCACTTTACAAACTGAGCAGTCTAGTTCAGCAAATCAACCTGAATGCATTAGTTCAAGGAGTATTATAGGAACTCAAAAAATTCTTCTGAACTTACTTCAGAACAGCATTAAAACTGTCTCCCCATCACACCCATTCCACAGGAATAAGGGAGTAATCATTCTTAGGTTTGCCCAATATCCACTAGCACGCCAATTCAACAACTAGGCTATAAGGAAGACCATACACAATACAAATTTCTTTTCTGCAACCACGGGTTGCAGGAAAGAAATTCACCCGATTCCCCCATCAACACAGACAGTGCTAACAGGGGAATCCCTCCTACCAAGCAATTCTCTTCTCCTGGCAGAAGGAACAGAGCTGAAGCTGTCAATCAGCTGGGGTTACCTCCCCTGTCACCTTTTTTCTTTTGGTGTCAGAAAAACTTGTCAGAAGTGACTCACGCTGATAGCAGAAGAATAAAGCAGCAGAAAGAAATTACAATTAGTGCTCTTAATTGAGACAAGTACACACTATAAAGGGATATGCTTTGTTCATATTTCATGTCACGTAATTTTGTTTCATGAGGTTTACAACCACTTTAATTCAAATCAATATGAAATGAAGTGTGTTTTCCTCCCCAGTTTGTGCTCAAGGTAGGTACCTGGCTCTGGGCCTAGGCTGCTGCCTCTCTGATCATGATAGTCAAGCTACTCAACGGATGGACAACTTCTAGTAAGACCCCTTTCACACTGAGGAGTTTTTCAGGCGGTTTAGCGCTAAAAATAGCGCCTAAATACCGCCTGAAAACTCCTGCCCCTGCAGTCTCAATGTGAAAGTCCAAGGGCTTTCACACTGAGGCGGTGCGCTAGCAGGACCGCTCCAAAAGTCCTGCTAGCAACATCTTTGGAGCGGTGAGAGGAGCGGTGTGTTTACCGCTCCTTCCCATTGAAAGTAATGGGAAACCGCGGTAATACCGCCAGTAATGCGCCTCTGCAGAGGCGCATTGCGGGCGGTATTAACCCTTTTTCGGACACTAGAGGTGGTTAATACCGCACCACTATCGGCCAAATACCACCGCAATTCCGACGGTATAGCGCCGCTAAAAATAGCGGCGCTATACCGCCACCGCCCCAGTGTGAAAGGGGCCTTAGAAGTGTCTAGTACAAACTTCAACCTTTCTTAAATTTCTTCAAAATGTTAATGTGTTAGGAACATCAGATAATGCATTTCGGGGAAAAAGGACTACCACTTTCTTCAGGACTTGAACAAGGATTTGTAATATAATCCAGATGAAATAACATAGAAGGCCTGAGATGAGCCTAGAGCATCCTATCAGAAATGTCAACAACTGGCTTGACCTGCCGAGATGGGGTAGGAGATGTCCATGTATTCCACCAAGAGATGGAGAGATTTGAGGGATGCTCTGGTCAGTGGTGGAAGGCCATGCAATTGTGGGAAAGGTAGGAGCTAAAAGCATATGCTGTCAGTTCCCAGATGCATTGTTTATTTGATGCAGTGGCAATCACTTTAAAAGTGATAATGAGCATCTAAGGTTGTTGGAAGAACCTGTTATTGCCTAGAGAGGGACAATTGCAAGCATGCTGGAAAATCTCAGTGTGAACATGTTCCAGTCCTTTAGTCTGCCACGTAGAATAGTGAAGGATCAAATGTAAAGTGCGCATTATAAGGCATATTAAGACATATGGTAGGCAAGCAGTCCTGTCCCCAGCTAATCTTTGCCAGCATCAGAATCGCTAAAATTCAACTCATTATCCATCTGAGTTAAACCCTCACTGCCAGCATCAGCAATATGTCGCTGCATTGCTGTTCCCTTGCTAGCGATGTGAGTTTTAGCTGTGTTTCAGGCAGCAACGGAGCAACTTCCACTAGTGATAATGGATGTTAAATTTCAGTAATTTTGCCACTGGTAAAATGTTACCCCTGACAGAATCACCCCTATGACATGGCCCATTGGGCAAGTATCGAAAAGGCGAAGGTAACGGAATGAGTCATTTAAAGATTGTCTGTCATTCTTGAGGGGAGATCTGCTCGTCAATGATGGTTCAATGCTCATGGCTTATAGAAAAGGAAAAATTTCATTTTTTTATGCAATTAGCATAAGGGAATGTAACATCAAGCCAGATCATTTCCGGTGAGAAGTCTACCCATGTATGTCCCACATAAGCTACTAAAGTATTTTACCCCTAAGCCTGGCGTATGTGAACTAGGGCTAGAGTATGGTCAGCATGTACAAAGTCCTATAAACTTTCATGTAATGTAGAATTAAGTGGTGTCTTACAAGATACTTTGATCATGTGATTGAAAATGTAAATCTGCCCCTCATGCCCGGTACACACGATCCGATTATCGAACGAATGATCGTCTGGTTTTTTTTTTGCATGCTAATCTCATGTCGAATCTGATGAGTTTACTAAAGTCACGAAAATAAAAAATCGAAAGTGATGTCATGTGTTGAAATACATTTGTATTGCATTTTCAAACGACATTTGTACTGATTAAACGAAAATCGTACGATCTGGCATCGTACGAAAAAATTTCCGTGCATGTCCGATAGAATAATTTCGGATGAACTGTCCTGATCGGCTCTCAAAAGCTCTGTACTAACGATCCGATTATCGTACGATCGATTCGAAAGCGGCATTTCTCGTACGATTTTCAGATCGTGTGTACGGGGCTTAAGTGTCCTGTTAGCTGGGCATGTTGGCATTTACAGTTCCAAAACAGAAAAGTTGTCTGATCACCTTTACACAAAGCAAACCATAGACAACAAAGGGCAGACCAATGTGCAGGTACAGTACCTTGAAAGATTTATTTCTTAAACTCTAATCACATAAACATATATGCTTGGATTGCTGAGTATTTATTTTTATATCTTTGGAGATGGGGCAGAGGCATAACTAGAACCTTCAGGATTTCCATCGGTCCCAGGACCCTTCCCACCGATACGGAGGCCCTTTATTCCTGCTGCGGGGTCCTTAACAGCGGGACCACTTCTTACATTCTACAGCGAGCTTCTTTCCTACCGTCTTGGGGCCCCCCAGAGTGGGGGAACGCCAGGGCACGGTCGCAAGTGTGACCCTGGCAGTTCCGCCGCTGATGCACAGTCTTTCTTCGCTTGATTTTTGTAGGTGGGGTCACGTGAATCATAAATCACAGGACGCTCACGTACAAGGCTGATGAGCAGTTTGTTGTCCTTTTCATTCTCCTACACTGCAGCCATTTCTCCTACACTGCTCACACTGCTCACACAACTGTACAATGTGCTGTCCAGTTTGACCATGGGCTTGGGAAGTGACAATGCTTAGGAGGAGATTTAAGCAGTAGGGATGGACAAGTAGAGGTACTGAATGATAGTGGAATATAGGGTTAAAAATCGCTGCAGAGTCGCAGTGATAAAGACACCACGACTTTATGGGGGTTGCGCCGCACCTGGGTCACTCAAGAGTAGTGCAAGAACAATTTTTTTTGTTGCAACGACTTCAGTTGCCGCAATTAAGATGGCACCCATTGAAATCAATGTGCTTTCACTTGATTTGCGACTTTCTGTGTCACCCAGAAGTCGCAAAGAAATCCCGGCAGTGTGAAACAGAGCTTACGGTCCCGTCCCTGGGCCCCCGCTATGGTGGTGGAACACCAGGGCCTGGTCACAAATGCAACCTTTGCAACCCTTGTAGTTCCACCACTGGGATGGAGGGAAGAGAAAGCCCTAACATTTATGCCACCCTGTATCTCAGGTGGAAAAAGGACAATAGTAATTTGACTGAATACACTTATGATGTTCACCTACTATTTCCCTTAAAATCAGTCAGTTTGAGGGGTCTCAGGTGCCCAGAGACATCAGCCAGATCGGGAAACCATCATTTCTGGTCTATGGCCACCTTTACTCTTTAACAACTAACAGTTGCAGCCCCTGCCTGAAAACACAATCACAACGTATTACATATGACATTACCCAAAGATGTCTGGTTAACGTTATGTCAACACTTTGAAAGGATGCATCTGACAGCTATGTGCACCAGCTCAGGCTAAAGCCTGGGTTATTAAGGGAGAACTCCAGTCAGGATAAAATGGCTGGTTTTATGCACTTGAGCTTTCATATTTAAAGCGGAGGTCCGGCGTTAAAAAAATGAATAAAATAAAAGTCAGCAGCTACAAACACTGTAGCTGCTGACTTTTAATAAGGACACTTACCTGTCCAGGATGCCGAAGCCGAGCAATCGTTCGGGTCTCGGCTGCCCCGCCGCCATCCTCGCTGAAGGAATCAGGAAGTGAAGCATTGAGGCTTCACTTCCCGGTTCCATACTGCGCATGCGCGAGTCGCGCGGCGCTATGTGAATGGGCGGATGTCTCCTGGGACACACACAAGGTCCCAAAAAACACCGCTTCCCATTTCCCAGGAGGCAGCGTGAGGAGGAGAAGAAAGAAGACCACCGCGGACCAGGAAGTGGCAGATTAGGACGATCTGCCTAGTAACAGACATTTCTGGTAAGTATAAAAAATATATATATTTATTTTCAAATTTTTTTGTAGCCTTTTTTTGGCAATTTTTGTATTTTTTTTTTTTTAGGGTGGACCACCGCTTTAATATTATGTTGAAGAAATATAGAAATATCAGTACTAAGGATTATTAATTAATTCCAGCAGATGTACAGGCCTTAAAGTGGTTGTAAACCCTGTTTGACTACTTCTACCGAAAAGTAAGCCTAGAATAAGGCTTACCTATAGGTAGTGGAAATATCTCCTAAACGTGCGCCGTACTTCACTTGTAGTCCGCCGCAAATCCCAACGGCGCATGCGCGGGGAACAAACAAAACTAAGTGCCGTTTCTTCCCCAGCCTGTGCCGTGAATCGCGGCTCTCGTGCGAATGCGCGGGAGTGACGTCACACGGCTCCGGCGAATCACAGAGAAGAGGAGACAGAAGATGGACGCAGCCTGCACAGGGGACATCGCTGGATTCTTTTGCAGGTAAGTGTCACATAATGGGTTAGTATGCGATGCATACTAGCCCATTATGCTTTTAATTTGCAGGCTTTTCAGGTAGAAAAAGAGGAAGTAAAACCCCTCAGGGTTTACTTCCTCTTTAAATAACTACAAAAGTGGAGAGTGGGTTACTAATAAGCTGCACCGTTTACAACAGCTAGGCCCAAATCTCTGTGGAGCAGAACTTTCACTTCAAGACACCGCACTGAACAAAAAAAAGAAAAAAACAGAGACAGGTAGATAGCTATTCAGATTACATAATTTATTCACAAGTTTTGCATTATTAATGGATTTGCATGGAGTCCTTCCTTATACTGACTGCTGCAGGTATTTGCTAACAGTGACCGCAGACAAGCAGATCTTTTTACCAATCTGAACAATATGCAGATCCTCGTTTATTAAAGTAACTTAAAGCGGACCTTCAGTAATTTTTTTATCTTTCCATCTATTAAATCTTCTGCCCTTATTGTTTTAACATTGGATAGTAATTATTTTTTTTTGCTGGCAGTCAGGGGCGTTGCTAGGTCTACAAAAAATCTGGGGCTAGAGCTCATAGCAGCAAAGTAAAGAAAGTCATACGCTTGGATGGGAATACACATGTATATAATATATATGTGTGTGTGTGTATATATGTATATATCTGAGTGCGGATCCCCCCTTACATCAAGGTCCCCAGAGAGCCCCCCCTTACCTCAGGGTCCCCAGAGAGCCCCTTCCAAAACATCAGGATCCCCAGAGAGTCCCTTCCTTACATCAGGATCCCCAGAGAGCCTCCCCCATACATCGGGGGGGGGGGGGGCTGTAGTTCCCGACAATTACATTGCCTGGCAGATTGGTATAGAAGTGGACGTTGGGACAATGATTAAATTGTCGGAACTGCTGAATATAGATAAGAACTTGTGTCTGATAACATTAACTAGTCATGTTCCTTCCCCGGCCACCGGCTGAGCAGATGGAGCCAAACCTAGGTAAGCGACTCAGGGCTATGGACCCCAGATTCGGGGCTATAGCCCCAGTAGCCTCCCCCTAGCGACGCCACTGCTGCCAGTTAATACCTTATACAGCCCACTTCCTGTTTCTTGTCTGGTCATTAGCCTAGGCTTATGACATCATGCACAGCTCTCCCTCTCGTGAGAGTTTGCCAGGAAGGGAGGGGGGATGAGTCATAAGAGGGCCAATGAAAGTTGCAGAGCTGGAGGTGTGCCTCTGTGTGTCTGTGTAAATCCAGGAAGTGAACAGGCAGCAGCTTCAGCTGCCCACAGTTAAAATGGGAGCAGCCAGACTCAGTGGAGGGAGATTTCTGCAGCATATTTGGCAAGTACAGAATCACAGTATATATAAAATGCAAAGTGGTTGGAGGGAAGCTTCAGAATGGCAAAGATGGTTTTATTACAAATTATGTGAGCAGGCTGCAGTTCCTCTTTAATTATTCTCAGAACAGCCGCATTGGTGTACATGGCTGACTTTGGGACTAGTTTACACAACGCTTGGGCTTGCCAGTACTAGTCTGAAGAACACTGCGTACAGCATGAATTTCCAAAGCTTTCACTTAGCTTCAAGCAGCATTCACAAGTCTATTACCTTCACGATCACAACAGTTTTCAGTTACAGCCTGAAAAAATGAGATCTGTTAAAAAGGTAAATACCTATCTGGTGTCATACTAGTTCCCCACATCATAAAAAAACTATTAATAAATGCTGTATTACATGGTATTCATCCTCACTCAGTCACTATGAGATTTGTTTTCTGTATTCTGCAAAGAACCTGGTTGATCCTGCTGCTCTCTATCTCCACCTTCTGTCCATGTCTCCAGTTCAGTTAGGGATTTTGCAGTTGTGGTGGCAACTCTGCACATGCTCAGTTTTCAGTGAGTTTCTATGCTGAGCATGTGGGCATATACACAGTGGTAAATGACAGCCCACTCCCTCCTCCTCCATGTCCACTAACCAGGTAAACACAATGGGGGGTGGGATATTACATGTAGATTATGGGAGGTTTCACCTCCCTCTTATTCTAAGACACAAGCTGGAGGGGCGTGACATAGCCTGTGACTGGCAGAAGTCTGCCCGAACCATGTTATTTCCACAAAATAATAAAGATTTAATTTTAATTATATATTTGTATGCCAATTTAAAACAGTTTATTGATATTATTTATTTTTGCTCTGTATTCCAAAGGCTCATTTTTTTTTTGTTGGAACATCAGACCAGTAGCAGAGGACTGGAAGCTTCTCCTGCTTATATTTTCCTGCAGACAAGCTAGGAAAGAGCTGGGTCGTGTGACAGCTATATATCAATTAGGAAAAAGGTACTTAGATGGGGTTTTATTTTAATTAAATAATTACTGTGCCATCATCCACATAAAGAAATAGAAGGGACAATGTAAATTAAACAGTGTGTGTTTAGTATCACTTTAAGCTAGCACACAGCTTGTAAGGTTAGGCAGCGCAGCCTCCATCAGAACAGAATGTAGCTTTACAGTTTCCCTTTAAAACACACTTCAGTTCTGGGAGTGTAAGGGAAGATTTAGACGTGCATCTAAATCTACCTCTCCTCTGAAGGCCGATCTGTGTTCAGATCGTGCTTTAGAAGCGATTGACAAGCTTTGAGAAGGCCGCCTGTATTAAACCTATTTTTGTCAACAAACGTACCGCAACCATGTGCATCGCATGCGGTTTTGGGGCAGTAGGGGTGCAACGGATCAAAAAAATTTGATTTTTGTACAATCCTTTTCTCTGAGTTCATGGACGGACACAGCTTCCTCTTGACAAGTGGGTATTATCCTTCACTTAGGAGTGACTAGGCAGAAAACTTGTAGAAAGTGTCAACACATCACACCTTATACAGTACCGCCCAGGGGGCGGACCCTCTGGGTATAACCCCTCTCTCTGCACCTCACAGATCAGTTCGTTAAAAAGCAGTACAAACTTAAAAACAAGGGGTGGGTGCTGTGTCCGTCCATGAACTCAGAGAAAAGGATTTTACGGTGAGTACAAAAATCCTATTTACTCTTTCGTTCATGGACGGACACAGCTTCCTCTTGACAAGTGGGACGTCCCAAAGCAGTGTCAAAAAACGAGGGGTGGGAACAGCATAAAAATAAACTTCACCCCAAAACAAAACAGAGCTCCTCACCGAGGAGTTGCAACTCTAAACAGCCGCCTGCAAAACTTTGCGGCCGAAAGAAGCATCCGAAGATGCACCTACATCAACCTTGTAGAATTTAGTGAAAGTGTGAGCGGACGACCAAGTCGCCGCCTTACATAATTAGGAAACAGACGCTTGATGTCGGAAAGCCCAAGAGGCACCTATTGCCCTGGTCGAATGCGCCGTGACAGGAAAGGGGGGCGCCCGACCCTTTATGGCGTAAGCCTGAATCACTATCTGTCGGATCCACCTCGAGATGGTGGCCAACGAGACCGCTAGGCCCTTCTTGGGACCAGCCACTGAAACAAACAGTAAGTCTGACCTCCGGAACGGAGCAGTCCTTCTCCTATGCTAGGCAGAAAAAAACTGATCTGCGAGGTGCAGAGAGAGGGGTTACACCCAGAGGGTCCGCCCCCTGGGCGGTACTGTATTAGGTGTTATGTGTTAACACTTTCTACAAGTTTTCTGCCTAGTTACTCCTAAATGAAGGATAATATCCACTTGTCAAGAGGCAGCTGTGTCCGTCCATGAACGAAAGAGTAACTCGCGGTTTGGATCGTTCCTTGGATTAGAGTCACGGATCGGATCATTTTTGGGATCAGAAAAAAAAAAAAGACAAGACAAATAAACATAAGTTCATCTCCTCCACTGTAATATCCACATCACCCCACTGTAATATCCACATCTCCCACACTGTAATATCCACATCTCCCCCACTGTATATAGGAAGATTGTCTGCTTGCTTAGTCTTACCAGAATAGAACGACACTAGCAGGCAGACCCGTCCGTCTGGATCCACGAGCAGTTGATGCGGGTGATGATGACTTCAGCGCACCAATCTAGGGGAGCTCACCTAGGCCGCCGCCGGGTGTACCAAGATGGCCGCCGCTCCGGAGCTAGGCCGAAGCCGTGGCCTTTCCTATGACCGAGGCAGCGGAGCTCACAATCCGCGGATCACGTGGTAAAAGTGACATTTTATGTAAGAAGATGATGTTCTACCAACCAAGCACATAATTCCACATAAACACCATTGTTATAAAAAAAAAAATGGAGAGTTTCTCCTAGCCTGTATGTTGGCAATTTCCACAAATGTATAAAAAAAACAGTAAAAATGGTGGGTAAATCCCAATCCTTATTTACCTAGAGCTTATATAAGGAGTCAACCAGGGTGGATAAAAATCAATGATTTTTAAAATAAAAAAATCCAAAAACAAAATCTGATTTTTTTTGATTTAAATCAAATTATTTTGATAAAATGCTTTTGGAATAAAAATCTACCTAAATATAGTTTTCTATTTAGGATACATTAATAATTTAGTTTATTCATCATGAAATTGAGCTTAGTTATGTAGCATGAGGCTGTATATTCTGCAATATTTACATTTTTGATAAACTCATTCAATAAATCCAAGCTTGGCAAGCTGACATAACATGCACTGCATTGATGCATTCACACGATTTCACAGTAGCCATGAGCTAAAACAAAGTTCAGGAATATTCCTTTATCCCATTGTTTTGCAAATCTATGTACACTACAAACTGTGTGATTGAATCGGTTCTGATATCGCTGTTTTACTAACCTGACAGCTTATTATTCTAAATAGGAAACCTTAATTTTGTTTGTAAATATTAAAGATTCTAACTACCAGCAAGAATAAATCCTTACATTTAAAGAGCACCTGTCATTTCAGAACCATCATGGCAGCGCCTGTTAGTGGGCATCCACTCACCTGCTGCCGCTGCGTCCCTCACATTGTTGTGTCACTGCCGCATCACCAGCTGTCCCATTAAAGTGAATGGGACTGTCGGTGAGTCAACAGCGGGTCAGAGGAGGAGCCGCTGCGGGATAGAGATGAGAGTTGCTCTTTAAATATTATGATTTAAATCAAGCCTTTTTGCTAATGATTTAATTATGATTTAAATTGACTTGATTAAAATCAAATCCACCATGGAGTCAAATAATACATAATATATAATATTCAACTAAGCCTAAAATATTATTCCTAGTATAACCCTTTTTAGCCATTCCTCTATATTTGAAGGACGATATATCTTTATTAATTGATTCTTGGTTTTGAACGATTAGAATACCAGCTCAAACTGCAATTATAATAGTTTAATAAGAAGAATCATTTCTTCCTGCTTCACTTCTGTGTTTTATAGCAAGTAGTCATTTACCCTTATGCCGTGTACACACGATCGGAATTTCCGACAACAAATGTTCGATGTGAGCTTTTGGTCGGATATTCCGACCGTGTGAAGGCTCCATCGGACATTTGCTGTCGGAATTTCCGACAACAAATGATTGAGAGCCGGTTCTCAATTTTTCCGACAACAAAAGTTCTTGTCGGAAATTCCGACTGTGTGTATCCAATTCCGACGCACAAAAATCCTACGCATGCTCGGAATCAATTTGACGCATGCTCGGAATCATTGAACTTCATTTTTCTCGGCTCGTTGTAGTGTTGTACGTCACTGCGTTCTTGGCGATCGGAATTTCCAAGCAACATTTGTGTGACCGTGTGTATGCAAGACAAGTTTGAGCGAAAATCCGTTGGAAAAAAATCCACGGTTTTGTTGTCGGAATGTCCGATCGTGTGTACGTGGCATTAGGAGGCTGGTAAACATCCAGAAATCACTGGTGAAAATAATTCCCCCTTTTTATTACAGTGGAAATCCCAATTTAAAAACAAAACAGGTAGCATTGTCTAGCAGTAAAAAATTTCATTTACAAATAAAATAATGAAATTAAAAAGGCTTTATAAAATAACGTGAAATTTTTTTGGCCAAAATTGGCGAATAACATCTAAATAAACAACCTGACTTTTTAGTATTTAATAAAAAAAAAAAAAAAAAAAAAAAGGATTACAGCCATGTTTAGATTTGGTGTGTGCTACGTCTAGATATGTTTATTGTAATATGTGCTTCGCCAATTACATGCTTAAGACATAATTACAGAGCGCAGATCTATCTAGTCTTTTTCCCTGGCCTGATAAAAATTGCACGGAAACAAGCCGGCTTCTAATATGACTACACAAATCATTCTGTGCAGGCACCACATAATTGCTCAGGAATCAGTCTGCACGGCTCTGATTGTCAGGAAGAGGCTTCTATGCACTGCAGAGAAGAGAGGCCTATTTGTGCCACGTAAAGCACTAATCCCATCACTCATCTGGGGTAGGAAACCGTACTTGCTAGAATATGGAAGGGAAAAAATGAAAATCGGGGGAAAAAAAAAAAAAAACATAAATTTTGCAATACATAACAACAAACATAAAAAAAAAAAAAAAAAATCAAATGGCATATTGTGCTATAAAACCAACATAGAATTACTCAGGTCTCATCCACCATCCAGTAGGGACAGCTGGTTACACAAATGAATAATGCTTACAAATAAACAAACCATATGTGCCTAGACCCAACAGAATATTAATGATAAGGCCTCATGCCCACGGATGTTTTTACAGCCACGTTTTTGCGCGTTTTTTACAGCTTAAAAACGCCTGTCCATGTTAGTCTATAGCTTCATGCCCACCTAGACGTTTTTGAGTTGCAAATAGCATAGACGTTTTTAAGCTGTAAAAAAAAAAACCCAGGACCAGTGCGTTCCTCAGCGTCGGAGTTAGGCAGAAAAAACCGCGAGCGTCAAAAAACGCGCACTAACGCGCAAAAACGCGCGGTCGCGTTTTTTAGCTCTGACGTTTTTTTTTTTCAAAAAAAATAAATAATAATAATTTACAATAACATGGACAGGCGTTTTTAAGCTGTAAAAAACGCAGCTGTAAAAACGTCAGTGGGCATGAGGCCTAAAAATGAGTGCACGTTTCATGTGGGCACTACGTGACTCTCTGTACAGTCCTTAGCAATAATAAAAACAACTGTACAGTATACATTTTCTTAAAGTGATATTAAAGGCATTTTTTTTTTTTTATATAACAAACATGTCATACTTACCTGTTCTGTACAATGATTTTGCACAGAGAAGCCCCGATCCACCTCTTCTCGGGTCCCCCGCCGGTGCTTCTGGCCCCTCCCTCCTGAGTGCCCCCACAGCAAGTAGCTTGCAATGGGGGCACCTAAGCAGGCTCACTCACGAGTCGCTGCTCCATGCGTCCATTCACACACAGGGCCAAGGCTTGGCCGCACCCCCCCTCTCTCTGAGATGGAGCTCAGGTAAGTATTAAGGGGGCATATGCTGGGCATGTGGGGGGGGGGGGGTAGGATTTTCGTGGTAAGTCAAAGTGTCTCAACAAAGTAAAAATCCAAATTCTTTATCCCAAATATATAAAAAGTATTAAGGGGGCTTGGGGGGGCTGTTGCAAAGAGAAGGTTTTTACCTTCATGCATACAGGTGAAAAAACCTTAAAGCGATATTAAAGTCTTAGTCTTTCGGTTTTTTTTTTCTAAAATAACAAACATGTCATACTTACCTGCTCTGTGCAGTGGTTTTGCATAGAACAGCCTGGATCCTCCTCTTCTCGGGTCCCACGTTGGCGCTCCTGGCCCCTCCCTCCTGCCGCTTGCTGTGGGGGCACCCAAGCAGAAGCACTCTCAAGCCGCAGTTCTGTGTGTGCATCAACTCTTGGAGCTGCGGCTCGCCTCCCCCCCCCTCCATCTCCTGATTGGCTCACTGGCTACCCAAAGCCAATCAGGAGTGCGAGTCCCCAGAGAGCCAAGGCTCTCGTGGACATTGCTGGATTGAGAGGGGGGCTCAGGTAAGTATTGGGGGGGGGGGGGGCTGCTGCACACAGAAGGTTTTTTACCTTCATGCATAGAATGCATGAAGGTAAAAAACGTTGTGCCTTTACAACCACTTTAACCCTTTATAACCACTTTAAACAGAATGTTTAGAAACCACTCAAAAGATGGCCATACACAATTTCAGCTGATTCCTGTGAATTCAGGCCAGGATGGCCCTACTGACACAACATGGCAACAATAAACTTCAATTAATTAATCACTTGCCGACCGCCGCATGCCAATTTACGTCGGCAGAATGGCACGGGCAGGCAAATGGGCGTACCTTTACGTCCCTTTGAATTTGCCGACTAGCGGGAGCGCACGCGCGCCCGCTGCGGGAGCGTGCCCGTGGGTCCCACAAACTCGATGTTCGCCGGCGGCCCACGATCGTGACACGGAGAGCCAGAACGGGGAGATGCCTATGTAAACAAGGCATTTGCCTGTTCTGCCTAGCAACATGATAGGGATCCACTGCTCCCTGTCACCGGGAGCAGTGATCTCTGTCATGTTGTAGTGAGCCCACCACAGTTAGAACACACTTAACCCCTTGATCGCCCCCTAGTGTTTAACCCCTTCCCTGCCAGTGACATTTATACAGTAATAAGTGGCTATTTGTAGCTCTGATCGCTGTATAAATGAAAAAATGGTCCCAAAATAGTGTCAAAAGTGTCTGATGTGTCCGCCATAATTTTGCAGTCCCGATAAAAATCACAGATCGCCGCCATTACTAGTAAAAAAAATAATAATAAAAATGCCATAAATCTATCCCCCTATTTTGTAGACGCTGTAACTTTTGCGCAAACCAATCAATATACACTTAGTGCGTTTTTTTTACCAAATATATGTAGAAAAATACATATCGGCCTAAACTGTAGAAGAAATTCGTTTTTTATATATATATATGTTTTTGGGGATATTTATTATAGCAAAAAGTATAAAAATATTGCTTTTTTTCAAAATTGTCGCTGTTTTGTTTATAGTGCAAAAAACAAAAACCGCAGAGGTGATAAAATACCACCAAAAGAAAGCTCTATTTGTGGGAAATAATGGACGTCAATTTTGTTTGGGTACACTGTTGCACGACAGCGCAATTGTCAGTTAAATCGACGCAGTGCCAAATCGCAAAAAATGCTCTGGTCAGGAAGGGGGTAAATCCTTCCGGTGCTGAAGTGGTTAATTGGAGGACCTTTTAGGATATGATAAGGCCGAACAGTGACTGCATGCAGTCTGCAGCCACTGTTTGGGTATTCGGACAGCCGCGGGTGCCAGCTGTCAGAATACAGTGGCCGGGAGTGAAAAAGTTGTCCATCCATGCTGTTTAGCCTTGATAAGGGAATCTATAGATCTCTCAACAGGCTGAACGAGAGAAATCTTTATGTGCATGGACAGCTTTAGACCTTCCATTGATCACCTTTCTACTCACATCAGCCGTATTATTGAAATTTCACTTTAGGATGCTCAAAAATTTCTGAATTATGAGCTGGCGGGGCTTTGGATAACAATTTTAGACAGATAAAAGATTTCCTTTAAAAAAAAAAAGACATCATATTTTATACCTGTGAACAAACTGTATCGCTTACAAAAGGGGGAACCATTTCATCAGCAGCTTTCTGCTGCTAAGAAACTATTATGTTGCCAAGCTGCACTGAAATCCTTTGTATTGGGAGACGATCTTACAATGTATGGAGTGAAAACAACAGCAGCATTTAACCTCTGAACATAGGCTAGGAAATGCCACTGGGCTACAAATTATTCCTTGTACCCAGTGCAGAAATTAGCTTTTTTCACACGTAAGCCTTACAGGATGCTAAAGAAAGCTGAAAGCTGGATTTTAGTTTATTTCTTCTGTTAAAGACTTGCCATGTATACAGAGCAATGCTCACCTCACTATTGGCAGCACAGCCCGACCTCCATGCTGTATTACACTTATTGAATCCAATGCATCTTTCCATTGTCCAGGATCCATTACTGTTTCTCTTACCATTTAGCTGATGGACCTAAAGCTAGCTATATACTTATAGATTTGTCTTGTTGTGCCTCCATCCTTGCTAAACAGTGTGGATGGAGGAATCTGTACTGCCAGCTGTGGTAGACAGACAGCCACAGCACCTGCAGCTGCCTGAATACCCGGCAGTAGGTCCCCCGGACCCCAAACTTGGCACACAGTAGCCCCACTCCTCCTCTACAAGTGTGCAAAGTTTGTTGTCCGCAGAACCTACGGCCGGGGAGCACCGATTTTTCAAAACCGGGCACCCCTTCCATAGACTCCCATGTTAAACGGTAATTTCTCTGGTGAATTTGGGGAACCGTTACCGGCCGGTCGTAGGTCCCCTGGACCTGGACCTTGGCACACATGTAGCCCCATATCCCCTCTACAAGTGTACAAAGTTTGTTGTCTGGGAGACCTATGACCGAGGAGCACTGATTTTTCAAATCTGGGCACCCCTTCCATAGACTCCCATGTTAAACTTCAGTCTAGTCATGGGCACAGTGAGGCATGGGCACAGTGAGGCATGGACACAGTGAGGCATGGACACAGTGAGGCATGGACATGGACACAGTGAAGCATGCAGATGGACACCCTAGGCTTATACTCGAGTCAATACGTTTTCCCAGTTTTTTTGTGGTAAAATTAGGTGCCTCGGCTTATATTTGGGTCGGCTTATACTCGAATATATACGGTAATCTCATACGTCTGCAGCTACTCTCTCACTGAGTAGGCTGAAGATGGAGAAGCGACCAGGCGGCATTCCGTCATAATAGTAAAGTCAGGCCACCAACCTGGCTGTCATGTCTGGTAGGGTTCCATACATCTTATGACCAACTTCATAGAAATACAAATCCTTTGGCAGGTAAAAAAAACTGCCATGTACTATATCACAAGGCTATATACACATTGATACAAATCCATTTAAAACCTCAAGTTACATTTTGTTTCAGTAAATTAGCAAATGAATTTCAATATATTGTCTGTTAAACATGTCGCCACATGGCATTGTACAAAAGCATAGCTGACTTCATTGCCAACCTTTTTTTACACAATAGCTGGCAGTTGGTATACTTTTATTTTCTGCTCTAAGGCTGGCCATAAATGGGAAGATATCTCCATAAGAAGGATAGGAGGGGAAGTATCTGTCTGTCTTCAAACAAGTAGTTAGGGCGTTGGAACCTGCTTGATCCTTACCAGATGGTGAAAATGGCGCACATGCGGCACTTTGCTATTTTGGTCTTCTATATAGAGGAGTGTAAGATCAAGCTATGTATAAGAGTGTCGGCTCCAGCTCCACTTCCAGGGAGATTTTACAGCCTCTAGCTGCTTGGGCCTCCCACTGTTGTGCCCAGGAGGCCAGAAATGGACAGTTCTCACAAGTAATGCTCCATTTATAAGAAGCTTATTAACAAAAGAGCTCTTTGGTTGGCAGATCATTCTGGGAGGTAAATAACTACGGCAGCTGAAATCCATTAAAGTGACTAAGGTCACAGTGACTGCTAGCAGATATAAAGTGAAGGCACCTCCATGAAGGCCCACCTACACCTGAATCCTGGGACGTTCTAAAGGAGCAGAGTTAAGGGCTTTTGGGTAGCTTTGTATGTGCTGCACATGGGGTACCTTAACTCGTGTCGGGCTCATCAATGTCCAGGGACAAGGCATAGGTTGTTCTTGGGGATGACTTAACGTTAAGATGGCCATACACAGTGTACACCTGAACAAATAAACTGTACTCCATGCATGTGCTTGGGAGAGGGTGACAGAACTATCACTCTTCTCTGCTAAAGGACACCCGGCTCGTCACAGGTACCATGTTTCACGACAGGCTGCTTGGACTGGTTGCTAGACTTCTGTTACCCCTGGTAACCACTCGCTTGTACTCTGCACCATGTTTACTCTTCATACCCCAGTGTCCTTTAACTGACCCAGGCTGCAAAGTCTATACATAGAGTGCCGGTTACATTCATACACCCCTTTAAATACTTCAGACTAGGTATGGCAAGGTTTCAATGCTTTAATTAATCTGTTGGTGCCAACAGTACGGCGAGTGGGCCTGCAGAAACTTCAGCACAACAGGTAAACAGTCTTTACCACTCTAATACCCTAACTAAGACTTTGGCTGCCCTAGCATACCTGCACAGGAAGAGTTCATACATAGCAAAGTCTATGATGCTGGTATCTTTAGGGCAGACTGCAGATCCCAGCAGTCCCCCTACATGGTAATGGTTGCACTGTTCAGAAGAAGGTTTCACAGAGAGAGAGAGCGCCCCCTAGCAGAAACCGCTCTCTATAAGCAGGTGGAGATTACATCTTGGAGGTCTGTCTGTGTCCTCTTCCCATGTAGCAGACTGAGCAGAGCCCTCTCCCCCTTTTTATTTACAGCACAGGAAGAGAGGCAGAGCTCAGAAAAAGGGCAGTAACTGCCTTAACCTTTCTCTCCCAACTAGGGTAGCCAGCTGTCTAACAGTAGGCAACCTGCCAACATGTACTTTGCCCACTCCCTTTAGCATTCCACCATGATGGGCTGCCTCATTTTCCAATAGAAATATGTGATAGGCAGCAGGGAACTGGCAAACTTTGTCACTACCAAGAAGTACTGAAACTCACCCAAATAAAAAAAAATTTGGGCAAGAGGGGCAATGAAAGATGCTGCACTTTTTATCTGCTAGCAGATGTTTAAGTGGCAGACTCACTATTAGCACTGTTATAAAGTATTTTGGATATAGAAAATTAAAAAATATGCTATTGCTTAGAGCTGGTATTTAGTTTGATAGATGCTGGGCCATTAAAGTATCAGTAGACTAGCAATTTCCCATATCTCTCTGATGCACTAGTAGGAAGATCTCATATTATGAGTTCCCACACCTGCACAACCGACATGGCCCTTATTAGGGCAAAGCCTACTGTCAGGTCCATAAATATTGGGACATCGACACAATTCTAATCTTTTTGGCTCTATACACCACCACAATGGATTTGAAATTAAACGAACAAGATGTGCTTTAACTGCAGACTTTCAGCTTTAATTTGAGGGTATTTACATCCAAGTCAGGTGAACGGTGTAGGAATTACAACATTTTGTATATGTGCCTCACACTTTTTAAGGGACCAAAAGTAATGGGACAGATTAACAATCATAAATCAAACTTTCACTTTTTAATACTTTGTTGCAAATCCTTTGCAGTCAATTACAGCCTGAAGTCTGGAACGCATAGACATCACCAGACGCTGGGTTTCATCCCTGGTGATGCTCTGCCAGGCCTCTACTACAACTGTCTTTAGTTCCTGCTTGTTCTTGGGGCATTTTCCCTTCAGTTTTGTCTTCAGCAAGTGAAATGCATGCTCAATCGGATTCAAGTCAGGTGATTGACTTGGCCATTGCATAACATTCCACTTCTTTCCCTTAAAAAACTCTTTGGATGCTTTCGCAGTATGCGTTGGGTCATTGTCCATCTGCACTGTGAAGCGCCGTCCAATGAGTTCTGAAGCATTTGGCTGAATATGAGCAGATAATATTGCCCAAAACACTTCAGAATTCATCCTGCTGCTTTTGTCAGCAGTCACATCATCAATAAATACAAGAGAACCAGTTCCATTGGCAGCCATACATGCCCACGCCATGACACTACCACCACCATGCTTCACTGATGAGGTGGTATGCTTTGGATCATGAGCAGTTCCTTTCCTTCTCCATACTCTTCTCTTGCCATCATTCTGGTACAAGTTGATCTTGGTCTCATCTGTCCATAGGATGTTGTTCCAGAACTGTGAAGGCTTTTTTAGATGTTGTTTGGCAAACCCTAATCTGGCCTTCCTGTTTCTGAGGCTCACCAATGGTTTACATCTTGTGCTGAACCCTCTGTATTCACTCTGGTGAAGTCGTCTCTTGATTGTTGACTTTGACACACATACACCTACCTCCTGGAGAGTGTTCTTGATCTGGCCAACTGTTGTGAAGGGTGTTTTCTTCACCAGGGAAAGAATTCTTCGCTCATCCACCACAGTTGTTTTCCGTGGTCTTCTGGTGTTGCTGAGCTCACCGGTGCGTTCTTTCTTTTTAAGGATGTTCCAAACGGTTGATTTGGCCACACCTAATGTTTTTGCTATCTTTCTGATGGGTTTGTTTTGTTTTTTCAGCCTAATGATTGCTTGCTTCACTGATAGTGACAGCTCTTTGGATCTCATATTGAGAGTTCACAGCAACAGATTCCAAATGCAAATAGCACACTTGAAATGAGCTCTGGACCTTTTATCTGCTCCTTGTAAATGGAATAATGAGGGAAGAACACACACCTGGCCATGGAACAGCTGAGCCGGCAATTGTCCCATTACTTTTGGTCCCTTAAAAAGTGTGAGGCACATATACATAGTTTCATTTCAAATCCATGGTGGTGGTGGTGTATAGAGCTAAAAAGATTAGAATTGTGTTGATGTCCCAATATTTATGGACCTGACTGTACATTTTTGTTCATTAAGGCATATTGTTGTTGGGCAGCCCATCCAATACAAAAAAGACTAATGCACCTCAGTGCAAGAAAATTGGGGACCCAACTTGCAGTAACACCACAAGGTTAAAGGAAGTACCAAAAATCTCCTTGATTCCCTAAGAGGTACAAGAACCCATCTGGTATCCACCTTTAACTGAAACTCCAGACCTGGGTAGACTGAGGCTTTACACCAAGGGTCTTCAAACTTTCTAAGTAAAGAGCCAGTTTACTGTCCTTTAGACCAGTTGTCTCCAAACCCTGGCCTGGGGGCCAGATACTGCCCTATGCTTTACTTTATCCAGTTCTTGGGGTACTATTCCTCTCACTGACACCAAGGATGGGGCACTATTCTTCTCATCGACACCATGGATGGGCCACTATTACTCTCACTAATAGAGGATGGGGCATTTATTCCTCACTGACACTAGGAATGAGGCACTATTCCTCCCACTGACATTAACAATGGGGCACTATTCCTCCCACAGACACAAGTGACAAGGCACTATTCCGCTCACTGACACCAAGGATGGAGCACTATTCTTCCCACTGACACCAAGGACGGGGCACTATTCTTCCTACGGACACCAAGGATGGGGCACTGGTGTCAGTGTGAAAAATAATGACAGGGCACTATTCTTCCCACTAACAGCAATGGATGAGGAATTGCTACTAACACCAGGACATTTTCTATTTCTACTGGCCACAGTCCGGCCCCTCTAAAGTCTGAGAGATAGTAAACTGGCCCTTTGTTTGGAAAATTTGGAGACCCCCTGCTTTAGACTTTAGAGAAGCCAGACTGTAGCCAGCGGGAATATAATTTTTTTTTCTGGCATCAGTGGGAATAAACAGTGCACCATCTTTGGTATTTGGGGGGGGGGGGATTAGTGACCCATTGTTGGTGTCATTGGCAGGAATTATGCCCCATTGTTGGTGTCAGTTGGCAGAATAGCGCCTCATATCAGTGGGATGAATAGTGCCCAAAGGTCCCCATAAAGTCAAGCAAAGGGCCATATCTGGCCCCGAGCCGCAGTTTGAGGACCCCCTGCTCTACACAGTACCTCATTTGCCATTTTTCTTCCATGGGGAAGGACAGGGTTAAGGCAGCGTATGCTGTTAAGAGGAGGCCTTCTCTTTCCTGCCCTTGCATATTAAATGTGACCCCATCTGCCTCTGGCTTGTGGTGAGATGGAGTTTAGGAAGTGCATTGCTACTTTCCTCCTGTCTGTAAACATGCCTGCTTCCCAGAAATGGTTACCAAATGTTCTGCTCTCGCAGTCCTTGCAGAATCGCCCCGCTGTTTAGACATGAAAAAAGCTCTCTATTAGACGTCTGCACTGCGAGGCATCATCGGGAATTTCAATCATCTTCCTCTATAAGAGCTGTAGGATGGGGCAGAGGGGCTGCTGCCTCACAAGGCCAAGTCAGAGACGATTACAGGGTGTGATAGCTCGGAGATCGGAAATGTTACAAGGTGCGGAGGCTGGACAAGAGTGTGAAGTAATAGAGTGAGAGTGTGGGTGTGTGAACAGCAAGGTGTGCGCCTGTGATTTGGTGAGGAGAAGTGTGCCCTTGTCATTGCAGTACCAGCAGGGAGACAGGCGAAAGTAAAAGCAATTTGCGCAGCTCTGTAAGAAAAGGAAGCACCCGATGCCAGTCATAAGATACCTGTCACCAGAGAAACATGAACGCTGCCACTGATGACCTTTCCCTCTGAAAATACTTCTTTCCTGGGTTTCATGACAAATCCTTTCTTCTATACCTCCCTGGCCTAGAAAAAGGTATACGACTTTACCTGCCACAACCTTAGTGGGTCGGAACAACAGCCAGGCAACTAGCATTCTCAAAAGATCAGCCATGACAGGCCATGTATTTCTCTTGTGACATTTTTATTCTAAGCCCAGCATGGCCTGTCAGCCCGTGGAATTTAAAGCTGTGATTTGTAGTTCCGTGGCTGCTTATGGACTGATGTAATTGTTCAGGCAGAATGGAAAATCCTGCTACATGATGACCACATGTACCCATTTATACAGGCATCGCGCACTTTTATTTTCCAGAAGTTTGACAGGATTGCCTCACTGAAGGATCGTTCAGATTGGTTATACATATACACTATTACCAAAAGTATTGGGACGCCTGCCTTTACACGCACGTGAACTTTATTGGCATCCAAGTCCTACTCCGTAGGGTTCAATATTGAGTTGGCCCACCCCTTGCAGCTATAACAGATTCAACTCTTCTGGGAAGGCTTCCCACAAGGTTTAGGAGGGTGTCTATGGGAATGTTTGACCATTCTTCCAAAAGTGCATTTGTGAGGTCAGGCAATGATGTGGACGAGAAGGCCTGGCTCGCAGTCTCCACTCTAATTCATCCCAAAGGTGTTCTATCGGGTTGAGGTTAGGACTCTGTGCAGGCCAGTAAAGTTCCTTTTACCCCAAACTCGCTCATCCATGTCTTTATGGACCTTGCTTTGTGCACTGGTGTGCAGTCATGTTGGAACCAGAAGGGGTCATCCCCAAACTGTTCCCACGTCGTCTACGTAGGTTGACGCCTTAAGAGTTCCCTTCACTGGAAGTAAGGGGTCAAGCCCGACTCCTGAAAAACAACCCCAAATCATAATTCCCCCTCCACCAAATGATTTGGACCAGTGCACAAAGCAAGGTCCATAAAGACATGGATAAGCGAGTTTTGGGTGGGGGAACTTGACTGGCCAGCACAGAGTCCTGACTTCAACCCGATAGAACACCTTTGGGATGAATTAGAGCGAAGACTGTGAGCCAGGCCTTCTCGTCCAACATCAGTGCCTGACCTCACAAATGCGCTTCTGGAAGAATAGTCAAACATTCCCATAGATAGACACAGTCCTAAACCTTGTGGACAGCCTTCCCAGAAGAGTTGAATCTGGTATAGCTGCAAAGGATGGGCCAACTCAATATTGAACCCTAAGACCGAGATGCCATTAAAGTTCATGTGCGTGTAAAGGCAGGCGTCCCAATACTTTTGGTAATATGGTGTATATAGCAAATCTGTTAAAATGATTAAAACAATTGCTGTCGGAGTTGATCAGCCCAAAGTGGAACTAACCTCAAAAAGTAAAGACAATGTTAAAGGAACACTAAAGGCAATTTTTTTAATTTTTTTAAAATAACAAACATGTTATACTTACCTCCACTGTGCAGCTCGTTTTGCACAGAGTGGCCCTGAACCTGGTCTTCTGGGGTCCCTCGGCAGCTGTCTCGGCTCCTCCCCGCAATAATTCACCACCTTCATGCGAGCGAGCATAGTGGCGAGTTCTTGCGGGCACGCTCCCGTGATACAGCTGGCGGCTATAGCCGCTCACTCTATCACTCGGCCCCGCCCCCCGGCGCGCCGCGTCATTGGATGTGATTGACAGCAGCGCGAGCCAATGGCTGCGCTGCTTTCAATCAACCAATGAATGAGCCGAGAAGACCAGCCGGGAAGCCAGCGCATTCACGGCGCGGGACTTTCGAGGGGTCAGTTAAGTAAACGGGGGCTCGGGAGGGCCGCTAATCCTCAGATGTTTTTTCACCTTAATGCATAGAATGCATTAAGGTGAAAAAACTTGTACCTTTACAACCCCTTTAAAGGAAACATCTAGAAGTGTTAACTGTGCCTGAGCATTACCCTAAAACCATTTATATTTTGTCTTGAATTTCCCCTAAAAAATAGCGCTTCCTGGTATGTTAGGGTACCGAGATAATCCTTTTTATACAGCCTGATAGTGTAAGAACTAAGGCACTGCTGCCTCTGATTGCTAGTCTCAGAAAATTTGGTGATTTCTCTCCTATGCTGCTCACTGTTCTCCTTGCTGGAGGCTTTGCCTTGAGGAAGCAAATCCCTGCCTCCACACAGTGACACAAAGCAGAACAAACCCTGGTAATTCTGTAATGGGGAAAAGATCAGCTGCAGATGAAGCACAGGAAATATTGGCGACTGGTCCTTTTTGCTCTGCCTGCTTTTTCTTGGGCACAGCTTCAAGAGTTTGGTTCCTCTTGAAAGTGGAGCTCTAACTAAAATATATTTTTAGTTTAGTTAGATTGTGGCAGCGAGCAGAGGGAGAAGATCCCCCGCTTGTTGTCAGAACGGGGACTCAAGGGAGAGCGGTGTCTGGTGCATCTGTAACATGTTACAAAAGGTGAACTTATCCTTTACATTTCCAGCTGTTCCCAAGTTGATAAAAGCTATACTTCAAGTGGTATTAAACCCTATACCAAAAATGTTATATATTGTAGATTACCAATCATTAGATGTGGCGGCTGCATTCGTTTTCCTTTTTAGGCCTTTTTCACCTGTCTTTTTATCTGGTGATCCTGCCAGTACCAAACTTCATGTATTACAGCGCCCCCACTCTGAATGAAGGAGCACAGGGGGCACCTTTGAACAGCAGCATTGTCAGTCTGGGGGGAGGGGAGTGTTAGAGTATCTAAATCTGCTAGTATACCTAACAAATTGAAGCCAAACTCAAGCTCACGCTGCAGTTACAGCAACAGTTTTATTCTTATGGGATATACAGTAGGTGTTCCATGAATAAATAAAAGCTGATCATTGTAAGCACCCGTCAGTGGTAAATGGTTTGTCTCAGCACTCTTACTGATAGATTTGCTCACTGCTTGGATCACTTAGGTGAAAATAAAGGAAAGCAAGCCTAAAAAAAAAAAAAAAAAAACCCAATGCAGCCACCACATCTAAGAATTAGTAAACTGCAATATAATGTTTGTTTTTGGGTTTAAAGGGGTTGTAAAGGCAGATATTTTATCTTAATGCGTTCTATGCATTAAGATAAAAAGCCTTCTGTGTGCAGCAGCCCCCCTCAGCCCCCCAATACTTACCTGAGCCTCTTTATCCAGCGATGTCCAGGAGTGCCTGGGCCATCTGGGACGCTCGCTCCTGATTGGCTGAGACACAGCAGCAGCGCCATTGGCTCCCGCTGCTGTTAATCAAAGTCAGTTAGCCAATCAGGAGAGAGAGGGGGCAGGGGCCGAACCACAGCTCTGTGTCTGAATGGATACAGGGAGCTGCAGCTCGGCTCGGGTGCCCCCATAGCAAGCTGCTTGCTGTGAGGGCACTTAACAGGAGGGAAGGGCCAGGAGCTCTAGCCAGGGACCCGCGAAGAGGAGGATCTGGGCTGCCCTGTGCCAAACCATTGCACAGAGCAGGTAAGAATGATATGTTTGGTAGTTTAATAGAAAAAAAAACAAGACTTTACAATCACTTTTCCGTGGAGTTCCACCAACTTTTTAAGCTTCTCATCATCAGCTTCGCAAGTGGCCATAATGACAGCATTTTTTTTTTTTTTTCGCTTTGCTTACCCTGTTTCCAAGGTTTTCTCTTTCTCTCTTCCGGTTTCTCTACTCCATGGCGATGTACGTAATATCCTGCAGCGCACTGGCTCCTGTGAGATGTGTGTTATGAGTCAGTGGGCATCGCCGCCTCTCAGCATCGCGCTGCGCCGTGTGTTTAATGCGCAAGATCGGGAGGTGCATGCTGGGTAGCCAGCAGCACCGTATCCCGGAAGAGAGTCCTAGTGGGCTTCACATGCCCACAATGAAGATGGAATTGCTCAGGAAGACAAAATCTAAGGTAAGTACATTCTAAAAAACATGTACACGAAAGGGGATTGAATTGGAGACATGATTTCATGTATATTATGTAGGCAAGCAGAGGGGATGCCCAACAATTAAAAAAATATGTGGTCGGAACTCCGCTTTAATACCACTTGACTTACTTGAATGTGAATGGGATAGAGCTACAACAATGCTACAAGAATGCACACAATTAGGCATTATGGGGTTAAAACAGGTAATTTTAAAACTGCCTGTCAAACAGTCTAAACTAAGCCACAAGGTTACAATGCTCGGCTTTGTGGCTGCTGCAAAAATGATATCTCTTTTGCGTTGGTGGTTCTGCCACTGAACATGACCCATTCAGACTAATGTTCAGTGGCAGTACCACCAACACAAAAAGGAGTATCATTTTTGCAGCAGCCACAAAGCCGAGCATTGTGACCACAGCACGTGAATAACCTTGTCTGGCTGCCTTTGGAGCTTAAAGGGGGGGTGGGGGGTGCATAAAAACATGGCTAAATTACCTAATCCCCCCCCCCCCCCAACTGAAAGTGTAAACAAGTCCTAAAGGCAGCAAGTTCCACCATCACCTCCCATGTGGTTGTGACAGCAAATTCACTGTGGTGAAATGAATGGCCTTGTTCCATTGCCTAGAGTTCGTTCTGTACCTTTCCCTATGTCCAGCCCACTAAGGGGGCAGTGACACCAGCATAATGGTGTCATTGGCCTCCTAGTGGCTTCTCCATAGGAATATATGAAGAATTGGGGTTTATGTAGAGCAGTAAAAGGGGCATTAGACCTTGCATCATTCCACCCACACTATATAAACCTTTGTTCTGCATTCTGCGTTATTACTGAGTACAATGAGGAGAGCAGTGACATCCTCAAAAAACATATTCGTGTGTACACGTCCCCAACATCATTATAAAAACATAAATACTGACAGGAGGCACTGTTCTGCCAATCATGACTTCATTAACATAACGGCCTTTGTTGATGGCACAAAGACCAAGGATGTGCAGTAATCCATAGCAACCAATGAGCAATCAGCCTTCATTAGAACGTCAGAAGAGCTTTTATGTTAGACGGGTATTTTACGCAACTTGTATTAGCACTGCCGATGCAAAAGCGTGCGCAATTAACCGACACAAGCAAGTTTGGGTACCAATTCCAATTCTGTAATAAAAAACAAAAAAGTGGCAATGTCAATAAAAAATAAATAAACATTTTCTGAGAGATTATCTGACTACAAGTAGCTGTTGAGCACTAATCTCCGGTTGTTATGGGTTACCAGCCATATACTCTGTTTGCATTAGGACATGAAATAAAGTCCAGTATGGGCGTACAATGGTAAAATCAGGTTATTACCATAATACTTTTTTTTTTGTACTGTACGCGTTTAAAATTAAGGGGGGGGGGGGGTCAGTCCAAGGGCACATGTGCATGTATAAACTGAAATATGAAGGGCCCTGCGCTAAAGATAAATGATCGTGGGCTGCGCGATGCTTCAAAAGAACGAAGCGCACACAAAGAGGCATGAGAGGAACGCGATCGGCTTTTCTGTATCGCTGAACATCCGCATTCAATTAACCTCTCCAGTGCTGCAATGATGGGGAAAATCTCTAGCACAAGTTACTGGAAAATATCCGTTCATTTTAGATCTCATCTCCGCGATCACGTTTTCACGTGCAAGACTCAAGACGGCTCGCTTGCAAGTAGGAAGACAATTAGGTTTAATAAAAATCGAGCCTTTAAAGTGCCTTAATTATTTCAATAGTTCATAAATCTTCCCTCTCCGTGTGTGTCTCTCACACACACATATACGTATATACACGCACTCCGGCTAAATACAAGTAGATGTTATGAAAACAAACAGAAGAAGGAATGTGAGATAGTTTTGTGTGGTGGGAGCCAGGCCTCCTAATCTCTGAGGTGTCTGGTGCTCAGGGTAACAGGCCTGCGGCGTTCGTGTGTGCACAGCAAAAAAACACACAAAAAAATAAAAAAAAACCCACACACAAAAAATAAAAAAAAACCCACGTCAAAGCCCGGCTATTCTTTTTTAACCCAGAATTCCCTCGGGCAGGCATGTCAAACTGGTGTTTTCTTGGGCCGCATGTGGCCCTCTCGTTCCTTCTCTGCAGCCCTTGGTGGTTTAAGAATTTAAATTGAACAAGGCCCCAGCTGTTCCCTGGTTGATAAAAGAGGCTTCCTTATGTCATTTTGCAGCTCAATACTTCACAATATAGTTGTTGTTTTTTTTCTCTGGAATAAATTAAATTATTGTAAATTGCATTTGTTATCATAATGTTAAAGAGGAACTTCCCCCTACTTAAGTTTAAAGGGTTAGTTCACCTTTACAAAAACAAAAAAAAACTGCCTATGCAGGTAAGGGGTGTCTGAAAATAAAAACAAGCTGTACAGCTCTGACTAAAGTTAAATGATGCCCTTGCTATAAGTATAGACCCAGGACATTGCTAGGTGAGGCCTAGTTGTTACTGTTCACAGGGCTGGTGCAAGGATTTTTGACACCCTAGGCGAAACCTCATTTTGGCCCCACCCTTGACTCCACCCCCTTTGCCCTGCCTATGTATACCCTACCTTTTTAATGAAGTCCTATCAAATGTAGCCCACCAGCACCCATCAAATGCAGCCTCACCAGCGCCCATCAAATGCAGCCTCACAACACCCATAAAATGCAGCCTACCAGCGCCCATCAATGCAGCCTCACCAGCGCCCATCAATGCAGCCTCACCAGCACCCATCAATGCAGCTTATCCAGCACCCATCAATGCAGCCTCACCAGCACCCATCAATGCAGCCTCACCAGCGCCCATCAAATGCAGCCTCACCAGCGCCCATCAAATGCAGCCTCACCAGCGCCCATCAAATGCAGCCTCACCAGTGCCCATCAATGCAGCCTCACCAGTGCCCATCAATGCAGCCTCACAACGCCCATCAAATGCAGCCTCACCAGTGCCCATCAATGTAGCCTCACAACGCCCATCAATGCAGCCTCACCAGTGACCATCAAATGCAGCCTCACCAGTGACCATCAAATGCAGCCTCACAACGCCCATCAAATTCAGCCTCAATAGCACCCATCAAATGCAGCCTCATCAGTGCCCATCAATGCAACCTCACCAGCGCCCATCAAATGCAACCTCACCAGCGCCCATCAAATGCAGCCTCACCAGCGCCCATCAAATGCAGCCTCACCAGCGCCCATCAAATGCAGCCTCACCAGCGCCCATCAAATGCAGCCTCACCAGCGCCCATCAAATGCAGCCTCACCAGCGCCCATCAAATGCAGCCTCACCAGCGCCCATCAATGAATGTTTGCTTGCTTCCATTCTTTTGGGAGTCGGGACACAAACACAGTCCTCCACCGCCACTGCGAATCTGACACTATATGCAAACAAAGCAGCGGCTGCCTGCTGATGCTGTGACTTAGTTGCTTGCTGCAGAGAGAAGAGAGTAGAAACACCAGTGGCCGGGCGCCCCTAGGCAGCAGTGCACCCTAGGCGGCTACCTAATGGTAGCATCGGCCCTGACTGCTCACCTCCAGCATCACAGGAGTGAGCTTTTTCTCTGATTCAAACGCCTCACATGCTCTCTCTCCCCCCTGGTGTAGTAGCCCTGAGCTAAGCATTTCAGAGCTCACTCCTGTGATGGTGGAGGTAAAAATCGCATGACTTTCCAGTCACAGAAGTGTAAAAGGGGCCTAAGGCAATCCACAGATGATGCGATTTTCTTTTCTCCAACCACAGGCTGCAAGAAAGAAAATTGCTTGATTCCCCCCTCAACACAGTCAGTGTAGATGGGGGAATCCCTCCCACTGAGCTACTCTGTTCTGCTGGTGGGGAGCCTTTCCTGTCAGCAGAACTCAATGATTACTGCTAGCGACTAAAGCCGCAGGCAGTAATCGCATGCAAAAAATCAGACAGGCCGGTTGTACTAAATTCAATCGATGGATTGACTTCAATACAGCCAGCCTGCCCATAGATGTATCGAATCTCCTGTTGAACCGGACAGGATTTGATCGGTCTATGGCTAACTTTAATCTTCAACCTCTTCCAGTGACAACTAGAGATGTTCCTCACTTTGCATAGATTTCCTCAATGGAAATGGCTATACATCCACATATTTTGGCCCATTAAAGATTCATTCTATTCAGTTAAGCCCATGTTGAGTGTGTCAGGCCTGCTAGCCTCTTTTTACTGGGGGGGGGGGCGTTTTGTTGAGTTTTTAATCTGATAAGCCTTGGCGGGCATGTCTACAGATGCCTCATAGAAACAAGATTGCTGCCCGCTCTGGCCACAAACAGCCGGACGCCGAGACCATTTAATGTTTATGAGCATCTTAAGGTCCCATGTACACAGTTATCAATAAATGTTGCTAGGTTTGCATAGCTCATGCCCACAGAGCACACCCCTGGGTCCGGGACCAAAAGGGTTATTATGTGGATTGGTTCAATATAAATGCAGGCTGAGAAAAGCAGCCGCGTCGCTGTGCACTGCTTCCTATTAGAAAGAATGGCGTCTGCCAGGCACTAACACTGTGGCACCAGTTTTATTTTTTCTTACGGACCCCCCTCTGGAGAATGAACAATGGGAAGCTAACAGAGCAGACTTCAAATCATGAACACAGGGTGCACTGACCATATAGACAAGGCCTAACACAGGGGTTGTGCACACAGCTATTATGTGTTTGCATTTTATTTGCATTTTTTTTTTTCTATAAAAGACACAAACATTTGCTTGTTTGAAATATATGAGGTCATGTGGCTGTGTGTCCGTTGGGGCTGCACTGTTTTTTATGTCTTCCATTTACGTGTTCTAAAAGCCTGCTGAGCTATTTGTACAAAACGATCTGTTCCTTTTTATATGGCGTAGCACAAAAAAAAATTACAGTATATGCTACACTGAACACAACACCATGGATTACAAAGTGCATTAAAAACACATGCAAAAAATGCATTCCACGTATATAATTTCAAGTCTCCGTAGATACGGGGCATAAAAACAGTTGTGATCACGCAGCCAAAGGCCATTTTAGCCCGGAGCACACTTTGCTTATTTCAGTCGTGTTTTGGGTGAGAGATAGGAGAGGATTGTAGAGCCTCGTACAGCAGAGAACTATTATTCATATACACATGCAGTCTGTCATAAACGCACATCGAAAAACCAGGAGAATATCAGCAGCATGCTGTGCTTTTCCCGATGTCCGTTTGTGACAGTCTGTGTGTGCAGCAAATAGGACTTTTACTCCTATCTTTTCTCCAGGTCTGACCAAGTTTTTGACAAAGAAGCTTAGGAAAGGCTATCAATCTTACCACATCCGAGAGCACATAGCAGTTCATTTACTTGGCTAATTATTAGCTCAGGTGTGGGAAGATATCGACTTTTCCACCCAAATGTTATCTGAAATAACAGCTTCAGCTAGCAATTCGACATTTTGAACCGTTTCCTTCTTACCATCCATGCCTTGCTGTTTTTCATTGAGGATGACCACATAGTCAATGGCCAATAGTGAGATGCAGAATGCTGGTATTTACATATCCCCAGGGTTTCCTCTTATACTCACTTAACAATTATATTAGCGGTTGTAAACTTCACACGTCTACTTAAGTCTGATCACACATGGCCTAATTTTCCCTATTAAGGCTTCATTTACAATTATGCGTTGCAGGAAATCGCATGTTCCCACAACATGCGGCACCGCACGCTACCTGCGATGGTACCATGCAGTGCCATTCATTCTTAAAGTGGTTGTTAAGCCACTCTAACCTGTATACACCATCAGCACTACCTCCTATTGTAGTATCCCCCTCTGTGTGTGATTTATAAAAATAAATGCTGCAAATACCTAATTTCACTGCCGAGATTGCGATCACATGATTGGCCAGCTCTCTCCTTTCCTCCTCTGAGAGATGCAGCGGGAGGGGCTGAGATTCCTCTGCTGATGTCAGTATGGAGGGGAGGAGGAGAAGAGGAGAGAGCTGACTGGTCATGTGATCGCAATCTTGGCTCTTAAATTAGGTATTTACAGCATTTATATTTATAAATCATTCACAGAAGGGGATACTGCAATAGGGAGGCAATGCTGATGGTGTATACAGGTTAGTAAGGCCCCTTTCACACTGGGGCGGTTTGCAGGTGCTATTTTGCTAAAAATAGCGCCTGCAAACCGAGCCTAAACAGCGGCTCCTGTCTCTCCAATGTGAAAGCCCGAGGGCTTTCACACTGGAGCGGTGCGCTAACAGGACTTAAAAAAAAGTCCTGCTAGCCGCATCTTTGCAGCGGTGAGAGGAGCGGTGTGTTTACCGCTCCCTACACCGCTCCTTCCCATTGAAAGCAATGGGAAACCGCAGTAATACCGCCCACAAACCGCTGCTGTAGCCACGGTTTGCGGGTGGTATTAACCCTTTTTTGCCCGCTAGCGGGGGTTAAAACCGCACCGCTAGCGGCCGAATACCTCTGCAATCCCGACGGTATAGCTATACCGCCACCGCACACACCGCCCCAGTGTGAAACCGGCCTTAGGCAGGAAAAGAAGATCTTCTGGACAGCAGCACTCCAAATAAAAGCCTTTATTTCATAAAATCCAGGAATCCAAAACACACACTGCAAATCACAGCACACTGGTCAAAACTGGCTAACGCGTTTCACACTGTACTAGTGCTTATTCATATCTGCTTTAATAAAGGCTTTTATTTGGAGTGCTGCTGTCCAGAAGATCTTCTTTTCCTGCCTTGCTTATATTTGCATTGCTTGCACCCTTGGTTGCTGGGAGGAAGTAATTTGGAGGATATCTACACCTGAGCGGCTCCCTTTCCCTGTATACAGGTTAGTGTTATGAGAGCAGCAGGAGGGGGGAGCGGCAGCTCACAAACAGACAGAGAGTGGAGGAGGACACAGGAGCAGAGAGGAGAGCAGATAGCAGGCTGCTGATGACAGAGGCACGTAAACTGACCACAGTGCTGGGCTCAGCAGCTATGATACACTGTGGTCAGTTTACAGAAGGGTGGGGAGAAACTGGCAGGATCAGCCAGGTTTTTTAGGTGTTACAGGGGACCGAATGACACAGGACAAGCACTGTGTCATATAACATGCTTTAAAGGAGAAGGATTCATTTTTTTTGGGGGGGGTTAACAAATGCTTTAATATCACCCCAATGTAACTTGCTGATGGAGGTGTGTTGCAGTGTGGTGCACTATCATTAAAAGGTACAGGTCTAATTTGTGGGCTGCTGAGGTCCACACCAGACCATTCATTTTAAATGGGCTGCCTAACACAGCGCATGTAAGGCCCCTTTTAAATGGGCCAGATTTGGCATTTTGTCAGCAGGGGATCCGTTCGCTGATCCCCCTGCTGAGCGAAGCGGCCGGATGATAGGTCTGTGTCTGTTCGGCTTATGCAGAGTGGACACAGACACAGCCCGCTCTTCTCTATGGGCAGTCAGATGTAAACAGACCAGCTGTCTGTTTACTCCCAACTGCCCTCCAATCCAGCCAGATGGAGGATAATGGACCCCCTTCCATTTGTTTTTGTCGGATCGGAGGAAGCCGGGTGTAAACGGACACAAGTCAGTTTACATTTGACTGCCCAAAGAGGAGAATGGAGGGTCTGATCGGTCTAGCCAGGGGACCATAATGTGCGAAAAAACATGTGCTTTAATGCATTGCACCGCAGCGGTTAGGTGTGAACCTAGCCCAAATGATAGCACAACTTATAGCCCACCCCCCACTCATGGCCATTCCTAGAGCCCAATTAAACCCTTAAGAATAATTATTGTATTGCGGCCATTATGAGTGCTGCAGCAAGGGTTGAAATACCCTGTACTGCATCAGTTTGGAGAGTTGGGCCGCGGCTCTCTAACACAAAAAAACAGCCTCTTTGGCAACAGGAGCACTGCTGATTGGTGCACTGTTTAGAGAGGGCGTGTCAGACATCTACATTTCCAAATTTTGCCAGATTCATGATAAATCAGCCAAAACTTGCCCTGTGGGTGGCCCTGCATGAGCTGTTCAGGTATTCTGACAATTGGTGGCACCAGCTGTCAGAATACAATGCCCCATAGTGGGAGAATAATCCACCAGTGTTGTTGGCGTGGATGGAGGAATCTGTTAGATTGCTTTAGTTTGGCCATAGCCCAATTTTCACTGCCAAAAAAACATTTAAAAGGATAAGTTCACCATATTTAGGGTGTAACATGTTACCAAAGAGCACCTGCCCGCATCACTGGTCTAGGCTTACCTGTAGGTGCAAGTTGCAAAAGTGGGTTTACAACCACTTTAAGTGTGTCCTAGGGATGTGTTCTAAGTGTAGGGGGGATGGGCTACGTGTGACACGACACTGATCACTAGGGATGAGCTCCGGCGTGTTCGCATTGAACACGTGCAGAGCCCACCAGAATGTCGGCACCGCGCTGCGCTAATGACAGGCAGGGAGACATTTCCCGATGCTCGGCTGCAGAGATCGGGAAATGTCTCCCTGGCTGTGATTAGCGCAGCGCGGGTGCCGACATTCTGGTGGGCTCTGCACGTGTTCAATGCGAACACGCCAGAGCTCATCCCTACTGATCACTGTTCCCGATCACAGGGAGCTGTGATCAGTGTCCTTGTCACTAGGCAGAACGGGGAAAAGCTTGTTTACATCAGCATTTCCCCGTTCTTCCTCTCCGTGAGACGATCGCGGGACTCCCGGCAGACATCGAGACTACGGGACCCGCGGTCACACTCACGGAGCTCAAGGCGGACGGACGCCAACAATGCCGCGTCTTAAAGGGGATGTACCTGTACGCCCATATGCCCAGCCGTGCCATTGTGTCGACGTATATCGTCGTTGTGCGCTGGTCGGCAAGTGGTTAATGGGATGTGCTAGAGCTGGAGAGAGTCTAAAGAAGGGCAATGAAATTAATAAGGGGATTGGAGGACCTCAATTATGAGGAATGACTACAAGCACTAAATTTATTCTCGCTGAAGAAGAGACGCTTGAGAGGGAACATGATAGCGATTTACAAATACCTCAATGGAGATACCAGGGTAGGAAAAAAACTATTCAGTCTCAGGGAGTGTAAGAGGACACGGGGCCACACAATGAGATTGGAGGAGAAGCGGTTAAACCTTAAAAGGTCCACCCTAAAAAAAAAAAAAAATTGCCAAAAAAGCTCAAGAAAAAAAAAATGTTTTATACTTACCAGAAATGGCTGTTGCTAGGCAGATCGTCCTAATCTGCCACTTCCTCGTCCGCGGTGATGTTCTGTGTTCTCCTCCTCGCGTTGCCTCCTGGGAAATGGAGGTGCGCTGCCTTCTGGGACACACAGGACACACTGCCCATTCACAAAGCACAGCGCGACTCGCGCAAGCGCAGTAGAAAACGGGCAGTGAAGCCGCAAGGCTCCACTGCCTGTTTCCCTTAGTGAGGATGGCGGTGCCGGGACCTGCCACGATCGACGGATTGGCCTCGGACGGCCAACATCGGGGGGCACTATGGACAGGTAAGTCTGCTTATTAAGTCAGCAGCTACAGTGTTTGTAAATAAAATTTAAAGCTGGACCTCCGCTTTAACATGCGCAGGGGGTGTTTCGCTGTCAAGGTGATAGGGATGTGGAACTCTCTTCCACAATTGATGGTGTCAGTGGGGAGTATTGATAT
The DNA here is from genome assembly GCA_029206835.1 of Rana muscosa. Taxonomy (NCBI): domain Eukaryota; kingdom Metazoa; phylum Chordata; class Amphibia; order Anura; family Ranidae; genus Rana; species Rana muscosa. The sequence continues at coordinate 272,030,034 of CM055117.1, forward strand.
TTTTAAAAGACTCTTGGAAGTGCATTTTAAAGAACACAACATACAGGGATATGGGAAATAATTATCGACACTGACACACGTACACCTACACAGGTTGAACAGGATGGACTATTGTCTTCATTCAACCTCGCCTACTATGTAATGAACTACAAGGGCCATCTTTGATTGTGGCAGACGGCTCGTGGTTCTTAATGAACTGTGAGGGGGCAGGTGAGCGCAGTGCAGTAACTGTGTGCCCGTATGGGAGGTATGGGCAGAGAGCATGCTGAGAGTCTGCAGGGTCCAGGCATTGCATATCAGCAGACCGTGGGTGCAATGCTTTACAGGCTGCAGGGTAAAAAAAAAAAAAAGTGCATTTTTTTTACCTGCAAAAGGTTGTGCATTTATTATTATCGTTTACAAAAGGTGAACTTAGCCTTTAAGCATTAATAACAATGATTATGGAAGCAGAACCCGGAGCCCAGGAAACATTTCAAGGACAAGCAGAATCAATGCGAGTTTATTACTGCTCTACTCAACCCTGCCGCAAATTTTTTTCTTTGACGTGTGGATTTTTTTCCAAGCACAGCGGTTTACAGGCTTTTTCTAGAACTTGTATGTATCTGAATACTGTATTTATATGTTCTAAACACATTATGCAAACGGTTCTTTTAAAAACATGCCCTGGTAAATGCATGGATCTTTTTCCTTTTCTCATGGACAGTCAAGTGATACATTGCAGGGATTTGTCAGCATGCTAGAATATCTAAGTGGCCATTCTGCTCTCATGTAGGGAAAAAAATCAGTCTATATATAGACAATCTAACGGATGATGATCATGGATTCATAAAGAGAATGTGGCATACAATGGGTCTCATCTTGAGTGAATTTTTCTCTTGACACATTTTAACTAACCTTGAATGCAACCGGTTTGGAACTCTGGCATGTAAATTAGAAATTGTGTTTTGTCGCCTTTTCAAAACGTGCTTTATAGAGGTCCCAGCCCCTGGTGGAATATGAAAGTGGAACAATTATCCTAGCCCAAACTGATCATGAATGATGCTGCCAGATTCATCCGCCTTACCAATGGCTCAGTGTTCGCTACCCCTCTTTGCCAATCCCCCTACAGGCTTCCATTCACCCAATGAATAAAATTCTAAATACCAACATATAAAGCCATCAAAAACTCTGTCCCGAGATACATCTTATCTCAAAATATCACCTAAACCGTCCCAGAGTCTCCCCCATCCTGAGACTACCTACCCCAATCTATCTGGCTATCTCCTACTCTGTCTGCATTTAGGCAATTTCTGAAAACTCATCTTTTCAGGTAAGCCTTTCCCATTTCTACTTAACCAATGACTTTGTTTTCTTCCTTCATCAGCTCATCCCCTCACAGTTATTACATTTTGTACCACTTGCCCCTCCCTTTTAGATTGTAAGCTCTCATAAACAGGGCCCACCTAAAGCTGCCATGCACTGATGGAAAATGTATCAGTGTATGGGCTCCCCTGCTTAACAAAAGTCGATTATAACATTTTCCATCAAACAATGGCTGCAGCCACCTACCTGTGTATTCTGATAATGGTCGGGTGCCACTGCCAGAATACCATGTCTCGGTGGGGGGGGGGGGGGGGTCCTCTATCCACCTGGTTTGTGTGGATGAAGGAATCTGTTGGGTTTTTTTTTTCATTCAATCCGCAGGATGAAAAAAAAAAAAAAAAAAAACTGCATTTGGACGGTTTATTCCTCTTGTATTGTATCTGTACTGTCTTGCTTTATTTTGTATAGCACTGTGCAAACTGTTGGCCTAGCCCTAGCACTGTTAGACTATATAAGTTCTTTAAAATAATAAATTAAGCTACTTCCAAAGTGGCTACAGTGCAGTCGTCCAGTTCTGGGAGGGCATCCATGGATGTCCTCCCAGAACCCCGCCTCCTGCACACCCCCTGGCGCGCGCATCAGGTGTGCTTTGTGAAACAGCTGATCACAGGACGCAGTAAAGGGCCAATTACAATGGCCCCTTACCACGTGATCAACGGTGTCCAATCACAGCTGATTACATGTAAACAGACTTGCCGGTTATCGGCAGTCCTTTCCTCACTCGCTGTGTCTGTCAGGAAAGCATTGCCGATAACCGGCAAGCCTGTCAGGGCACATTTACACTGGGCCCCGTTCACACTACTTCACTTGAAGTAGCATGATTTCAAAGCCGCAGGTCAGTGCAATTTCAGGTGCGACTTGTCTGACATCTGTGCGACTTCATGAACAGATGTCTATGCAAGTCGCACCTGAAATCGACAAAAATTGTGCAGAAACCTTTTTTTCAAATCGGTGTGGCACCGCAAGGTCTGAGTTGCACCGATTTGAACAGTTCCCTTGCCGACAATAAGATGCGACTTGTCATGCAATTTGAAACTGTTAAATCCCAAGGCAATTCACGCTGCTGTGAGCGGGGTTAATAATCCTTTAGATTGTAAGCTCCATGAGCAGGGCCCTCCCATTACCTTTGTATTGAACTGTATTGTAATTGTACTGTTCCTCCTCTACATTTTAAAGTGCTGCCGCTATATAAATCCTGTATAATAATAATAATCAGTGCAGCCCCATCAATGCAGATCAGTGCAGCTTATCAGTGCTGCCTCTTTAGCATACATAAGTGAAGAAAAAAAATGACTATGGGCTCTTTCACACATGCGGACCATTCAAGGTCCGCCTGTCAGTTTTTCAGGTGGACCTGAACGAACGATCCATTTACCTCTATGGAGCGACAGATGTCAGCGGTGACATGTCCGCTGACATCCGATCCACTAAATGCACACGTATGGAAACCCGATTTTCCATCCGTCTGGCGGATCAAATGAAAACAGACAGGTGGTCTGTTTTCATCCGATCCCCCATGGAGGAGAGCAGGGCTCTGACAGGTCCCTGCATCAAAACGGTATGTGTGAAAGGGGCCTTATTTGTCAAAGTTTATAACAGAAACTAATAAAACATTTTATTTATTTTTTTCAAAATTTTCGGCCTTTTTTTTGTTTAACAAAAAAAAAACCCAGTGGTGATTAAAGCGGCGTTCCGCCCCCCAAAAAAAGTTAAAAGTCAGTAGCTACAAATACTGTAGCTGCTGACTTTTAATATTAGGACACTTACCTTTCCAGGGATCCCATGATGTCGGCACCCCAGCCGAATTTCGAATCGGTTCTCGGGTGCCACCGCCATTCGTGGTAAGAGAAACCGTCAGGGAAGCTTTTTGGCTTCACAGCCAGTTCTCTACTGCGCATGCCCAAATTGCGCTGCGCTTTCTAAATAGCCCGGTGGCAGAGGAGGAGGGGGGGGGGCTGAATTTCCAAGGGAAATCGCTGTGGCGCAGTCTCCTGGAAGTGGGGACAGGTCACCTGGCAAAAACAGGTACCCGTTCCCCCCTGAAAGGTGCCAAATGTGGCACTGGAGGGGGGGGAAGCAGATAAGCGGAGCTTCCACTTTTGGGTGGAACTCCGCTTTAAATATCACCAAAAGAAAGCTCCATCTCAAAAAAATTATAAAAATGTCATATGGGTACAGTGTTACATGACCACGCAATTAAAGTGCAACAGCCCTGAAAATTGGCCTGGGCAAGAAGTGGGTGAATTGCAAGTTGAAGTGGAGGTTGAAGTGGCTAGATTGCAAGCTCCAATGAGCAGTGTCCTCAGATTCCCCTTGTATTGCATTGTATTGTAACACAGTATAGCGGCGCTATTTTTAGCGCCACTATACTGTCGTTTTTGCCGTGATTTGCAGGCGCTAGCAGGGTGATTTTAACCCCCGCTAGTGGCAGAAAAAGGGTTAAAAACGCCCACAATAACGCTTCTTTGCTGCGTTTTGGAGGCGCTACCCCATTGATTTCAATGGGCAGGGGCGCTATAGGAGCAGTATTTTTACCGCTCCTATCGCGCCTCAAAGATTCGGCTTGCAGGAGTTTTTTTTACCCTCCTGCCAGCGCACTGTTCCAGTGTGAAAGCTCAAGGGCTTTCACACTGGATACAAAGTAGCGGCTTTTTTAGGGCACTTTGCAGGCGCTATTTTTAGGGCAATAGCGCTTGCAAAGCGCCTCAGTGTGAAAGGGGCCTAAGTGTACTGTCTCCCTTTATATTGTAAGGCGCTGCACAAACTGTCGGAGCTGTACAAGTCTTGTAAAATAATAATAATAATCATCATCATCACATGGATGGGCCTCTACTGAAGTTGACGTGGTTACTATGGGGCTGACTTTTGCCCCAATGTACGCTGTAAATATCAGATCGCCTGACCTGACCATTTGTACTTTGGACTTGGTTTATTGCCAGAGAATTAATTGGCCGTTAATAGGTTGGAATGCTTTGCAGCTACGGAGGCCTAGAAAACATCATACTAAAACCCATCACAAAAGCAAATATACAAAACACCCCTTGGGGTACCGCACTTTGACCTGCTGAGTCTTTGTCAATCCCGGACCACCAATTAGATTAATGAAAGCTGCACATTTAAATGATCACGTTAAGGCTGGGTTCCCCGCATCCAATTCGCAATAGCAGGAGATTGTGACCGGCTCTCTATGGAGAAGATTCACATATCTCCTCAGCGGTTCCGGTGCGATTTGCACAGGAACGTGCGTCTTTTGTTCCGTTTTAGGTCCGAATTCAGCCAAAAAATTGGGGTGAAATCAGACCTGACACAGTGAACGAGGACGCCCTAGACTCCTGCTGTGAGCCACTGCGTGCTCATATGTGAGCCTAGCTTGTATGAGATTTTAGCGATTCCATGTCGTTTTCTTGGATGGAATACACTGATCCGCCTTCATCCGGAATGCGTTTCGGAATATAAAAATGAATGCTTTCCAATAAAAGCCTTTATCGAGCACGCCGCCACCACCTCATCCGGCTCCGGCGCGGTTGACGAAAAGGTCGTGACTGCCGAAGCACGTTGGAAATCACATTATCCCCTTGGTGCGATGACGCCATCCCCTCCCCCTCTGGCCGGGCTAACAAGGGGTTAAACGCCCTGTAATCTTCCTAGCCCCTAATCCCCAGCTGCTGATTGCACGGCTTCGCTGTGGAGATGGCAGTGCAATCGTGCAATTAGGCAGCAGAATAGCTAATGGGCTGTGCGAGTCATTGATCCGGAGAATACTTCCTAATTAACTCTCAGTCACCTATTTGTGACAGGCGCTGTGATCGCCGCACCCACCCAACCAAGCAGCGCCCGGGACTTCCTGCCCACATTAACCCCGGCGTGACCGGGCTCTGATGGGGGAAGAGGGCGATCGCCGCGATCATCATCCCCCACACGTCTCTAAGGGTTAATGCGGCGTGCGTGCCAATCGATCGGTGACAATGCTGTCATCTCCGGCCACCCTCCGCGTACAGGCCGCTTATCTCCGTCACCAGGCGGCTCCGGCGGCATTCTAATCCCCCGATTGCATCAGAGCCTGCCCTTCACACGCACGTGTCTATATAGGAGATCGGCGTACCTTCTCCGGAGAATTACCGCCATCGCCTCTCATTCATCTGCAATTAATCACTTCTCACTTACCGGTGATTAGGCGGCGTATAGCGGAGCCCCCTAAGATCGGAGAATGATCACCCTCCTCAACCAACCACAGCTCTGTAATATCGCACCAATAATTCCTAAGCCTCAAACACACGCTTAGATTTTCAGACGTTTTTTGTTACATGTTAGTCTCATGTTGAATGTGGAGAGGTTACTCACAATACGAAAATTCTCGTACGACAGAATTCAACGTAAATAAGGATGAGCTCTGGCGTGTTCGCGCACCCCACGTGCAGAGCCCGCCAGGAAGTCTGCGCTGCGCTAATCGCAGGCAGTGAGTCATGGTCCCGATGCGCGGCTGCAGAGATCGAGGAATGTCTCACTGCCTGTGATTAGCGCAGTGCAGTGCCGACTTCCTGGTGGGCTCTGCACGTGGGGTGTGCGAACACGCCGGAGCTCATCCTTAGGCAGAAGTAAGAATGAGCTCCAGCGTGTAAGCAAAGCCCACGTGCAGAGCCCGCCAGGAAGTCGGCACTGCCCTGCGCTAATCACAGGCAGTGAGATATTCCTCGATCTCTGCAGCCACTGTCTGTGATTAGCGTAGCGTAGTGTCGACTTCCTGGCGGGCTCTGCACGTGGGCTTTGAGAACACACTGGAGTTCATCCTTAGTCAGAAGTGACGTAATGTGTTGAATAGTTTCGTATTTATTCTTTTGTTTCTGAGCATGCGTAGTCTTGCTCTTACGATTTTTTTTTTTTTAGACGAAAACCGTACTAATTAAGGCCCGTACACACGATACGAAAATCCGGATGGAGAAATTCGTACGAGCTGTCTGCCGATTTTCGGATCTCTAGTACGGTGCTTTCGACAGCCGATTTCACTTTTTCGTCAAGACAAAAGCTGGATGTGCGGACTATAAATTTTTTGTCCGATATGAACTCAACGTTCGATTTTCATTTCATTACTATGGTTTTTGTACAAAAAAAACGTAAGCGCAAGACTACGCATACTCAGAAATGAAAGAATACATACAAAACTATTTAACATATTACATCACTTCTGAAGTTGTATTCTGTCGTACGAGAATTTTCGTATGGTGAGTCTGCCACAAAAAACGGACATTCGGTCATCTGAAAATCAAAGCGTGTGTACGAGGCTTTAAACGAAAATCAGACGTTAAGTTTTCGTACGACAAAAAAATTATAGTCTGCACATCCAGCATTTGTCGTACGAAAAATCTGAATCAGCTGTCGAAAAAACCGGAAAATTGGCAGATCGTTCGTTCGGATTAAATTTTACTTCCAGTTTTTGTATCGTGTGTACGGGTCTTAAATGGCACCCCCTTCACACTGGAAAACATGCATTTTAAGGTGTGGGAAACCGCATGGTGCCGCGTTCTGTATTCAGAAAAAATACAACATGTTCTACTTTTGTTGACTGCACTGAAACACACTGCCAGTGTTGCCAACCTACCAAATTACATTTTGAAATTTACTGTCACGACACCCAAAATTTACTGGCATTTCACAAAAGTTACGCAATTATCGTTTTAGACTGGCCATTTCACCCACAATTTAAATCGCCTAGGTGTGAAAGGAGCCTAAAACCCCATACACACGGTCGGACTTTTGGCCAACAAACTTCATTTTGAGCAAGTTGGACCAACAATCCGACAGTGTGTACGCTCCATCGGACAAACTTTTTTTTTTTTCTTTTGTGTTTTAATCGGACAAAAGTTGGGTCTGCAAATGGACAAACTTTTGGCCAACAAAAGTCCGATGGAGCAAAGTCCGACCGTGTGTACAGAAAACCATAGGACTTTTGTCCGATGGACAAAACAACTAATGTTAAAATCAACCAACAATAGCAGAAGTTGACCAAAGGGTGGTGGTAAAGAGCTGAAAAACCATGTGATGTTGCAAAAAGTTTTGGGAAAGTTTGCAGAAAAGTCCTGTGGTGTGTATGCTATGGGTGTGCCCGGCCAACTCCGTTCGGACAAAAATCCACGGAAAAGTCAGATGGAAGTCCGACCGTGTGTATGGGGCTTTTGGGTCCTACTCTACATCATGCAGTTGACAAGCTTTTCTACTGTTTCTGTGTTTGCTTTCTACAGAAAAACTGTAGGACATTGAACTCCTTATCTTGATGCACCTAGAATATATTTAGCTATTTAAAACTGAAAGTTCATTCGGGTTTTATAATACCTGTCCTCCCAGCCTGAGCCTTATAGCAACTGTCCTGAGCTGCTAGCCTGAACTATGTAATTATTGTCCAGCAAACTTGGGCACTGTAGTACCTGTCATTCGCTGACAGCCTGAGCCTTGTAATACCCATCCTAGGCTGCTTGCCTGGGATTTATGGCCTGTGTTGACAGGCTTTTTTTCATGTCAAAACTGCTTCTCTCCTGAAACAAGTCAATAGAAATGCAAAAGCAACTTGATGCAGCTTTAACAGGATTGCTAGTATGACATTAGTCTTATAAAAACGGTGTTGCCAAACTGAGCCTTGTAGTAGCTGGGCTGGCAGTCTGAGTTCTATATTCCCTGCCTCCTGCTGCCAGACTGAGCTGGCCTGCGAGCCCGAGTCTTACAGTAATTGTCCAGCACTGCCAGCCTGAGCCCCATCCTGGGCTGCCATCCAAAGACATATAGTAACCATCCCGGGCTACCAGCCTGAGCCTTATAATAACCATCCTGGGCTGCTATCCAAAGACGTATAGTAACCATCCTGGGCTGCCAGCCTGAGCTTTATAGTAACTATCTGGACTGCCAGCTTGGGCCTTATAGTAACTGTTGTGGGCAGTCAGCCTGAGTCTTATAGTAACCATCGTATGCTGCCAGCCTGAGCCTTACAGTAACCATCTAGGGCTGTCAGACAGAACCTTACAGTAAGTGTCCTGGGCTACTTGACTGAACCTTAAAGTATCTATGAATACAAACTGCTGCTCCAGGTTGGCCCGCACCATGGGACTCAACAATCCAGCTTCCAGAGGGTGCCAGTCCAGCTTACCACTAAGACTGAACCAACACAAATCCGGATGGCTGCACTCCTCCGATCCAATAAAAAGCCACCTTTGTTTCATATTACATCCATAAAAGAAGTGCAGTCACAGTAGGGTAGAGACATGGTAGAAGCCCACTGGCCTCAACCAGGTCTCTCTTCACCCCACTGTGACTGCACTGCTTTTATGGATGTAATATGAAACAAAGTTGGCTTTTTTGTGGATCTGAGGAGTGCAGCCAACCTGATTTCTGCTGGTTCAGTCTTATAGTATCTATCCTATGCTCCCAGCCTGAGCCCACCTGTCCTGCCAGCTAGAGCATCGTAGTGCCTGTCCCGCCAACCTGCATAGTACTTATTCTATGCTGCCAGCCTGAACTTTATGGTAGCTGCTGCTCTGCACTGCCAGCCTGTATAGTACCTGTCCTGTCCAGGTCAGCCTGGGCCATATAGTGCCTGTACTGTTCTGCCAGCCTGAGTCGTACAGTAATGGTCCTGCCAGCCCAAGCCTACTGCTCTGCTTTACCAGCCTGAATAGTACCTGTCCTGCCAGCCTGAGATGTATAGTGCCTGTCCTGTTCTGCCAGTCTAAACTGTATAGTGCCTGTTCTGTCTTGCCAGCCTGAGCTGTATAGTACCTGTCCTATCCTGCCAGTCTGAGCTGTATAGTACCTGTCCTATCCTGACAGTCTGAGCTGCATAGGGCCTGTCCTATCCTGACAGTTTGAGCTGTATAGTACCTGTCCTATCCTGCCACTTTGAGCGGTATAGTACCTGTCCTATCCTGACAGTTTGAGCTGTATAGTATCTGTCCTATCCTGACAGTTTGAGCTGTATAGTACCTGTCCTATCCTGACAGTCTGAGCTGTATAATACCTGTCCTATCCTGCCACTTTGAGCGGTATAGTACCTGTCCTATCCTGACAGTTTGAGCTGTATAGTATCTGTCCTATCCTGACAGTTTGAGCTGTATAGTACCTGTCCTATCCTGCCACTTTGAGCGGTATAGTACCTGTCCTATTCTGACAGTTTGAGCTGTATAGTATCTGTCCTATCCTGACAGTCTGAGCTGTATAGTACCTGTCCTATCCTGCCACTTTGAGCGGTATAGTACCTGTCCTATTCTGACAGTTTGAGCTGTATAGTATCTGTCCTATCCTGGCAGTTTGAGCGGTATAGTATCTGTCCTATCCTGACAGTTTGAGCTGTATAGTACCTGTCCTATCCTGACAGTCTGAGCTGTATAGGGCCTGTCCTATCCTGACAGTCTGAGCTGTATAGGGCCTGTCCTATCCTGACAGTCTGAGCTGTATAGTGTCTGTCCTATCCTGACAGTCTGAGCTGTATAGTACCTGTCCTGCCAGCCTGAGCTGTTTTGTGTCTGTCCTGTTTTGCCAGCCTGAGCCATATATAGTTCCTGCCCTGTCCTGCCAGCCCCATTCACACACACCTGTAAAAAAAAAAAAAAAAAACGCATATAAAAGCAATTTTTAATTACGGATCTGAATGCAGTTGCATTGTTTTCAATGGAGCCATTCACACAGATGCCTAAACATGAGCTGCTTTCAGATCTGTAATACGAAATTGAAAACTCTGCATCTAAGAACATGCGCTTTACGAAGGCTTACGCACATATGTCAATAAACGCACGTATGCGCGTTTTGTAAGTGCGTAAATTAAGTCTAAACAAATGAGAAAAAAAAAATGATCATAAACAAATTATGTACGCATACGCGTCTTTACGCATTACACAATTGTTTTACTGATTTAGGAACTTTTCCCGTAGTGCTGCCCTGTCACAGACTGTTGGGAGTACGAAGTTCTCTGTGTCCCCGGACAGACAAGGACTCCGCTGTCACCTCTGATCACTGTGATGACAGCACAGCCCTCCCTCCCCTCCCCCACACAAAGTTGCAGAGTTTAGGACGATGTGTGGCGGCCGGGAGTGTGCGAACACACAGCGAGGTGTCACAACACAATGGGATCAATAGACAGCAATGGGACATGTCAGCCATCCTCTGACCTTTTCCCGAAGGGGCCTCTGGTCGGTGTGTCCGGTCCTTCCCTGCGGTCACCTCTTCCGTCCCCGGGATGTCAGGCTGCAGGTGTCCGGAGGAGGGAGGGAAGGAGTGTCTCCCTATACACGGGGTGTGCGGCTCCCCCACCAGGACTGTCAGTGTGTCTGTACAGGACGGCAGCCACTTCCAGGCCAGGCCGCTCCGTGTAATGTTCGGAGGAGGGGAGCGCAGTGTCGGCTCTCTCCCATATACATATAGTGAGCCCTCCTCCGGCTCCTCTCCTCCACACCAGCCACACACGGCTCTGTACAACGTATGATTAGGGCCCTGTTGTGTCTCCCTAGGGTTAAAGTGTTCTCAGTTTAGCCCTAATCGGAGCGGCTCTACCAAAAATTTGCCGCTTATTAAAATGCCCCAGTGACCGAGCCGCGCCGTCTCCGCTCTCCTCCCCCACCTCCTTGTGTTTGTCTGTCCTGTCAGACACCCGGCTCTACCCGCAAGGCCGGGATACGGCGCCGAGCGCTGCTCCATGGCTCCTTTCATCTCCACACCGGAGAGCTGTGTACACAGGCGGGGGAAGCAGCCCTCCAGTGCTCGGAAATGGCGGCTGAGAACTGTGCCCGAGCGCTGTAGGGTGACTGGAAGTATTCTGCGAGGCGTGTATAATACGTATTCTCCCGCTCGGCTACACACATTCTCCGCGACATTCTCTCATGGCTGCTGCCTCATTCACACGGCTGTACGTTTCCTCAGAGCCTGCCATATTGAGGCTCATTCACTGAGGCTCATTCACACAGCTCTACATTTCCTCAGAGCCCGCCGTACTGAGGCTCATTCACACTGCTCTACATTTCCTCAGAGCCCGCCATGTTGAGGCTCATTCACATGGTTGTATGTTTCCTCAGAGCCCGCCGTATTGAGGCTTATTCACATGGCTCTACATATTCTCAGAGCTCACTGTATTGATGCCCATTCACACGGTTGTACATTTCCTCACATCCCCCGTATTGAGGCTCATTCACACGTCTCTACGTTTCCTCAGAGCCCGCCATATTGAGGCTCATCCACACGGCTTTACGCTTCCTCAGAGCCCGCCGTATTGAGGCTCATTCACACGGTTGTACATTTCCTCAGGACCTGACGTATTGAGGCTCATTCACATGGCTCTACATATTCTCAGAGCCCACTGTATTTAGGCTCATTCACAATAGCAATATGTGTATTCCAGAAAGTTTAACAATCAGCAGATAAAGATACTCCAAACACCTGGTGTTAGTGCTCCAATCATCCCGGGCACCAGGGTTGTTATGGTGTCAGGATGATTGAAGTGCATTATTTCTATTATTACATTGTAATATAAAATGAAATCATTCAACTCACCATAGTGCAGAATCAGTGGGAGCCCTGAGCATCTCACTTGCCACGTCGCCTGCCACCAGATGCCATCAGGTGTCCCCAGCAGAGTCCCTCCTCACACCAGGCATTTTCAGCCGAGTCTGTCCTTACATCAGGTGCCCCCAGCAGAGTCCGTCCTTACATCAGGTGCCCCCAGCAGTGTCTGTCCTTACATCAGGTGCCCCCAGCCGAGTCTGTCCTTACATCAGGTGCCCCCAGCAGTGTCTGTCCTTACATCAGGTGCCCCCAGCAGAGTCTGTCCTTACATCAGGTGCCCCCAGCAGAGTCCGTCCTTACGTCAGGTTCCCCCCAGCAGTCTGTCCTTACATCAGGTGCCCCCAGCAGAGTCTGTCCTTACATCAGGTGCCCCAGCAGAGTCCCTCCTTACATTAGGCATTCCCAGCAGAGTCCCTCCCTACATCAGGCATTCCCAGCAGAGTCCATCCTTACATCAGGTGCCCCCAGCAGAGTCCGTCCTTACATCAGGTGCCCCCAGCAGAGTCCCTCCTTACACCAGGTGTCCTCAGTTACCGGTGGTGTCACCCGGTGCGGAAAAACATGTGTCACACCCCCCCACTATAGTCCTCCCTCAGTACAGACCGCCCTTCCATAGTATAGATCCCCCTCCCACAGTATAGACCTACGTCACTAGGTACAGACCCCTCTCCCACAGTATAGACCTCCCCTCCCAGAGTATAGACCTCCCCTCCCACAGTACAGACCCCTCCAGGACAACGCACCCCCCAATAGTACAAACACCCCCAGGACAACGCACCCCCCATCAGTACAGACCCCCCCAGGAAAATGCATCCCCCCATCAGTACAGACCCCCCTATCAGTACAGATCTCCCAGGACAACACACCCCCTCCATCTGAACACAGACCCCCCCAGGACAACCCACCCCCCATCAGTACAGACCCCCCCCAGGACAACGCACCCCCCATCAATACAGACCCCCCAGGAAAACACACCCCCTTCATCTGTACACAGACCCCCCAGGACAACCCACCCCCTCCTCCCCTCATGCACCTGGGTAGAGTCCCACCTTACATCAGGCATTACCAGTAGCTTCCCTCCTTACATCAGACATTCTCAGCAGAGTCCATCGTTACATCAGGTGCCCCCAGCAGAGTCCGTCCTTACATCAGGTGCCCCCAGCAGAGTCCCTCCTTACACCAGGTGTCCCCAGTTACCAGTGGCATCACTAGGGTTGGTGTCACCCGGTGCAGAAAAACATGGTGTCACACCCCCCACTATAGTCCTCCCTCAGTACAGTTCCCCCTCCCTCAGTACAGACCCCCCTCCCACAGTACAGACCCCCCTCACACAGTACAGACCCACCTCCCTCAGTATAGACTCCTCTCAGGGCAGATCCCTTTAAGTGCAGACCACCCTTCATCAGTATAGACCCCCTCAGTGCAGATCCCCTCCTTCATCAGTACAGACTCCCCCAGGACAACCCACCCCCCTCCATCAGTACAGACCCCCCCAGGACAACCCACCCCCTCCATCAGTACAGACCCCCCAAGGACAACGCACTTGCCCATCAGGAAAACCCCCCCAGAACAAACCTCCCCTTTCATCAGTACAGACCTCCCCCCCAGGACAACGAACCCCCCATCAGTACAGACCCCCCCAGGACAACCCACCCCCTCCATCAGTACAGACCCCCCAAGGACAACGCACTTGCCCATCAGGAAAACCCCCCCAGAACAAACTTCCCCTTTCATCAGTACAGACCTCCCCCCCAGGACAACGAACCCCCCATCAGTACAGACCTCCCCCCAGGACAACCCACCACCCTCCATCAGCACAGACCCCCCAGGACAACGCACCCCCCATCAGTACAGCCCCCCCAGGACAACGTACCTGCCTCCATCTGTACACAGACCCCCAGGACAACCCACCCCCCCATCAGTACAGACCCCCTCAGGACAAAGCACCCCCCATCAGTACAGACCCCCCCAGGACAATGCACCCCCCCATCAGTACAGACTCCCCCAGGACAACGCACCCCCACATCTAAGTATTAAGTTTTCCAGGCATTTTGTCGCACATTTGTATGTGCGATTTTAAGTACGGTATTTGTACAGTGTTTTCTAAGCGTTTTGGAGCTTTGGCATTTTTGCATTAGCCAATTGAGAAACTATCATCTTCTACATCCTCTGTTGCTATGTGTTTCTGCTTTCAGCTGCTTCAAAAATGCAGCAATCTGCCCAAATCGAGCTACAAAAGTAGCTCTAAAACTTTTCTGAGCTTCAGCAATTTGGCTTCAGGCAACTTGGAGTGGAGATGTGAACCACCTCCATAGAGAGTAATTGATTTTTTTTTCCTCCCTGAGCATTTTGGAGCTTTGAACTTCAAGCTACAAAACACTCAGGTGTGAATGCAGCCTTAGGGCTCATTCCTACGACTGTACATTTCCTTAGAGCCCACTCTATTAGGGCACATTCACATTGCTGAATAATTCCCCAGAACCTACTCATTCACGCGGCTTTACATTTCCTCAGAGCCTGCTGTTTTAGGCCTCATGCACACCGGACGTTTTTACAGCTGCTTCTAGGGGCGTATGACATTCTATTTTTCTGCCTCTAAACACCCCTCCATGTTAGCCTATGTGTCCATACACACAAAGGCTTTTAGCAGCATTTTTAGTGCGTCCAGGAGCAGTAGAGTTTAGTCAAAAAGCATTGAGCTTGAGCATTAATTTATTTCAATGACCAGAATAAATTATGTATTCTGGCCAATGAAATGAATTAACGCCCAAGAGCTTGACGCTATCTAAAATTTAGAGGGATGTCTGAGCCAGTAGCTGGGCTCAGACTGTTGAATTACATTGAGATTTGCTTCTGTTCTAGCTGTGGTTTGCCCGATGGTAGTTTCCCTATTTGCCTGAAGGTGGCGTTACCACTTCAGGCACCTGTTGGAACACGGGCAGACCATGGTGCATTGAGTGACCCTTCTCAGCAACGGTACAGTGGGAGTGGTCGCCCCGCTGTGCCTGCTGGGAGGGGATACTTAAGGAGCAGACAACATTATCAGAGGGTCGTTTTCGCTTGGTGGCACTCCGGGCGCGAGGTGTGTGTGTGGTTCGGGTCTCAGGGCCACGTTGGCCCGAGGCTGCATTGCTACATAGTGGGCCCAGCTAGTCTGGCTGGGGCCTGCATACTGAGAGGGGATCCCAAGCTGTCCGTCCAAATGGGGAGGAAGCTGTCTTGGTGAAGGAGACCAGGGGAGGACCTGCCCTGGAGGAGACCGGCAAAGTGCTGACGTCTTGGGTGAGGCCTGGTAACTTTACTGAAGAGGGATCCATCAGATCACAAGCCCTGCAGTTCGCCGGATTGGCTTAAAGGCTCTTTTCACTGCACGGCTGGAAGTTTGGGACTTTGAAATCCTGTGGCAGAGGATTCCTGAACTATCCATTTGCTCAATCTCAAAAGGTCTGTGGCAGAGACTTTGTTCATTTCAAAAGGTCTGTGGCAGAGACCTATTTCATCTTGGGTAGTCTGTGGCAGAGACCTATTTCATCTTGGGTAGTCTGTGGCAGAGACCTATTTCGTCTTGGGTAGTCTGTGGCAGAGACCTATTTCATCTTGGGTAGTCTGTGGCAGAGACCTATTTCATCTTGGGTAGTCTGTGGCAGAGACCTATTTCATCTTGGGTAGTCTGTGGCAGAGACCTATTTCGTCTTGGGTAGTTTGTGGCAGAGACCTATTTCATCTTGGGTAGTCTGTGGCAGAGACCTATTTCATCTTGGGTAGTCTGTGGCAGAGACCTATTTCATCTTGGGTAGTCTGTGGCAGAGACCTATTTCATCTTGGGTAGTCTGTGGCAGAGACCTATTTCATCTTGGGTAGTCTGTGGCAGAGACCTATTTCGTCTTGGGTAGTCTGTGGCAGAGACCTATTTAATCTTGGGTAGTCTGTGGCAGAGACCTATTTCATCTTGGGTAGTCTGTGGCAGAGACCTATTTCATCTTGGGTAGTCTGTGGCAGAGACCTATTTCATCTTGGGTAGTCTGTGGCAGAGACCTATTTCATCTTGGGTAGTCTGTGGCAGAGACTGCCCTGTTGCTGGTTCGTGTGTCACTCCGGCTGCTAGGCCATGTGAGAGGGGACTATCCAGGTGACTAATACCCACTCTAACATTGAGAGTGGTGAGTGACTTTAAACTGACACTTTGCATAGTTGTGGCGAGTGCCTGAACCTTCCCCTGCTCTTCTCTACCTTCTACTTTCTCAATGTTTACTGCATAAGAAAATAAAGCCTGACTGTTGAAGGTTTTACATCTGTGTGGACATTGCATTACTACAGACTTTCCTACCCAGACAACAAAGCTGAATCGTGGTATCATGGTATCGTGCAAAACCCAAAACTAACCAGCAGCTCCTACGGGGTTAGTGCTACACTTGTAAAAGCTGTAGACACTTTTACAAGCGTCAGACATAACGCTGCTGGCTTCTAGGAGAGGTAAATAAACGCCCTGTGTGCATGAGGTTAGGGCCTATTACCACGTCTGTAAATTAGCTCAGAGCCTGCAGTACAAAATAAGCAGAAACACGGAAAAGTAACAAAAAAGGCGCATGGAGGGAAAAGCACCAAGTTCTATAAACTGAATGATTTACCCTGTTTGGCACCAATTTCATAAATGTGGCATATGAAACTTTAATAATGTGTTGCATAATTTTTTTTTATTAAGGCGCACCAACAGAATTCAGCGCATTTCTACACCTGGGGGCCACAGTGTAGAAGTGCAACGCTTCATATCAAATCGGGACCTCCTTCTTCAGGTATGTGATGACATCCTGACGAAGGGATCCTGCGTGGCTCTGAAATGTGCCACTTCTTTGCTATGATGTGATCTCTCTCTCACTTCAATAAAAGTTTGGACTTTATCGGAAGAACCATGGTGTGCTGGCAAATATTTACACTGTTCAGTGCATGTTCCAGTCTCCAGCTGGTGGTTTCTGCAGCACCTATTACTTTTGAGCCTATTCCAGGAGCATATGTGATCAGGGCTGGTGCAAGGATTTTTGACACCCTAGGCGAAACCTCATTTTGCTGCCCTCCCCCTCCTTGGCTCCACTTCTGACCCCACCCTCTTTGCCCTGCCCATGTATACCCCACCTTTTTACTGAAGCGCTCATAATGCAGCCCACCAGCACCCATCAATGCAGCCTACCAGCGCCCATCAACGAATGTTTGCTTGCTTCCATTCATTTGGGAGTCGGGACACAGACACAGTCCTCTGCCGCCGCTGCCCTTCTGACACTATGTATGAACGGATAGGCGGCTGCCTGCTGATGCTGAGACTTAGTTGCTTGCTGCAGAGAGAATAGAGTAGGAACACCAGTGGCCTGGCTCCCTGGGCAGCAGTGCGCCCTAGGTGGTTGCCTAGTTTGCCTAGTGGTAGCACTGGCCCTGTATGTGATGGGAATATTGACGAGAACACACAGTGCATCACAGCTTGTTGCACATGGGGCTGAATAGCCACAGACCGGTGCTGACCCTTGTCCACATTTTAAAGCACCTACAATCAGAACTGGACCATGGAGCAATGGAGGAATGTGGCTTGGTCTGATGAATCTTGTTTTCTTTTACATCATGTGGATGGTTGGGTGCGTGTGTTTCGCTTACCTGGGGGACACATAGCACCAGAATGTAATACGGGAAGAAGGCAAGCTGACGGAGGCAGTGTGATGCTTTGAGCAATGTTCTATCTAAATATTGTTGCTGATCAGGCACACCCCTTCATGTAGACAGTATTCCATGATGGCAGTGGCCTCTCTCAGCTAGATAATGTGCCTTTCCACACTGCAAAAATGGTTCAAGAATGGCTTTAGGAGCACAACAACGAATTCAAGGTGTTGACTTGTCCTCCAAAGTCTCCAGATCTCCCTCCAATCGAGCATCTGTGGGATGTGCTGGAAAAACAAGTCAGATTCATGGAGGCCACAGCTCTGACTTAAAGGATCTGCTACTGATGGCTTGGTGCCAGATAACACAGCATACTTTCAGAGGTCTAGTGGCATCCATGCCTGGACAGGTTTCGGCTGTTTTGGTGGCAAAAGGGGGACCTATGCAATAGTAAATGGGTGGTCATAAAGTTATGGCTGATCGGTGTATATATAAAAAATAAAGTAAAAATCACACAATCATATGTGAAATTGAAGGAGGAATGATGGCTGTGTAAAAGCTTGAAATATCCTAGAGATACAGCGTCACAATTGAAAGATATGTGAGGGAAGTGAAGATATTAACATTTCATACATCACATTAAAGAAGTGTCGGGCACCAAATTTTCTAATTAGGCACAAAGCACTCGACATCAGCCCGCATATTGATCTTTGTGCATTTCTCCCTGTGCACCAGTCTTTGGTAATCCCCCAATGTCCACAAATGGTGTGATGCACATGGGCAGCACCTTCATGCTTCATTAGCTGTTCAGTACACGGATTCAGCTCTGTGCACGTTCAGCCTGATCGTTTTGTAGAAAGGATATTTCATTCTCTCTTATGAAGGGGGAATGGCAATTGATTGGACATTGTGATTCCATGCAGTTTTCAGTAAAAGCCTCCCTTATTTAATTTAATTCTGTCACAAAACATGCGTGAGATTATCAACCTGATCCTGTAATGGGTGGCTTTGCACATTATTTTGACCTGTTTAGGTGTAGGCAGGTGCCTATTCTATGTTGTCATTTTATTGTGATTGCCACTGTTATTGTAATGTGGGGTAGTATATCACTTTAAATATTCTTGCTGATTGCTGCAGGGGTCAGGTTGTGTGTGAGTTCTTTCTCTGCAGGGATGTCAAATCCAGTCTTCCTGAGGTATATACATACCTCCCAACCATCCTGGATTCCACGGAACCATCCCGAGATTTCAAGTAAGTCCTGGGGTGCCGCCGATCTGAGCTGAAGTCCCGGAGCCAACAGCCAGAACAAGTTCCAGGAGTGGACTCCACTCAATGCGGTATCCTCAATGAATGCAATGTGTACTCTCACACACTACAGCCAGTGAGGATTCCTGCATGCCTGCGCTTTCTGCTTTTCACCCTCCACTTCAATCTTTTTCTCAGTCATTGGTTGCTAGGACCGCCAGTGTCTGCACAGCCTTCCTGTTCATTCATAAACTGAAGCATAGTAAACATTGTTTATTATGCTTCAGTTATGAACACAGTGAGTGATTGGTACCGATCACTCACTGTGTTCATTAAGAAAAGTAAGGGGCTTGCGAATGACATAGCCCCTTCTCTTCTCTCCATCCTGAAAAGATCCTCTGCAGCAGCTGGGATGGGGGGGGGGGGGGTTTGCAACAATCAGTGCAGAGAGCACAGAGTGGTAATCGGTGCAGCAAGGGGCCGATCTCCTGTATACAGGAGAGGAGGAGAAGCTGTCCTTCAGCTGTTGCAGGCTGAGCTATACAGGGGATTCGATCCTATAATTTTCCCCCTTCAAAACGTAATGTGACAGGGAGGTCGTGATTGCGACCCCTGACACTATGCCACTGACTGCTACTATAGTGTGCTGGTGATACATTGCATTTTGGACTTTTGATTTTGAGAGCTCCATCTGCCATTTTAGTTAGGGCTTATATACATTTGTGCTCTGCGTTAAGGCAGCCCAAAAAAATAAATCGGCAGCCAAAGCACTATAAAAAATTTGGACATGTCAGCATATTTCTAATGCACTATGGTGTGTTGCCATGTGTTGTGGCACTCAAAATAATGGCAGTGCAACACAGCAATGCATTTTACGTGCGTTGCCACAAGTGTTACCAAAACACAAGAGTGTAAGTTGGCCCTCAAGCACCTGACATTCCTCAAGATCTAGGCTAGGGGTAATGAATTAAAATATACATAGGTCCGATCAGTAAAATTTTCTTCCAGCAGTGGTCCAAATTGCATGTTTGTGCAAAGACTCCTTTACATCACAATCCCATTCTTACATCAGTGTCCTCAGTCCCCCACACACTTCACAGTTTTCCCTTCAGAGTAGTGTTCTCAGGCCCCCATCACATCACCCCCACCCCCTTTACAGTAGTGTACTGAATCCCCTTTACATAACACACCCCCTTTATTCACAGCAGTGTCCTCACCACCCTTTCAAATCATCACCCACCCCCCCCCCCCCAGCTCCACAGTACTGTCCTCTGCCCCCTTCACATCACCCCCCTTACACACAGCACTGCGCCCTTCACATCATCCACCCCACCCTCACATAACATATCTCCCCCTGCGGTAGTGTACTCTGTCCTCTTAACATCACACCCCACAGCACTGACCCCCTTCACATCACCAGCCCTCCCTCACATCACCCGCACACCCCCACAGCACTGACCCTTTCCTCTCCCAAACAACTGCTTCCCCTTTACATCATGCCCCCCACAGCACTGCCCCCCTTTACATCACCCCCCTACTGCACTGCCCCCTCCTTTACATCCCCATCCTACAGTACTGGCCCCCTCACATCACAAATCCCCCTCTTACACTAGTGGGCTCTGATCTCTTCACATCACCCCCCAGCGCTGGCCCCCTTCACATCACCCCACAGCACTGCCTCTTCACATCACCCACCCCCCCCTTCATATCACTCCCCACACAGCACTGCCCCCCTCACATCCCAACTTCCCCCCCACAGAAGTGTGCTCTGCCCTCTTCACATCACCCCCCCACAGTACTGCCCCCCTTTACACCACCCGCCCTCACATCACCTGCCCCCCTTCACATCACTTTCCCCCCACAACACTGCCGCCTATGCATCACCCCCCTTTCCTCCCACTGCACTGCCCCCCCTTTACATCACCCTCCTACAGCACTGGCCCCCCTCACATCACAATTCCCCCCGGTAGTGTGCTCTGCCCTCTTCACATCAATCCCGGCCCACAGCACTGGCCCCCTTTACATCACCATCACCCCCCTAGAGCACTGCCTCATCTCACATCACACACCCTCCCCTCTTCATAGCCCCCCATAGCACTGCCTCTCTTCACAGCCCCCCCACAGCAGTACCTCCTCCTTTGCCCCCCAGTAACCTCCACAGTAGTGTGCTCTGCCCTGTTGACATCCAGCCAGCCCTCCCCCCCTTTCACATCACCCCCTCCCCTCCAGTAATGTTCTCTTCACTTTACTCTCCCACCTTAGACTGAGCGGAGAGTGGGAGACAGAATGGTAATAAGCTGAGTGCAGGAGGCACAGCTCTGCATTGGGTGGAGGGCGGGAGCTGCCAGCTTTTCAGATTAACCATCAGATGATTGGTGGCTAGCAGGGTGGCCCTAGCCACAATCACTTTCTGGTTAATGTGAAAAGTAAACTGCCGGCAGCTCCCACCCTCCATCCAATGCAGAGCTGTGCCTCCTGAACTCAGCTTATTATCATCCTGCCTCCCGCTCTCCACTTGGTCCTGAGAATGACAGCAGTGGAGGCTGGTGGATAAAAGCAGCTCCTAAATGTCGTTAATCGCGGGTCCAGATGGGACAGTAGCTTGGTCCGCACCATTTAGTGATGCCTGGTAATAAAGTGCACTGTATTCCATGGATATTTTGTCTGTTTTCAGTATGTTCCCTATCTTTCTTTTAAACCCCTAAAGCAGAACTAAACCCTCCTTTCTTTTTCAGCCAAGAAAGCTGCCATCTTAGCCTCTTTTTGATCTAAAATTGCCATGACTCACATGTGATCAGTTATGACATCAGCTATTTGATGGTTTGACAGTTTGATTGAGAGCACAAGCAAATGTGACAATTAGCAATCCCGGCATGCTGGGAATGTAACTGTTTTTTTAAACCATTAAATTGATGGGTTTAATTCCACTTTAAGTTACTAAGGGCTTGTTGACATGGTCGCAGAGGCCCATACAGCCTGTGTTTATGTGCTTGGGAGTGACAGATGTTCCATGCAGCAGCTTGTTAAAAATCAATGACAGGTTAACAGAGGCAGCAGCTGTATGGATCTTCCTGCACATCCAAGTGATTACACCCGTACAGGGACATATCTGTTCAGGGACAGTCAAACTGCGTCCATGGATGTGCATCCGTCCCTGTACAAGCGCAAACACTTGGGTACGGGAAGATTTTTTAACAGGCTACTGGCAGTTACTGCATGGAACATCTGTCATTCCTAGGCGTATTAAAAACACTCATTGGCACATGCTGTATGGGCCTCTGCATGCATGTGAATATGCCCTTAAAGGGGTTGTAAAGGTTCGTGTTTTTTCACCTTAATGCATCCTATGCATTAGGGTGAAAAAACACTTGGCAGTCACTGGCCCCCCAGCCCCCCCTCCCTGTTTTACTTACCTGAGCCAGTTCACCTGCTCTGCGCGTCCCTTCTCCACAGAGTCTCGGTGTTGATTGGATAGATTGATAGCAGCGCAGCCGTTGGCTCCTGCTGCTGTCAATCAAATCCCAATGACGCGCCCGCCAGGGGCGGGGCCGTGTCATACACTCAGTGGCTATGGACGCCGACTGTATGACACGGGGATGCGCCTGCAAGGTAACGCCCTCGGGAAGAGAGCTTCCCAGAGGGGGTTATCTATTGTGGGGAGGAGCTGTGAGAGCCGCCGTGGGACCGCAGAACAGGAGGATCGGGGTTACTCTGTGCAAAACGAACTGCACAGTAGAGGTAAGTATGGAATGTTTGTTATTTAAAAAAAAAATTTTTTTTATTTAAATAATTTAATTTTTTATTTATTTTAATCACAAAGCAACACAAGTCTTAGATAGAAGCTTCGGTGCTCAGGGAATCTAGTTCTGAGGCAAGGAGGCTATTTACCTTCATTGCGAGTGGTCTCGCTGTTCTAAAATTAGCATGCAGCTGAGGAGACTGGCTATCTAAACCTGAGGCAAATATTTATTTTGATTACTGCTTAAGGGTCCATTCATAGGCGATTAGCACACCCTGCGAATTCCAGGGGAAACAGTCTGCGGATTCCTGCGTCTGGAATGACAGATGTGTGTGAACAGCTTCGGCCACTCAACCCATATAATGCAATGACAGGGTGACGGTGGTCAAAGCTATCCATGACCCTTCGCACAACCAATGATTACCTGGAATGATCATGGCTGGTAGAGATGAGCTTGAGCATGTTCGGAAGCTCTTCTGAGCCCATGTGGCTAAGCCTGCAAGGAAGTTGTCACCTGTAATGGGCTAATCATCCACAAAGGGTGGCATTCCCCACCCTGAAGCCACACATACACAAGGAGCATCAGGACAGAGAATGCCCCTAGTGCAAAAGATTGGCCCAGTACAGGTGACTGGTGGGATCAGCCACATGGGTTTGGAAAAGTATCCAAACATGCTCAAGCTCATCTCAACCAGCCACGATCACTGCAGATAATCGCTGTGCGAACATTCACTGATATCTTCGAACATCGTCAGCCTTTCATTGCATTTTATGTGAGTGGTTGCAGCTCTTCACACACATTTGTCATTCCAGAAGCAGGAATGCACAGATTCTTGCTGTTGGAATTTGCAGGGTGTGCTAATCAGCCATGTGGGTTGGAAAGAGAATTTGAACATGTCCAAGCTCCTCTCTAGTGGCTTAATGCAGGCAGGCTGCACACAGCCTCAATCATCTGTCCCTAACCGCTGGTAATCACTGGCTGTTCGAACTGTCACGGGTAGCTGCAGCTGCTGTCAGCCTGTCATTGCACTGTACGGGTTGAGCAGCCGCAGCTCTTGGCACACACCTGTCACTTCAGACAATGGAATCCACACATTCTTGCTGCTGGAATTTGCAGGGTGTGATTATTGCCCGCATGGACCCTGAGGCTGGGTTCACATCTCTATGCGGAGTGGCTCACAGCAGGGGTCTGGTGCATCCCTGTTCACCATTTTTGGCTAAATTCGGACCTGAAACAAACCAGAAGACGCACAGAACTCCTGTGCAATTCACTTCGCAGCCGTCCCGGAGCTGTGTGAACCAGCTCCATTGAGAACAGGCTACTGACATGCAAATTAGATGCGGGGAAACCCTGTGTTGTAAGTTTGTATATAGGTAAAAGAAAGCCGGCAGCTCCATCTTCCGCCATGGCAATTTGTAAGGCTACATTCCGAAACGCGTAAGCCCTGTATTTTTTTGTACTATACCTGGATTAATAAACTCATTCATTGCAGAAGATTGAGCTGCTGGCTTTCTTTTACCTATATGCTTGCTCGGGTGCTAGAAGGACACTACAAGCCAGTGCACCGGCCACTGACCACCTTGGGGAATTACAACAGGTGTCTTCTACTTTATTGTGTTGTACACCTGGTCCCCCTACTATAGGTTGAGGTTCCTTCTGCTCCCTATGCTTCTACTGTGTCCTGTTTCAAAGCAGACAATCAAACAATACAGTTCTAGCTTTGACTGTACAGAAAATTATACACAACTGATAACTAAATACGAATTGACTGTGTTTTTTAAGAAACAGATTTTAATCTTTCATCTCTAAAGTTTAATACATAATTAATTGCACTTCTCTATGTCGTGTCGCACACCTCTGAACCTGCAGTGGTAGCAAACGGTCACAGGCAATCTTTGGTCACATTGTAATGAATCTGATTGCTCGCTAGCCCTTTGGTATATTGCCTGTTTTGTGCCTAATTTAGCATCTAATGTGTGTGACAGTGGGACATTGATGAGTAAATGTTTGCTAATATCTCCAGTGCTCCTGGCTTATTCAAGTACATGAAAGAATGTAAAAAAATCTATTGCACAACTCCAAGGAAATGTGCAACTAAACCAGGGAGAAAATTCTTACATATTTATACAGGGAAATGATCTGTGTTGCTCAGCTCATGTACCACTCACTATAAGCATTAGAGACATAGCAGCACCTGGCCTGTGTTATTTGTAAATGACTAGGAAGTAAAACTCCAGAGGCTCTAGTGGAAACAGCCCTTTAAAGTCACGTGTATACTAGATCAAGGGCTGTGACTAGCTTTAGCTTTCCTGCCCAAGAAACAGTACACATGATGAATCTTGGAATGGCAGCTTCCCACAAAGCTCTCTAGGGATACATTTAGACATGTGGCAGACCTTGCCCCCCCCTTCCGAATAACATTCAATGGTGGATTGCTCTTTAGAGGCGACATGTTTGTACACCGCACTGTAACTGTGTTCATTACAGGCGGTTGCGGTGGGTCCACGTTAACTTGAATGGGTAGTACTGATAGAAAGCATAATTTTTTTCAAGTCCGTGAAGCAAAGCATCATGGCCACAGCACATGTAATACAGGGACGTGCAGTCAGGTGAGGCAGGGCCTCACCTCATAAACACAAAAAAACAAAAAAAATCGAGGTTCGTGGGTCGTAGCACGGCAACCTGGGGTCACAGAGACCCCGAATTTGGGGGGTAGGTAGCCAAAGGCCTATCCCACCACCGGTCAAAATGGGGCTCCTGCCACCTATGGTTCGGGAGATACGCAGGGCTTCTTGTGCAGCCTTTAAGAAGCTACATACAGAGCGACCAGTTTAAAGACAAGCTGGCACACTCTGCAGCAGACTGAGAGGATGAGCTCACAGTGCCTCTAACTTCTTATCAGAAGCACTGAGCTCAATGAACAGTTTGGAGTCTTGGACCAATGGTAAAGTAACATTGGTCTAAGCTGTTCAATAAAAATGCTGCAGTGGAGGCACGTCTCTCACTGCAGTGTCATAGAAGGGGGCATGTGTCTAAAAGACAAATGCTCCCTTCCAGCCCAGCCCTAGAAGGAAAAAACATGGGTTTATGGATATAAGCTCAATAATCCCATTTTTTTTTCACACAGTTAAGAGGGAGAATGAAAATCAGCTGCTGCTAAAAAGGTACTGTTTTAATCAAGCTAAATCATATATTATAATTCTATAATGTTATAACATAATAATTTATTATTTATCAATTTACTGTGAAATTACTGGTTTGAAGTTATAACTTCAAACTTCAGTAATTTGTCCATTAAGCCACCTGCTTGAGTAATGTTTTTGAAAATATAGTAAATTCCCTAAAACAATATATAAAAATTATTTGTATATTACTTTCTTATGATAATTACCGTATATACTCGAGTATAAGCCAAGTTTTTTAGCACTTTTTTTGTGCTGAAAATGCCCCCCTCGGCTTATACTCGAGTCACCTTTTTGCGCCTGATCTCCCGGAATTTGGGGACCCCGGTACCGGCCGGCCATAGGTCCAAACTTAGCACACATGTAGCCCCATTTCTCCTCTACAAGTGTGCGAAATTTGTTGTCCGGGGGACTTATGGCCGGGGAGCACAGATTCTTCAAAGCCGGGCACCCCTTCCATAGACTCCCATGTTAAACGGTCATTTTTCTGGTGACTTTGGGGACCCGGTACCGGCCGGTCGTAGTTCCCCTGGACCCGAAACTTAGCACACATGTAGCCCAATTTGTCCTCTACAAGTGTCCAAAGTTTATTGTCTGGGGGACCTACGGCCGGGGAGCACTGATTTTTCAAATCCGGGCACCCCTTACATAGACTCCCATGTTAAACATCAGTCTAGTCATGGGCACAGTGAGGCATGGGCACAGTGAGGCATGGGCACAGTGAGGCATGGGCACAGTGAGGCATGGACACAGTGAGGCATGGACACAGTGAGGCATGCACATGGACACAGTGAGGCAAAGTGAGGCACAGTGAGGCATGCAGATGGACACCCTAGGCTTATACTTGAGTCAATACGTTTTCCCAGTTTTATGTGGTAAAATTAGGTGTCTCGGGTTATATTCGGGTCGGCTTATACTCGAGTATATACGGTAACCACTTTCCACCCAGGCAATTATGACACTTCTCTCCTACATGTAAAAATCATAATTTTTTTGCTAGAAAATTACTCAGAACCCCCAAACATTATACACTTTCCATTTTTTTACAGGTTACATGTTTAACATGTTTAGAGTTACAGAGGAGGTCTAGTGCTAGAATTATTTCTAGCACCAGATACCTGTGTGTATCTGGCTCTGATACTAGCTAGTGCCTCAACAGCCATTGACCTCACCGAACGTCCCTGATATAATACCCATCTGGCTGCCTTTTCATCTTAAAGTGAGGCTAAACTCTGGTTTAAAAAAAGAAGATTCTATTTAAGGATGTATTCTTACCTCAAGAGAAGGACCTTCTGTTGCTCTCAGCCTCCACCAAATCTCCAATTTTTTGCTTCTGTGATCTAACTTCCTGGTAGAGGGTGGTTACATCCATTCTACATGGTCCCACTGTATGTAGAAATGTAGCCACCTTCTTTTTCTTGCTTCTGAAATGAACTAGAGAAAATGGGACTTACAGGGGTTGATTTACTAAAGGAAAATAGACAGGGCACTTTGCAAGTTAGGTTGAAGTTATTCCTGAGCTTAATGAGGTAAAGCGTTACTATACAAAGCATGAGCATGATAAAGCGCTCAGTTCAGCCTCTGATCCCATGGAGAGACCAGATCATTCTCTAATGATGGACAACAATGTGATGAACACTGAGAGCGAGGCTTGGGTTAATTCTCTAAATAAAGACAATAAGGCTGCTCTTCTGGAGTGGGTGGAAAGGTCTCATTGTAATCTTGTGTAGCGGGGTCCTAAATTTAGGGGAAGTGTTTGAGTGGTAGTTATGTTTAAACACCCCAATTGTCAGGATATTGTCAACCATTTCTGTCCGCAGGGAGAGTATCGGTGTGTAGTTCCCTGTGGCCTGCTGGTGGCGCTGCCATAGTAGGCTGGAGTTGAACCACTGATACAGTGCTGTGCCTTGTGTGTCCCCTCTCAGCAGCCGTGCCGTGGGTGTGGCGGGCCTGCTGTGCATGCTGGGAGAGGACATAAAAGGGGCAGACGCTGCCTGTTCGGGGTCTGTCCGTTCTGTCGTGGTCGGGGGTCCTACCCCAGGAGTGTGTTTCTGTCTGCCCTGGGCACCTTTGGCCCAGGGGCGGAGGTCGGTGAATCAGTCCCAGGCACCTTTAGCTCTGGGACTGCAGCAAAGGCCTTGGGCCCAGCACCTTCGGCTGGGGCCCAGCAAGGATCAAGGAATCCCAGGGTGCCGCCTTGCGAGGGGACCCGTATCTTAGATGAGGAAGCCGGGGGAGGAACTGTTCCGAGGGACCGGTGGGAAGTCACGGTGAAGGAAGGGGCCCGGTAACTCTCTGGAGGGATGTCTTCTCCTTACATAGAGGCCAAGTTTTGAAGCACCAAATTCACCAGGTCTGTGGCAGAGACCAAATTCAACCAAGTCTGTGGCAGAGACTGTGAGTTTAAGTTGGAGTACCATTTGGCTGCTAGTCCCGTCCTAGGGAGACTATCCATTTGGGCTGAGTCTGCTTGAGAAGCCGAGCAGTGAAGTGATTGTGTTTGTGCCTGGACCTCTCCCACACCTTATGCTGTCCTGTCTTTTACTCCAACCTTTTCCTATCAGAGACTGTTATTTTGCAAAGAGAAAATAAACTCTGCGTTGGAGTTGCAGCTGGTGTGGACATTCAAGTTACTGGGGAGAACAAGGACTTATCTCTGTTCATTATAGAGGTGAGAATCATACTCTGGAGGATTTCGGTTTTTGGCTGTGGAGACCCGCTAACAACACCGCTCAACCTCCTCACCCAGGAGGGTACGGGCTTGTGGCGTGGTGTGCCCTCTCTACCTGCGAGGAGCCAAAGGCAGGTAAAGGAGGTTGAGGTCGCTACACTTGTACAGGTTCATGGTCAGAGGAAATATGGTGTCCCTCCTCCAGACTGGGTTGGAGAAGCCCTTTCACTTGGGAAATAAATATTTATCAACAACATCCCTCCAGAAATCTGTGAAGATAAATGAATTCCACTTTTTCAAACTGCTGGAACATTTTATGAGCTTTGTCTCATAGACTGTTGTAGTCTGGTGCTAGACACTCTGAGATGAAGTGGGATCCCTGATTATTCAAAGAACGGTCTGGGTACCTAGGCTAGTTGTTAATTAGTTCATGTTAATTATATCACTGTCAGCTATTAGTTGTTAGATGTGGATTAGCATACTGTTTATGTTGGCTGTTCCTTAGCTATGTTAATTATATTCCTGTTTACCGTTTGTATTGTTAGGATAATGTGATCAAACTCTTATCTGATCTTGCATGGTATATATTCTATGTGAATTTACAATATAGAGTTTGAGTTCCAGTTTGCACCTAAGCCAGTGTTGTCTAATATCTTGGGTGCAATATCCAGAAATAATACCTGGTTCCAGACTGGAGAAATCTATATCTTGACGGAGGCACCCAAGCTGTGTGTGATGGACATTTTGTCACATTACCCTATCATATGCAAGGAAAATGTATAAAGAAAACAGCATTTTTGCTTGCACATGATTGGATGATGGAAGTCAACAGAGCTTCCCCTCATTTACTAAGCTCTGGAATACCTTTACTTGCAAAGTGTACAGACTAGTTGCCTTTACTATCACAACCCCATAGTGTGCATAGAGTAGTGCAAATGACCACAACTAGCGTGCACTACTCGTTCCAAACAAACAGAAGTGAGCAGGAAAAGGAGAGGTTTTCGGAGCCCACACAAGACAAAGGGACAGAAAAACACAGTAAGAAACAATTGAATGAAAAACATATTGCAGGGCCATTAAGTGGTGAATGTATATAAATTAATATTTGGAGAACAAGAATATTGTTTAGTATCACTTTAGGAGAAAGTGGGCTGTTGGGGGGGGTTGGAAAAAATATGGCACAATCACCCGTTTTTACTGCCCCCTGCTCCCCAAATAAAAAAGTGGCCTTCAGTAGGTAAGTTATTACTTGTGTCTGAACACACCTGGGCTCATCCTTGGAGAAGAGGAAGAAGTCCCAAAGACAGTACATGACAAGACCCCAGGAAAAAGGTTTGTATAAGAGTCGGTTCACACTGGGGCATCTCGTCAGGCGACTCAGCCGCCTGACAAGTCGCGTCCCGCTCTATTCAATGGAACCGTTCCAATAGGAGCGACGCAAGTACTTAGAAAAAGGTTCTTGTACGACTTTGGGGGCGACTCGGGGCAACTTGCATTGACTTCAATACAGAAGTCATTTTGCAAGTCGCCTCTCAAGTCGTCTTGAGATCGCCTTGCCGAGTCGCCCCCAAAGTCGTGCCGCCCCAGTGTGAACCGGCTCTAAAGGCATTTATTGAAAAACAAGAACAGGAGAGGGGAGATTTTAAAAATAACTGAAAAAAAAAAGTGGAGGTCTGCTTTAAATTGGATGTACACTCTAAATGGAAGACATTTAGTTTCCTAAGCACAGTGTGCCCTAAACAATTACCATGTTTTTTCTTTTAGAAAATACTGTTATCAGAGGCTGATATATAACAGACAGCGGATATTGATATCTGATATCTGCTTTTTGTTATACTCCACGGCATTTCTGCAGCCAATTATTAATATGTATTGAGACTGCAGAACTTCACAAATTTCTCTCCACTTAACTTAGCAAAGAACTCCGTGGTTGGAGGATTTGGAAACTCACCTGGCTGGGCTCTCTTCTTTTTTTTATTTTTAAATTTTCTCTTATTTATTTTTATTGCAGTTTGCCAGCTTCAGACACTCCAAGCTATAAGAACACAATAAACATTCCTAAAGCACATCTGCTTTATAAACGTGTGCTTAATTTTTAATTTGTTTTTAAGCAGTACTGCCATACCAGTTTTTTTTTTTAAATGCACCCTTCTAAATTTCATTAAGTTAGGGTACAGATCTACTCTAATAGGTAGCACAGCAGATGGTGCTTGCTTTAAGGCTCTATTTGTCTAATTGAAACTTCCAGCCTTTCAAGGCTGATGTCATTTGAGCAATTCTGCTGCTGCTGATGCTTCAGTTTACCTCTGAGGAATCTCTAATGCCGTGTACACACGACCGTTATTCATGTCATGTTGTGATTCCTCTCAAGCCTGCCTTGCATACACACGTTCATGAAAAAAAAAACCTTGAGCAAAGGGCGGTGACGTACAACACGTACGACGGCACTATAAAGGGGAAGTTCCATTCGAATGGCTCCACCCTTTGGGCTGCATTTGCTGATCCTCGTGTTAATAAAGTTTGATGAGAGACGATTTGCGCTTTTCAGTCTTCGTGCTTTTCAGTCCGTTACAGCGTGACGAATGTGCTATCGCCATTACGAACGCTAGTTTTACCAGAACGAGCGCTCCCGTCTCATACTTGATTCTGAGCATGCGCGTTTTTTTCCCCCTCGTAAAAGCATATGTAGCACACAGACCTTTCCGCTACATCCATCTTTAGCAGTAAGGCACACCTGCTACTTGCCCGTTGTCCAACTCCAGATATGGAGAGGCGAGCGGTGTTAGATTTTTTTGGGCCTTGCGGCGAGTTACCCCTCACGAATGGATCCACGGCCTCCGTTCTCTAAGGTAGTAAGTCTTTCACTTGAATAAAGCCAATCAATGTCCACACATGAGTAAAAACCTAAGCAGTTAGGTTTTATTCTTTGCTTGGGGTGGAACTTGGAAGAAGAGAGAGTAGAAGGAATAGAGTAGGGGAAGGTTCAGGCACGCAACACCCTGAAGAACACTCTCGTCGCCACTCAGGCCTGAGTGGGTTTTTTTCTCACCCGGATAGTCCCGTTATGAATGGTCCTAGCAGCCGGTGTGGAGCACGAAACAGCTACTTGTGATTTCCCTGGGATACGATCAGGAGATCCTCTGCCACAGAATCTTCAAGTCCCGAACTAGAACTGAGGTGCCAATGGGGCACGTTACAAGGCTTTTAATGGATTGGAATCCTTCACTCTGATAGGTAACCAGGCCTCTCCCGAGACAGTGACTTCTTCATTAATCCCCTTGGGACCGATCCTCCCCTGACTTCCTCTCATTCAGAGTGGGTCACCCATCACTTGGGTACCCTGAGACTCCTCTTCGGGTGTAGGCCTCAGCTAAAGGTGCCATGCCTACCTACCTGCAGCGATGCAGCCTCAGGCTAAAGGTGCCCGGGGCTGGTACACACACACACGCCCCTGGCCTGGAGGGCCGGGAGGCGCAAACTGCTCCCCGAATAATGGCGTCTGCCCCTTAAGTTCCCTCTCCCAGCGTGCACAGCGGGTAGACCACG
Organism: Rana muscosa; assembly: GCA_029206835.1. Taxonomy (NCBI): domain Eukaryota; kingdom Metazoa; phylum Chordata; class Amphibia; order Anura; family Ranidae; genus Rana; species Rana muscosa. The sequence goes on from CM055117.1 coordinate 272,061,953, forward strand.
CCCACCGCACAACTGCCGAAAGAGGACACCCATGAGATTGTAGGCCACACCCACCCAGACCCAACTTCCCCAGATACAAATTAAAATGAACACTCAAAAACCTTCTTATTTGGCAAAATATATTGGCCGCGACACCTTTATTGGTTTAAATAATTAATTTCCAATAACTCTTTATTATTACTCATATTTATTATCACTCATAACTTAGATATATAATCACATAACAGATTTCTACCTGCTCAGTTATTAGAACTCGAGCAGTAGCTCAAACTTCAAATATCAATAACAGTCCCCCCCAGAATCCGGGGTGACCCAACCACATAAGAGGTGTACGCGACTGAGGCGGGAGGGAGGGAGCTCCAAACTTCTTCAGCTGTCCGCAGGCAAGAGGATGAGCCCCACACCTGCTGACCATTATATAGCCTAACCCCTTGCTTCCAGAGAATTCCCTGAAACCTTATTGGCTGCACCTGAAAGCTTCCCTCTAGACTCTTAAAGAGTGTTTAATAATTTATATCAAATCCTAGGATGGGGAGGCCACAATCTCAAGAAAGTGGCCCCATATTGTGCCCCCTTTTTTCATGAGATTGTAGGCCACACCCACCCAGACCCAACTTCCCCAGATACAAATTAAAATGAACACTCAAAAACCTTCTTATTTGGCAAAATATATTGGCCGCGACACCTTTATTGGTTTAAATAATTAATTTCCAATAACTCTTTATTATTACTCATATTTATTATCACTCATAACTTAGATATATAATCACATAACAGATTTCTACCTGCTCAGTTATTAGAACTCGAGCAGTAGCTCAAACTTCAAATATCAATAACAGTCCCCACACGACGGTCTTGAGCATCAAGACCGTCCCACCCCAACCGTCGCGGCCACCTCAATGCTGTTCTGCAAGCCCAAATTAAAGATATCCATACCCACTTCCGACAAGTGAACACCATCCGACCTGTATAGACCTGGAAAACCGCCCTCCAGGTCCACAACATGCCGATAGGATAGTCCACCAATCTGAGGCATGAACTTTTCCAGAGCCCTATTGACTCTTTCTCATCTTTTCCATAACCCTCCTCTGGTCAGAGGAGAGCCAGGAAAGACGAGGAACCACCTCGGAAAAAACTAGCGTTGTACCTGGGGAAGTTACCATAAAACGATGCAAGTCACGCTTGATCATAAACAACAAATCCAAAGTTTTTACATTTCCCAAATCATTTCCTCCCAAATGCATAACCAAAATAGATGGCGACGGCCATACTTGATACAACCTGTTCAAATGGAAGTACAGTTGGAACCACTGAAGGCCTCTGATACCCTTCCAAAACAACCTAAAAGAGTCCGGATGCAGAGATAAATTAGTTGTATAACTGCGTTGAGCTGCTCGTTTTTGAGCCCAGTAGATAAATGAGTGAGCTGGGTACCTAGAATTCAAACAAATAAATTAGGACGAACATATAACTGAAAACATTGAGACTTCCACCTCCCCATTGCTTTAATAACAGAATCCGGGAACCCTAACCGGGCCGCCTCAGAGGCTGTGCCTATCCGAAATGAGTGGGAGGAAAACCTGAAATTACTTAATCCCATTCTAACCAAACATTTCTTTAAGACAGCATCAAATTGGTATTTTGTCAGGGGTGTAAATTAATGTGAACTAGAAAAAAAATAAAAAATAAAAAAAATAAAAACCCTCCGGAAGGCCTAAGCCCCATAAATTGACTAACCATGGCTACTGGGCACATGAAGGACTCATCGTGCTCCTGTAGATTGACCCAATGGCCTTTTCCACCTTGATCAGTTTTTTAATGTTGTAGCCAAAGGTGAACACCCGACTGATCCATCAACACCTGATCAAAAAGAATCCCAGAATTACCATGCTTATTTGCCGGTACCAGCTCCGAGATGCGGAACGCACCGAAAAAAGCTAACACAAAGGCTGTCTTAAATAGTAAAGCTTTTTTTTTTTTTTTTTTTTGGTTGAACTGGATGGACTTGTGTCTTTTTTCAACCTGACTAACTATGTAAGAACTATGTAAGAACTATAAGGGGAAAAACAAACTACTGCCAAAATTTCGCAAAGGCCCCTGAGGATGCCCAGAGAGATCGGCCTCCTGTGATCCGAGACAAAAGTCAATCTCTTGTACCCCTTCAGTGCCTGTTTAACAGAAAAATATGAAGTACAAGCCCTTAAACCCAATAATCTGAAGAAAAATGAAATGCCGGCTAGCGCCTTTGTCACATGACTACTGGAAAAACGCTGCCGCATTAACAAAAAGGCCAGAACATTACCCTCAGATGGCCTATTGAAACGAAAACCTTCAGTGCTAGCAAAAGACAACAAACTGCTCCATGCAGCGGCGTAGCTGGACCAAGGTTTGGGAGCTAAGAACCTTTAATAGCATCCGTCACCGACATCAAATCATCCCCCACAAATGGTCTGGGCATGGTGTGCCCTCTGCGTCCGCCTCTGGCAGCAGAATCCGAAAACGGTCCATCTGGAAGCAAGATAGAGAATCGGCGATGTTATTCAATATTCCGGGAGTATACTTGGCTTTCAACCAGATGTTAAACTTGAGGCATCTAAAAACCACCTGACGCAATAATTTTATCACTAACCAAGAACTAGACGAAAGACAGGTAACCGCATACAGCACTCCTTTGTTATCAGATTCCACTAATATGCGCCTGTTCGCAAATTCTGAACCCCACAACCTCAAAGCCACCAAAATCGGAAACAATTCCAGGAGAACCACATTCTTGGTGGCCCCTGACCTTACCCAGGACTCTGGCCAAGCCGCACAGCACCAGTGCGTTCTCCAGATGGCGCCGAAGCCTCTAGAGTCAGCAGCATCCGTGAATAAACAGAAATCTCGCGCTACTACAAAATCATACTGAAAAAAGGACTTCCCATTATAACAGTCAAGAAAACCGGACCAAACCTTCAAATCCTCTTTAAGCAGACTAGTCAGTCTGATTTGCATCCGAGGCGATTTCAGACCTGATATTGCCATGTATAGACGCCGAGAAAAAATCCTGCCAACTGGCATGATTCTACATGCAAAGGCCAGGATACCCAAGAGTGATTGCATCTCCTTCCACTGTAACTTTTTCTTGTGCAGCACCCTCGCAATCAACCATTTCAATTTCTCCAATTTTGCCACGGGCAAACGAAATTCCATCTTACAGGTATCTATTTCAATTCCCAAAAATTCCAAAGTTGTGCTAGGGAAACAAGTTTTCTCCTCCGCCAGAGGGACACCAAATTCCAGAGCTAGCGCTTGAAATGATAGCAACAAATCCGAACAGATCCTAGAACTTGATGGACTGACATATAAAAAGTCGTCGAAATAGTGAACTATGCTATCTGAACCGGACTGAACACAAAGACCCAATGGAGGAATGTAGAAAACGTCTCAAAACATGAGCAAGACAGTGAACATCCCAAAGGAAGACACATGTCAAAAAAGTACTGACCTTCAAAAGAAAAACCTAAAGAATTAAAAAGCCAATGGGGAAACAGGCAGGAGCCGAAATGCCGATTTTATGTCAGCCTTTGCTAGCAATGCACCAGGGCCGAATAACCTAATCTTACTAATGGCCTCCTCAAAAGTGGCTTAAGAAACTGAGCATAAGTCACTATTGATATCATCATTCAGTGAATCACCTTTTGGATACGATAAATAGTGTATGAGCCTAAATTTGTTAGGCTCACGCTTGGGCACCACCCCCAATGGGGAGAGACGCAAATTACAAAAAGGGGGTTCCTCAAAAGGTCCTGCAATCCTGCCAGCAACCAGTTCCTTACACAATTTATCCCTTACCACCTAAGAAAACTGGTCCACCGACTTAAAATTCCCCACCATTTTACACCCCTCCCCCAAAAAGGAAGGCAGCGGAAAGCCCTGAGCAAAGCCCTCAATGAGCAAATGAGCCTTTACCCTGTTTGGGTAGCTGTCCAGCCACGGGCGCATGTTTTCAAGCCTCACTGGAGTGCAGGCTCTTGGGAAAAATATGCTGCGTGGAACTCTGACCTACATTTGCGTTAAGCTTAAAGCATTTTGTTGCTGGATGCACCCCTGCACAGACAGAACATTTGTGTCTGTACTTGCACAAAGTATTCCAGCGGCATTGACTATCATTAAATGCGAAACAGCAGCCTTTTCTAAAAGCTGCTGTCGTAGGGTTAACCATGGGTTGTCTAGGTGCTGCCTGCTTCTGCGGTAATATTAAGTTGAGCCACAGGCCCACATCATACACCCATACCCTAGGTGGGGAATGAAGGGACAATTTTTTGACGGAAGGATTCGTCATAATAAAACCAACCCAAGCCCCCAAAGTTCTTATATGCCTCTAAGATATGATCCAGGTGTTGGAAAAGCTCTGGGTACTTCTCAGCCATTATACCGGAGTAAATGCAAAAGGCCTGCAGCCAATTGTTAAAGGACCTGGGAATCAACCTGCGCCTCTCTTCCTCCCCTCTCTCTTCAGGCAGGAGAGAAAGAATGTCTATGTAATCCCCTTTCCAGATTTTATTCTTAACTGCTGCAGACAAATGATATCCTAAAGGGGATATTTCACAGGGCATGACATCCTTCATATATGTCTCAGGGACATTACTTTTATTTGGTGTGTGTATTTGTGGCTCAGGTGCTAACATATCATGAGGCATACCAACAGTTAAATTACTGTGTTGTGTTGCTAAACTAGCAAAAGGAGCAGACAGCACAGGAGTAGCAGAGACAGCAGAAGGAACAACTGGCATAGAAACCAGCGATGGAGAAACAGCAGGAACTGACACTTTAAATAAAGACTGAACCAAAGAGGACAGAGAACCTACTAGCCCAGTTAACATAGTTAATTGAGTCAACTCACCCACTGCTGGAGGCTGCGATACAGGGTGGTGAACTTCATGCTCCAGCAATACCCTGGGGTCTGGGACTTGTAGTGCCTGCCCAACCGCTTGTTGCAATCATTTTTGTATTATTATTATTAATCTACTATTACTATTATTAATCTATCATCATCACTCTCTTATCTATCATCACTCTATTTATCACCAAGCTTCTCTGCCTGCACTGCCAGCCTTCTCCAGCAACTGCATCACCAGGGCTTCCATCTTCAAAGTAAACTGCAAAGTGCATAGCTCCAAACTTCTTCAGCTGTCCGCAGGCAAGAGGATGAGCCCCACACCTGCTGACCATTATATAGCCTAACCCCTTGCTTCCAGAGAATTCCCTGAAACCTTATTGGCTGCACCTGAAAGCTTCCCTCTAGACTCTTAAAGAGGCAGTAACCTGACTAAATAAACCTATGCTGTTTAATAATTTATATCAAATCCTAGGATGGGGAGGCCACAATCTCAAGAAAGTGGCCCCATATTGTGCCCCCTTTTTTCAATAGTGTTACAATGCTACTTGTGGTTCAACCTGGGCCTGAGGCGACAGAGCCACCCACAGGCCACAGGGAACTGTATTGCCAGGTAGCATCACACCCAGGCTGAAGCAAATTTGTACACAATCAATGGGTCTGAGCTCAACTACTAGCTCAGACCACCCTTCAATTTAAGTATATAGCGCCCCAGAATTGGGGTGGGCGCTACACATACACACGACCGTTTTTCACGACGTTAAAAAGAACGACGTGAAAAACTACGAGAAAAAATAGAGCAGGTTCTAATTTTTTTTGGGCAGTTTTCTCGTCGAGAAAACTGCTATGGAGCATACACACAACCGTTTTTCACGACCAATCTAAAAAATGGCAGTTTTCTCGTCATGAAAAAAGGTTGTGTGTACGCGGCATAACTCTCTGGCCCTGAACACTGATAAATCTGCCTGGCAAGAGAGGGAGTGACATCTCCCTGCCAAGAGAAACAGTGATTCCATTAAAACAGATATATAGCTTGTCAGCAATCTCTTGTGTGTGGCTTGTGTGACATGGCCCTTAGGCTTAACAGACACCAGTAGAATTTTGTTTGGACAATTAATTTTATTTAAAATCCCTTAAAATTTCATCCAGACCTGCTACTTGAAAGGAATCCCAAACCTATGAGCTTAGGTTTGGCCACATTAGGTCAACGACACTGACCAACAATGGCCACAACGATGTCACAAGCGTCCCCACACTTTGTTTAAGTGCAGCTGCGGGGTGGGGAAAACCACAGCCGCAACCGGTTGGGCCAGCACTGACGGCTTCCTTCCAGGTTCAGCCAAACAAGGTTTTGAACTGAACCTAAGCTTATTCTTTTTATTATAAAAAAATATAATAAAAATAGTATGATTGCGCTAAAATCAACCTATTCGATAACACGACACACCTGTGTATAAAGTGCTATGTGCAATAAAGAGAAAAAAGTCCATAAATCAGGTAAAGAGAAATGGATCTGAGTCCTGGGATAATCACTGCAGGTAGCACCTGGCTGCAGACAGATCCTGGTTTGTGCTGAATTCTGCTTCACATGACCGTAGTAATGACCAGAGAGGTAATAAGGTTCCAAGCCGTTGCTTTAAAATCTCAACAAAGAACAGAGAGAATGTAACATAGTGCAGTAAGTTCGTACTGAAGAAAGAAGGTAAATGACAAATTATTCCAGTCACATGTACCCAACAAGTAAAAGCACATTGAATGGTCAGACACGGTGCTGTACTCCTCAGCTTCCTTCTCGTCACTAGGCTCCTCCTACGCGTTACGTCACTAGACACATGACTTTTACAAGGTATGCCCCGTGACGAACGGCATATCTATTTATAGCAAGCAGGCGCATCGGGTTGCCATAGCAATAGGCATATTATCTAATAGGTGGATTTTAGCGCAATCATACTATTTTTATTATATTATGCACAGTGGTTGTAAGCACTATTATTTTGGTTGCTGCTCTTATCATTTATTTATCTGTTATTTAATGTTATAGCACAGTGCACTTTTTTCTCCTATTTTGATACAATATCAGCGCTTTAGTCACTTTATATTTTCATTCTTTTTATTAACCAGCCGGAATGACGAATGTCCCACCCAGCTCTCAATTGATAATAGGCTGGGAGAGACATTCGTCGTTCTGGTTGGACATCGCATGGACACCGCCGATGACTGAACAGTGTACCGACTCACTGTCAGTACCATGTGATCACTTTAACCAATCACAGAAGATCATATGACAATTGTAAACAATGGATGGCTTCTTTTCATGTCATCAATTGTGTACAATTGGGTTGCTAGCTGTGATTGGTCACAGTGATCACATTGTACAGACAGGGCCAGTCACAGTCCATATGTACCATGTGATTAGCTGTGGCCAATCACAGCTAATCACAACAATACACACGGAAGAAATCAGTTTCATTCAGTAAAAATGGTTGCTTATACCAATGAAATTCACTGGTATAAGCAATGATAATGTGTAAAAAATAAATCCTAATCACTTCCCCAGTATGTTACTATGGTAACACTGTATTGCTCTGGTCACAGTGTTTTAAAAAAACAAATAGTAAAATAAGAAACAAAAAGTGTCTCCTCTGCAATAAAGAGCCTGCCAGCTCGCAGTTTTTTTTATTTTATTGGATTCAGTTCCAATATGAGGCCGGGTTCACACTTGTGCGACACGACAGCCGTCCTACTTTGGATCCGACTTTGCCCTGCGACTTGAAGCCGACATACGTCCGACTTTCAATGAACGGGGATCCGACTTGGATCCCGCCAATACCAGGCACTGTGTTTGGTATGAATCTTGAGAGGGAACTCCACGCCAAATTTTAAATAAAAAAAACGGCATGGGTTCCCCTCCAGGAGCATACCAGGCCCTTCGGTCTGGTATGGATTTTAAGGGGAAACCCCTAAGCCGAAAAAAACGGCGTGGGGGTCCTCCTCAAAATCCAAACCAGACCCTTATCCAAGCACGCAACCTGGCAGGTCGCAGGAAAAGAGGAGGGGACAAGAGAGCGGCCCCCCTCTCTCCTGAACCGTACCAGACCGCATGCCCTCAACATGGGGGGTTTGGTGCTTTGGGGCAGGGGGGCAACCTGCGGCCCCCCCACCCCAAAGCACCCTGCTCCCATGTTGATGGGGACAAGAGCCTCTTCCCGACAACCCTGGCCATTGATTGTCGGGGTCTGCGGGCGGGGGGCTTATCGGAATCCAGGAGCCCCCTTTAATAAGGGGGCTCCCAGATCCCGGCCCCCCCACCCTATGTGAATGAGTATGGGGTACATCGTACCCCTACCCATTCACCTGGTGGAAAAAAATGTCAATAAAAAAAACTACACAGGTTTTTAAAGCAATTTATTACACAGCTCCGGGGGTCTTCTTCCTACTTCGGGGGTCTTCTCCCGACTCCAGGAGTCTCTTCCGACTTCGGGGGTCTTCTTCCAACTTCGGGGGTCTCTTCTGACTTCGGGGTCTCCGGTGTCGTCTCCACGCTCTCCGGTTCTTCTCTCGCTCTCCGGTTCTTTCTTCCTTCTGCCGGGCCTCCGCTATCTTCTTCCAGCTCTTTTGCTAGTGGGGGGCCCGGTCTTCTTCGTCGCCTTCTTACCTCTTCTCCTCCTCGATGTTTACTCGTCGCTTCGTCCCGCTGTAATGCTGGGCGTGCGGTCCGCAACGATTTATATAGGCCTCTTATGACGTCACAGTCACATGCTCCGGGTGGCCACATGCTCCCATGACGTCACAGTCACATGCTCTGGGGCCACCCGGAGCTTGTGACTGTGACGTCATGAGAGGCCTATATAAATCGTTGCGGACCGCACACCCAGCATTACAGCGGGAGGAAGCGACGAGTGAACATGGTCACCCCAAAGCACCAAACCCCCCATGTTGAGGGCATGCGGCCTGGTACGGTTCAGGAGGGAGGGGGGCCGCTCTCTCGTCCTCCCCTCTTTTCCTGCGGCCTGCCAGGTTGCGTGCTCGGATAAGGGTCTGGTTTGGATTTTGAGAGGGACCCCCACGCAGTTTTTTCAGCTTAGTGGGTTCCCCTTAAAATCCATACCAGACCGAAGGGCCTGGTATGCTCCTGGAGGGGAACCCATGCCGGTTTTTTATTTAAAATTTGGCGTGGAGTTCCCCTTCAAGATCAGCAGAGCACAAGTCGCATGCCAAAGTCGGATCATGCAAGACCGCGGTCCGACTTTGATCCGACTTCAATGATAGTCAATGGGCTGAAGTAGGATCAAAGTAGGACCAAAGTAGTACAGACATGTGTCGGACCAGTTAAGACGGCTCCCATAGGGAAACATTGATTTTCACACGTCATGCGACATGAGCTCCCAATGTCGGAGCGTTTGTCGGACAAGTGTGAACCCGGCCTAAAGCCCCCTTCACACTGATCTGCTGCAGTTTCCCCACAGTGCGAGTGCAGCGCAGTGTACCAGCGGTTTTTGCATACCTCCCAAGTAGTTTTGTTTTGTTTCATTTAGATTAGTTAATCTAGTTATTTTGTTTCGTTAAATTTGGTTGATTTGTTCAATTCATATTCAAGATTCTTATTCGGAATTCGTTTTATGTCTTTTTCTAATTTTCTGCGAACTTACCGTTTTTTTTTTTTATTTGAAATGTTCTAATCGATGAATCTTGAATTGACCGAATCAAAACTTTTTTTTTTTTTTTTTATCAATTCGAATGTGACAAAGTGAACAAACAAAAGAAAAATCTTTATCAAAGGAATACAATGACTCTTTAAATCACCTTTGGCTTAACTAAAACAGCATTATTTTGAAATGGTACTCTAATAACACGCAGTCTTTGATTTCAGAAACATGTTTACAGTTCGAATTCGACTGGAATTCGATCTAATATTTGATATGAATTTCGGAAATTAGGACAAATTTTATTTCGTTTTTCGGAGCATTCGGTAAGGTTTGTTCATACTGTAATTTGGGTATTCAGATATATCTGAATCTAATAAATAATGAAAAATCTGTCCGAATATTTATTCGGAACAAAACGAACAGCACATGTCTACTCCCAATTTTTGGAGATAAGAACGAGGGACACCCATTAGCAAAAGTATGTAGGCATAGGATGCACCCCCTGCCACGCCTCCTTAGAGGAGAATCAAACCTCTGAGGGCTTCACAGAACAGCTGTATTTATACTGAGATTAAATTACACACAGGTGGACTCTGTTTACTAATTAGGTGACTTCTGAAGGCAATAGCTTACACTATATTTTAGTTAGGGGTAAAGGGGCTGAATACAAATGCAGGCCACACTTTTCACATATTTATTTGTAAAACAAAATTGAAAAACCGTTTATAATTTTTCTTCCACTTCACAATTATCTGCCACTTTGTATTGGTCTATCACATAAAATCCCAATAAAATACATTTAAATTTTTGGTTGTAACATGACAAAATGTGGAAAATTTCAAGGGCTATGAATACTTTTTCAAGGCACTGTAGATCAGACCAAAATGAGGAGGAACGAGGGACAGAGGCACTTTGTTCCAAATCAGGGACAGTCCCTCAAAATCAGGGACAGTCCCTCAAAATCAGGTACAGTCCCTCAAAATCAGGTACAGTCCCTCAAAATCAGGTACAGTCCCTCAAAATCAGGGACAGTCCCTCAAAATCAGGTACAGTCCCTCGAAATCAGGTACAGTCCCTCAAAATCAGGGATAGTCCCTCAAAATCAGGAACAGTCCCTCAAAATCAGGGATAGTCCCTCAAAATCAGGGACAGTTGGGAGCCATGTTTTTTTGGTTACCTGTGCATTGCCATAGACATCCATTAGAGCGGATGAATTTGGTGCTTTTTTTGAAAGCGCACCAAAAATGCCCAATCTAATGGAAATTTGTCTATGGCAAAGTGTGGGTCACCTGTACGAAAACTGTGGGTGCATTGCGTGGAAACTGCAGTGGATCAGTGTGAAAGGGACCTAAGGCATCTGGAAGAATTACACATTGGTGGGAACAGACTAAAAGGAGGTCTTTAGATGCAATTTTCTGCTTTGCCCTTTTGCTGCAGATAAACGGGCCTAAAGTATACGTGACAGTCCCGGTACAGAGCTGTCACTCAAGGCACGTTGGGGGTTAATGCAAGCGTGCACTTCAGCAGCTGCAAAGCGCAGAGGAATATTTTTCCCCGCACGATGATGTCTATGTCTGTGTTAACCCTTAAGGGGTTGGATTGGCAGCTATAGGAGCCTGTCACATCTGCTTCAAAGATCTTCAGTAAAAGGGCAGAGCAGTGACCTGCATCTACAGACGAAGCTCACAGCCTGTGAATGGGCCCCAAAGAGCAGCTGGCTTGAATGGGTTCCATCTGGACTTCAGAACAAGCAATTTATGGCAACATTGTAGGTGTATGAGCCCCAAATGTTTTTCCTTTCGTAAACTCGTTAATCAGTTCAAGGAATGCAACTGGTAAATTTTGTGGGGAACACCTGACACTGGTGACTGTTAGTCCAAAATAAAAATGTTTTTTTCTTGGGAGGTATCGGCAAAAGATGGAACGAATCCGACACGCACCTAAGTTTCCTCAATAATGTTTTTATGGCTTTGGGAAGGAGCGCTGCTAGAAAGCGGTAAACAGGAGGTGGGGGAGGGGTTGTCAGGGGGAGCACAAAGCAATGTCAAGTGGAAGTGCAGGAATGTGTTGTTTAGTTACTTCATTCACCAGCTTTGGCTTCCTTTAATCTTTTACAAGGGCTCCACCAGGCCGGTAGAAAACAGATTAGACATTATTGTCTGTGGGCACCTGCAGTGAATTTTGTCCCGGGTTCGTCATACATGGGCAGATTTGGCTTCAACCCAAATTATCTTTAACAAATCATTTTACGATCAAGGGAAAGAAATTTTCCAGATTCTTGAAACTGCATAGATAAAGTAATAATATTATAAAGCTATACCATTGTGTGTTTTTAAATATAATGTGCTCACTAAAATTAAAATAAAAATTGCCGTAAAAAAAAATAAAAAAAAAGTAGTCAAGTTCAATCCAATCTACCGTATATACTCGAGTATAAGCCGACCCGAATATAAGCCGAGGCACCTAATTCTACCACAAAAAACTGGGAAAACGTAATGACTCGAGTATAAGCCTAGGGTGTCCATCTGCATGCCTCACTGTGCCTCGCTTTGCCTCACTGTGCCCATGCCTCACCGTGTCCCTGCCTCACTGTGCCCATGCCTCACTGTGTCCATGACTAGACTTAAGTTTAACATGGGAGTATATAGAAGGGGTGCCCAGCTTTGAAAAATTGGTGCTCCCCGGCCGTAGGTCCCCCGGACAACAAACTTTGCACACTTATAGAGGAAGAGGGGGGCTATATGTGTGCCAAGTTTGGGGTCCAGGGGACCTACGACCGGCCGGTACCGGGTCCCCAAAATCCGGGAGATCAGGTGACTCGAGTATAAGCTGAGGGGGTCATTTTCAGCACAAAAAAAGTGCTGCAAAACTCGGCTTATACTCGAGTATATACGGTAATCAAGAAGTATAGAGTAACAATTATTCCATTTCTGTTAAATGCAGCAAATGCATTGATCCCAAAGCATTGGAAGTTAAAGGAAATACAGAGGATAAAGGATTGGCTTAGGGAGATAGATAAAACCAGATTAATGGAAGAATTAATATGTTCCCAAAAAAATATAGAGATGAGATTTCACAGTACCTGTAAGAACTGGTTGTAATTTAAAGAATCCTTGGAATACGCAAGATATATGGGGAGTGAGAGAAGTACTTAGGGGCTTTCCCTGTGTTCCCGCCCCACCGTTTTTTTTTTTTTTGCACGACTAGTTGGAGGGTAGCATGGGGGTAGTGGGATGAGATTCTCCCTCCCCTCCTTATGTAGCGCCGGCCCAAAATGGTCCACGCTATGTTCAAATTTAGGGGATAGTCTGAGCCAATAGTTGGGCTCAGACTTGCTGATTTCTTTAAATTTTGCTTCTGCTCTGGTTGTGATACTGCCTGGCAGTTGTTTTCCCTGTTCGCCCATAGGTGGCACTGCCACCGCTGGCCCATGCTGGAAAACAGGTGTATCACAGCAATATTGGGTGTCCCTTCTCGGCAGCCATGTGGTGGGGGTGGTTAGCCCGCTGTGCATGCTGGGGAGGGGTACATAAGAAGCAGACACCATTGAGTGGGGAGAGTTCCTGGTGCGCCTCGTGGCCCTCATGGCACGGGGTACATGTGTGTGTTCTAACCACGGGCACCTTCAGCCCAAGGCTACATCTCTGCTCGCTAGGCCCGGCTCTGCTGGTTTGGGCCTACATTTCAAAAAGGTATCCCAAGCTGTCCATCCGTGGGAAGGAAGCTCTTGAGGAGAGGAGCCAGGGGAGGACCTGCCCCGGAGGAGACTGGCGAGGCGCCGATGTCTCGGGAGAGGCCTGGCAACTCATTCAAGGAGGGATACACTCAAAAGCTCTATTATTGCTTGGCTGGAGGTTCGGGACGTTTGAAATCCTGTGGCAGAAGTTTACCGGACGCATCCTAAAGCTCATCAGGTCTGTGGCAGAGACCCAAGTTCACCAGGTCTGTGGCAGAGACCTTCGTTCACCGATAGCAGTTTGTGGCAGAAACTGTCTAAAATCTGATCGCTGCATCATTCCGGTTGCTAGGACCGTGAGAGGGGACTATCCGGGTGAGCAATACCCACTCATGCTTGAGTGGTGAATATACTGACTGTTTGCATCTATTGTACCGTGTGCCTGAACCTTCCCCTACTTCTCTCGTTTCACACTTTCTCTCAAGTTCTACAGCAAAAGAAAATAAAGCCTTATTGTTGAGGTTTAACATCTGTGTGGACATTGACTTTTCTAAAACTCTTTACCCTGACAACGGAAGCCATGGAGGTAGTTTGCATGACCCAAAATTAATCAGCAGCTCCTTCGGGGGTCAGTGCTAAACTTATAAAAACAATAAAATATATATGGGAAGGTTATGTAATCACTGTCCCCCCCCCCTTTTTTTTTTTTGCACCATTTGTTGGAGAGTAGTATGGGGGTAGTGGGATGAGATTCTCCATCCCCCGCTTTATAAAACAATAAAATATATATGGGAAGGTTATGTAATCACTGCCCCCCTTTTTTTTTTTGCACAATTTGTTGGAGAGTAGTATGGGGGTAGTGGGATGAGATTCCCCATCCCCCTCTTTATAAAAACAATAAAATATATATGGGAAGGTTATGTAATCACTGCCCCCCCTTTTTTATTTTTTTGCACAATTTGTTGGAGAGTAGTATGGGGGTAGTGGGATGAGATTCCCCATCCCCCTCTTTATAAAAACAATAAAATATATATGGGAAGGTTATGTAATCACTGCCCCCCCTTTTATTTTTTTGCACAATTTGTTGGAGAGTAGTATGGGGGTAGTGGGATGAGATTCCCCATCCCCCTCTTTATAAAAACAATAAAATATGTATGGGAAGGTTATGTAATCACTGCCCCCCCCTTTTATTTTTTGTACAATTTGTTGGAGAGTAGTATGGGGGTAGTGGGATGAGATTCCCCATCCCCCTCTTTATAAAAAGAATAAAATGTACATGGGAATTTTATGTTTTTATTTTTTTCCTTTTTTTTGGGGGGGGGGGGTTAAGATGGCGGGGGTGCTCTGACTTGCCAACTTTGTTGGGTTTTTGGTATTGTTGTTCCTGCTCTATGGGTTTTCCTTCCTTTTTCATCTGGAGAAACTAAAAAAAAGTACATGTTATGGGATGGTTTCAATCTTGTGTTTTTTTGTGTTTTTATGAATGTGATGTATAAGTGTTTTTGGAAAAGTATGTAAGGTTTTGTATTTGTATATAAATTTTATAAAAATATTAAATCAATCTAATCAAGGCACCAAATGGGGATGACGGTGCACCAACTCCATTTTGGTGTGAAAGGGTCTATCCAGTGCTGACAGCTGTCATCGTTCAGTAAAACCCTTGAGAGCGCTGGAAATTACAGGTTACTTCCGCAACCTGTTATTTCAAGCGTTAAAAGAGTTAGAGTTTAAAAAAAAAAAAAAAAAAACACCACTTACTTAAATTCACATTGACTGCAGAATTGAACAGTTAGTAGAAGCAGTTAAGGAGTCTGGAGGTACTGACCAACCCTCCCTATAGGCTGAGATGGTGGTAATAATGTGCTAACATGAGAGGGATTAATAAAATCTCTTACTGCATGCCTCATAGCTTTTCAATGCCAGCGGTTAGAGATTTAGGACCGACACAGAGCACATTGCACTGTGCAGTGCACATATTGTTGCACACGGGCATGTGTTGTAGGGTGCTCCTTTAAACAGCCCCTTCAAAATGAATAGAGCAGGCTGCATTTTTTCACAACGTAATGTGCATGGTTGTACTGCGCTGCGATGCAATGCAGGACAAGTACATTTTAAAGGAGCTGTGCCCCAACAAAGAATTGCACTGAAGCACATCTATGCACGTATTTGTAATACAGGATACGGTGCAGTGTAAATTGACCCTTAGGTTTGTGCCCACATAGTGAAATCACCATAGATGGCGAAACTTGGCACCCCAGATGTTTTGGAACTACATTTCCCATGATGCTCATGCACTCTGCAGTGTAGCTGAACATCATGGGAAATGTATTTCCAAAACATCTGGGGTGCCAAGGTTCGCCATCACTGCCATAGGGTATCATGCCTGATTGAATGACTGGGACAGGCTGTTTCATTGGCTGAAATGTTTTATTTAATATATGCACACTAGAATGGCACGTGGGAACTTTCTATAAAAGTGCGGTGCGATACAATTTCAGTCCATTCAAAATAAATGGATTGAAATCACACCGCACAAAACTGTATGTGAATCACATAGGAACACGCAGTGCATTCCTGTGCGATTCACATGCAGTTCCTAGTGTGAATCGGCCCTTAAAGTGGACCTTCAGTCATTTTTTCATCTTTCCATTTAATAAATCTTCTGCCCTTGTTATTTTAACTTTGGATAGTAAAAAAAAAAAATTCTGCAAGTAATACCGTATTTACTTAAAATCAGGGGAAAATCGTGGGTGCGTGTTATATGCCGATACCCACATATCCCGGGCGGTCTCCGCTGACTGTGAGCGATCGCCGCCGAGATACACATAGCCGAGTGTATTCGGCTATACTCGGCTTTTCTCGGCTGTGCTCACAGTCACGCCATTGGACCTGTGTTATGTCCATCATAGGGCGGGACTCGGCGTGACTGTCACCGGAACCGAGAAAAGCCGAGTATAGCCGAGTACACTCGGCTATGTGTATCTCGGCGGCGGCTCCGCCCAGTCCCTGCGGCGTCCGCCACGCTCCGCACAGTCTCGGCGCGAATTTTAAATTATGGCAAGGCTGCAATAAACACTGGAAGCAAGGCGACACTGGGGGCAAGGCGACACTGGGGCAAGGCGACACTGGGGCAAGGCGACACTGGGGCAAGGTGACACTGGGGCAAGGCTGCACGGCTGCACTGTGACAAGGCTGAAATGGACTCTGTGGCAAGGCTGCAATGGACAATGGGGCAAGGCTGCAATGTGACAAGGCTGCAATGGACATAGTGGCAAGGCTGCAATGTGACAAGGCTGCAATGGACAATGGGGCAAGGCTGCAATGTGACAAGGCTGCAATGGACATTGGGGCAAGGCTGCACTGTGACAAGGCTGCAATGGACACTGATAAGGCTGCATTTAAATGTAAGTTATTTTTCCTTATACTTCCCTCCTAAAAGTTTTTTTCCCTAAAATTCCCTCCTAAACTTGGGGTGCGTGTTATACGCCGGCGCGTGTTATACACCGATAAATACGGTACCTTATACAGCCCACTTTCTGTTTTTTTTGTCTGGTAAAAAGCCTAGGTTTATGACATCATGCACAGCTCTCTCTCTCTCACTCTCGTGAGAGTTTGCCAGGAAGGGAGGGCGGTGAGTCATAAGAGGGCCAATGAGAGCTGCAGAGCTGGGGGTGTGCCTCTGTGTAAATCCAGGAAGTGTACAGGCAGCAGCTTCGGCTGCCCACAGTTAAATCGGATGCAGCCAGACTTAGTGGAGGGAGATTTCTGCAGCAAATTGGGAAAGAATAGAGTCACAGTATACATAAAATAATATGCAAAGTGGTTGGAGGAAAGCTTAGGAATAGCAAAGATGTTTTTATTACAAATTATGTGAGCAGACTGCAGTTCCTCTTTATGGTCTATCCTAAAAGGCTCAGCTGTCACCAGAAGACCTAGGCTGGGTTCACACTAGTGCTAATTGGATGCGGGTTTTCTCTGCAACCAATTTGCATAGCCGGAGATTGTGACCTGCTCTCTATGGAGTCAGTTCACACATCTCCAGAGTGGCTCCGATGCGAAATGCACAGGAGTCCTGTGCATCTTTTGGTCCATTTCAGGTCTGAATTCAGCCCAAAATTTCGGGCTGAAATCAGAACTGAACCAGTGAATGGAGACGCACTGGACCCCCGCTGTGAGCCACTCTGTGCTCTAGTGTGAACGCAGCCTGAATCTTTTTTTAACAGAATATAGGGCCCTTTCACACCGAACGCAGTTGGATGCAGTTGGCTGCATTTTGAACTGCACTCCAACTGCATAGACCAGTGTTTCTCAACTCCAGTCCTCAAGGCGCCCCAACAGGTCATGTTTTCAGAATTTCCATCATTTTGCACAGGTGATTTGATAAGTTTCACTGCCTTAGTAATTACCACAGCCGTTTCATCTTTGGGAAATCCTGAAAACATGACCTGTTGGGGCGCCTTGAGGACTGGAGTTGAGAAACACTGGCATAGACAGCCCAAAATCAAGGTAATCCTATGGGCACAGTTCACATCATTGCAGTGAAGTTTAGCGCAGTTAAAAAAAAAAAGTGGAGCATGCTACATTTTTCCACAACGCAAATGCAGGGAACGTGCTACAAATGCACTTCAGATGCAGCGCACTGTGCCCCTTTATGCCCAGAAAGCCACGCTCACAAACGTATAAAGAAATGCACTGCAAACGCAGCGCAAAATGCATTCAAGCGTTTGTCAAGCGCGGTTCAAATGCACGTAAATATGCAGTCAAAAAAGTAATCTACCCAACAACAAATTGGGGGAAAAAAAGCATAAAAAAAGCAAAACACATAAAAAACTGTGCAAAAAAATTGTCAAAAACACGGGTGCAAAATGCATTGCAGAAACGGATCGAAAACAAACTGCATAGATGTGAACCAAGCCTTAGTGCCCTTTCAAAACGATTGTAGTGCAATGCCAGGCGTCACGCATATGTGTGTTTTCTCACGTGTTTCATGCCTTGTCATCATTTCAGTGAGTGGCCCTACTAGAGACAAACACAGCAAAGAAGCTCTATTCTTTGAGCTTTGCATGTTTTATAACTGCACATTTTGCTACACTTGACCCTTGTTCTCTCACGTGCAGAACAGAACTTGGCGCGTTTTGGGTGCCATTAGCAAGTGTATGGCACTGCAAGCGTGACACAGGTTTTAACTGTGTTTCATGGAAGTGTGCAAAGTTGTGTGATTTTTGCATGTGTTTGCATGCTGCACTAGTGTGAATGCAGACAGGCGGCAGAACGGAGTGATGTTTGTAGTTAGCCAACTATTTGTGTACCTTACTAGCTCATGTCTGCAATGGGAAGGATGACCGAGCATACTTTCAATCATCTGCCTGCAGGGAAAAGGCAATCAGTACCTGCAGCCTTTAACCTATTCTAAATATAAGTATTCTAAAAATACTTGTTTCCGGTACTAACAATAAACTGACATTCATGTTTCTATACACAATGCTATCTCCCCAAACCCCAGAAGAAGTGACGTGTCTAAAATGTTGTAGGATTTGGCAAAAAAAATACAGGCAGGCAGCCTGTTAAGCCTCGTACACACGGCCGGGTTTCCCGACGGGAAAACTGCGAGGAGAGCTCCTGTTCTCATTTTTCCCGGCGGGTTTCCCGATGGACTTTTATCCATCAGAAAACCCGGCCGTGTGTAGCAAAAACCGGCCATTTTTGGCAGTTTTCCTGTGGGGAAAAACTCAGATGGAGCATAAAACACGGTTGGGATTCCCGAGGAAAAGCTCTCATCGGAGTATTCCCGACGGGAAAACCGAGAGTCTGTACGGGGGAAAAGTAGAGAGCAGGCTCTCGGCTTTCCCCTCAGGATTTCTGACAGACTTTTTCCCATCGAAAATCCCGGTTGTGTGTACTAGGCATTAAAGTTTATAACAGGCTACGGCTGGATGGGGCTGGACGGTGTACTGGGAAGTACTAGTGTTTAGGGCCCTGTGCATTCAGGGACGAAGGTGTGGGAAGCAGAAGACTTGCATTCTGAACCTTCGTCCTTGAACGCCCAGGGGCCCTAAACACCTGTCCCTCTTGGGTGAACAAAAACACCGGGAGGGACCTATTACAGCTGGATGGCCCTGTGTGCAAGAGGCGTGACTTGCATAAAAAACACAAGGATTTTTCATGTATTAATAAAAAAACATTTTCAGATGGAATTCTGTATTAGGCCACATTCACAGAAAAGATGATTCCTCTGGGTGAAGCTCATGATTTATATGAAAAATGCCATGAGCAACATTATATGAGCTTATTGGACATCCTATTCCAAAACCATGGGTATTAATACGGAGTTGGTGCCCCCATTGCAGTTATAACAGCCTCCGCTTTTCTGTTTTTTGAAGTGTCTGTGGAAATGTTGGCCCATTTAGCCAAAAGAACAGTTGTGAGGTCCAATAATGATGTTCGATGAGAAGGCCTGGCTGGCAATCAAAGTTTCAATTCAACCCAAAGGTTTTAGTAGGATTGAGGTCAATGCTCTGTGCAGACCATTCAAGATTTTCGAACCAAACATGACAAGCTATATACACGTGTAGCGGCCTCCTCACTCCCCTCTTCAGCTCGTCTTTCTCTTGTCTAGGGGTACCTTAGAGGGGAGAGAGCGGGGTCACCACAGCATGTCTGTGCAGTGTAAGCAAAGTTCTTTCTCTACCTTCGGGTCAGTGTTGTGCACCTGGAGTTACCTTGAACAATGTCCACCAGAAAAGAGCCCCACACCATTAAAGTCCAACACTCCTTTATTCTTCTCGAGTGAACAGCACAATCAGTTAGACTCCCTTAAAGAACAGAACAGACAAGGAGGTGTGGATGCGAGTAGGCCCAGACACAATGAACTCTCCACTTTCCTTCCTGAAAGTGGGCTGAGGTCTCCGAGCGGAGGGGGGGGGGGGTTTCCTTCCAGGCGGTCTCCGATGGGAGGCTCACCTGTCACTAGCAATCTGCTGCACCGGGTCTTCAAGTGAGTATCTCCCCCCGGTCCATTACGCCTTCCGGATTCGGGTACCCAATCCCTGGGTTCCCTAGGACCTCCTTCCCTCGCGGAACTCAGCGTTGGGCACTGAGCTCCAGACCTCCATCCGAGTACCTCACCCCAGGCTAAAGGTGCCTGGTATGGAACACAACCTCCGGACGTCCTCTAGGCCTAGGCCGCCTAGAGGACCGACACAAACCACCGCCCTCAGGCTGAAGGTGTTTGGGACTCGACCCCGTGACAAAGATGGCCGGCCCTTTATACCCTCTCCCAGCAAGCATGGCGGGTTCCCTGCCCCACCATACCGCTGCCGAGGGAGGACAAAAAGGAGGCACGGCACACAGCAATGGTTCAACCCCAGCCCAGGGCGACAGCGCCACCCGCTGGGCCGCAAGGAACTGCACACTGCTGGTGTCTCTGCTAGTTTTAAATAGAGAGAAAAGTGTATACCCGCTACACACTATATTACCAAAAGTATTGGGACACCTGCCTTTACACGCACATGAAATTTAATGGCATTCCAGTCTAAAGCCTCATACACACGATTGGATTTTCTGCGGACAAAGCGTAGGACTTTTGTCCAAAGGGCGTTTGCCAAGAACTTGTCTTGCATACAAACGGCAAAGAACTGTCTGCCAACAAACACAAAACTATGCGCCACCCTTTGGGCAACTTCTGCTAATGTTGTGTTATGGTTAGCATTGCTTCTGAGCATACGTGTTTGTACTTTAGAGTTTTGTCCGAAGGACTTCTGTAAACACGATTGGATAATCCGACAACACACATTTGTTGTCGGAAAATTTTAAAGCATGCTATCCAACATTTTGTCCGATGGAGCATACAAACGGTCGGATTTTCCGACAACAACCTGCCATCACACAATTCCCGTTAGAAAATCTGATCATGTGTATGGGACTTTAGTCTGTAGGATTCAATATTGAGTTGGTCCACCCTTTGCAGCTATAACAGCTTCAACTCTGCTGGGAAGACTGTCCACAAGGTTTAGGAGTGTGTCTACTCCAAAGACATGCTGGTAGGTTAATTGGATCTTGTCCAAAATTGGCCCAGTATATATGTATATATGTGTCTACGACTGTGTGTCCCAAGCGTGTCGAGATCCTACGGGGTAAAATGACCGCACCAGCCAAGCAGACACTGGCTGCAAAAAGCGCCTAGAGTCGATTCAGTTCGCATGTGTAGCGCTATACAAGTCACTCGTTCCTTCATTCATTCATTCTATAGGAATGTTTGTCCATTCTTCCAGAAGCACATTTGTGAGGTCAGGCACTGATGTTGGATAAGAAGGCCTGGCTCGCAGTCTCCGCTCTAAAGGCCCGTACACACGATCAGATTTTCCAACAACAATTGTGTGATGGCAGGGGTTTTGTCGGATAATCCGACCGTTTGTACGCTCCATCGGACAATTCGTGTCGGAATTTCCGACAACAAATGTGAGATAGCATGCTCTCAAATTTCCCGACAACAAATGTGTTTCGTCGGAATATGCGATCGTGTGTACACAAGTCCGTCGGACTAAAATCCAAAGTACAAACATGCATGCTCCGAACCAATGCTAACCATAAGACAACATTAGCAGGAGTTGCCCAAAGGGTGGCGCTAAAGAGCAGAAAAACCACGTAGTTTTGTGAATGTTGGCTGAAAAAGTTCTGCCGTCTGTATGCAGAACAAGTTCACGGCCAACGCCCTTCACACAAAACTCCACGGATTTGTCCGATGGAAATCCGATCTTGTATACGAGGCTTGATTCATCCCAAAGGTGTTCTTTCAGGTTGAGGTCAGGACTCTGTGCAGGCAAGTCATGTTCCTCCACCCCAAACTCGCTTATCCATGTCTTTATGGACCTTGCTTTGTGCACTGGTGCACAATCATGTTTGACCAGGAAGGGGCCATCCCCAAACTGTTCCCACAAAGTTGGGAGCATGAAATTGTCCAAAATGTCTTGGTATGATCATGCCTTAAGAGTTCCCTTCACTGGAACTAAGGGGCCAAACCCAACCCCTCTAAAACAACCCCACACCATAATCCCCCACCACCAAATGATTTGGACCAGTGCATAGACACACCCCTAAACCTTGTGGACAGCCTTCCCAGAAGAGTTGAAGCTGTTATAGCTGCAAAGGGTGGGCCAACTCAATATTGAACCCTACGGACTAAAGCCTCGTACACACGTCGGACTTCAAACAAACTTTTATCCGAAGGGAGTTGGCCGGGCACACCCATAGCATACACACGGCAGGACTTTTCTGCAAACTTTCCCAACATCACGTGGTTTTTCTGCTATTTTCTGCTCTTTACCGCTACCCTTTGGTCAACTTCTGATATTGTTGGTTGATTTTAACATTGGTTCTGGGCATGCTTATTTGTACTTCGGACAAAAGTCTGATGGATTTCTGTACACACGGTCGGACTTTGCACCATCGGACTTTTGTTGCCGAAAAGATTGTCTGTTTGCAGAGTGAACTTTTGTCCGATGAAAACCGAAAAAGTTTGGCCGATGGAGCGTACACACAGTCAGATTTTTTGGAAAACTTGCTCCTTTTGAAGTTTGTTGGCAAAAAGTCTGACCGTGTGTATGGGCCTTAAGACTGGGATGCCAATAAAGTTCATGTGCGTGTACAGGCAGGCGTCCCAATACTTTTGGTAATATAGTGTATTTATAGACAGTTATGCTGGCACAGAAAAGGACCGTCTCCAAACTGTTGCCACAAAGTTGGAAGTCCAAAATTGTCTAAAGCAGTGGTTCTCAACCTGGGAGTCGGGACCCCTCTGGGGGTCGAATGACTATTTGCCAGGGGTCACCAAATCCTGGGCTGTTCCTGGAGCCCGCGGCCGCCCACTTGGCCTCTTCACAGCTGCCCATTCAGTTCACTGCATTGATGGAGGGCAGAGACTAGAGGTCAGCTGACTGGTGAGGAATGTGAAGTGGGAGGGGCTGGAGGAGACCCTATCTCGTGATTTCGGCATAGGGGTCACTGCTACGAGACACCACAAAGCGACACAGTTAAGCCAGAGACACAGTGAATATAGGGTGACTACATTTCCAAACTACCATTCAGGGACACCCTCCCTTTCCAAAAATCAGCTTATGCTGTAACGAATCACAACACAGTGATTGGACACAAGAGGCGGGATTTATGATTTCTCCAATCACAAGAAGGGGGCGGGGATTGTGCTCCTCCAGGCATTCCCGGCCAGGACAAGTACTGTCAGTGAGTAAAGCAGTGATGTGCAGCCTTTTTTGGGGGCATCAGATTGGCCTGGGGGGTGGCTGTGTCAGTTTCATTCCGGGACACTGTATTGTCCTGGAATGAATGTGCCCGGGACAGACCTGAAAAATGCGGGACTGTCCCGGGCAATCCGGGACACGTGGTCACCATAAGTAAATAACACTACCTGTGATTAGAGTTGCCATTAAAAGTCCCCACTACAGTTCTCAGATTGGCAGATGACCTTGATCATGAGCACCTAAGTTGGCTGATCAGAACTCTCCCCCCCCCCAGCACTGCCACTCATCCCATTTACCCCCCACCAAGGAGTAAGAGAAGGAATAAAAAGAGAATACATGGAAGGGAGAGGAAAAGAGGGGGAGGAACAAAGAAAAAGAGAAAGAATAAGAGAACAAATAAGGCTAGAGAGATGGATGGGGGGGGGGGGGGAATTTTATCAAAGGGTCAAAGCACTAGACAGGTTGAGAACCACTGGTCTAAAGTGTCATTACAGGCAGTTTCATTTGAGCTGAATTGCAGCCAAACAGCTAAGGCTCTGTTTCCACTATTGCGGCCCCAAAGTCCCGTGATTTACAGTGCGACTTTGCAATGCGATTTTTAATGCAATGTCATGCGACTGGTGGTGAGAACTATGGGAGAACAAGTCACACTGAAGTCGGAACAAAGTAGTGCAAGAACCTTTTTTGGAGTCGCTGCGACTTGAGTCACACCAATTAGAACGGGGACCATTGAAATGCATGGATTTTGACTTGTGTCAAGTCGCACAACAACTCGCAGTAGTGGAAACAGAGCCTAATACACATATGAAATACCCAAGACCTGTTCTACCTTCCAAAGGATTTGTATTTTTGTCTATCCAGTATTGAGATGTACATATCGGTCTGCATCCAGGGCCAATTACTCACAGGTAATTGCTCATTGAGCGATTGTATGCGAGCAGCCATGATTGGTTGTGGGAACTGTCAGCCTCTCATTGCTTTAAGTGGGGTTTGGCCCCTCCAGCTAACTGCCAGGATCGGTTCCCGCATATGATTGCACAAAGTGTGAATGGGACCTAAAGCACAACCATTCCATATCATTGCAAAGAAGAAATCAAAGCAGTTTGCTTATATGTAGATAGCACAGGCTGCAGGAGCCCCCCCCATATACATGTACAATTACAAATTATGCATAGAAATAAGGTTTTTAAAATATTAATACACGTTGATAAGCAATATGCTATTAAGCAGATCCAATTTACATGTACAGTGTATCTAAAAATAGTTAAGACAATACATTCCTTTAAAAAAAAATCAATTCTGACACATTTAATGCTGAGTACAGCGAAAGTCTTCCTAAAAAGCATGCCTTTCACAACTCTGGAAATGGCTGTGAAAATGCAGGTTTGAAAGCATTAAGGTGTGTACCAAGTCTTAACAGAGCCAACCCAACCATTGAGCCTTGGAAAAAGTTCAAGAACAACTATTACCCTGTCATCCCGAAACAATGAACTGCACTACAGAAATCAGTAGGAGTCATCTAGGAAGGATATAGAAATACCTCGCCTCATAAAGCAAGATCCTAATTTGAGTACATAAAGCAACTTATCATAATCAACACCCCATGCTTACAGTCCAATCAAGCCTAACTGCCATCGTACAAATGTGGCTCCATTCTAAAGAGGGCACTACAAATGTCCTTACCCAGTAATGGGGAAATATATTTACTTTCCACAAAGAGTTTGTATGCATGTATCTTATTTTGTGCCTCCTTTCATAAATATACTAGGAAACCTAACGCTGCCCATACCCAGTTCATTTTTGTTCGTTTAACCATTGGGCTGAAAAAAAACAAAAAAAAAACAGATTCCTGCATTGATACGAATGAGGTGGATGGAGGAATCCACCACCGGGACACTGGGGTTGATTTACTAAAGGCAAATCCACTTTGCACTACAAGTGTATCCCAGAAAATGGAGATATAAAACATTTCTTGAAGAATTTAGCAACAAACGATGTAAGGATTTTAAGGCAGGGCTTTTTTTCAGCGGGAACGCGGGGGAACGCAGTTCCGGCACCTCCTGGACTGACTGTATGTAATGACAAGGGGTGCTGGGGTGTGCTGCAGGGTATTGATGCTCACTGCTGGGGATCTATTGTTGCTGGGGGAGGTCTATTGTTGCTGGGGGGGACCTATTGTTGCTGGGGGAGATGTCTTATGTTGCTGGGGGGTCAGTTGTTGCCGAAAGAGATCTACTGTTGGGGAGGGATCTATTGTTGATGGCAGCCAGAGAGTCTATTAATGCTGGCTGTGCGGAGATCTGCTGATGCTGCTGGGAGTCTTTTGTTGCTGGTAGGGAAATGTTGTTGTGGGTAGTCCATTGTTGTTAGGGGGATCTATTGTTGCTGGCTGCAGGGGATCTATTTTACTGCTTTACTTGATATCATTACCAAATTCCATACAAATTACTTAGCACCACAAAATGATACTTGGTCCTATATTGTCTAAAAGGGACAGTACTGGGAGGTGGGTAGGGCCAGAGAAAAGGGGTGACTCGGAACGGGGGAGTTCCTGCACCTATTGTCTGAGAAAAAAAGATGTAGCCCTTTTCAACTGGGAACAGCTGGGTCTTGGTCATTTCAAGTTGAACCTATATTTGGCCCATACAGGCCCAGTTATTATATTGTGCCCCACATTGTCTCCATTTCGTTTTTATCTTAGTCTTCAAAGATGATTGTAAGGCCCCATACACATTTTTTGCATATTTTTGTCTTCAGATTTACCAAAACCATGTAATACGAGGTCAAACCTTAAAGTGGAGTTCCACCCTGATTTTTTTTTTTCCCCAAAAATCTAAAAAAAATATATACTTTTTTTTTTTTTAATACTCACCAGAAAGGGCGGTTGCTATGCAGAACTAGCTCTTCTGCCTCTTCCTCCACCGCAGTGGTCTTCTTCCTCGTCCTCTGTCGCGGTGTCTTCTGGTGAATGGGGCGCGCTGCCTTCTGGGAACTGTGTGTATCCCAGGAGGCAGCCGCCCATTCACAAAGCATTGTGCGAGTCGCGCATGCCGTAAGGATTCACTGCCTGTTTCCCTTAGTCAGGATGGAGGCGCCGGGACCTGCCAGGACCGATCGATCGCCGTCGGGGGGCCCGACATCGCGGGCGAGTAGGACAGGTAAGTGTCCTTATTAAAAGTCAGCAGCTACAGTGTTAGTAGCTAAAGTAACCAGCTGAAATACACAATGGCTGTACACACAGCCGAACGGTACTCATGTACAGTGCCTTGCAAAAGTATTCACCCCCCTTGGCTTTTTACCTATTTTGTTACATTACAGCCTTTTAGTTCAATGTTTTTTTTATCTGAATTATATGTGATGGATCAGAATACAATAGTCTAAGTTGGTGAGGTAAAATTAAAAAAATATATACATAAAACTATTTTTCAAAAATAAAAAAATGATAATTGGCATGTGCGTATGTATTCACCCCTTTGTTATGAAGCCCATAAAAAGCTCTGGTCCTTCAGAAGTCACATAATTAGTGAAATGATGTCCACCTGTGTGCAATCTAAGTGTCACATGATCTGTCATTACATATACACACCTTTTTGAAAGGCCCCAGAGGCTGCAACACCTAAGCAAGAGGCACCACTAACCAAACACTGCCATGAAGACCAAGGAACTCTCCAAACAAGTAAGGGACAATGTTGTTGAGAAGTACAAGTCAGGGTTAGGTTATAAAAAAATATCCAAATCTTTGATGATCCCTAGGAGCACCATCAAATCTATCATAACCAAATGGAAAGAACACATGGCACAACAGCAAACCTGCCAAGAGACGGCCGCACACCAAAACTCACGGACCGGGCAAGGAGGGCATTAATCAGAGAGGCAGCACAGAGACCTAAGGTAACCCTAGAGGAGCTGCAGAGTTCCACAGCAGAGACTGGAGTATCTGTACATAGGACGACAATAAGCTGTACGCTCCATAGAGTTGGGCTTTATGGCAGAGTGGCCAGAAGAAAGTCATTACTTTCAGCAAAAAACAAGATGGCACGTTTTGAGTTTGCGAAAAGGCATGTGGGAGACTCCCAAAATATATGGAGGAAGGTGGTCTGGTCTGATGAGACTAAAATTTAACTTTTTGGCCTTCAAAGAAAACGCTATGTCTGGCGCAAACCCAACACATCACATCACCCAAAGAACACCATCCCCACAGTGAAACATGGTGGTGGCAGCATCATGCTGTGGGGGTGTTTTTCAGCAATTGGGACTGGGAAACTGGTCAGAGTTGAGGGAAAGATGGATAGTGCTAAATACAGGGATATTCTTGACCAAAACTTGTACCACTCTGTGTGTGATTTGAGGCTAGGACAGAGGTTCACCTTCCAGCAGGACAATGACCCCAAACTAGGGTGACCACATTTCCAAACTACCATTCAGGGACACCCTCCCTTCCCAAAAATCAGCTTGTGCTGTAACGAATCACAGCACAGTCATTAGACACAAGAGGCGGGATTTATTATTTCTCCAATCACAAGCAGGGGGTGGGGATTGTGCTCCTCCAGGCATTCCTGGCCAGGACAAGTACTGTCAGTGAGTAAAACGGTGATGTGGCAGCCTTTTTTGGGGGCATCAGATTGGCCTGGGGGGTGGCTGTGTCAGTTTCATTCCGGGACACTGTATTGTCTTGGAATGAAGGTGCCTGGGACAGACCTGCAAAATGCGGGACTGACCCGGACAATCCGGGACACGTGGTCACCCTACCCCAAACACACTGCTAAAGCAAAAATTGAGTGGTTTAAGGGGAAACATGTAAATGTGTTGGAATGGCCTAGTCAAGGCCCAGACCTCAATCCAATAGAAAATCTGTGGTCAGACTTAAAGATTGCCGTTCACAAGCTCAAACCATCCAACTTGAAGGAGCTGGAGCAGTTTTGCAAGGAGGAATGGGCAAAAATCCCAGTGGTAAGATGTGGCAAGCTCATAGAGACTTATCCAAAGCGACTTGGAGCTGTGATAGCCGCAAAAGGAGGCTCTACAAAGTATTGACTTTAGGATGGTGAATAGTTATGCACATTGGCTTTTTCTGTTATTTTGTCCTATTTGTTGTTTGCTTCACAATAAAAAAAAAAAAACATCTTCAAAGTTGTGGGCATGTTCTGCAAATTAAATGATGCAAATCCTCAAACAATCCATGTTAATTCCAGGTTGTGAGGCACCAAAACACGAAAAATGCCAAGGGGGGTAAATACTTTTGCAAGGCACTGTATAGGGCTGTGTGCATACAGGGTGCATGCTTTTAGGTACTCGACGGAAATTACATTTTATCACAGTTGCAGCACTTGCTGGATAAGCATTAGCAGCTCATTCGTGGTTTACTACTGCTAACTGCACAATGAAAACTTGGATGAAATCTGATTTTATCTAGCATAGCATGGCCTATATTCAG
This sequence comes from Rana muscosa, assembly GCA_029206835.1. Taxonomy (NCBI): domain Eukaryota; kingdom Metazoa; phylum Chordata; class Amphibia; order Anura; family Ranidae; genus Rana; species Rana muscosa. Next base: position 272,090,841 of record CM055117.1, read on the forward strand.
GACATTTACCTTTCGTGGCTGAGAGGTACTAACATGTCTAGCACATCCTAAACGCAAGGTATCTTGCTTTGCAGACTAGACATCACTACAACGTAGAATATATTGCGGCCCTACAGTTCCTAGAACAGATTCTCTAATTTCATCCCTACCTACGTAAATGCTTTCAGCTGTGATAAACTTGAAAAAAAAAATCAATGACACATTTGAAGTACGGCAGGAAAGTGTGTTCAGAAAAATTGCGTTTATTTGATAGACCCGCTATTTTTTTCACAGTACAGTTGCTGGCGCACATGTTAAGAGGTTTATGCAAGCCGATCTATCTACCGGATGTGTTTTTAAATGCAAATAGGAATCCAGGGCTAATATTCTGATCTTATTCTGTGTTCTAGTTTACGTGTGTTTTCCCCAAAACGTCTACGCTTTCAAAGCAGAAGTGAAATGTGTGTACAGTTTGAAACTTGAAACTCAAGACCAAGAAAAGCTCACTGATGAAGTTAATTTTTTTCTTGCGTGGGAGCTGCTAAAAGGCAACTGTGCGAACTTCAAAGGAGATCAATTAGATCTTAAGACAATAGCCAGAAATGAGATAAACGCAACTACTTATGTACCTGCACAGCGGGCAAAGACTGGTACTTTCCTGCTGGTTTCACATATTCAAGTAAGAAACAAAACTCCCATAGTAACACGCATGGATTATTATATATACAGAAATGTTCTCTATCCTGTGTCTATAAAAGTTACTAAGGCAGAGATGAGTTTTACAGCTGGCCAGGGATGTATTTTGAGTCATGAGAAAACAGCATAGACTCTGCTTCACTTGATACACTTTTTATCTGACAAGCACTCAGAGCTGAGCTTTAGACTAATATAAAAGACAATTATTAATGCAAAATCAAATGTAATTTTTTAATGCAAGCAGTACCTGTACAAAAGCAATCAGTTCAGGTGTGTTAGAATTCTAGTCTGAACTCTAGACTGATGCTCAACTGCTCCCCCCCCGGGCAGGGTCGGACGGGAAGACAATCCATGGCCTTACCTTCTGATGTATCCGGGGTTGCCACCTCATCCCTTTAAACCCGAACACATATTAATTACACAGGTTCTGAGGCTAATTTAATGCAGATAAGGCACCAAGTGAGTTTAATTACCACCTTAATCAGCCACAGAACCTGTGTAATTAATATGTGTTCGGTTTTAAAGGGATGAGGTGGCAACCCTAGATGTATCCGGGGTAGGGCTCCTGGAAGCAGCTGTTGCTGCCCCTCCCTTCAGCTTGCCGAGTGAAGAGCCGGGGGCCATTGCTTCTCCTCTCGGCCGAACAGGAAGTGGGTCCTGAGACCCGATGGGTGGGGAGTCCTAAGACTCCCTGGCCAATCGGGGCTCAGGACCTGCTTTCTGATTGGCCGGGAGGAGAAGCAGGAAGACATTAGCGAATATTAATTTGCTAATGTCACACAATTGGGAGGGCTCAGGGTGCAGTGCTCTGCGCCCTGAGCCTACCCTTTTTTTAAGCCAATTAGAGCCTCAGGCTCTAATCATGTGCTTCTAAAAAAAAAAAAAAAACATTGCAATCCATGCGTCCTGTGCCCTGCATGGAGATTAGGGACCGGGCACATGGATTAGGCCCTGCACCCCTAATGGAGCGGCCGCTACTGAACTCAGCTCAGCTATCCCTCCAGCATGCTGTCACTGGACACCGCCAATCATAGGGGCCAAGGTATTCAGGTGGAGATCAACATCACTTCCGCCTTCAACTGAACCTTCATACTCGTGGTGGCGGCCATTGACCCGACTGTGAGGACGTGGTCAGCGTCCATCTGGCGCACCTGTTACCACTCCCCTCCACCTGTTGGATCATTGAATACATTGGTAGATGTTTCCTGTGATTGGCCATTTGAGAGAGAACCCACCCAGCTTCACAATGACCGCCCCCATTTTGTGCTTATAGGGGCTGATCTGTGTGGGGTTTACTTGCTGGATCAGTGGGTCTTCTTCAGGAGACCCAGACACCTACCGCTGTTATCCTTCATATTTTTGGTCACCGTCTGTCTTCAGTCTATCTGACTATTTATGAAATAATTTCCCTATGGTTTTCCTGCCGTTGGTAAGAAGAAACACTTTTTTTTTCTTCTTGATGGGATAGTATGAATATTTTTCTATTATATGACAGGATTGATTCAGTTGCGGTTATTTGATTTGATTTGTTGCAGTGCCCATGGAACCCTTTTTGCGCATATATACCTTTGGACATTACCTGAGTGGTGTCATCAGTGTTTAAACATTTTTTATATACTAAGGTAAGTTATGTGGCTTTTTTTTCTTAGTGCAGTCCCATCTCTTTGTATACCCCCAATGCCTAATAAAGTTGGGGTTTTTCATGATTGACTATATAGTGTTCTACACTGGTCCCCTATTTACTCATATTTCTCTTCCTTTTTAGACATTGAGCAGATACCATTTTTGATGTCTTGTCCTGATCGGTCCTCCAATGGTACTTGCCGTCAGCTGGTTGAAGTGTTGATAGAAGTCTCCCCTTAGCTCGAACACACCTGATGCATTTTTTTAGAGGTATTTTATTTAATACATTTCATTTATTATTATTTTTCTCCTTCTTTTCTTGCCATGGGATAGGACAATGTGTGTACATATATATATGTATATATTTTTATGTATGGATATACTATTACTAATTATGTTTTTTTGTACATGTCAGATATTTCTGAACCTGACATGGATTTTGAAGCCCTGAAGAAGCGGTCTGTGCCATGAAACATGTAGGCTGATCCTGTGTGGCACATGCTCAAACATGTTTAATGGTCCTTAATTATATATATGTGGGCTTATGTTTGCCCTCGCTGGCTAATACTTTGTCTTTTATATATTAATAAAATATTTTTGTATTTAAAGCATGTATTTATGTAATATATTTTGATACATCCAGGGAATCACCGTTTAAATGCCCATTTCCTAAATATGGTTTTCGGGCAAGCTATTCCCCGCCACACATATACAAGGGGCATGTATACATGTGACTGTGGGGTTGGGGAATGCTCAACTGCTTATGATTGGCTGTGTGCAGTGAGAGCTTCCTGCTGGGATAGTGTAGGTGGGTTTGGACAAGGAACTGAACACACCTGAGCCCCTCTGTGCTGTACAGCAGTACTCAGACTGTTCATGGGAGAAGCAACATAAGTGCCGGTTCACAACTACAAGGCTTCAAAGTTGACAGCCGACATCCTGCATGACTTCATTATGGCTTACCTGTGACTTCATTAACAGAAGTCAATGCAAGTCACAATGAAGTCGCCCCAAAGTAGTGCAGGAACCTTTTTCTTGAGTCGCACCGATTAGCACGGTTTCATTGTCGTTAATGGGGTGCAACTTGTCATGCGAACTCTCAAGTCACATGACAAGTTGCAGCAGTGTGAACTGAGCCTTAAGCCCCTAGCACACGGGGCTGTCTAGCTGCAGTGCATCCCTCCCAGTATTTTAGTGCGCCAGGGAGAGACAGGTGCAGCATGAAACCCCACTGCCTCCAGGCTGTTAAAGCCTATTGCAGGTTATGGGTTGATAGGGCTGAATGTTGTACCTAATGGTACCTGCATTTAAAGTGGAAGTTTAGTTAAAACCTAACTAACACTAAACTTACTCTCAGACACATTCTAAGCCTAATCTATCTAGCCCTGTAAAGAAATAATCGCTATACTTACCTGTTCCGCAGCCACTCTTGTCCGGTCTCCAGTGGCGGCTGCTGTGTGGAGGAGAGAACGGACAACAGCTGGGAAATGCCTGGGAAGTGACGTCACCCATAGACTTACTGTGGGGCTTCCATTGTCGGCTGCCTCTTCCGCACACTCACACACACTAAAGCCGTCGCTGACAGCTCCGGACCAGAACAGCTGCAGAACAGGTAAGTATAGCGATTTTTTCTTTACAGGGCTAGATAGATTAGGCTTAGAATGCGGCAGAGAGTAGGTTTAGGGTTATTTAGGTTTTGACTAAACTTCCACTTTAAGGCTCTGTGCCATTCAGGGATGACAGTTGTGCCTTATGGCTCATGTACTAACATGAAACATGCTGATTGGAGGAGAGAGCAGAGAGAAAGAGATGCACTATTCCTTTTACTGTTCAGTCACATGCTAGAAGTGGGAAAAGACCAGTTCAAAGGACTGTCTTCTACCACATGGGATGCACAGATGTTACGTGCAAACCTATGCAGGCAACCTATTCAAATCAATGATAGGCAGATCACTGCACAGAGCTCCACACACATCCCAGATTGTACATCCATGTGACAGCCAGTCTGCATCTGACATTGATTTGAACAGGCTGTCTGTGCATCCCATGCAAGTGAAGATGGTTGTGTGAATGAGGTCTAAATGTAATTAATGTGTATGTCAATACGATACCTGCACATTTCTTCATGCTTTATTCATTTAAAAATGCTGCAAGTACAGAAAAATACCTGTTGATGTGCCAGAAATATAGTGTGTTCCTACCTGTCAAGCCAGTTGGTTCTTTCAAGGTCATCGACGGCTTGAATTTCAGCCGATTTAGCAGAAATTCAAGCCGTCAGTGACTAGCTTTAGAATACCCGTTTCAATGCTTATGTTTCTTCTTGAAATACTTTAGCCTGAATGTGGTCAAATCATGCCTGCATGTCCGACCAGACTCAGTTGTCTGTAGACATCATAGGGTGGACTGATGTGCAGGCATTATTCAAATACCCTCAGGGCAGAAAATCTTCAGAGAGCTCTACAAAGTTGTAAAGTTGGTCAACGCAGAGACCAGGGCGGAGGAAATTAATGAAGCAGGCAGATGCTGCTAGCAGGTCTTACCTCTAGGGAGAACACTGATTAGGACCAGTTTTCTACCCACTTGGATGTTTGTTTTACTGAAGAAAACTCATCGAAACTGTTGGCTGTAATCATATATTAATGAATGGTTTAGGACAGCCTATGGAAATAGCTTCAAGTCTGCTGTAAACTGTCCCAAGCTACTCACACATGTTACAATCTTATTATACAATTTGCTATAGATTTACCAAGACGTACATAGGCCTACCAAAATAATGTGCTTATTAAAATTCAGTACACTATGAAATGTTGGCAACCAGTCAGTAAACCTCAATGCCATTTTTAGAAAGTGTGCTCATTGGTGTGTGCAACAATTTGCAGATGTTGGAAAAGAAAATGCATAAAAAAGCTTGCACAAGCCAAAAAAGATACTAGTTTCTCATTGGTTTACAGTTTCTTGGGCGGCTGACTGGTGCAAAATTACAAAGTAAACCTCATACCATTTTGATGAAGTGGCTGAGAATAATTAGCTTGAATGTATTCTCTCAGACCAGGGATCTCCAAGCTTCCCAAACAAAGTGCCAGTTTACTGTTCTTTAAACTTTAGGGTGTCCGGACCATGGTCAGTGGGAGTAGAAAATGTCCTGGCGTCAGTGGGAGTAAACAATGGCCTATCATTGGTATTAGCAGGAGATAAAGTGGCCCGTTGTTGGTGTCAGTGAAAGTAATAATGCCCCATCATTGATATCAGTGGGAGGAATAGTGCCCCATCATTTGTCAGTGAAGGAATAGTTTCCCATTGTTGGTGGTTCGGATAGTGCACGATTGTTGGTGTCAATGGGAAGAAAAGTTTCACTTTATTGGTGTCAGTGGGAGGAATAGTGTCCCATCGTTGGTGTCAGTGGCAGGAACTAATCCCCATTATTGCTGACAGTGGGGGGAATCATTTCCCAAGGGCTGAATAAAAGCAAGCAAAATGCCACATCTGGCCCCAAGGCTGCAGTTTTGGGGACTACTGTCTTAGATCATGGACACCAGGAACGATAACCAAAATAAACTACTAGAACCTCTGCTCTGGAGTGGTTAAGGTCAAGTTTTTACTGCTGTCTACGTACTCGTTGGAAAGAAAGATTGTCTCATCACCTTCTGCCTCTGGGTCAGAAAGAGAGGAAAATGCTCCGCAATGAAGGTACAAATAACAATAAAAACCTTGGAGATATTCAAAACCACCTGTGGCATCTCTTACAGGAAGATTTGCTAAAAATACTGGCGTGAAAGCAATTTGGTGAGATATTTCAAAGAGTTAAATGAGCAATGTCAACTGATGGAACACTGGTTACAAGAGAAGCCCTGTAAACTTGTGACTTGAGGTATGAATAGCCTATACACACTCCATTGTAACAGAACCAGAACCAAAACGCAAAGACTTTACCAAAAAAAGCTGATTCAACACAAATAGCATCAAGCTCGATGCAGCCCAATACTTGCGTTGGTGTTCTATGTACATGAGACAGGACAGACTTTGGCCTTATAAGTAACCTCTGATCTCACCACAAGGCAGAATGTGCAGGAACTGTCTTTGGGTGCTACAGTTTGTAAAGATCTGTCCCACAAAAGACTAAGCCACACAACCATTAGGTTCAAGAAAGTCAGATGTAGGCTCCAGCCTGACGCATTTTGTCCTCATTGCATAAGCCCTGTTGAGGGTGAAACACATCAGGGGGAGCCTGCATCTAGGGGGAGATAAGTCAATTTTTTTAATAATCTTCTGACTTTCTGGAATTTAGTGGTCAGCTTAATCCTTTGTTCCAAAGGTATAGGTGTACAAAACAAAGTACTACATTTTAAGTTATTAGTAAATTCTATTTTACATATAGGAAACCTGTCATAAGAGAAATATGTAGGCTACTGCTGAACTCTGCTTCTGAAAATGCCACTTATCTGACAGTGTCTGGTATACAGTATTCTAAGTTTCCCACCCAAAACAAGTATAGAGATAAGAAATATTGGCTTTTCCGCATGCTTGTTTTGGGTCTGTAAAGGCTGCCATAGATGGCTTGAATTTCACCAATTCCTGCTAAATCAGACAAGATTTAAACTTTGGTTTAAACTGGCCCAACTGGCCTCACAAAATAGATTTTTTTTCAATCAACATTTGTCAAAGGAGTAGACTGGAAAATCATTGGCTGGATAGTAACTGCATTCAATCAGATGCTGTTTGGGTATTCTGACAGGTGCCGGTGCTCGCCATCAAAATACAGTAACCTGCCGGAGAAATTTCTTCATCCATGCTGTTTAGCATCAGTAGAGGAATCTATTGGACTTCTCTCGTTAAGCCCTCGGGCTAAACAAGAGAAATCTATATGCGTATGGCTCACTTCTCTTAGATATATGGAATCCAGACACAGCCGGGCAAGCAACATTATAAGAAGGCAAGCAGTGGTAGCCTATATATTTCATAACAGATTTAAATACCCTATAGCATGATAATTAACTGTACTCTAATAACGCAAGTTGGTGAAACCCTCCACAGAAAATTGTCTTATGTACCCTAATAGTTTTTGTATTAAATTGAGCCTTCTATTAAAGTTAACCAGCCTTTACTTTCCTGCTACAATGTTACCCAATAGGTGGTCTCACACCTGGTTTGTCTTTATAGTAATTTGTTAAACCCAATTCTCCGGACAGTAATAAATACTTGAGAAGAGAACACAAAACACGCACAGCTGGGAATGAAACAGATCTGTTTGGGTGGAACGTGCTACTATGGATTTGTTTGCATTATGGTCCAAACATATGCCATATGCAGAGATCACTCACGAGTCAGGACAAAGCAGTCTGGGAGTACAGAATGAACTTGTAAAAACAAGTGACACACTGACATGCTGGGTATTCACGGAGACACATGAGGCGCTCACACAGCTTTCATATGTTACTTTCACACTCCGCTAGTGCCAGGAGAAAACCTGTCACTGATTCCGTACTGGAAAAAAATATTGTGTGCTGTATCCCAAGGAGGTTAATGCAAGATGTAGCAATTAAGAAGTAATATTTTTTGCGTTTTCTATAGATTATTTTACTAGTCAATAAGGCTACGATCACACTTGTGCATTGTGGGAAGGTGCGCAAAATTGGGCAGTGCGCAAAAACACAAAGTCCTTTTTCAGGTGAACTGTGGCACCCTCGTGCATCTTGCTAAAGTACCATGAGTTCTGGTGCTGCACAATTTTTGAAAAATGTTCTGGCACTTTTTTTTAGAAACAGTGAAGATGTATCTCTGTACTCTTTAGAGCCCTATACACCTGCAAGTTATGATTGAAATTGGTATGTTATGACTGATTGTTATGTGGAAATACCCTAAATGCTCTTCTTTGTGGAAATACTACTACTTCCTCTCCCATTGCAGTGCTCTGTGCTGGCCACAGCTGAGTAACAGCCACACCCTCAATGTCCTTATATAGACATGTATTACAAGGGAAGACAGGGGTGGGTTAGACCACTTTTGTTACTGAATGCTGATTCCTAAGAGCACTTTACATTTTAATAACAGGGAAGCGTTTTTAGTTAATAGTTTTTTTTTCGTTCAACCAAAAAGAAAACCTGACAGCTTTGGTCGGAGCCACTGTATTAACAGTCGGATGTTAGCACTGTTCTGATGTGGGTTCAGCCCCCAGTCAGAACATTCTGGTCAGTGCTCTCAGCCATTGGCTATTGGCTGAGAGCGCTGATTGGGAGCCGATCGGCTGCTTGTTTTTCATCATGCTCGTCCGACAGAAGCTGGCTAAACCGCCGACTTCTGTCGGACCAGCTGACATACACGCGGGCCCAACATTCAGCCCTTGTATACTAGGCATATAACTGCATCATAGTAACCAATCAGCTTCTAACTTATTTTTTTCCAGTTAAGCTTTGGAAATGAAAGCTAGAAATTGATTGGTTGCCATGCATACAGTGCATTCGGAAAGTATTCACTTTTTCCACATTTTGTTATGTTACAGCCTTATTCCAAAATGGAATAAATTAATTGATTTCCTCAAAATTCTACAAACAATACCCCATAATGACAATGTGGTAGAAGTTTGTTTGAAATCTTTGCAAATGTATTAAAGATAAAAAAAATAATCACATGGATATTGCAGTCCATAGGAACCAATTAAATAAGCAGGGTTCATTTTTTTTTTGTTTTGTACAATGATCAGTGCAACCGAAAGGAGAAAAAAGTATTGAAAATGCTTAGAAACTTGACTGCAGCATGTGCAAGGATGGAAGGATGAAAATGCCAACTGCAGCAACAAATTGGCTAGACCGTGATGAGCATCGTCCTCATCATGCTCCTGAATGATGCTCTACCCAACTGGCTCTTTATCCCCTTGCCTGGCTCAGACACTCACCTGCTTCCACACAAATGCATTGGAGGAAGCTTAAGTAACACTTGGGAAAGTTGTTCAGAGTTTAAATGGCCACCTACATTATTGGCGTCAACCATTTTTGTCACCCCTGTCTACGCTGCCAGGAGGTCTTTTTCTTTTGAACAGTTTTTTGACCCACAGGTCTCAGTTTTTTTTTTTCGTTTTGACTGTTTATGTTGTCTCCAGAACTGCTTGTCTTCTAGAAAAGTGCTCTTCAATGCGACTACAGCAACATCAAGCTACTATATGTTCCTTGGAGCCAGTCATTACCTGTTTGGCTGCGCCTTCTTCCAGTCCTTTGTTAAGGGTCAACTTGGCAACCCCTGCAAGTATCAGACTCTCATAGAATCCTATATATTTATCTATATACTCCTTATAAGTCCTCACAGTGACACTGTTATCTCATGGAATGTAAGAGGCTACAAAATGCATGGCCATCTTTACTGTTATTGGTCATCATGACTCATCTATTCTCTGCTTACAAGAGACTTTGCACCTTTTGAAAAGGTCTAAATTTCCTACACAGTACCTTGCAGTTTACACTCATTACTTGAGAGGTGTAAGCATATTAATCTCAGGACTCTTCTTACTGTCCTTAGCTCGCAGATTGACCAAATGGGAAGATTTGTATTTCTATTGTGCAATTGGGACTCACATATTTGTATCCAGGCTAATACTATATGTATATCCCACCACTCTTTAGTATGGAGGTGCTGAAGTGTTTGTTTCAATTTATTACAAGCCACCCACTGATCCCAATAATAGTAGTGGGGGATCTGGATGCTACTTTTGATCTTTTAAACACTTTCAACCCCAGGGTTTCAGTGAACCCACCCTTTTGCCTGCCATATCTCTGAAATTGGACTAATGGACATTTGGTAGCAGTTCCACCCACTAGATGCCCAGTACTCGTGGTTTTCCTGCTCGCACTCATCCTTGTCACACTGCTATCAAAGCCAATACCGAGACAATGAGATATAGATGCGAGCCAATAGGTTAACTGTGCTAAACAGGCCTACTTGACCAATCCCAATGGTGAGACAGAAAAGTCATGGTTGGAGGCCTAACAAATTGACTGTTCTACAACTCTGCAATATGCAGAAAAAAAGATGTTCTTCAAACCTTCTTCGAGGAAAGGGAAAAAAACAGGGCAGGTATCGCAAAATCGCAAGTGCCATCTTCCCATATTCCTTCCCATATTGCCACAGATACCCCTTCTATCCTACAAGGTTTTAGATCATTTTATGAGAACCTAAACACATCTAAAATATCATTTGAGGAACGGGATCTTCTTTATTTCCTTGACAGTGTTACTCTCTCACAGCTCAATGCTACAGATAGAAAAATCCTCAACGCACCCATTACACTGGAGGAATTACAATTGCCAGTCCCATCCTTCCTGAAATCTAAAGCCCCTGGAAGCAACGGGTTACCTGTTGAAATTTACAAAACATTTGGTCATGTGCTTCTCCCAGAATTACTATCTACTCTACTAGTTCCAGCTAAAGAACAAGGTTCCCTCCCCTAATCTGTTTATGAGGCAATTACAGTGCTATTTTTGAAAGAAGGAAAGAACCGACCTTGGCAGATACTTATAGGCCTGATTAACTTCTAACGACCGATTTAAAGATTTTGACCAATGTGTCATAGCCAAACACATCCACCCCACATCCACGTTGATCAATCGAGATTTATTCAGACAAGTCTACTGCTACTAATATACACAGACTATATCTTAACATGCAACTGCCATCTTCTAACATGTGTAATAGAGCGATACTTTCCTTAGACACTGCAAAGGCTTTTGATGTGTAGAATGGTCTAATCTATGGCATGTCCTTGATAAATTCAAACTGGGGGATGAATTTATCACGTGGGTTAAACTTCTATGCCAAGCCCCAGTGGCACTCCTTAGGGTCAATAGTGCCTTATCCACACCGTTTGCCCTAGGTAGGGGCACGAGACAAGGTTGCCCACTTTCTACACTTATATTTGCCTTGGTCCTAGAGCCTTTGGCGGCAGCTATTTGAGGTGACCCTGGGGAGGTGGGGTTTTGGAAGGGCAACATGAATGAGAAACTGGCATCATATGCTGATGATGCTCTATTATCCTTAGGTGACACATCTTCCTCGCTAGAGTGCTTGATGAGTCTTATTACAAACTTTGGAACCTTTTCCAGTTTCACGATTAACTAGAATAAATCGACTCTCTTGCCATTGGACCTCTACCCCCAGCTGCTGCTCAAATTAAAATTGTTGACATTTTCTCTACCTGGGAATTAAAATTTATCCTGATATCTCTAAATACACTTCTTTGAATCTTACCCCACTTTTTGTTAAATTTAAACACAAGACTGCAAGCTGATGTAAATTACCCCAGTGGTGGGGAGAATCAATTTATTAAAATTATTTGGACACCTAAGCTCCTCTATTTTTTACATAATGCCCTGACCTGGATACCCCTATATGTTTATAAATCATTTAATGCTATGTTTTGTACACTTATTTGCATTAAGTTAAAAACACTCCAGGAAGCCAAGGACTCAGGAGGCTTAGCAGTCTCCAACCCATAATATCGAAATTACAGATCCCATTAAACTGATACTTGCTAACTTGTTTTTAGGCAAGCGCCTGGTGGATTTAGGTGAATTTAGAACATACCTGCATTACCCTACCTCATTCTGCTGGATAAAATTTGGTGCAAAACCAAGCTTCATTCACAGTATACCAGGTACCCTACTTATACTCAAATTTTTAACAATTTCACCTACCCCGAGGTACTGAAATTGGAGGGTTTTGATAACTGGTCTATAGTAAGTCTCAAGCCTCGTACACACGGCCGGGAATCTCGTCAAGAAAAAACACCTCGTTTTTCTTGACGAGATTCTTGGACAAGAAACTTGTCCCGGCCGAGTGTACACACGATCCATTCAAAGAACCCACGGTTCTTTGAATGGAGCGAACGTGGTGACTTAATCGACTACGATGAGCGTGCGTCAAAGTCATTTCGAGCATGCGCGGGCTTCCCGGAGGACAGGTAAGTGTACACACACACACTTTTCTCGTCGAGAAACCTGCTGACAAGAATCTCAACGAGAAAAAAGAGAGCAGGTTCTCTATTTTTCTCATCGAGATTCTTGTCGGTTTTCTTGACGAGAAACATGATAGCCGCATACACACGACCGATTTACTCGGCAAGAAAGCTCTGCCAGCAAGTTTCTTGCTGGTTCTTGCCGAGAAACTCGGTCGTGTGTGCGAGGGTTCACTTACATCCTGCAATTGTAAGGCTTGCAAACATAGAGGGATGAGTTTGGCTTGCTCAAACACTGCTTTTTTCAATACCTACAACTCTGCCATGCTATTCAGGCCAGATTGTCACCCTGGGCATTTCCAAAAGCCACGGGTATATGCAAGGACCATTGTTCTTAATCAAACTTCCACATCTAAACGGGGACAAGTCTCAGCTTTAGATAGCTCACTAATACAGCAGTCCTCCAAATCTATGTTCCTGAGATGTAGAACATACTGGCAAACCAAAATTGGCCACATCACTAAAGAAGAATGGTCTAATATTCCTAACAATGTACTACAGGTATCCCTCTCTGCAACTCAAAAACTCACCCAGATCTTCATTATTCATTGCTCCTACCATACCCCTCAGAAACTATTCACTTGGCAGTGGCACAGAAGAGACCACCTCCTATGTCCACGCTGTGAAATCATTAATGGCTTATTGGTACACATGCTATGGAAATGCCCTAAATTTGCCCTAAACTTGGCGGGGAGAACTGAGCGTTCAGCGGTGTTTGATCGCTCAATTCTTAGCCTTAGAGATGGCGAGGGACACCTAGGTAAGTATGATTTAAAAAAAATGCAATACTTCTCATTTAATCGAGTCTGATAATGATGGGGAGACCAAAGTTGATTGTATTTACATATATTATGGTATAATTAGCATGGCACTATTGGATAGGATTGCTTTGCTGGTATAGAATTCATAATTGACATCTCCTCTATGCTAAGTTAAAGTATGTCTTGATTACTGCATTTTCTGGAGACAACTTTTGTTTTGTTTTTTGTACTACGGCCAAAGTTTGTAAGACCAACATATGAAAATTGCATGTTAAAAACAAAATCTTTTTTTCATAAACAATATCTGATTTTAAAAAAAAAGATGAAAATGCAAAGGAAATAACCTAGCTGAACTTGGCACAATGTAAGTGTAGCACTACCCCTGTAGGAGCTGCTGGTTATATTTTTGGGTCTTGCCGTTACCTGTCTGTTCCACCGTATCCATCATAGGGGTTCCATTGAAGATTTTTCACAGATGTCAGCACCAACACATAGTCTCTTTTCAATGGTTTTATTAAAGAAACGTCAATTAGAGGGATGGAGGGTTAGGGGAGATTCAGGTACCTTGCTTTGAGGATCACGGGTACTTTCTTCAATCCAGAGGACAAACAGTTTCCACCCTGGATATAGCAACCACCGATTAGGCCTCTCTCACTGACCTAGCAGCCGGTGCGGTGCTCGGTCAAAAGTCTCTGCCACAGACTTGAAGAATACGAATAGTCTCTGCCACAGACTTGAAGAACACACATAGAGTCATTAGACAATCCTCTGCCACAGGATTGTACAACAAAGAACTTTCTGTAAAGTTAAATTACAGTCACACAGTACCAGTTTCTTTCAGCTGATCCGGCAGCACTGTGAGGTAGATGGGTCGGGATGCGTCCTCCAATTGAGTCTCCAGGCTCTTCCTGAGATACCAGCCCTTTTGGCTCGGTCCTCTCCGAGAAAAGTCTTCCCCTCACACCTGATAATACTGGAAATCGCTGCACTAGTCAGCGCTACTATAGTAATCATGATCTTTTTGGTCCTGCTCGTGTTCTGTGTAAGTGGCTACCCCACTGCACACTAACCACAGTGGCTCGCTTGCTCAGTACTGCTGCCATTCATGGAAAGCATTGTATTTTTTTTATATGAATATAAGGCATTCTCTGATTGAACGAGGTGGAGAGGAGGGGTGGTGATGTCACAATCTCTAATCTCCACCTTGTCCAATCAACCAAGGTGTTCTATGGGTGGAGGTGGTGCAGAGTGAGTGGCCCACTGTGGTCAATGTGCAGAAGGGAAGCTGCTCACATGGAACCTGAGCAGGAGTCAGAGAATTGCAGCTATCACTGTAATATTGCCGGCTACTATAGGGATTTCCAGCTTCCCCAGCAGCCCAACAGGTATGAGTAATACTTACTAACAGTGGGTATAGAAAAGAATGACCTCATTTTAAATATTCACATTTTGTTGCTTTGTAGCCCCCAAAATGAAGACAGACACAGTTTTGTTTTATCCAGCTGTATTTACTCAGTGCAATTTATAACATCCAAGTGAGAGATATAACACCAGCATGTCAGAATAAAATAAAGAAAATTCAAAAACAGAATTACTAAGTTAGAAAAAGGATCACCTCCCTTCTAAAAATGACTTGTAAACTCAATCAGGTGTAGCTAATCACTTTCTCAATGGCAAACAAAGCCATTTGACTTTCAACTGTGATCAGCTGTGATAATTTTGATTAGCTCAGCATGAAAAGAGCTTTCCTGGAGCATTTCAGTCCATGGTAGTGCAACTAAAGCAAATTATCAACTATGGGTGGCAAGGCACTGTCAAAAGATCTCTGGGATAAAGTTGTGGACAGGCACAAGTCAGGAGATGGATACAAAAACATTTCAAAGGCTTTTATTAATGACTAGAAGCATGTGAAGTTTATTATTAAGAAGTGGAAGGTATTTGGTACAACACAGACCCTCCCTGTATCAGGACGTCACTCCAAAAGAGCTGAGAGGAAACTGGTCAGAGAGGCTACCAAGAAGGCTACAGCTACTCTGAAGCAGTTGCAGGAATTTATGACAAAGAGTGTTCATTGTGTGCAAGTGACAACAATATCACAAACTCTCCACAAATAAGGCTTGTATGGGAGGGTTGCAAGAAAAAAGACACTCCTCAAGAAAGGCCACATGTAGTCATGACTGAGCTTTGCCAAAACGCATCTTGAACATTCTGAGGCCACATGAAAAAAGGTGTTATGGTCAGATGAGATTTAAATCTTATGCCGCATACACACGCCCATTTTTCATGACGAGAAAAATATATTTTTTTTAATTGGTCATTAAAAAACGATTGTGTGTAGGCTTCAGAGCATTTTTCCCGATGTGAAAAATGGGCATTAAAAATTTTGAACATGCTCTATTTTTTCTCGTCGGTTTTCGCGTCGTCGTTTTTCTTGTTGTGAAAAACGTCCGTGTGTAGGCTTTAACGGCATGAAAAAAACGTGCATGCTCAGAAGCAAGTTATGAGACGGGAGCGCTCGTTCTAGAAGCAAGTTATGAGATGGGAGCACTCGTTCTTGTAAAACTAGCGTTCATAATGGAGATAGCACATTCGTCACGCTGTAATGGACTGAAGAGCACGAGGCTGAAAAGCGCAAATCGTCTCTCACCAAACTTTACTAACACGAGGATCAGCAAAAGCAGCCCAAATGGTGGCGCCATCCGAATGGAACTTCCCCTTTATAGTGTCGTCGTACGTGTTGTATGTCACCGCGCTTTGCTCAAGCATTTTTTTTCACGATAGTGTGTAGGCAAGGCAGGCTTGAGAAGAATCACGTCGAGAAAAGCTTAATTTTTTTCAATGACATTAATTAGGCCGTGTGTACATGGCATAACTGTTTGGCTTCAACACCAAAGAATATATCTGGTGGAAATCCAATACAGCTCACTATCCAAATAACACCATTCCTACAGTTATGCCCCATACACACGATCGTTTTTCATGCTGTTAAAAATGCCATTTTAAAAAATGGCCATTAAAAATGATCGTGTGTAGGCTCCAGAGCATTTTTAACGACGTGAAAAACGGCCATTAAAAATTCCGGACATGCTCTCTTTTTTCACGTCGTTTTTCATGTCGTTTTTTTTAACGACGTGAAAAACGATAGTGTGTATGCTTTCACGACGTGAAAAAAAACGCGCATGCTCAGAATCAAGTATGAGACGGGAGCGCTCGTTCTGGTAAAACTAGCGTTCGTAATGGAGATAGCACATTCATTACACAGTAACGGACTGAAAAGCGCGAATCGTCGCTCAACAAACTTTACTAACATGAAGGGTGGCGCCATTCGAACGGAACTTCCCCTTTATAGTGCCGTCATACGTGTTGAACGTCACTGCGCTTTGCTTGATCGTTTTTTTTAATGATAGTGTGTACGCAAGGCAGGCTTGAGAGGAAACATGAAAAAAAACGAGGAGAAAAACGTCGGTTTAAAAAATGACATTAAAAACGATCGTGTGTACGGGGCATAATGCATGGAGGTGGTAATATCCTGTTATGGGGGTGTTTCTCTGCAGCAGGGACTGCAGCACTTGTCAGGGTAGAAGGAAAAATGGATGGGACAAAATACCATCAAATTCTTGAGCAAAATCTGCTGCTCCCGCCAGAAAGTTGACAATGGGAAGAAGGTTTACCTTCCAACATGACAATGACCCAAAGCACAAAGCAAAAAAGAACACACAATGGGTGAAGGAGAAAAAGGTGAATGTCCTTGCATGGCCTGGTCAAAGCCCAGACTTAAACCCCGTTGAAAATCTGTGAAATGACTTGAAGACTGCAGTCCACAAATGGTCACCATGAAATTTAACTGAACGTGAGCAGTTCTGCAAAGAAGAGTGGGCAAATATTGAAAAGTCTAGATGTGCAAAGTTAGTAGAGACATAGCCCAACAGACTGAATGCTGTAATTAAAACAAAAGGGGTTCAACAAAATACTGACACAAGGGGGTGATCCTTTTTCCAACTCAATGATTCTGTTATTGAATATTTTTCTATTTTTTTCTGACATGTTGGTGTTATATCTTTCAGAAGGATGTTACAAGTTGCATTGAGTAAATAGAGCTGGATAAACAAAAACTGTGTCTGTCTTCATTTTAGGCTGCAAAGAAACAAAATGTGATTATTTTAAGGGGGGGGGGGGGATTGATTATTTTCTATACCCACTCTACATTGTGCCAATCTGGACCATTTTATGTATACAATACAATGAATAATGGAGTTCGGATTTGAAGTTTATGTCCATCCAATTACTTATTGAGTGGGGAAGGATTACAGCACCTGTGGTCTAGAACTCCTCTTCTTACTTACCGTCCCTGCAACAATGATGAGGAAAGGTCTCCTGCTGCCTATAACAGAAATTGCCATTAGCCAACTTACCGGCTTTGCCTTTCTCTCTATGGTCTCTATTGACCAGCGACAGACCTTGGTGACATTTGATATAATTTCCTGTTGCAGCATGACTATTCGGTCTTTATCAAGTTTCAATAATTTTATTTAGTCCATGGTTCAGCCAATTCTTGTTTCTATCAGGACATATTGTCTTTATTACCATCTGGATTAATTCACAAGTGGCTCTATCAGATGTTATTTAAATCTCCTACAAGGACATGCCCCTGAAGAAAGGGAACCCTCCCAGAAATGCGTTGAGCTCAACCACATTTGGAGAATAACGTGTATTTCCTTGTTTTTATGTATATTTTACTGTATATGAATTTCATTATTCTACAGTCAATTCTATCTTGCCACTAAGTTGGCTTCTTAAACCAATTATATTAAATTACTTTATATTACACTATTGTGTTTGTAATACTCTGTTGCCGTTAAAGTCCCAGCCCCCAGTCAGGGGGACAACCTCCTCAGGTCTCCAAAAGAGGCCCAGAAAGCAAATAAAATGTCTTTATTTTAGCAGGATAGAGAAGTCCAGAAAACCCGTCAGCTTTATACTGTTGTCTTCGTTCCTATTGCAGTTTACGGACTGATCTAAATCTATGCCTAGAGTTGCTCTTTAAAGTCTTTGTGCTTTACAGTTTTAGCACCAGAAGGTTTTTCTAGCTTTCTTTATTTCCTTCCAATCCATTAACCCACGGTGCTAGTTTTCCTTTTCAGCCGCTATGCCCTCTTCAGTATTGATAGGGATTGTCTCTTTTTCTTCTCTACAGGGTCATGGAGAAACAGTCATAGCATTGTCTTCTGAGAAAAGTCTATCCTTCATGTGTAGCTCAGCAGTTTTCTAATTGACAGCTATTGTCAGCACACAATCTCTGTGAACCAGTACAAGCATCATTTGTGTTGTTTACTCCGTCCTCAACTGTTGTTAGGAATCCATGGAAGAAAGCTGGAATTAATTTTTTTTGGTTTCCATATTTGCGTTCCTTACGTTGGTAATGCAAAAAACTTGCTGTTTGCTTTGACTGACTTAGACATCTGTTCAGAAAGATTTCACCAGCTATGCAGTGGCTCCGCGGCCTGTGATATTTCCCTTCCTGCCTTTCCTGTTTCATAGCTATCCAAAAATGTCCTACAAATATGGTTGCCAAGGATGAGGTCTGTGCTTACACTGAAAATTCAAAAGAAAAAAGTATGGTTGCTAAGGCCCTTTCATATTATTCAGTGTATTTATTATAACAACATAAACAGCTAAAGATGACCATGTAGCCATGTGTGCTCTGTGTGAAAGTTCTCAGCCATCCAGGCTAATAGTAGTTGGTCACATTCAACTGGACTTGTTCTGTAATGTTGAAGATGCTCCATTACTCATCAAACAGCTTCTTTATTTCTAATACGTATCAGGAATATATCCCAGCATGTATAGGCTTATATAGGTCATCTTAACCTTCCTAGCGGTATTCCCGAGTCTGGCTCGGGGTTAAATTTCAGCACCAAAAGCGGTAACCCCGAGCCAGACTCGGGCTGCGTCGCAGTGATCCAGGCAGGAGTTACTTACCTTGTCCCCTGGATCCTGCGATGCTTCCCCGCTGTGTGATCGAGCCGGCATCTCGCTCGATTCACACACTGCCGAATGCCGCCGAGCTCCGTTCCCTGCGACGTTACGACGCACGGGGACGGAGATCGGCGCCAAATTCAAAAAAGTAAAAACACAGTATACATACAGTACACTGTAATCTTACTGATTACAGTACTGTATGTAATAATTACACACCCGCATTGTCCCTAGTGGTCTGCCCAGTGTCCTGCATGCACTTTTATATAATAAAAACTTTTTTTTTCTGCCTGGAAACTGGAGATTGTCTATAGCAACCAAAAAGTGTCCCTTTATGTCAAAAGTGGTTTTAGACCAGCTAAAAAACAGCGATAATAAATTAGAATCACTCGCAGAATTAAGCGATAGTGATTTGTGGGGAAATTCGTCATCAAACACTGAAAAACACTTTTATTATTATTATATTATTATTTGTTATAATTATTTTATAGTTATTTATTTTATTATAATGTATAATTTTGTTTTTTTAACTTTATCATACCCGGGATGTTTACTAGACTCTGGTTTGGACAGATTTAAGTGAGTTATTCCTAAGAATTACAGGCCTACAATATAAAACGCCAAATTTCCATGCAGAATAATGGTACCGCTTTCAGCACCTAAAATCTGACAGAATCATACCGCCAGGGAGGTTAAAGTAGAACTGCAAGCAAAACATTTTATTTTTTCATTTTGGATAGACTAAGGGAGGTTTATATCCCCTGTCATTTTTTTGGGCATCTGTGTCCCATTGGGGACATTTCCTTTCACTTTCTATCCCATGGTTGCAACAGGAAGTGAGAGGAAATTCCTCCAAAGTGAGGGAATCCCTGGTGGTCACCAAGATCTAGTGTCCCAATAGAAATATTTTCCTCTATTTTTGTTCTGGTGACTGCTCAAAATTTGGGATTTTCTTTCACTTTCAGTAATAGCTTTCACCAGGACAAATAGCAGGGACGTTGCTAGGTGGCAAAAAGACCAGGGGCTTCAGCCCGAAGTCCAAGGCTGGAAACCGGGGGGGGGGGGGGGGAGTAGGAGCCCATGCCATAGATGTAACAATGATGAGCAAGACTGTCTAATAATGTAGAGATACCAAAGTCTGTCTATAGGAATGTAGGAGAGGATTCCCGTGGGAATCCTTAGGCTAGCCATACACGGTTCGAATCTTGCTGGTTCAGCAGGAACCAGCCGAGATTTCCAACCATTGATGGACAGGCTGAATGTACCAAGTTGGTCGATCAACTTGGATACAACCAGCCTGCCGGTTTTTCTTGTGATTATCGATAGTGGCTGCTATAGCCGCTAGCGATAATCACTGTCTTCTCCAGGTGGGGACAGCTTTCCCCACCCGACCTGCCCCACCGCCGGGATCAGACAGTTCTTCAGCAGGAGGGATTTCCATGTCAGCTCTGTCTGTGTTGGGGGAATTGTGAAAATGTCTTTCCTGCAACCCGTGATTGCAGGACAGAAATTTGTACTGTGCATGGCCAGCCTTACACTGGTAAGAACTGGAGGGGTAGACTACTGCAGGGCCAAAGCCTACCAGGAGGAATTTTGAGTAGGCGATATACAGAGGCTTCGGTATTCAGGAAGACATGAAAAGACATGTGGTGGGTTGTAGGTAACATGGGAGGAAAGTGTAGAATATAGCAGTGTGCAGAGGGTTCATCCAAAACCTTTAGCGCCTAAAAGTTTACATGCATGTGCAAGCTGTTGGGATCTGAGCACAGGTATATCTTGTTTCTGTTGTCTTGTTGGTCAGTGGCCAGACCTAAACCTTGTGGCTCTCCCCCATTTTGTGTCTGTTTGCCCCATGTTGGCATTGTGTCCACAGTAGCATTTGCAGTGGCAGAGCAGAGTAGGACTGACTAAAGAGGGATTACTTAAAGCGGAGGTCCATACAAAAAGTGAACCTCCACTTTTCGGAACCCTCCCCCCCTCCGGTGTCACATTTGGCACATTTCAGGGGGGAGGGGGGTGCAGATACCTGTATAATACAGGTATTTGCACCCACTTCCGGGCATAAAAAGAGAAAAGAGGTCACCCTGGGACTTTGAATGAGGTGAGAGAGGTTTAGCCAATGTTCACAGCGAACAATGAGACAAAATCAATTTATTTGTTTCAAAGTGTTATGTAACGAAGCGGCAACAACAATGATTGTGAGTTACCCGGCATAATAGCCAATGTACACAGTACAGATGAAAGTAAATCTATAAAGATTTATTACAAATGTTATACATCAATGAGCAACAGTAAAACTTGAAAGTTGCTGGGCCAGTGGATACACATATACAATAAGGAAATAAAATGTGCATACATATAAACAGGGAAATATGTAGACATAATGCAGACATCGATAATACCCAGCATGTACAGGCATAAAACAAGCATCAATGAAGCCCTACTAGTTTCGCGAGACCCTACTCGCTTCTTCAGGTTGCGGATGCATGAATGTTGTATCTGCAATGTAAGTGATAAAATCAATAGATGTATGTTGTTAATAAATGGGGGCAGGCGGAATGATTGGCAAGAGAGGTCTAAA
Source organism: Rana muscosa (assembly GCA_029206835.1). Classification (NCBI taxonomy): domain Eukaryota; kingdom Metazoa; phylum Chordata; class Amphibia; order Anura; family Ranidae; genus Rana; species Rana muscosa. Next base: position 272,112,454 of record CM055117.1, read on the forward strand.
GAGGGACCCCATACGTACCGACGTGCTGAAATGAATTGCCTAACGCTGGATATCAAGATGGCCGCCGTGTAGTGCATCCAGCTCGGGAGCTGAGGAGACGGAGCAAACAAAAGCCACAACAGGGGAACATCCGGAGGGTCAGCATGGTCTGGATAGGGGTATTTCTCACTGCAGTCTCCACTAAGCCCCTTGAAATCATGTCTAGAAAATATCTGCAAGGATGCACATGTATCAGAAGGTATCATGGTTGCAAAATGAGCTTAATGTGTAAGGTTCTACTAGATAAGATTTAATCTATATATAAAGATGTAAATAAATGAATTAAGCTTACTACAGTATGTTTGTATGAAGGACTATCTGAGATATGGGATATGGTATATACATGAATGCAAACCAACATGGTTACAAAGTTGGTATGGGCAGGGAGACTACGGGACAATATGGAAATTATATAAATATTACATGTATAAAAGAACAATGTAACAGACCCAATGGGTGTCAAGAAAGTATAAAGGTTGTACCTCAGTTTGTTCTTAAGGATGTGACCGCTCTATCTAAACATCAAGTTGTGAATCAAATAAGCCATGCTTATCGTCCAGATATGCCCACAAGGCCCCGAAGGCTCCACCCCCAGCATCATGTACGGGCGGTGACGCATAGGCGTCAGTGAGACGTCCACCGCCAGAGGGGGTGCGCAACTGCGGGAGTCACGTCCCTTCCTGTCCCCCCCGCTGTCTTCTGGGAAACACACAGTTCCCAGAACACAGCAGGGACCAGTGAGGAAACGCAGCGCGGCTCGCGCATGCACAGTAAGGAACCAAGCAGTGAAGCCGCAACGCTTCACTTCCTCATTCCCTCACAGAGGATGGCGGTGGGGGCAGCTGAGAGACGAGCGATTGCTCGGCTTCTGCTGCCGACATCGCGGACACCCTGGACAGGTAAGTGTCCATTTATTTAAAATCAGCAGATGCAGTATTTGTAGCTGCTGGCTTTTAATATTTATTTTTTTAGGTGGACCTCCGCTTTAAACACAATTGGCCGACCTAAACCTAAACATGTATTGCAATATCTGTGAACGAAATATCCCTATTTTTTTAGTGCAAAGTTTGCTAGAAAGGGTATAGCAGTGTGCAGAGGGTTCATCCAGTATTTTGAGTTACCAATATGACTATATATGCTGGGGTAAGTCGTTAACACTTTTTGGAAATGAAGAAGGTGTTTGGATGAGTAACAAAATGTCTCTAACATTACAGAACAAGTCCAGTTTTATGTGGCTAAAGCGGAATTAAATCCAAAACCAAAAATGTTATATATTGCAGCTTACTAATCATTAGATGTGGCGGCTGCATTCATTTTCTTTTTTTTTGGTCATGCTTTTTTACACTGTTTTTTTTATCTGGGGATCCTGGCAGTAACACACCTCCTGTATTAGAGTGCCCTCACTATGGTCGAATGGAAAAAGGGGGCACATTTGGACAGAAACATTGCCAGTCGGTTCGTCGGTTAGTTGTACTAGCAGATTTAAATGCACCAACAAATTGAAGAGAAACTCCAGCTATCATGTTTTTCCATGTGAGATAAAGGTTTTGCATAAACAAATAAAAGCTAATTATTGTAAGCACTCCTGATAGTGTTAAATGGTTTGTCTCGTCTCTGTAACTGATACATTCTGTTGGAGAGCTTCCTCTTTTGAAAAAAGAAACATTCTTACTGGCTGGATCACCAGATAAAAATAGAAGATAGAACACCTAAAAATGGAAATTAATGCAGCCATCACATCTAAGAAAAGGGAAGCTGTTATGAAATAAATGTTTGCTTTTGGGTTTAATACCATTTAAGGCTAGCCGTACTTGCATTGATCTCTTCTCATTCAGAAATGTAATAGAATCCCCTTTCCACTGGTAGCTATTGTATTGAAGCTGCCACGACACCTACGGCTGCTAAAATACCTGAACAGTGACTGCACATGATAGTACGCAGTGACAATTTTCCACCCAGGTCCACCCAAAGCTCGAATTTTGGCCAGCTTAGCAGGAATTGTCTAGATTTTGAGCTTTACCACTACTAGCTGTACTCCTGTTGTGATTTATATGTTTATCAATTGCTATTCAAAATGTTCTTCATAAAAGAGAGAAACAATTTTATTATGTAAGCTCATATATTGTCAGTAAACTTCTATTATGTTTTTACAATTTTTTGTCTTAATATGTAGCTTTCATTTTATTCCTATACGTTTGGCATTTTATATTATTATAGGTGTAGTGGGGTGCTATATTTAGGGGGAGCATCTGAGTGGTAACTAGGCTCAGATGCACTAATTGTTAGGTTTCATGGACCATTTCTGTCCCTGGGAGATAGTACTGATGTGCAGTTCCCTGGGGCCTATAGGTGGCACTGTTGCCATAGGCCCGGGTTGAACCGTGGTACAGGGTTGTGCCTTTTCTTGTCTCATCTCGGCAGCAGTACGGCGGGGTGGCAATCTTCCAGGCGGGGTCCACGTCCAGGCACCTTAGGCCTGGGTGTGTGTGCGTGTCGCCTCCGGGTGCCCTAGGCCCGGAAGCCTGGGTCATCGCCGTTGGGTCCGCGCCCAGGCACCTTAGGCCTGGGCGGGTGTGTTGTCTCCGGGTGCCCTAGGCCCGGAGACGGGGCTGCTGTTTCCATCTCAGACACCTTCAGTCTGGGGTGAGGTACTTTGGCAAGGGCCTGGAACCCAGCAATCTTCGGCTGGGGTCCGCTAAGGATCGAGGCTCCCAGGGATCTGCCTTGCGAGGGGACCCGTATCCAGGATCGAGGAGGCCAGGGAGGTGACCCTTTCTGAAGACCCAGCGCAAAGTCGTGGTGACAGAGGGGGCCTCTGGCAACTCTCTGGAGGGATGTTCTTATCCTAAAAGGGGGCCAAGTTACTCAAAGAAGGAAGTGCGGGTTCTTTATGTCATAGTGGCAGTGACTTTACGCACATCAGGTCAGTGGCAGTGACTTGCAACTATTCACCAGGTCAGTGGCAGTGACCAACCTCATGGTCTGTGGCAGGGACCATGCGCCAAGCCTGTTCGTGCAAATCAGAATAGGAGGAACCTTAAATTAAGTTTGTGCCTGGAACTCCTCCCACCTTATCTGACCCGTGTTTGTCTCAACCTGTCTGCTCTCAAAGAGACTATTTATTGCCCTTATGAATAAATAAGAAGTTAGACTTTTCAGTTGGTGTGGACAGTTGCTTACTGGGGAAAACTAAGGACTTGTTTCTGGTTACCCCAGAAACGAGGTCAGCTCGGGAGGTTTTCAAACACTGGCTGCAGGCAGGAGGGTACGGGCTTGTGGTGCGGTGTGCCTCAGTCTTTCCTGCGAAGGAGCCAACTATCAGAAAAGCAGGTAAAGGCTGGGGTGGGTGCGCTACATAGGTATGTCAGATATTTAGACCCAATGAGATGCTGGTACGTTTTAGCACAATCTCCCCAGGCCTTCCATGCTATATTATAATGCATGACGACATGCTGTTCTGACACCCAGGAAGGCAATGAGCCGCCAGCGATGCTAGTAACACCTATTTATATTCTGGGAGGATGATTAGCTGCCCATATCCTCTCATCCTTTGAATGTCCCTGAATCTGTGAAAATACAGTCCAGTGTGTTCCCTGATCTCTTTTCTTTTTCTGAGCTCCCACTTTGTTATGAAGGCAGATGAACAATTACACAATCATGTGGTAAGATCCTGCTTCCATCTAGAAACCTTGTGAAACACTTCATATTTTTTGGCTGCAGCTTATTATATTACTGAGATTTGAGATAAATTCAAATAAAGGACTTTCTAGCTTCAGCTCTCTGTTCTGAAAATAGTAAAAAGCCCAACTCTGGGCTTTCCCCCAGCCAATATCCCTCTCAGCATGTGTCTTAGGCTTAACTTTTTTATATGACCATTTCCAGATGTCTTTATGCTAGTCGTGTGATAAGTAGGATCCTTTTCCAAGATCATATTTTGGTGGTGGGCATTCCTAAATGATGCAGAAAGCAGAACTGACATAATAATGTACTGTGGGAATAGTGAATATTGACTAATTTTAGAGTGCCTTGATGACACCTCCTCAGTGGTGAGTCTATGGAGCCCTGCACTCACCGTATGCCCTCAGTCTTCTAGGTTGAATGATGCTGGGCATCATTCAACTTGAAAGACTGAGGGCATCTATTGGAAAAAAAGACTGCGGGTTACTGCCCTGGAGAGGACATTTTTTATTTTGAAACACCTTAGGGGCCATCTTAAAAATAAAAACATTAGCCTTGAATTGGGAATTAATATTGACTGATTGGCTTGAAGGGTTTTTTCAGGTCTTTTTAAATCTCCTATGCAAAACATATTTTAAATCCTTTGAAAAAAGGGAGACCAATTAGTGAACTGCTAAAGCTATCAGGCTAACAGTGCAGTACCAGTCAGAAAGACATCCTAATTTAGCTGACACCTATAATCTTCCTCACCCCCTTATCAAAAACTGTATTGTTAGTGTTCTATGTGCCTTTATTGGAAAGTGCATCTAACTTATAAAGCAGGGGTCTCCAAATTTTCTAATCAAAGGGCCAGGTTACCGTCCTTCAGACTTTAGGGGGGGCCGGACCATGATCATTGGGAGTAGAAAATGTCCCCACGCCAGTGAGAAAAAAATAATGCACCATTGTTTGTTTCAGTGGGAGTAATTGTGCCTCATCGTTGGTGTCAGTAGGTGAAATTGTGCCCCTCACTGGTGTCATTGGGCCCCATTGTTGGTGTGCCTGGGAGGATTAGTGCCCCTTCATTGGTGTCAGTGGGGGGAATTATGCCCCAATCATGGTATCGGCGGATGAAATAGTGCCACAAGGGCCAGATAAAAGCAAGCAAAGGGCCGCATCTGGTCCTTGGGCCACAGTTTGGAGACCACTGGTATAAATGATACCTGTACAGAGAAAAAGCATGTGCTGCCAATACTGACCTCCTACTAAAAATGCTAGTTAACAGGCTGTCTCAGCAGGGAATCTGTCAGCTAATCCCCGCTGAGCAGGCAGATGGCTGGTCCATGTCTGCTCTGCTTATGCAGAGCGGACACAGACACAGCCCGCTCTCCTCTAAGGGGGTTCGGATGTAAACGAACCGCCTTTCTTTTTACATCTGACTGCCATCCGATCCACCAAACAGATGGGAAAACATTTTTAGCTGACAGGATTGGATCAGATGTCGGAAGTGCTGCTCCACTGGAGGGTCCAACAGGCAGGCCCGATTGGTCCGCCCATGTGAAAAGTGCCCTTAGTCAGAATTCTTAATCTATGTACTTGAGCCAACACTGTGAAGCAGAAAGTACTGAAGCAAATAGATTAGCATGGCAGCCAGGTATATAGGATTTTCAGAAAGATAAACCATGGCAGCTTATTCTCTCAGTAAAGATTTCACATAGCTACCTCTACTCTTTATATATGGGCTGATGGGTCTGATTTCTAGATTTCTAGAAAATGTGCTATGAAAATGTGTAATGTGCTTGATAAATCAAGAATCAGATTTAAACTTCCAAGGTAGGTTGACACATGATTGGTGGGTGTGAGAATCCTTGTTGTATTTATATATTAATGTTTCTGTTCAGGGATAGATAGTTTGATACATCAGGTTTTTTGCTTGTGCAAGAGACAGGAAGGAGACTCCTGTAGAGGAAGTTGGATACAGCTGCAATGCAAACAGATGATGAAAGGAGTTTACCCAGAAATTGGGTGAACAGGTGTACTTTCTAGGGTTGCCACCAGTCCGGGTTTTGAATCATGTGTCCAGGTTTCAGTCCACCTGAAACCCGGACACATTATTAAGACAGGAATGTGGCTCGGAACAGGGCTTGACAGGAGGGTGAGGGGGCACTATGTGCCCAGCATTACTATTCTCTTCGGAGTGCCCAAAGGTGTCTGAGATCTGTTACAATCCTATAGTGTTTATTAAAACCAACAATTTTTACTGTGCGTCGCAAACGTGTTTGGGCTTGGCTTGAAGAAAAAGTGGCAACCCTAGTACTTTCGCAATGCCTAGAGGAAAAACTAGAGACTAAAGTAACTGTCACTTTGAAAGAGAATTATAGCAAAAACATTAATTGCCATACTTCTTTTCTGGGTCACAGGAGTGCACTTATGTCAGCTCTCCTGGCTAAAGCCCACTGTCGGCTGATGTTACAGAGCTGGCCCAGGCTCCTGCAGGGATCCGGACAATAAAATAGGGTTCCGAGCCCAGATGCCAAACATTTAGACTCCTTTCACACTGAGCCGCCCGTCCGTTCGCGCTAAAGCGCTGCTCGTTTTAGCGACGCTTTAGCGCTGTTTAGGTGGCGCTTTTGTGACGCTTTCAGCCGCTAGCGGGGCGATTTTAACCCCCCAAAAAAAGGTAAAGGCTAAATACAGCGCTCCCAACCAACCCCAAAGATGCTGCTTGCTGGACATTTCGGAACGTCCCACAAGCGCACCGCCCCAGTGTGAAAAGACACACTGGAATGAATAGGAGGTGGTTTTCAACAGACAGCTTTCACACTGGGGGTTTTTCAGGCGCTTTAGCGCTATAAATAGCCTCTGGAAAGCGCCTGAAATCCCCCCAGTGTGAAAGGTGTCTAACTGTTGAATCTAGTAAACGTTGCTAATGCTGCATCCATATTGTCGATTCGTTTTTTTTATTGATATGCTTAAAAGTTTTAGAAGGATAGTTTTTATAGAATATCTCCTCCTTGAACCATTGTTTAAAAAAAAAGAATTATTTTACTTGCATTTCTTGCATGGATTCTTGCTCAGTTTCCATCTTCCTTTCCTGTGTAGGAAGCTATTTCTGCCCACGACTGAAGGGTGCTGTTAGAAGGCAGGTAAGGGGGATTGCAAGCAACTTACTGCAAAGAACTTAACTTGCCTGTGAAGTGCCTCATCTGAACGATGTATACTACCTCCTACAGTAAAACTGATATTTAAAGTTTAAGTTCACCTTTACAGAAAAATCTGTAAGGTGAACTTACACAGGACCACCTCCTGTCCCCCCCCCACCAGTCCAGTACCCTCCTGATGGTGTACGTTTAGGAGATTAAGCTCTAGAGTTTTCTAAGCCCCGGAGCCGTGAGCCGGCTATACCGGGGCACATAACGGCAGATCGTTGCCATGCAGGTCAGTGGGACTAGGGGGGGAGGAGGAGGAGATCCTGTGTGAGTTCACCATACAGATTTTTCTGTAAAGGTGAACTTACCCTTTAGCTCAGACTAGCCAAATTTCATTCAATCTATGGCAGTTGCCGCTCGATAAAATTCAATCTAACTATCGAGTTTTGTCGAACAGGATGTTGGAAAATTTTCACTTAATCAGCAGCTGCAGCCAATCAGTGTTTTCTGATTGAGTCCTGAGGAGTCCTCACTGTCAGAATACAATAGCATACCATCTACCTTGTGTGTGTGTGTGGATGGGGGAATCCATCGTTTTTTTTTTAATCAGCCCCATCTATGGTCAGCTTATCAAAAGAAAAAAATGTTGGTAAAGGGATTCCCTTCATCTGTACCAGACCCTTATCCTAGATAAGCATTTGATATAGATGGTAATAGAGGACCCCACAAGAAAAAAAAGTAATGAGGTTCCACCTTACAATACATACCAGATCCTTATCCTTGATGATGGTCTAGTATGGATGTCAAGGGGATCCCCACACAAAAAAAACAGTGTGGGGGTTCCCCTAAAAGTACATGGTAAAGTACCTTGTCCTCATGTTGATGTGGGCCTCTTCCCCACATCCCTGGCCAGGTGGATGTGCGGGTCTGTGGCCATGGCCCACAATGTAAATCCATCATCAATCATGTTCCCCAGCGATTCAAATCCTCATCAATTATGATTAATAAAGCCTGCTGACTGGCGAAAGAAAACATCCTTTGACACATTCGATCCCTGTGCTACACTCCCTGAAAATGACTTCTCACGGACCCCACCGCTAAATGTAAAAAAAGGGCGTGTTCTTCCAGGTGAAAGCCATGATGACAACACTAACCTTGTCCCTTTGTTTACATGGCAAAGGACTCCTGGTCAGTAAATGAATGAGGCCAGGTGACATCACCGGTTGCTAAAGCCGGGTACACACGTATCGAAATTTGGCCGGTTTAGCAGGAACCAGCCACATTTCGATCCATGTGTAGCCCTCTGTGTTCAACAGAAGCCAGTCATTAGCCCACCTTCTGTCAAATGGTCCCACTACTAACTAGCATTCGGTCAGGTGCTGCAGCGCTAATCAGTGTATTCTAACAGGGGGGGAGTCCCCAATGTTAGAATACAATAGTGCAGTGGGAGAGATTCTGCATCCACATCGCTTGTGTGGATGCGGGAATCTGAGTTTTTTTCTGTTCAACCCACTGGTTGAACGAAAATAATCCAGTGTGTGTGTCCAGTTTAACCTTCCTAGCGGTATTCCCGAGTCTGGCTCGGGGTTAAATTTCAGCACCAAAAGCGGTAACCCCGAGCCCGACTCGGGCTGCATCGCAGTGATCCAGGCAGAGTTACTCACAGCCTCTCCGCTGTGTGATCGAGCCGTGTCTCCTCGCTCGATTCACACACTTCCGAGTGCCGCCGAGCTCCGTTCCCTGCGGCGTTACGACGCACGGGGACGGAGATCGGCGCCAAATTCAAAAAAGTTGAAACACAATATACATACAGTATACTGTAATCTTACAGATTACAGTACTGTATGTAATAATTACACACCCCCTTTGTCCCTAGTGGTATGCCCAGTGTCCTGCATGCACTTTTATATAATAAAAACTTTTCTTTCTGCCTAGAAACTGGAGATTGTCCATAGCAACCAAAAAGTGTCCCTTTATGTCAAAAGTGGTTTTAGACCAGCTAGGAAACAGCGATAATAAATTAGAATCACTTGCAGAATTGAGCGATAGCGATTTGTGGGGAAATTCGTCATCAAACACTGAAAAACACTTTTATTATTATTATTATATTATTTGTTATAATTATTTTATAGTTATTTATTTTATTATAATGTATAATTTTGTTTTTTGAACTTTATCATACCCGGGATGTCTACTAGACTCTGGTTTGGACAGATTTAAGTGAGTTATTCCTAAGAATTACAGGCCTACAATATAAAACGCCAAATTTCCATGCAGAATAATGGTACCGCTTTCAGCACCTAAAATCTGACAGAATCATACCGCCAGGGAGGTTAAGAGTGTAGTGGGTCACCCAGTGCTTTCTTATCAACAATTGACAGGAAGCTGTCATATATATTAGCAGTAGAAATACCACCACAATACGTGATGTTTGGCAAAAAGTCCAATGTGTAAAGTTCCGTCCTAACCTTGAGCTGACTAGTTGGACTGTTGGGGGGACCAGACTGTGGCCAACAGGCAAAAAAAAGCGACCTGGAACTGGTGGTCATTCGAAGTTTAAAATGGCTCAGCATCAGTGGGAGCAAAGAAATGCCCCGTCAGGGGTCTGTAGAAGTAAAAAATGCCCATGTCAATGGTAAGAAATAACTCCCTGGTATCAGTAGGAGTAAAAAGATACCCTGGCATCAGTTGTCAGTAAAATAACAAATGTCCTTACGTCAGTGGTAGAAACTTCCATCAGTCTTGCCTACACACTATCAGTCAAAAATCCGACCGTCCCAAACGCCGTGACGTAAAACACTCAGACGAGCCGAGAAAAATTAAGTTCAATGCTTCTGAGCATGCGTCGACTTGATTCTGAGCATGTGTGGGGTTTTTCTCCGATGGAGTTCCACACAGACGATCAGAATTTGCTATAGTTTTTTTTTCCCATCGGATAAATTTAAAACATGTTCTATTTTTAATCACCGATGGAAAAAAGACCGATGGGGCCCATACACGATCGGTTTGTCCGATGAAAAAAGTCCATCAGGGCTTCACACATTATCGTTGGTGTCTGTGGGAGGAATGTGCCCTATCATTGGTGTCAGTGGGAAGAATAGGGTTCCACTGTTGGTGTGGAGGAGGGATAGTGACCTACTAGTTGCTATCATTGGGAGGAATGAGGTCCCATCATTGGTGTCAGTCAGAGGAATAGTACCCTTCATTAGTGTCCGTGGAAGAAATAGTGTCCTGTCATTGGTGGAAGTAGGAGGAAGAATAGTGTCCTTTTGCTAGTGTCAGTTTGAGGAATAGTGCACCATTGTTGGTGTCAGTGTGAGGAGTAGTGCCTCATTGTTGGTGTCAGTGGGAGAAATAGTGCCCAATCATTGGTGTCAGTGGATGAAGGAATATTGCCCCATTGTTGGTGTCAGAATAAATAATAGTACCCCATGGACGATGTAGGTGGAATTAGGAAAGCTCCCCCCAGCACTGGGGTTCAGTGGTCACTCACCTTTAAACATTCACAAGGTCACAAACTAGTCACTGAGCAGGGGTGTTTATATATACACATATCAATATATACAGTATACGGTATTTACATTTTTAAATGACTGCATACCTTATTAAAAGCTTATTTTTCTGTATCTTGCAAGGCATTTTCTGCTTTAAAAATGCACACAAGTCCAGGCAAGGTTTCTTTTGCCAGCATTGTAAAGATCAGCAGGTTTGGTTAATGTTTTGCCGCATACACACGGCCGGAATTTCCGACAGAAAAAGTCAGATGGGAGCTTTTCATCGGAAATTCCGACCGTGTGTATGCTCCATCAGACTTTTGCTGTCGGAATTTCCGACGGACTTAGATAGCAAGCAGGTTCTCTATTTTTCCGTCAGTAAAAATTCAGATCGGAATTTCCTATCGTGTGTACAAATTCCGACGCATGCTCGGAAACAAATCGACGCATTCTTGGAAGCATAAAACGTAATTTTCTCGGCTCGTTGTAGTCTTTTACGCCGTTTAGTCGTTTACCGCGTTCTTGGCAGTCAAAAGTTCACCAAACTTTTGTGTGACCGTGTGTATGCAAGGCAGGCTTGAGCGGAATTCCGTCGGAAAAACCATCCAATTTTTTCCGACGGGAATTCCGCTCGTGTGTACAGGGCATTAGTGTTGGAAAAGAAGAAATGAATGACTTTGGTTTATGCAGACCCAGGCAAAGGAGAGATTCCTAACATGCGATTAGGTATAGTTCTAATAGCTTTATATGCAGGTCGCATCTCACTTCCAGTTTCTCATTAAATGGAGTTTCCCACTTTGAAGTCACAATTATGCCACTAAAATGTTTCTTTATAGTCTATAACACTCAGCTGTAAATGTGCAGGAAATTAGAGGTGGTTTTGGGCATAACCAGACTATGCAAATGACTTGGCCTCTGAGCAGCTGCATGGGCATTGTGTCTTTTAAAGCATCTGTCATGGTCTAGAAACCCAGGTTATTTATCAAAAGTTCAAAGAATGGGGCAAAGCCATGGACTGAATTTACTAACAAAAACTCACTGCTTCTGAATAAAACCTATGAGATGCTGGTTTGATAGATTCTAATGCAGCGAACAAACGTTTTACATTGCTATAGCTGCTAGACATAGATAAATGACCCAATGGGTGCTCTGGATTCTCTGGCAGCTAACAGTTTTTCTTAATTTGATTTGCCAATTAAAAGCAACACGCCTGATTATTCGACAAAATGCCAATGAAACCTAGTTTTCAACAACGTTTTCTTGTGTGTATGAAAATGGAATAAGTAAACCGATGAGAATTTAGCACAATACTATTACAATTTCACATAAAAACAATGACACACCCGATCCTGAGCCTTCCATCTTCTGAGCCATAAAACTTTCCATGTTGCTAATGCTTATGACCATAGATTCAGGTAATGATTTGGGCTTTTTGTCCAGTTTTTAAATTTAAAGTGTTACTAAACCCAGGACCCTGCATTCACTATATCTTATCTCCCACAGTACACAGTACACAGAAATGCAATTATTTTAATAAATATAAACTGCTTAATACCTTTTCTCATCAGCAGTATTGTGACTTCTATCAGTGTCTGGTTCAAGCTTGTTGGAGGAGTTTTCATTCTCTTCTGACTTTCCTATGAGGCTCCAGGGCCTCTGACCCTCTGTCTGGACAGTGCTGATTGGCCCTGTGCTGATCACATGCACTCTCCCAAGAAAAGAAAAAACACTCTAGCAATACATACCAAACTGGGCATGTGCAGCTTGACCCCAAGGCTCTATTCGATCTGTAGATAGATTGGGGACTGTGGAAGAAAAGGCGCATCAGAGAAGACAGGATCAAACAGCCTTTTTACACAATGCATAGGATTAACCCCTTAGGTTCCACCGTGAGTATAACAAGCATGCTTTACTGCATATACACTGATTTTACTGTTGTGGGTTTAGCAACACTTTAAAGGATAAGCTCACTTTTTGGGAAAAAATAATAAATGCACATTTTTTGGCAGGTAAAAAAAATGTACATTTATTTATTTATTTTTGGAGCCTGTAAAGCATTGCACCAGCAAACAGGAGATCGCTGGTGCCATGCATGTCTCCAGCAGATCTGTTAGTGATCTGCTTGCCCGTACATCCCATACGGGTGAGCAGATACAATCTGACAGGAAGCATGAATGAACTACTACAGCGCTCCACAGCACCGTAGTAGTTCATTGAAAACTACAAGCTGCCAGCCGCAAAGGCTGCTAGACCTTGTGGTTTTCCATGCACAGAGTGCTGTCAATCAGTGACATGGCCAGGCAGGCGGAGCCCCGCTCAATCACGTTTTTTTTAAATTGTGACAGCTAGCAGGGAGGGAGAAGAACCCCGCTAGCTGTCACAGCGGGGATAGGGGAGGTGCAGGAGCCGATCTGTTCGTAACATCTTACATCCTGAATATGGGTGTAAGATGTAACATGTTACGAAAGCTGAACCTATCCTTAAAGGAGAAGTCCAGCCTGAGCTTTTTAGGCTGAGCTTCTCCTCTGGGTCACAGGAGTGCAATTCCTTTTGCACTCCTGTGACCCGTTTTCAGCGGAGAGCGGACTGAAGTCCGCTCTCCGCTGACGTCACTACCATCAGTCGGGGCAGCGCGTCATCACGACTTCCAAGTCGGGATCCGCCAGCTGCCCTGATTGATGGAAGTCTCAGCATCTCAGCGAGCCGCTGAGACAGCCTCTCCCCGCCCCTCCACGGCTCAGCGCTCCAATGAGTGTGGAGAAGCAGAGAGGAAAGACGCTGACTGAAAGTCAGCAGCTTTCCTCTCTGGGATCTGTTAAAAACGAGCCATCGGCGATGTTTGGTGGCTCGGTTCTCAGTGCAGAGATAGCAGGGGACAGATGGAGCATCGGTCTGATGCTCCATCCATCGAGGTAAGTATGAACAGCCAAAAAAAAAAAAGCCCATACTTCTCTTTTAAATGATTAGCTAGAGGGTGGTAGGGGCTGGCCAGAGAGGTTTTAAAGAAAAACAAAGATTATATTATTTAAAAACATTATAGTTTCCTTTTGAGCATATCATACTAAGACCCCTTTCACACTGCCGCGACTTGAAAGTCGCGTGATTTTGCTGCGATTTTCAGGGAATGCCTGTGTAAATTTGAGGTCTATGGACCTCAACTCGCATCAAAGTCGGACCAAAGTAGTACAGGGACTACTTTGAAGTCGGTGCGACTTAAAGTCGCACATATATGAATGGTACTCATTGGAAATCATGGGGTACGACTTTTCATGTGACTTTGCAGTCCCAAGTCGGAGGACAAGTCGCACAAGTATGAAAGGGGCCTTAAATATTATATCTATGTATATATATATATATATTTTAAAAAAATATGATATCCCCATGGCCTTGAATCACCTTATGGTTCCATACCGCTCAGCTGAATAGCGTTCACTGCCTTCCAAAGTCACAGCAATCCTGTCATTCTAGGTCTTGAATTTGTGCTGACTTGGATGCACGATTTGAGCAGAATGAGAGCCTTATTTACATCTGCATACTACTGCAAATTTGGTCACAGTAAGCTGTATTATATTGACATTACACAATATACATACCATATATACTCGAGTATAAGCCAACCCGAATATAAGCCGAGACACCTAATTTTACCACAAAAAACTGGGGAAAAGTATTGACTCGAGTATAAGCTTAGGGTGTCCATCTGCATGCCTCACTTTGCCTCACTGTGTCCATACCTCACTGTGTCCATACCTCACTGTGCCCATGCCTCGACTGACGTTTAACATGGGAGTCTATGGAAGGGGTGCTCGGCTTTGAAAAATCAGTGCTACCCGGCCGTAGGTCCCCCAGACAAAAAACTTTGCACACTTATAGAGCAGAAATGGGGCTACATGTGTGCTAAGATTCGGGTCCAGGGGACCTACGATCGGCCGGTACCGGGTCCTCAAAGTCACCAGAGAAATTACCGTTTAACATGAGAGTCTATGGAAGGGGTGCCCGGCTTTGAAAAATCGGTGCTCCCCAGCCGTAGGTCCCCCGGACAATAAACTTTGCACACTTGTAGAGGAAGTGGCTACATGTGTGCCAAGTTTGGGGCCCAGGGGAGCTTTGGCCGGCCGGTACCAGGTCCCCAAAGTCCGGGAGATCAGGCGCAAAAAGGTGACTCGAGTATAAGCCGAGGGGGGCATATTCAGCACAAAAAAATGTGCTGAAAAACTCGGCTTGTACTCGAGTATATACAGTATATTGTATAGTTAATGAATAATGGACCATTTCATTGCCTGAAATAAAATAGCTTTTGTGGCCAATCAGATTCCATAGCAACCTGCCTCAATTTAGATTCCTTTTTACTTATAACACGACTTAGAGCCTCAGTTTCCGTGCCAGGAATTTCAGCACACAACTGTTGGGCAGTAATAAGTGGTACACAAGTACGTTTTCGTCTCCAATATTTATTTGGCACTTCGATTTTTCTTATATGTGTTATTTTGGAACATATTTGTCACAACTGATGAATTATTTTAAAACAACTAACAATTATTGTAGTTTTTCTTATCCTTGACATAGCCTCGTCCCTAAACCTAGTCTTTAAATTATATCTAAAGATCCCATACTGTTACTAAAACATTACTTCTTGATATAGTTTCCATGTCCAAGTGCTTTTGTTTAAATGTGCCCTGGTGAGCCCCAAAAATTCTCTTCCCTTCTGCCAATGAGCCCACAGATGACCCCGATGGGCCATAAATTTGGGATGGAATCCATCCCAATGCTAGGCTCTCAGCCACAGAAGCTAGTCACTTTTTGCATAAAAACGCCTACATTCTGAGGCCCCAGTGTTCTGTAGTACATAAGTGAACATCAAGGAAGCACTGGTCTATTCACATTATAAAGACTACAGTCATGCCTTAAAGTGACATTAAAGCTTAATTTATTTTTAAATTAAAATAACAAACATGTCATACTTACCTGCTCTGTGCAATGGTCCTCTTCTTCTTGGGTCCCCCGTCAACCCTCCAAGCTCCTCCTCGTCATCAAGTGCCCCCAAGGAAAGCCGCTTTCCATGGGGGCACCCATGCATGCTTGCTCCCGAGTCAGCCTGCCTGCGTCTATTGACTGTGTGCAGCTAGGCCCTGTCCCCTCAGCACAGCATTTGATTGACAGCAGCGGGAGACAATGGCTCCCTCTGCCATCAATCTGCCCAAGGAGGAGGGAGACGATGGTGAGAGCTGCTGCTCTAGCACACATCACTGGATCAAATTGGGCTCAGGTAAGAATAAGGGGGGGCTGAGGGGGGGTGCTGCAGCACAGAAGGTTTTAAAGTATACTTTAAAGTATATGTAAAGGCAATTTATTTATTTTTTGTGTTAAATAGGATTAAAGCGGAACTCTCTCAAAAACCATTTACTATTTTTAATCCTTAAGTTGCTAGCATTAGTGAATAGAGAGGAAAGCATATCATATTTACTTGTTTTACTTTTTTTTTTACAGGTCTTTAGTTACTTCCTAGTTTCAAGGCCAAAGAGAATTATGTCATACATCCCAGGAGTCTACAGGAGAGGAGGTAGGGTTTTCTCAGCTAAGCGCACCCTCCCCTCTGCATGCCTGAGCTACTGGCAGATGGAATTTACTCAAGACTTTACTCAAGATGGCCATGGTCAGAAATGCGAGGGGGTGTTTTTCAAAGTGATTGCTCAGCAAAGGAAAGCATTGAGACATGGATGGATAAATGAGTTTGCTTTGAATATTAAATAGCGTTTTTGGGTTGCGGTGCTCAGATGCAGCATAGTTCCGCTTTAAGCTGGCCATACATGATAAGATTTCTCTGGCTTAGCCCTGGTGGCTGAGCCAGACAAAATCGCTCAAGTTCCCTGTGCATGCTACACAGTATGGATGGGGATCTGCAGTAATGGCTATTGCAGTCTGACAGCTGGCATCTGTAGCTGTTATGCCGTGTACACACGATCGGTTTTACCAATGAAAACAGTCCGATGGACTTTTCTCATCCGACAAACAGATCGTGTATGGGCCCCATCGGTCTTTTTTCCCCATCGGTGAGAAAAAATAGAACATGTTTTAAATTTATCCGATGGGAAAAAAAACAATAGCAAATTCCGATCGTCTGTGTGGAACTCCATCGGAGAAAAAACCCACGCATGCTCAGAATCAAGTCGACGCATGCTCAGAAGCATTGAACTTAATTTTTTTCAGCTCGTCTGAGTGTTTTACGTCACAGCGTTTGGGACGGTCGGATTTTTGACTGATGGTGTGTAGGCAAGACTGATGGAAGTCAGCTTCATCGGATTTCCGATGGAAAAATCCATCGGATTAGAATCCATAGGAAATCCGAACGTATGTACAGGGAATTAGAATACCCAAATAATGCCTGCATCTGATTAGATGAAGTTGTTGTTTGGCCTAGGATTTTCCATCTTCCTCCTGTAGCAAGGTCCCAGGCCTCCTTTGGTCTAACGAGAACCTCCAGGGCCAGGGATAGTTGACATCCTTCTGTATATGGTGGGTTGCAAGGCATAGTGATTGTATTACGAGGTATGTTGATTGGGCGCCAGACACTTCTTGAATGCAAAAGAGATTTTATTTCTCTTAACAGAACTTTGGGAGAGAGGGTTAGGGCCAGGACACCCTTAGGTAGTTGCAAGGTTAATTGGCAGACTCAGAGACTTCAACAGGAGGACAGCCATGCAGGGAAAGGCATCCAGAAAGACTCCACATCTGCATGTGTAGGAATGCTGTCTCCTATGGCAACAGTCTTTAACAGTTTCTAACACAAAGTGTAACAGTTTCTTCACTTCCACTACAATCACTTCTCGTATTTCTTCAACTCACTGAGCTCCCAGTCTCTCACTAAACTAGTTGATTCACTGAATCCCTTGAACTCCTCCAATCTTCACGGTAGTATCTTCCTCAAGCGTCACCCCTGTTTCTCCGCTGGGTCCCTAGCTTGGTACTCAATGTACTTTTCAAGCTTCACCCCACTGGCCTGCTTGGTCTCTGGCTTGACACATAAGGCTGTTCTGCCAGCGTCACCTCCGCTGGCTGGGTCCCTGGCTTGATACCCGCTGAAGTTTCCTGATTCTTCACAGTCCCCAGTTGGTGAGAATACTGCTCTGGTACTTGCTTCAGCTACTCACTGTGGTCCCTGGTAATAAGATGGTTGGTCCCTTAGTGGCCACAGCTTCCCCTCTACCTCTGACCATGACAGGTTCTCCGGCCAGCAGAACCATCACTGCTGGATGGACTGCAAGCCTCAATCCCAACCCTGTGCTGCTCTCTTGCTTCTGGATAGGTCCTCAGACAGCCTAGCAGCCAGATTTGCACAGGATAGGCCCAAAGTCCGGCCTAGCATCCCGGGCAATGCAACACATGTCCACCCAGACAGCCGTCCAGGTGGCACAGAACATCGATCACCTGACTCCACCCAAATATATAGGTTCTCCCAGCAGAGGCCAAGAGATTCAAGAAAACCCCTGCCCATTGGCAGAGATAAACCATATACCCATGATCTGACTTTGCATTGCCCTTCTCGTATCTAATGCCACCAGGTACCCGGCCACCTAGCGGCAGAAGTGAAAAGTGCAGCAATGCCAGACTTAGGGAGAAATGAATTGATCTCTAACAATTAGCCAAGGTAGTTAGATTAAATAGTTAAATACTCCTGGCTAGGGTTGAGCGAACCCGAACTGTAAAGTTCGGGTCCGTACCGAACTTTAGCTTTTTCCCGAACCCGGACTTTGCGCGAAAGTCCGGGTTCGGGTATCTAATGGCGCAGTTAGAAATGCTTCAGGGGCCAGCCAATCACCTTTTGATTAGCTGGTGTGCCCTTAGAAGCCATCATAGCCATGCCTACTAATGGCATGGCTGTGATTGGTTAGTGCAACATGTGACCCAGCTTCTATATAAGCTAGAGGCACACAGCACACACGTCACTCTGCTTCAGAATAGATAGGGAGAGGATCTTGTCTGCTGCTGCTGCTTTTAGGGAGAGATTGAAAAATACATGAGGTAGTCCTGATTCTGGAATCTGAGGGAAAAGATAGAGAGACAGTGTAGTGTAGGGCCAGGTTCCTGTTGGTGCTTTCAGGGAGAGAGATATATTATATAGGAATAGGAGTCCAGATTCAGAGATATAACTCAGCGATCTGCATAGGTTTACCTGTTTGTGTTGCAGTGCAGTCTTTTTACACTGCCATGAGCCCAGTGTCAGAGAAAATCTACCTTTTATCTGCAAGCTCAGTGCACCAGCACTGCATATATTACGTTGAGAGATACACCGTTTCCATACTGTGGGTGTATTCTGCTCTTGGAAAAAGATCCATTTAGGACAAAAAAAAAAAAGGCTCTTTATTGTGCTCTTTTCCAAAAGACCCATTAAGGGCAAAAAAAATTAAAAATTTTCATTTTATTTTGCTCATGCAAAAAAAGACCCGTTTAGGGCAAAAAAAATAAATAAAAAATTTGCACTTTAATGTACGCTTGCAAAAAGACCCATTTAGGGCCACAAAAAATATTTTGCAGTGTGTTATACATATGTGGAGGCGTGTGAAATAAACCATTTCAATATATTTGTCTTCTACTGTGCTATACTAAAAAAACAACATTTTTTTTGAATAGCATTTTCTGCAGTTATGTAGCTGTGCGATTCAGCGGTTACGTACTGTGGGTGTGTTGTGGTCTTCCAAAAAACGCCATTTAGGGCCACAAAAAATATTTTGCAGTGTGTTATACATATGTGGAGGTGTGTGAAATAAACAATTTCTATATAGTTTTCTTCTACTGTGCTATACTAAAAAAACAACTTTTTTTTTAATAGCATTTTCTGCAGTTCTGTAGCTGTGCGATTCAGCGGTTACGTACTGTGGGTGTGTTGTGGTCTTCCAAAAAACGCCATTTAGGGCCACAAAAAATATTTTGCAGTGTGTTATACATATGTGGAGGTGTGTGAAATAAACAATTTCTATATAGTTTTCTTCTACTGTGCTATACTAAAAAAACAAAATTTTTTTTGAATAGCATTTTCTGCAGTTCTGTAGCTGTGCGATTCAGCGGTTACGTACTGTGGGTGTGTTGTGGTCTTCCCAAAAACGCCATTTAGGGCCACAAAAAATATTTTGCAGTGTGTTATACATATGTGGAGGTGTGGCCTTCACCTGAACTCACCATGCAGGCGCCGTTCGTCTTGGGAGATTTTCGAGATCCCCTTGCCCTACATACTGAGCAAGCGCAGTACAGGGTGGACACTATTTGACGGGGGACAGAATTCGACACATCACCGGCCTGTCAGGTCACCTATGGCCAGGTGACAAATGCACACCGTAGGGGGACAGGAGTGTACCGCAACCGCAAGGTAGTGAACCCTATGGCTGACTGCTGCGGATAGGAAACTGGGTGGATGTGGAAAGCGGGACCAGAGGAGCACAACCGGGATCCTATAGGAAGCTAGAGCCAAGATTCCCCAGGGCGCGGAGTCTAAGACCCAGCAGGTCTTCTCCAGAGCCTCTAGTGGTGAGGATGTTATGGTGCAGGCTGGGTCCAGGTCGCGGCCCCTAGAGTCTCCTAGCTCACGCCCCGTAGGATAAGGGGAAAAGAGGGGAAGCAGCAGCACAAGATATAAGAGTAACGAATAACAAGCTGAAGGTCAAGGGCCACAAGCAGACAAGGAAAACGAAGGACAAGCCAAAGGTCAAGGGTCACGAGCAGACAGGGATAGTCGGGGACAAGCCAAATGTATAACAGAGAGACAGACGTAGCACACGGCAGGCAGGAACCCAAACACACAATGCCTAACAAACACGTTGATCAGCAAAGCAGGCTTGCAGTGCACAGGTTAATATAGTGTTCTGTGATAGGGCCTGGGGTGGAGTCTGGCTGGAAGGAGATTATAAAGGAAGCCAGGTGAAGGAGGTCTGGTCTCTAAGATGAACACATGAGGAGGAAAGGTAAGATGGCAGACAGACATTAATGCATATCCATGACACGGCCTTACCCAGCCATTGTTGTATTTTTGAACCAGTGTTGGCTACCCCGTCCTCCTCCACTGCCGCCACCTCAACCTCCTACTCCATATGGACCTCGTCCTCCTAGGTCAAGATTATAATTTTTATTTTATTTTTTTGTAGCGCACAGATCCTTTCCCCCTTACCTGCCTTTATGTTGTTGGCTCCTCGCAGGAGGGAGAAAAGCACACCACACTACCAGCCCGTACCCTCCTATATAAAGAGGTTGAGCGGTGTACTTGACGGGCCGTGTCCACAGCCGGAGTCAAAACTCCTCCAGAGGATGATTCTCACCTCTACTGTAGGTAGAGGCAAGTCCTTTAATTCCCAGTAAAGTCAATGTCCACACCAGCTGAAATTACAACTCTTATTCTCTCATGGCAAAATAAACTCTACTCGGGTAGAAAAGGTTAGAGCAAAGAAACAGGACAGCTTAAGGTGTGGAGGAGGTCCAGGCACAAACGTAGCACATTCACTTCACTGCTTAGGTTTCTCAAACAGTTTTAGGTGCACGGTCTCTGCCACAGACCTTGAGGTTGGTCTCTGCCACAGACCGGGTGTACAAGGCCCCTGCCACGGACCTGGAGAACTTTGGTCTCTGCCACAGACCAGGGTGTATAAGGCCCCTGCCACGGGCCGGGTGAATAAGGCCTCTGATACAGTCAAGATGACCTTGAGCTTCTCCTTCTACGAACCTAGCCCATATCAAGGGGAAGACATCTCTCCAGGGAGTCAACAGACCCTTCCTTCACCGTGACTCCCGCATCGGTCCATCAGAATGATCCTCCCTTCCCTGGAACATGGTCCCCTACACGAAGCGGCACCTTAAGACTCCTCGACCCTTAGCGGACTCCAGACGAAGGCTCTGGACTCCAGGCTTTACTCCCGCACCTAGGCCTCCATACCCAGAGCAGCAGGAACTCCAGGATAGTACCTCACCCCGGGCTAAAGGTACCCGAGATGGAACAGGAACACATGCACCCAGGCCGAAGGCACCTGGGCGTGGACCCCACTGGACATCAGCCCCCAGGCCAAAGGTCTGCCCCTTTTATATGCTCTCCCGGCATGCACAGCAGGTTC
Organism: Rana muscosa; assembly: GCA_029206835.1. Taxonomy (NCBI): domain Eukaryota; kingdom Metazoa; phylum Chordata; class Amphibia; order Anura; family Ranidae; genus Rana; species Rana muscosa. Next base: position 272,133,883 of record CM055117.1, read on the forward strand.
CCCGCCCCGCTGTACTACTGCCAAGAGGGGACACAAAAGGCACAGCACTGTATCGGCGGTTCAACCCTAGCCTACCATGGCAGCGCCACCTGTAGGCCGCAGGGAACTGCACACCAATACTGTCCCCCGAGGACAAAATGGCCCATGAATCCTACAGAATTAGGGTGTTTGAGCCTATTTACCACTCAAACACTTCCCTTAAATTAAGCACCCCGCTACATTTTTATTTCAAAGTATTTTATTTTCCCACTAGCTTATCCATTAAATTGAATAATTTATTCCAGAAAGGGCGTATTCTGGGGCATTCCCACCATATGTGTGGCATCGTGCCGTTGAGTTTCTGAGGTTCTTAATGACTTCCCGTACCTCTTCTGCTGAAAAGGGGGCCTCCAGCATATTTTTTTATTTTTTTAATGTTATTTTAAGTTATTTCCCTATCCACATTTGTTTGCAGAGCACTTGCCATGCTCTTAACATCATTTTGCTGCCATTTGCAGCCCTCTAGCCCTTTCCATTACTTTTTTAGAGCCTTTTTAGAGCCTTTTTAGTCCTTAGAAGTCCGGGTCCCCATTGACTTCAATGGGGTTCGGGTTCGGGTTAAAGTTCGGTCCCGAACCCGAACTTTTTTCCGAAGTTCGGCTGAACCCGTCGAACCCGAACATCCAGATGTCTGCTCAACTCTACTCCTGGCATGTAAATTTAGGAGCAACCTTGCCTAAACGCGAGGGTGTTACACTCCTTTCATAAAAGTTGATTGAAAAACTGACTTGTTGAGCCGGAAGGTGCTGACTGGGCCACTTGAGCAAATTTCAGCCTATTCAGCAGAAATCAGCTAAAATTCAATCTGTGTATGGCCAGCATTGGACCCTCTGCCAAATTTGTATTGTGGTCGGTTTTGCTCTGGGGAGATTCACCCCTCGTTTTGTCCTGGTGACTACTGTCACCAAGACAGAAAGTAAAGGGAAAATTGGAGATGTCAAGAGAGCAAGAGATGGGGAGGAAATCTTCTAATGGAGACAAATGTTATGGTGACAATCAGTCCAAGTTTGGAATTCCTCTCACTTTAGGTAGATTTCCAAACAGATAGTGGATAACAATCGACCCAGCAGGACACAGACAGGAAAAAAAATAACCTAATAGGGCTTTTAACCCTTCCCTACTATATCCAAAACGACAAAAAAAAAGTTTGGGCTATGAATACAGTTTAACCTCAAATTAACACCTAAATCAAACCATAAACTCCACTTAACCCCCAACCCTCAGACAAAAATGATATTGTCACAATGCTAAATACTATATTACAGTATCATTATTACTATCATGTTGAAACTTGAACTGAAAATACCATAATGCCAAGAATTTAATGTGCCAAAAGAAATATGTGGTGTAAAATATAAATTAACATTTTGGCACCAACATACAAGGCACAAAATGTTCAGCGCAAAACTGTCCTCTCGGAAACTAAATGATCCAAATCCAAAGTATACTTCATACAACTGCAAGGCTTTGTTACAAATTTCAGAAGACATCAGGATGCAATTTTAACATGTGTTTGCCTTTGGCAAGAACTACTTTGACACTGACATAACCCATTGTCTGTGTTCATTTGCTAAACTCATCCCCTCTTTTGTGTTCTTTGATTAAATAGGCACCTTGTTCTATAATTATAAAAAAAAAACCCAGGTCATTATGCACATTTACAATCATAAAAATAAAGCACCATTATACATTAAAATGAATCATTCAACTCCTCTAACATGTAACCCTAACAAGTTGCCTCTTGGGGGATCAAGAAGGATTTTTTTTCCCCCACTCAAGCAATTTGGATCATGCTGAGGGTATAGGATTGTGTAAATGGAAGTTTGTGTGTATGTTTTACTAGATACAGTTGAACTAGATACAGTTGAACCTCGGATTACGAGCATAGTTCGTTCCAGGAGTATGCTCGTAATCCAAAGTACTCGCATATCAAAGCGAGTTTTCCCATTGAAGTCAATGGAAATGAAAATAATTTGTTCCGCATTGACTTCAATGGAATGCAATACCGAATGCGGCCAGAGGTGGGCGGCGCCAGAGAGAACAAAAAACGTCCGAAAAGGCCCGAGGACATGTCGGCTGACCTTGGCAAACATTGGAAATGCACGGAAACTGAGTATTTCCGTGTCTTTCTGAGCATTGCCGAATGGCGGCAAAAGTCGCTGTTCGGCTCTGCTCGGCTCCTTCGCCCCCGTACCTCAGGCCAAATGCGGTACTGCAGGCCTATTTAGGCTCTGCTCGGCTCCTCCGTCCTCGTACCTCAGGCCAAATGCGGTACTGCAGGCCTATTTAGCTTGAATTCTGCTCGTCTTGCGAGTCAACGCTCGCAAACCGAGTCAGAATAAAAAAATAAAAAAAATTGCTCGCATATCAAATTGCTCTCAAACCAAGTTACTCTTAAACCGAGGTTCCACTGTAGACTTGTGTATTTTTTTAACCAGACTTAGGCAGGCCATACATGGTGCAAATTTCTAAAATTCGCTTGATTCCCCCATCAACACAGACAGTGTAGATGCAGAAATCCCTCCTGCCGAGCCATAGTCTTCTCCCAATGGGGGGGGGGGCAGGGGAAGCCGTCCTCGACAGGAGAAAACAGTGATTATTGCTAGCAGCTATTCCAGCCGCTAGCGATAATAGCAAGTAAAAATCCGGAAGGCTGGTTGTACCCAAGTTAATTGATCAACTTGGTACATTCAACCTGCCCATACACGGTTTGAGTCTCTGCGGTTCCTGCTAAACCGGCCAAGATTCAAACCGTCTATGGCCGGCATTATGATGTTGTACCCCATAGTGTACTCCATCAACTGTTGTAAATGCACTTTTTTTTATGTAAGGGATGTCAAAATCAGGTACCCCATAAAAAAGGATTATAGTTTTGCTAATGGAGAAAGTAAAACTCATGGCATTTCTATTAAATCACCATTAGATGGCAGCATAGAGTGAAAAGCCTGAATAACATAAATAGGGATGAGCTCCCGTGTGCAGAGCCCGCCAGGAAGTCGGCACCACGCTGCGCTAATGACAGGCAGGGAGACATTTCCCGATGCTCGGCTGCAGAGATCGAGAAATGTCTCCCTGGCTGTGATTATCGCAGCGCGGTGCCGACTTCCTGGCGGGCTCTGCACGTGCTCAATGCGAACACGCCGGAGCTCATCCCTAAACATAAAGCACATTCTAATGGGACCATTGCTAATAGCAGGGGAACCAAAAGACTGACCTTTGTATCTGGTGGGAACACAATAGCAGTTGCTACCCAGTCTATTAGTCTGAAGGTCATGTGTTTGTGTCATTGCAGGTAAGAGGGAGCATATTTAAGGTTAGAAACAGGGTGAAAGTGATTTAATTTACATCCTTGTGATCAGTAAAGGCTGCTGTGTGATTAATTAACATATCAGCACATGTGCAATTGTTTATTATTTTCTATGAGGACATTATTCCTGTATATGTGAATGTTACTATTATAGATATAGCAGTTGCTACCCATATAGAAAAAAGGGGTAACACTCACCAATTTACTGCGTGTCAATCCGGTGAAGCTTGATGAAAGCGAAACATGTAAGCAGTTTAGCAGTTTGATGCTACATTTTATGTAGTTCCTGAACATGGATGTTCCACCCATATGACTAACTACCGAATCATCTGCCCTGATCATAATACCATTGCCTCTTGATGTGAAGACACTGCACCGGCACGTTAAATACCTAAGCTCTACAACTCCGGCAAGGTCTACAGCTACTCTATGGAGACATCTACGGATCCAAGTAAATGAATGGGTGTGAAGCAGCCCCACACAAGAGAATTTAGATGTGAATCATTGAATCATCACCGGATTGACACGCAGTAAATTGGTGAGTGTTTGTTACATATGGGATCATATGCAAACCAAAAGACTATTGATCTGGATGGCTGAGTGACCGAGTGACCCAGTGAAGACATCTAAGGTGAGCTGTAGGATCGTGTTTTCAGCATCAGGCACTATTCTTATAGCATGCTCCTGTGTACACTATGTCCAGCCAAGCTATCCTTTTATCACCCAGTAAATATGCGTGAACAATAACCGGTCATCCTTTTTGATTCACCTAATAGACCTATCCGGTAACCATACTCTTGGAGCCATTATTTGAATTATCTCCATTCACCAGGACTATTCAATTGATATTGATGAATATATTTTTTTACATTCTCAATACCGGTATTACTATTAAAGATCATTAGCGGATGAACGAATGCGGTGTGTATGGTTGATCGGGTGGCCATCCTTGTTTAGTGTTTTTGTTGACTAGTCTCATTTTAATCAGGTGTCCTTGATGTTGTGTTTTGTTTAAAACTAATTGAATAAATTAATGAAATTTTCTACTTCACTAATTGCGGTTCACTCATTATAAGTCTGTATAACCAGTTGAGCCTTGTTGAAGAATTCTTTTGCTGAAGGACTTTTTGATCCTTCAACTTTCTCCCCCCTTTTTTCTATATGGTTTTGCAATTCAGAGGCCAACTTAATGGATAAACCCCTAAACTATTGGGTATTTAATAAATAGTGTTTTTTATACTTAGCAAATCACTTATATTACCTAGCATTATACATTGGATGAGCTTAATACATACCTACCCTTTTGTTTTTTCTATAGCAGTTGCTACCCAGTCTATTAGTCTGAAGGTCATGTTTGTGTCATTGCAGAAACTTTTCAATAAAACCACTTCTGGTTTCACCCGGCCCGCTCCCTTCGCACATTGGAATTATTGACCATACTTCCAGCATATGTGCAACACATACTAAAAAGTGCTGCTGCTGACACGTATTTTGACTTTTTGTCAACATTTAACAACTAAGATCTAATTTCTGTCTCTAACAACTTCCTCTGGTCACTGATGTATGCCTGCTACCCTTCAGATAAGAATGACACATGACTTGATGGGCACAAATATCTTTGATGTGCAGGCTGTGATTGGTAACACAGCTTGGACTGGTGCCTCAAATCCCCCCAAATGCATTGGCTGTAGGTTTTTACATAACTACTTAAAGCGGAGGTCCACACAAAAAGTGAACCTCCGCTTTTCGGAACCCTCCCCCCCCTCCGGTGTCACATTTGGCAGCTTTCAGGGGGGAGGGGGGTGCACATACATGTATAATACAGGTATTTGCACCCACTTCCGGGAATGACTCCCACGGCAGTGGAGTACCTTAATTTGCAAGGATTTTCTATCACTTCCTGTTTGGCTATGGAGCAGGAAAAGAAGGGAAATCTCTGCAATGGGACAGGGATGACAAAAAAAAAAACTAACAGGGGCTATAACTCTCCCTTACTCTATCCAAAATGAAAAAAAAAAATTGCCTATAGTTGTACTTTAAGCACAAATTTATTCAAAATTTATAGAGGGGACTAAGAGGACTAAGAGGATATAACCCTGCCAGTGGTGCGGCAGAAAACATATAGCACAGTGATGAAGGTATGTGGTCTAGGCATTGAGAAAAGGAAGGATTGGGGGCAGGAACAAATAAATCTATCTGTTTATTTTTCCCATCAGCAATCAACAGAAATAAAATTCCATAATATGTACAACTGACACAAGCAAAGGACTGCAACAGAGTCCTACTACCTACCTGCCAGTTATAGGTGACTATATCAGTGTCCCTTGTGTCAACACCATCCCTAGATTAAAAGCCCTTTGGCAGCTAGGAAATTGCCATGCAAGTTTCACCCAAATAGTGTAACTTTCCTTCTACCCTGGGTACCCCATGCTATATCATCTAGTCAGCTACTGTATACACATTAACACCTACCTCCTATACAGATTACCAGCAGCTGATATCTATGGTAAGTCAAATATTAAAGAGTATTTCCTAATATTTAACTGCCATTTGCATCATTGCAAGCTTGAAAGCCCTCAGGGGTTTCTAGAATATACAGTATAAATATTAGATTGTGATCACCCAAAGGTTTGCAGGAAAGTCTTACTACCTACCTCCTAAGTGTAGCTGACCAACTCAGTCTCCCTTGCATCTGCACCATCCCTACTACCCAGATTAGAAGCCACGTGGCAGCTAGGTAGTTGTCCTGCAATTTCCACCTAACTGGTGTGGTTTTCCGTCGTGGCTCCCTTCATGTGTCTCTACTGCACCTCTCCCAACATGGAGTCTTCTCACACAGTGGAGAGCTCCTCCCCCTTCAATCTACTGGCCTGTGCCCATCAGCTGACTTTCTGACAGTTTTTAGCCTCCCAAAATGGCATCTGTCTCTCTGTAGCTGAGAACTCAGGTGAGAGGTCCGCTGTTATGATGGGACAGAAGTGGCGCCCCCCAACCCCCACTTGCGGAACGCTGCCTGCCCACACAACAACTCACTGGTTGGGGTCAGCCGCCTGAGCCTCCTACATGTGTATGGCAGCCCTGCCGGTATTACCATACCTTGTCGGCCTAGGCCAGTGATGGCGAACCTTGGCACCCCAGATGTTTTGGAACTACATTTCCCATGATGCTCATGCACTCTGCAGTGTAGTTGAGCATCATGGGAAATGTAGTTCCAAAACATCTGGCGTGCCAAGGTTCGCCATCACTGGCCTAGGCCAAGATACAGCGTTGCCTGTGACCCTACCATGTGCCATTTTATCATATAATGTATAAAACGAACAAACCTTGCAGGTGAACATTACAATAAGTAAGATTTTTCCAAAATGGAAACCACATTCACAATTAGAATTTTGCTCTGAATAAGAAATGAGAATTTTTTTTTCCATCCTTTGACTTTTTCTCATCACTACAGTCAAAAATGATCAGTAAATTGTCACCATTGACCATTAGAAAATTAAACATTTCAAAGAGGACCATTTTGAACAAAATTCAAACAATAGCTAGCTTTAGTTGTGCAATTCTTTGTGTAATGTACTTCCTACCAATTGAACGGCCCCCCAAACTTTGGATTCCGTCTGCAAACAACACCAAAACAGCTTGCCTAGCACCTCTTACCATGTCAAATTATTTAGCTTGTGACAAGGGGGTTTATTTACTAAAGACAAATCCATTTTGCACTACATTTTTGCTTACACATGATTGGATGATAAAATCAGCAGAGCCTCCCCTCATTTCAGATCTTCCCCTCAGATCTAAAGCGACTGCACTTCCAAGTGCACTTGTAGTGCAAAATGGATTTGCCTTTAGTAAATAAACCCCATGGTGTCCTTAAAACCAGGTAATTGCATGAACAAAAGCAAGGAACAAAGCTCAGCAACTGCCCGTTCAACTGGATGTACATACTGCATTCTACAAATGGTAGTTACATAGTAGGTGAGGTTGAATAAAGACAATAGTCCATCCAGTTCAACCTGTGTAGGTGTACCTGTGTCGGTGTCGATAATTATTTCCCATATCCCTGTATGTTGTGTTCTTTAGGATGCATGTTCAAGAGTCTTTTAAAAATATCAATACTCCCTGCTGCCACCACCAATTGTGGAAGAGAGTTCCACATCCTTATTGCCCTGACAGTGAAAATCCTTGTGCACAGTTTAAAGGGGCTGTAAAGCTTTGCGTTTTTTCACCTTAATGCATCCTATGCATTAAGGTGAAAAAACATCCGATGCTTACAAGCCCCCCAGCCCCCCCGGTTTACTTACCTGAGCCCTTGAAAGTCCCACGTCGTGAATGCGCTGGCTTCTCGCCCCTGTCTTCTCGGCTGTTGCCGGATATTCATTGGAGATTGATAGCAGCACAGCCATTGGCTCCCGCTGCTGTCAATCTAATCAATGACGCGGCGCGCCGGGGGAGGGGCCGAGTGATACACTTGGCGGCTATGGCCGCCACTGTATCACACGGGAGCGCGCTCGCAAGCTAACCCCCTTAGGAGAGCGCTTCCCAGAACGGGGGTTAGCTCTTGCGGGGAGGAGCCGAGACAGCTGTCGAGGGACCCCAGAAGACCAGGATCGGGGCCACTCTGTGCAAAACGAGCTGCACAGTGGAGGTAAGTATGACCTTAAAAAGAAGGTTAAACCGCTTTTCCTCCAATCTCATAGTGTAGTTCTCTTTAGAATGCCTATTTAAAACCCAACACCAGGCTTGAGATCTATCCCCCTACTCCATTTGTCTCTAACTGCTCTTGAAGCACCCCTGTACTCTTAAAAAAGAAAAAAAATATATATATATATATATATAATTTTGCAGGTTTCTTCGGTCTGGTGACGTCATGGATCCTGTTTATACAAAGTGTAAACGTAAGCCTTGCCATGTACTTCTTCAAACTGACTTCTAAGCTGGAGAGTTTGTCCTTTTTATCACGACCAGAGCAGTCTCATTGTTGTAATAAGGAAAGAAACAGGCCCTGCAAAAGCTAATTACTCTTGAAAGGAATGCAATTTCTGGAGGTGTTCTATGCACAAAGAGAGCACAGCACTCCCCAAGGCTGCCACAATGCAAGCAAGCGATCTTTTTTTGGCAATGCTAGAAAACTGCATATTAAAAAGGAAAGGTAAAAGCATTGCAACTGTACTTCTTGGAAGAGTAGGGGATTTGGACCTGCTCACGGAAAGACTTTCCAACATCTCCCTGTGTGATAAATACAACCTTGGACTGCCTGAGGCATTTGATATTGCTAGAAGCACATCAGCATCAGCCTTATAATCGCAAGCAGTTTTTAAAATCGGAGGCATCTCTTGTTTTTATTAAGTCATCTATGGCCAGCCTAGCTTAGCCGCTTTGTCAGTAATCTGCTTCTACTCTCTGCTTAGGTGTTTAAAGCTGAAAATAGGCGTTAAGATTTTTTTCTCGCTCAGCCTTGTACTGCGGAACGAGAGAATTCACTTGATTACCCCATCCATGCTAAACAGCAAAATTTGGATGAACCTACAGTGCTGGCTATTGTATTCTGACAGCAGGCACCTGCAGCTGTCGGAATCCTTAAACAGTGCCTGAATATCATTGGATGACGGCACTCCACCCAGAAACTTAAACATAAGGGCCACCAACGGAAAAAAATTAAATTAGCATCCCTGTATGGTGAGCTTTAGACTGGGTCGATGTCCTCCTGAAGTGAAGATATATGCTTGTCTTCATAATTACCATTGGCTGCAACTAGGGTGACCACATTTCCAAACTGCCATTCAGGGACACCCCTCTTCCCAAAAAAAAAGAGGGGGGGTTTGGGGGAATGTAGTCTCGGGGTAGTTGAAATAGTTCAACTCACCATAATGCTGAATCAGTGGGAACCCTGAGGTTGTAACCAGATGCAGCGTGCCACTTGCCACCGTTGCCTGCCACCAGATGCAGCATGTCACTTGCCATCGTTGCCTGCCCCCAGATGCAGCTTGTTACTTGCCACCGATGCCCATCACCAGATTCTCAGTACTCACTTTTGTTGCCAGCCGTGTGTTGAGTTATTTTGAGAGGAAAGCAAATTTACACTGTTATACAAGCTGTACACTCACTACTTTACATTGTAGAAAAGTGTAATTTCTTCAGTGTTGTCACATGAAAAGATATAATAAAATATTTACAAAAATGTGAGGGGTGTACTCACTTTTGTGAGATACTGCGTGTGCAAATGGGAAAAGGGGCATTAAATTAAATCTGTTGCTTTACCTTTTATGGGCAAAGCACATGTTTACTTTAAGGCTGGGTTCACATTGCAGCACGCAGCGGCTCACATCAGGAGTCGGTGCGTCTCCATTCACCGTTTCAGGTCCGATTTCAGCCCGAATTTTGGGCGGAATTCGGACCTGAAACGGACCAAAAGACGCACAGGACTCCTGCAACTTGCACTTGAGCCACCACGGAGATGTGTGAACCAAATCCATAGAGAGTCGGTTACAATCTCCTGCTATGCACATTGGATGCGGGAAAAGTAAATCTGCATCCAATTCGCAATAGTGTGAACCCAGCCTAAAGTTAAACTCCAGGTAGCTATGACAAGCACACATTTATGCAGCTCTGTAATCATTAATACATTGTCAGAAGTATCTTTTAAATGCAAGCAGTGTAATTATCTGAACTGCAGTGCAAGGAGCATGCCGGTAGGAGGAGAGAGCAGAATAATGGAGAGATAAGCTCATCAGTGTGCTGCCGTACCTTTTACTATCCACTACAGGTTTGGGGGGAAAAGACTTGTAAGTGAAAATGAAACTGCAGCAAATAAAGATAAGGTTCCCTCCCCTGACAGACAGAACTATGCTATGTGGCAGAGCTGTGTATATCTCAGGACTGGATGAACAGAAATAGAAATACTTTGGCAGGCAAAATAGCTCCTGTAGTTTATTTGTGTAATTTAGCTGTTTATAGTTGAAGTTCTGCTTTAAAGTGTTGCTCCACTTTTCACTAGAAGAAAAGCATTTTATCTTTGTCAGTTACATACTTTGTAAGGATTTAATCAAACATCATTTTGGATTGTCACCTGCTGCTATTCATATTAAAGTTCACGCATGGATTTCCTTCACTTCCCGTACCCACTTCCTACTTCCTGAGTGCTGAGTGGGAGTATCTTCCTGCTGTAGTCACATGGGGGAGTTCTGCATAAATAAAATGTACAGACAGGCCCCAAACAAGCAAGTCATGTTTGAATTGTCAGTTTTCAGCACATACTAGCTCTCGCTTCCCTTTTGTGGATCTCTTTGTATCTTCCTTTTTTTCTACAGGTTTTTTATTCTTCTGTTTGGGCCTGTTGATCTTGCCAGTATTAACTTCTGCTGTAAGGGTGGCAGCATTGCCTTGCTGGGAGTCTATGCAGACTCAGCATTGTCACCCTTGAGTGCACAGTGCACTGACAGGTTTAGCTTGATTGATAAAATTGCCAACCACTCTTCAGTGTGGCCACAACATCAGGAACGGCTCTTGCTTGACTGACATGAGCTGGGCCGCATCATTAAGCACTGACATGCACCTGCGGCACTGCTGCACAGACTGGGAGCCCCAGGAGCCGATGTGTCATAGATAGTGCAGTAAATAAAGAGCTGCAAAAGTTAAGGTAAAGCATTATTAAACCAACATGAACAAATTTAGTGCTGCAGACCTCAGGACTTAAGCCTCGTACACACGATACGACTGTTGGCAGGGGATTGTCTGTTGACAGACTGTTGTCCTAAAATCTGACTGTTAGTACACTCCTTCTGACAATTGTTGTCCAACTTTCGGCCAACAAATGTTGAATGGCAGTTAAATTTTCAGTGGACAACAGTCTGTTGTCTGATTTTCATATCGTCAGTACAAAAGTCCGTCACACAAAAGTCTAAAGTACAAACACATGTAGCGGCCTCCACACTCTCTCTCCACTGTTGGCTGGTTTCTGCTTGTCTAGGGGTACCTTGGATGAGAGAGTGCGGGGTCACCACGCCAAGCCTTCACCGCAGATGTTTGTGTGGTGTAAGCAAAGTTCCTTTACCTTCGGGTCGGTGTTCGGTGCTAGAAGCCTCCGCTCCTTCTGTGAAACAGTGTCTGCCAGTAAATGAGCCCCACACCAATAAAAGTCCAACACTCCTTTATTCTTCAATGTCAGGATGAAACACAATCAGTTGGACTCCCTCAACGAACAGACAGGGGGTGTGGATACGAGTAGGCCCAGGCACAATGAACTCTCCTATTCCTCTATCAGCGAATAGGTTTGGCACATGATCTATGCCAACTGTTGAGAATCTTGGTCGCTGCCACCGACCGGATGAACGGTGAACCTTCTTCCTGACTGTAATCGGCCCCCGTTTGGGAAGATACCCCTCCGGGCGGTCTCCTGAGGCTCACCCGGCACCGGCAATCTGCTGCACCAGGTCTTTGGGTGAGTAGCTCCTCCAGTCCCTTACGCCTCTGGATTCGGGTACCCCACTTCCGGGGTCCCCTAGGAAATCCTTCCCTCGCAGAGCCCAGCGGAGGACACTGGGCCCCAGGCCTCCAACCGAGTACCTCACCCCAGGCTGAAGGTGCCTGGGGTGGAACACGAGCTCCGGGTGTCCAGGCCTAGGCCGCCTGGACACCGATTACGAACCACAGCCCTCAGGCTGAAGGTGCCTGGGACTCGGCGAACCAACCCCGTGACCAAGATGGCCGACCCCTTTATATCCTCCCCCAGCAAGCCCAGCGGAGCCCCCGCCCCACTGTACTCATGCTGCGAGAGGCCAAAAAGGGTATGCCACTGCAACGATGGCTCAACCCCGGGCCCAAAGTGACAGCGCCACCCGCTGGGCCCCAGGGAACCACACATCACAGATCCCCCACCAAATTTAAACATAATAGAAAAGCATATACCCGCTACACACGCATTCTCTGAATCACTGTTTACCAAACACGAAATTAGCAGAAGGGGCCCAAAGGGAAGCGCTCAAGAGCTGAAATTCCTAGTAGTAAGTCACTATGTTCGTATTTGTTGGCCGACAATTGTGTACTGTTAGTATGCAAGACAAGATCCAGGCACACGCCCTTTGGACAAAAATCAGACACTCGGTTGGCCAACAATCGGATCATGAGTAGTGAAGTGAAGTGAACAGCCTCAGATGATACACAGAGATGAAACCAATCTCTTTATATAAGTTTTACATGTATACCTGCTGTCTTCATCTTTATATACTGTTTAGAAAGTGCAGATTGTGTTAGAATTTTCACTTCCTCATTCTGCACTGTGAGAGAAGACTTGGATTACACTAGGAGACAGCTGATTGGCAGAAAGGCACACACCCTCCTCCAGATAAGCAGATACTTTCACAGCTGTCCTGTGAGTAAAGCAGCTTTCTGCTAATCTATCTATAGCATCCTGCCTGACACAAAATTCTGACTGGTTTTATCATATGTGTTGGAGAACTTGTCAGAAGTTATCAGGCTGATGACAGAAGAACGGAGCAGAACAACGGAGCAAGAGAAAGCCACGGGGCTTAGTGCGTTGAAGAAAGGTAAGAAAACACTCCAGATATATGTGCCCAGCTGAAATTTCATGAATCGAGTTTACATCCACTTTAAAGCGGTATAAACTTTTTATTTTTTCCTAAAATAATAAACATGGTATACTTCCCTGCTCTGAACAGCTGTGGCCAAAAGTTTTGAGAATGATACAAATATAAATGTTCACAAAGTCTGCTGCCTCTGTTTTTATGATGGCAATTTGCATATAGCATGTTATAAAGAGTGATCAGATGAATTGCAATAAATTGCAAAGTCCCTCTCTGCCATGAATATGAACTTAATCCCATAAAAAAAATTTCCACTTAATTTGTTAAGAAGGCTTCAGGGCGCCCAAGAAAGTCCAGCAAGCGCCAGGACCGCCTCCTACAGTTGATTCAGCTGTGGGATCAGGGCACCACCAGTGCAGAGCTGGCTCAGGAATGGCAGCAGGCAGGTGTGAGTTCATCTGAATGCACAGTGAGAAGTAGACTTTTGGAGGATGGCCTGGTGGCAAGAAGGGCAGCAAAGAAGCCAATTCTTTCCAGGAAAAACATCAAACACAGACTGATATTCTGTATAAGGTACAGGGATTGGATTGCTAAGGACTGGGGTAAAGTCATTTTCCCTGATTGTTTGGGGCATCCGAAAAAAAACTTGTCTGGAAAAGAAAAGGTGAGAGCTACCATCAGTCCTGTGTCATGCCAACAGTAAAGCATCCTGAGACCATTCATGTGTGAGGTTGCTTCTCAGCCAAGGGAGTTGGCTAATTTATAATTTTACCTAAGAACACAGCCATGAATAAGGAATGGTACAAAAACATCCTCTGAGAGCAACTTCTCCCAACCGTCTAAGAACAGTTTGGTGAGGAAAAATGCCCTTTTCAGCATGATGGAGCACATTGGCATAAAGTAAAAAGGATGAACTAAACATCGACATTTCTGGTCTATGGCCAGGAAAGTCCCCAGACCTTAATCCCATTGAGAACTTGTGGTCAATCCTCAAGAGGCAGGTGAACAGAAAAAACCCTCACAAGTTCTGACAAACTCCAAACATTGAATATGCAAGAATGTTCTGCCATCAGTCAGGATGTGGCCCAGAAAATGATTGACCACATGCCAGGGCCAATTGCAGAGGTTTTGAAAAAGAAGGGTCAACACTGCAAATATGGACTCTTTGCATAAACTTAATGTAATTATCTATACAAGCATTAGACACTTATGAAATGCTTGTAATTATACTTCAGTATAGTGTAGCAACCGGCCCTCTTTCTCCATTGTCCTTGGCTCACTCACAGGAGAAAAAGGCACACAGTCTCCACCATGCCCGTACCCCCTGGTTTGCAGAGGTTAAGCACAATTGTTTTCACTTACGGGTCTTGCAGCAGGGTTCCCTTCAAAGTTGGTTTCCGTCCCTAGAATGTAAGGACAAAGTCTCTATACCCCAAGTAACTCCTAGGTCCACACCAGTGTCAACTCCAACGTAGAGTTTATTTCTTATGCATGAACATCCACAAAGTTGAGGAAAAGAGTGAAAGGTGTTAGGAAGACAGATCAATTCAGGCACTCTTGTTTCTTCGCCACTCAGTCTCGAGTGGGTACAGCTCACCCGGATAGTCACCCAAAGGCACTAGCAGCCGGCATGTAACTCGAACAGTCTATTAGATTCCCTAATGGATGCGTTCAGGAGATCCCCAGCCACAGAATCTATAGTGTCCCAAACCTCCTAATGGTCCCGTTGTTTAGATCCCTGTTTTCGGATGGATGACATCCCTCCAGAGAGTTTCTGGGCCTCTTCCTTCACTGTGATCTCTCACCAGTCCTTCGGAACGGTCCTCCCCAGCCTCCTCTTCTAGAAATGGGTCCCCTCACAAGGCGGCACCCTGGGATTCCTCCTCCCGAAGTGGGCTCCAGCTAAAGGTGCTGAGCCCAGGGCTGAAGTTGCAGTGCCAGGACTAAAGGTGCCTGGGACTGAAGAACACATGGCCCCATAGCCTGGAGGGCCATGCACTTGAACTTGGACCGTAGGTTCTCGCTCCGGGCATGGGCCCCGGGAATTGCTCCCTCTCCAATGGCGTCCGCCCCTTTTGTACCCTCTTCCAGCATGCACAGCAGGTAGACCACACCCACTCCACGGCTGCCGAGAGAGGACACCAAATCACTGCTGCATCACTTGTGGTTTAACCCCGAGTACAAGCGACAGCGCCACCCATACTTCTTAGGGGAACTGCACACCAGGCAAAACAGCAGCAAGGCAGAGTCCAGCAAATTGAAAGATTCAAGCCAACTACCACTCGAATCACCCCTAAATTTAGCATAGCAGCCCCTAAATGTAGGACCCCCGCTACAATAGCATAGTAATATCTGACAAAAAGATCTAAACACTGAAGCAGCAGACTTTGTGAAAATTAATATTTGTGTCATTCTCAAACCTTTTGGCTACGGCTGTATACAGTATTGCACAGAGCGGTCTCTTACCTCCTCTTCTGGGGTCCCTCGCCCCCTGCTCCCTCTTCACAAGATTTGATTTACAGCAGCAGGAACCAATAGCACGTGCTGCTGCCTCTGTGTCCTGTGGGAGCAGGGAGAGAGAAGAGTGCTGCTGCAGACTGGCACAGTGCTGGATTGAGAAAAAAATCACCTAAATATTCACGGCGGTTCAAGTACTGGGACATTTTGTACCTTAACCACTTGGGGACCGGGCACTGTACATATACTGTGACGACTGTGCAGAATTATGTATATATACAGTACGTGATTCTGCATGTCCGGGTAGGGTGCGCATGCTAGTGCGCCCACCCGGCTGTGCTGTGATTCTTAACAACACATGCCAATTACAGGGTCCCGGCCAGTGATTGATCGCCGACATCCGGCGATCGGCTCTGAGTCTCATGGAACACAGCTCTCAGCTCTGTGAATGTAAAGAGCACAGAGCTGTGTTCAGTGACAGGGGACCTAGTTGGTTTTTCATTCCCTGCTAAGCAGTGAACAGATCCCCTATTGATTTGAAGCAGAAATGTCACTTTTGTACCCTTTCAGTTTTTTGTTTTTTTTGACAGCAGACTGCGGAGGACCCATGTTGGATCTTTGGATTGCTGAATGTAAATAGACTTGGGTCCATTTACATCCTTCACCTTTGGTTCACGGACGAACAGAAAAGGATACAGCAGTGGCGTCGCTAGGGGGGGCGCGGGCGGCACCCAGGTGACACCCACACAAGGGGTGACCCCCATGGGTAGCGGCACCACTAACAACGCCTGCTGTCCTATACTGATCTGCCTCTCGGATCTTGCGGCTGTGTCCCTCAGCAGAGAGGACCGAAGGAACACACACCGCTGCCCGCTGTGTATATCTGTCCACGCTGTTCTGAGGTCTATACACTACTATATGTAGATGGACATATGCAGGAGAGGCGCTATGATAGGGGGTGTCTATACTGATGGAGGAAGGTCTGCACTGAGGGGGTGGGGGGTTCTATACTGAGGAAGGGGGGTCTGTACTTAGTGAGGGGATCTATATTGCGGGGGGGATCTGTACTGTATCTATAATTAGTGGAGGGGGGGCTGTACTGGGGGGTCTGTACTGAGGGGGGACTATAGTTGGTAGTGGGGGGTGACACCAATTTTTTCCACACCAGATGACACCAACCCTAGTGACGCCACTGGGATACAGTCCTTTGTTTTTCCAGACCTGCGTTGACTCTGAGTTTGTTTACATCCACACGCCCATAGCATAGTTGCCAACTGTCCCGGATTGGCCGGGACATTCCCGGGATTCACACCCTTTTCCCGGATTTATTTTGTCCCGGGAAATGTCCCGGCCAATGTCTCCGCCGGCCGCCATTTTTAAGAAGACCAAAACACACGTGTTTTGGCTGCTATAGAAATTAAGCTGTGGCGCCGCCCACCCCCCGCCCCGCCCCAGGTCCGTCTGTTATGGAAAGGGGCGGGGGTGGGCGGTGCCGCAGCTTAATTTATTTTGCAGCCACGTGGCCGGCTCTGCCTCTACTTTGTTCCCCCTCGGGGAAGGGGAAACAGTACAGGAGACACCTGGTTAAGGGGGGCTCTAATCGGGGACACACCTGATTAAGGGGGCTCCAATGGGGGGACACCTGATGTAAGGAGGGACTCCGCTGGGGACACCTGATGTAAGGAGGGACTCTGCTGGGGACGCCTGATGTAAGGAGGGACTCCGCTGGGGATGCCTGATGTAAGGAGGGACTCCGCTGGGGACGCCTGATGTAAGGAGGGACTCCGCTGGGTATGCCTGATGTAAGGAGGGACTCTACTGGGATTGCCTGATATATGAAGGGACTCCGCTGGGAATGCCTGATGTAAGGAGGGACTCCGCTGGGGACGCCTGATGTAAAGAGGGACTCCGCTGGGGACGCCTGATGTAAGGAGGGACTCCGCTGGGGACGCCTGATGTAAGGAGGGAGTTCGCTGGGGACCCCTGATGTATGGAGGGACTCCGCTGGGGATGCCTGATGTAAGGAGGGACTCCGCTGGGTACGCCTGATGTAAGGAAGGACTCTGATGGGTACGCCTGATGTAAGGAAGGACTCCGCTGGGTATGCCTGATGTAAGGAGGGACTCCGCTGGGTACGCCTGATGTAAGGAAGGACTCCGCTGGGTACGCCTGATGTAAGGAAGGACTCCGCTGGGTACGCCTGATGTAAGGAGGGACTCCGCTGGGTATGCCTGATGTAAGGAGGGACTCTACTGGGATTGCCTGATGTATGGAGGGACTCCGCTGGGAATGCCTGATGTAAGGAAGGACTCCGCTGGGTACGCCTGATGTAAGGAAGGACTCCGCTGGGTACGCCTGATGTAAGGAGGGACTCCGTTGGGTATGCCTGATGTAAGGAGGGACTCTACTAGGATTGCCCTTATATATGGAGGGACTCCGCTGGGAATGCCTGATGTAAGGAGGGACTCCGCTGGGAATGCCTGATGTAAGTACGGACTCCGCTGGGGGCACCTGATGGCATCTGGTGGCAGGCGACACACTCGGGGCTAACACTTATTCGGCATTATGGTGAGTTGAATAATTTCATTCTATATTACAATGTAATAATAGAAATAATGCGCTTCAATCATCCTGACACCATAACAACCATGGTGCCGGGATGATTGAAGCGCTAACACCAGGTGTTTGCAGTATCTTTATCTGCTGATTGTTAAACTCTGGAATACACATTTCTATTGTGGTGTAGGATCTGGGACTGCTGTCCCTCCATCCCTCTTTCCTTCTCTCTCCTTCCCTCCCTCTTTCTTTCTCCCTCCATCCCTCATTCATCTCAGACTCTAACCACACCCCCTTCGAGCCACGCCCATTTAAGCCACTCCCACTTCCCCGCGTAAACCACGCCAATTTTTTGCTGCGCCAATCGCGACACATTTTTCTACTAGGGTGCGACACACCTACAAACGAATGCCCTGCCCCCTAATTATAGCAAGGCTCCATCTACATGCAAAAAAGTGTCCCGGATTTTTTTTTTGCAATGTTGGCAACTATGCCATAGAGTTGCATGGAGCTTCTGAACAGGTCCATCTGAAAAACTGAAAGGCTGATCTGATCATAAAGCCCATGTGAAAGGGGTCTTAAGTAAAAGACAACAATTTGTGAGGTTGAATGAACATTGTTAACAGCTCGGTATGTTCTTATGTGATTAGCACAAGGAAAGTCTTATGGTAAAAGCCAGACAGAAGAGGCAGTGTCTGCTTCAGGCTGTACTCAGGTGAACATCATACAGTGGGTGAATGACATTTGGGGCCAAAAAAGCTCATCTGTTCAATAAAAACCAAAGCCACGTCCAAGTACCTATCTCTGCTTGATTCATCAGCTGAAAGCCCTGCCTTTTTCATAAAAGATTTCCTTTAAAAACCTACGCATTCTTGATATAGATCTTTTTTTTTTTTTTTGAAAGGCTAACCAAGAGAATGAAGTTACAAAGGTCAAATGAAGCACTCAACAAAGCCACAGCGTGCATCCTTCAGGAAAGCAACTTGTGAAAGTAAGCACTGCTATACAGCAGCTACATGCACAGGTCTTTGGTGGAAAATATAAACATCTTCCACCTCCTCCCCTAAGGTACAATTTAAGAGAAACAGCAGGATGATTAAACTGCATTTTGCCTCAATAAAACCACAGGCAAATGGAAACGTATATATATTGCGATTACACGCTGACCTGATTCAAGTTTGATAAGGGAACTGTAATGCTGCCCACAGACAGGTTGATTTTTTGCTGCAGATGCACCACAAAAAAAAAAAAGCTAAAATATTCAAATTTTTAGGGAAAAGTGACTACCGTATATACTCGAGTATAAGCCAAGTTTTTCAGCACATTTTTTTGTGCTGAAAATGCCCCCCCTCAGCTTATACTCGAGTCACCTTTTTGCGCCTGATCTCCCAGCTTTTGGGGACCCGGTACCGGCCTGGACCCCAATCTTGGCACACATATAGCCCCACTCTTCCTCTACAAGTGTGCAAAGATTGTTGTCCGGGGGACCAACGGCCGGGGAGCACCGATTTTTCAAAGCCAGGCACCCCTTCCATAGACTCCCATGTTAAACTGTCATTTCTCTGGTAACTTTGGGGACCCGGTACCAGCCGGCCGTAGGTTCTCTGGACCCGAAACTTGGCACACATGTAGCCCCAGTTCTCCTCTATAAGTGTGCAAAAGTTTTCTGTCTGGGGGACCTACGGCCGGGTAGCACAGATTTTTCAAAGCCGGGCACCCCTTCTATATACTCCCATGTTAAACGTAAGTCTAGTCATGGACACAGTGAGGCATGGGCACAGTGAGGCATGGGCACAGTGAGGCATGGGCACGGTGAGGCATGGGCAGTGAGGCATGGACACGGTGAGGCATGGGCACAGTGAGGCATGGACACAGTGAGGCATGCACATGGACACAGTGAGGCACACTGAGGCACAGTGAGGCATGCACATGGACACAGTGAGGCAAAGTGAGACACAGTGAGGCATGCAGATGGACACCCTAGGCTTATACTCGAGTCAATACGTTTTCCCAGTTTTTTGTGGTAAAATTAGGTGCCTCGGCTTATACTCGAGTATATACGGTAACTGTCATCATCAGTACTTAGCAACTGTATAGAAAACTGGCAATCGATCAGATCCTTGCAAGGCTGTCATCAGACGATCCCTTTCAACGCCACGACTGGCTATATTAGACATGCAGCTTTTAAAATGTCCCAAATATTGTTTTGTTATTATAATCCCCCGGAGTGCCGTTGATTAAAATGCTGAAAAGTACAATATATATCTTATTAGAGCATTTCTTTGTGCTGTATATTTCTGTCAAACAGGCAAGAAAAGTGTAATACATTAAGGCCAGCCATACAAGGTTCCAATCTTGGCCAGTTCAGCAGGAACTGTCCGAGATTCGAACCATTAATGGTTAGGGTGAATGTACCAAGTTGATCAATCAACTTGGGTACGACCAGCTTGCCAGATTTTCTTGCGATTATCGCAAGCGGCTTCTATAGCCGCTAACGATAATCACTGTCTTCTCTCGGTGGGGGTGGCTGCCCCCTGCCAGAAGACAATTGCTGGGCAGGAGGGATTCACCTGTCAGTCTGTCTGTGTTGATGGGGAAATCATACAAATTTCTTTCCCACAACCACAAAATTTGCACTGTCTATGGCCTGCCTTACTTTCATTACCTGGAGATTGGTGCTGGCAGTTTTTGCCCTGTCTTAAAACCTCCTGCACAAAGGCCGGGTACGCAAAGGCCAAATATCGGCTGGTATCGGTAGGTTCAACAGAAACCGGCCGACGTTCAGTCAGTGTGTACCGCAGGATGTCCGACAGAATGACAGAAGGCGATCTATCAACTGGCTTTTGTCGAAGGGACATGTTGGAAAACCAGCATCTGATCAGTGCTTGTAGTCAATGGCTGCGAGTGCTAATCAGTGTGTTCTGGTGGGGGGGGGGGAGTCCCCACTGTCAGAATACAATAGCATAGTGGCAGAGATCAACGCACTAACATTGCGTGTGTTAGTACAGCAATCTGTCAATTTTTCTTCCATCAACCCGTCGGGTTGACCAAAAAACACACTAATGGCCCGTACACACGATTAGAAAATCGGACAACTTTTTTTGCTTAATAGTCGCAAGTAGAAATTTAATAGGTTACTAAAGTCATATCCACATCTCCCCACTGTAATATCCACATCTCCCCCCACTGTAATGTCCACATCTCCCCCACTGTAATGTCCACATCTCCCCCACTGTAATGTCCACATCTCCCCCCACTGTAATGTCCATATCTCCCCCCACTGTAATGTCCACATCTCCCCCACTGTAATATCCACATCTCCCCCACTGTAATATCTACATCTCCCCACTCTAATGTCCACATCTCCCCCACTGTAATATCCACATCTCCCCATTGTAATGTCCACATCTCCCCCACTGTAATGTCCACATCTCCCCCCACTGTAATGTCCACATCTCCCCCACTGTAATATCCATATCTCCCCCCACTGTAATGTCCACATCTCCCCCACTGTAATATCCACATCTCCCCCACTGTAATATCTACATCTCCCCACTCTAATGTCCACATCTCCCCCACTGTAATATCCACATCTCCCCATTGTAATGTCCACATCTCCCCCACTGTAATATCCACATCTCCCCTACTGTAATGTCCACATCTCCCCCACTGTAATGTCCGCATCTCCCCCACTGTAATATCCACATCTCCCCCACTGTAATGTCCACATCTCCCCCACTGTAATGTCCACATCTCCTCCACTGTAATATCCGCAATCTCCCCACTGTAATATCCACATCTCCCCCACAGCACGCCGCTCACCTAGGCCGCCGGCGGATGTACCAAGATGGCCGCCGCTCCGGAGCTAGGCCGAAGCCGCGGCCTTTCCTATGGCCGAGGCAGCGGAGCTCAATCCGCTGACCGCGTGGTGTGCCGATCCGAATACGTTGACCCGTTCGGATCACGGATCAATGACGATCCGTTGCACAACTAATAGGTTCACACAACCACTTTCCATTCATTCATTTTTTATTTTTTTATTTTTTTTCACATTCACCATGTTTGTTTCTCACCATACAAATTCTTACCTATCATGTCCTATCATTCATTAACAGGATACTTCCAGCACTCACACCTATTTCTAGGTGTGCATATACAGTCAGGTCCATAAATATTGGGACATCAACATAATTCTAATCTTTTTGTCTCTATACACCACCACAATGGATTTGAAATGAAACGAACAAGATGTGCTTTAACTGCAGACTTTCAGCTTTAATTTGAGGATATTTACATCCAAATCAGGTGAACGGTGTAGGAATTACAACAGTTTGTATATGTGCCTCCCACTTTTTAAGGGACCAAAAGTAATGGGACAGATTAACAATCATCAATCAAACTTTCACTTTTTAATACTTGGTTGCAAATCCTTTGCAGTCAATTACAGCCTGAAGTCTGGAACACATAGACATCACCAGACGCTGGGTTTCATCCCTGGTGATGCTCTGCCAGGCCTCTACTACAACTGTCTTTAGTTCCTGCTTGTTCTTGGGGCATTTTCCCTTCAGTTTTGTCTTCAGCAAGTGAAATGCATGCTCAATCGGATTCAGGTCAGGTGATTGACTTGGCCATTGCATAACATTCCACTTCTTTCCCTTAAAAAACTCTTTGGTTGCTTTCGCAGTATGCGTCGGGTCATTGTCCATCTGCACTGTGAAGCGCCGTCCAATGAGTTCTGAAGCATTTGGCTGAATATGAGCAGATAATATTGCCCAAAACACTTCAGAATTCATCCTGCTGCTTTTGTCAGCAGTCACATCATCAATAAATACAAGAGAACTAGTTCCATTGGCAGCCATACATGCCCACGCCATGACACTACCACCACCATGCTTCACTGATGAGGTGGTATGCTTTGGATCATGAGCAGTTCCTTTCCTTCTCCATACTCTTCTCTTGCCATCATTCTGGTACAAGTTGATCTTGGTCTCATCTGTCCATAGGATGTTGTTCCAGAACTGTGAAGGCTTTTTTAGATGTTGTTTGGCAAACTCTAATCTGGCCTTCCTGTTTTTGAGGCTCACCAATGGTTTACATCTTGTAGTGAACCCTCTGTATTCACTCTGGTGAAGTCTTCTCTTGATTGTTGATTTTGACACACATACACCTACTTCCCGGACAGTATTCTTGATCTGGCCAACTGTTGTGAAGGGTGTTTTCTTCACCAGGGAAAGATTTCTTCGGTCATCCACCACAGTTGTTTTTCAAGGTCTTCCGGGTCTTTTGGTGTTGCTGAGCTCACCGGTGCGTTCTTTCTTTTTAAGGATGTTCCAAACAGTTGATTTGGCCACACCTAATGTTTTTGCTATCTTTCTGATGGGTTTGTTTTGTTTTTTCAGCCTAATAATGGCTTGCTTCACTGATAGTGACAGCTCTTTGGATCTCATATTGAGAGTTGACAGCAACAGATTCCAAATGCAAATAGCACACTTGAAATGAACGCTGGACCTTTTATCTGCTCCTTGTAAATGGGATAATGAGGGAATAACACACACCTGGCAATGGAACAGCTGAGCAGCCAATTGTCCCATTACTTTTGGTCCCTTAAAAAGTGGGAGGCACATATACAAACTGTTGTAATTCCTACACCGTTCACCTGATTTGGATGTAAATACCCTCAAATTAAAGCTGAGGCCGGGTTCACACTTGTGCGAAGTGACAGCCGTCCTTCTTTGGATCCGACTTTGCCCTGCGACATGAAGCCGACATATGTCCGACTTTCAATGAACGGGGATCCGACTTGGATCCCCGCCAATAGCAGGCACTGTGTTTGGTATGAATCTTGAGGGGGAACTCCACACCAGATTTTAAATAAAAAACCGGCATGGGTTCCCCTCCAAGGGCATAACAGGCCCTTGGGTCTGATATGGATTTAAGGGGAACCCCAACGCCGAAAAAACGGCGTGGGGGTTCCCCCAAAATCCAAACCAGACCCTTATCCGAGCACGCAACCTGGCAGGCCGCAGGGGAAGGGGGGGGTTGAGAGAGCGGCCCCCCCTCCCTCCTGAACCGTACCAGGCCGCATGCCCTCAACATGGGGGGTTTGGTGCTTTGGGGCAGGGGGGGCGACCTGCGGCCCCCCCACCCCAAAGCACCCTGCCCCCATGTTGATAAGGACAGGGCCTCTTCCCGACAACCCTGGCCGTTGGTCGTCGGGGTCTGCGGGCGGGGGGCTTATCGGAATCCGGGAGCCCCCCTTTAATAAGGAGGCCCCCAGATCCCGGCCCCCCACCCTATGTGAATAAGTATGGGGTACATCGTACCCCTACCCATTCACCTGGTGGAAAAAAATGGCAATAAAAAAAACACACACAGCTTTTTAAAGTAATTTATTGCACAGCTCTGGGGGTCTTCTTCTGTCTTTGGGGGTCTCCGGTGTCGTCTCCGCGCTCTCCGGTTCTTCCTTCCTTCTGCCGGGCCTCCGCTATCTTCTTACAGCTCTTTTGGTAGCGGGGCCCGGTCTTCTCCGTCGCCTTCTTCCCTCGCTCTCCGGTTCTTTCTTTCTTCTTTCTGCCGGCCCCTCCACTGTCTTCTTCCAGCACTTTTGCTAGTGGAGGGGCCGGTCTTCCCATCGCTGTCGGCGTCTTCTTCCCTCTTCTCCTTCTCGATGTTGACACGTCACTTCCTCCCGCTGTAATGCTGGCTATTCGCTCCGCAGCGATTTTATATAGGCTTCTCATGATGTCACAGTCACATGCTCCCATGACATCACAGTCACATGCTCTGGGGCCACCCGGAGCATGTGACTGTGACGTCATGAGAAGCCTATATAAAATCGCTGCGGAGCGAACAGCCAGCATTACAGCGGGAGGAAGCGACGTGTCAACATCGAGAAGGAGAAGAGGGAAGAAGACGGCGACGGAGAAGACCGGCCCCTGCACTAGCAAAAGAGCTGGAAGAAGACAGTGGAGGGGCCGGCAGAAGGAAGAAAGAAAGAACCGGAGAGCGAGGGAAGAAGGTGACGGAGAAGACCGGGCCCCGCTAGCAAAAGAGCTGGAAGAAGATAGTGGAGGCCCGGCAGAAGGAAGGAAGAACCGGAGAGCGCGGAGACGACACCGGAGACCCCCGAAGACGGAAGAAGACCCCCGGAGCTGTGCAATAAATTACTTTAAAAAGCTGTGTGTGTTTTTTTTATTGCCATTTTTTTCCACCAGGTGAATGGGTAGGGGTACGATGTACCCCATACTCAGTCACATAGGGTGGGGGGCTGGGATCTGGGGGCCCCCTTATTAAAGGGGGGCTCCCGGATTCCGATAAGCCCCCCGCCCGCAGACCCCGACAACCAACGGCCAGGGTTGTCGGGAAGAGGCCCTGTCCTCATCAACATGGGGGCAGGGTGCTTTGGGGTAGGGGGGCCGCAGGTTGCCCCCCTGCCCCAAAGCACCAAACCCCCATGTTAAGGGCATGCGGCCTGGTACGGTTCAGGAGGGAGGGGGGGCGCTCTCTCGGCCCCCCCTCTTCCCCTGCGGCCTGCCAGGTTGCGTGCTCGGATAAGGGTCTGGTTTGGATTTTGGGGGAACCCCTACGCCGTTTTTTCGGCGTAGGGGTTCCCCTTAAAAACCATACCAGACCCAAGGGCCTCTTATGCTCTTGGAGGGGAACCCATGCCGTTTTTTTATTAAAAATTTGGCCTGGAGTTTCCCCTCAAGAGCAGCAGAGCACAAGTCGCATGCCAAAGTCGGATCATGCAAGACTGCGGTCCGACTTTGATCCGACTTCAATGATAGTCAATGGGCTGAAGTCGGATCAAAGTCGGACCAAAGTAGTACAGGGAGCATTTTCAAAGTCGGACCGACATGTGTCGGACCAGTTAAGACGGCTCCCATAGGGAAACATTGATTTTCACACGTCATGCGACATGAGCTCCCAATGTCGGAGCGTTTGTCGCTTCAGTGTGAACCCAGCCTGAAAGTCTGCAGTTAAAGCACATCTTGTTAGTTTCATTTCAAATCCATGGTGGTGGTGTATAGAGCCAAAAAGATTAGAATTGTGTCGACGTCCCAATATTTATGGACCTGACTGTAATTGTATTCATTTATACTCGTCCACCAGTGGTTTCCATATACATAAACAGGTACAATTTATGTAGGAGGATTTGTTTAATCATTGTGTATCACCTGAGGCCAGTCACTTCGCTGGGTATATGTAAGACCCCTTTCACACTGAGGCGCTTCTAAACTGCTAGTAAAACACCCGAGTGCTTTTCAGGAGCTTTTGAATCGCTTTTCAGAGCTTTCCATTCATTTCAATGGAGAGGGGTGTTTTTACCGCCCTGCCAGCGCACTGCCCCAATGTGAAAGCATTCATTGATTTTAATAGAAATAGGCTTTCGTGAGCTATTCAGGCGCTTTTTTTTTTTGCGTGAAAGCGCCTAAAAAGCACCTCAGTGTGAAAGGGGTCTTATGCCGCGTACACATGACCGTTTTTCATGACGAGAAAAATGCCATTTTTAAAAATGGTCGTGAAAAACGGTTGTGTGTATGCTCCAGAGCATAAATGCCCAGAATTTTTTTTGAACCTGCTCTATTTTTTCTCGTTGTTTTTCACGTCGTTCTTTTTAACGTTGTGAAAATGGTCGTGTGTAGGCTTTTACGAGGGGGGAAAAAACGCGCATGCTCAGAATCAAGTATGAGACCGGAGCGCTCGTTCTGGTAAAACTAGCGTTCGTACTGGAGATAGCACATTCGTCACGCTGTAATGGACTGAAAAGCACGAAGACTGAAAAGCGCGAATCGTCTCTCACCAAACTTTATTAACACGAGGATCACCAAAAGTGTCCCAAAGGGTGGCGCTATTCGAATAGAACTTCCCCTTTATAGTGTCGTCGTACGTGTTGTACGTCACCGCACTTTGCTCAAGCGTTTTTTTTCATGAACGTGTGTATGCAAGGCAGGCTTGAGAGGAAACACGAAAAATCACGTCGAGAAAAAAGTTGTTTTTTTCCATGACATGAATAACGGTTGCGTGTACGCGGCATTAGGGTTTACAACCACTTTAAAGTTGAGCTCTGAGATCAGTACATATTGTGTGAATACATTTGTCATGTGTATTGTTCTTGAATCTTGCTGTGCTTTGTATTTCTTTCTCGTACATCACGGGACACAGAGCGACATAGTCATTACTAATGGGTTATATAGATACCGTCAGGTGCTGGCACTGGCAACTTCCAAAACCGGAAGTACCCTCCCCTATATAAGCCCCTCCCATCCGGGAGCACCTCAGTTTTTTGCCAGTGTCTAAGGTGTTGGCCAAGAAGAAACATGTGTTTTTCACTGAGCTTGCGTACAGGTTCTTTTGGGCCTCAGTAAGCTATTCCGGATCCGACCAAAAAAGCTTCATAGCTAAACGGTCGGTACCCGGGCCTTGCAGAGAAGAGCAAGGTTTTGCCTGTAATGCTTCTCTTAGGAGAGCTGGACCCTGGGATCCAGAGCTCTGGTCATACCCACGACCAAGATGTTTTCTGTGCAGGGTGCTATACAGGTCCAGGGGAGTGGAATCCTTGGGAACCCGGTCCCTGAAGGTTTGATTACAATGCCTGCCGTGATAGGTGAAGTTTGGGCTTTTGTGGACCAAACAAAGTCCTGCGGCGGGGAACAGGTAAGTGGGGGCCCCCAGGAACTTGGTTCTATTGGGGGACCCCCAAGCCTAATTTGTCTTTCTGTCTGTTACCTAATGGTATTCCCGCAAAATTCTGTGCATGCCTGTAACTACTAAAAAAAATGTAATAATTTTTAATGGTGGTCAAGAAAAAAAAAAAAAAAAAAAAAAAATTTTTTTTATATATATATTTAATATATTAGACTGCGGTACCTGTGTTTGTCCACTAGAGGCCGCTGTGGAATGTTTTCTTGTCATGTGGACTAGCTTCTTCTCAGCAGAGCAAAGTCCAGGCAGATGGTGAGTTCTCTTATAGGAAACTGCTTCCTCTGCCATGTTGCAGTGCTCGTCCATTCCCCGGCCTGCGGCAAAGAGGGGCCCTGGCTCCTGTCCCTTGTTACCATATTTAAAATTAGCGCCGAAGGCGCACGTGCCCGCGCGCGTGCGCGCGCCTCTATATATAGAGGTGAGCCGGGAAAGGGGGCGGAGCCTGGGGGATGACGCTCTGTGCGCGCCGCAGCGCTTCTGCGCATGTGCGGGCGTCCCAGCAGTTTAAAAAAACCACAATATTGTAGTGAGCTGGCTATGAAGTACAGAGACAGAGCTGGCAACATTTAAAGGCATACAGCAAGCGGTTGATACAGGCATCCCCTAGAAAGGCACATTAGTAGACACCAACTGTGATATAGCAGCAATTGTGCTAGACTATTCTCAGTAAAAGTGGTGTATTACGGCTGGAATACCTCAGCTTTAGGCTTAGGAATATGCCGTCCAGAAGCTCCGGAACTGAATCTTCCAGGAAGCGAAGGGGGTCTCATCGGGCTCGGAGGATCTTGGGCATACTCCTGCTGCACCAGTCTCCCCTGGAGTTCAGAGGTAAGTGACCGTAGAGACCCCGCAGGGGTACTTGGTACTGTGGCTGTCCTCAGTCACCTGCTCCTGTGTATGTAACAGAGGAGGTTTTTTCCTCAGCTCTGGGAGGATTAGAGAGAGATTGTCAACATTTATCGCTGCCTCCCTGTCAGGGAAAGCACGCCCGATCTCCGTCTCCTCCTTCAGAGTGCCTGTTAGCAGAGCAACAGTCCCATACAGGGATCGACCTGCCTGAAGGGGATCAGGATGAGGTTGATTCTGTTATAGAGGAATCAACAGTGGGGGAACCTTTTCTCAGCATCTCAAGCTGAAAGATTATGGGTTCAGTCTCTGACTAACATGGTCCGATCAGCATTTAAAAATGCACCTTGCGGAACCATCAACCACTACTGTATCCTCGTTGGGGTCGCTAGAAGCCCCCAGACTGTCTGTTCTTTTCCACTTCACCCTTTACTGAAAGGGCTCATTTACCAGGATTGGGAACGTCCTGAGAAAATATTTATTCCCCCAAGAGATTTCCGGTGGTCTATCCCATGGAGGATAAGTTCATCAAAAAAAAAAAAAAAAAAAAAAAAAAAAAAAATGGAAGGTCCCTACAATGGACGCAGGCATCTCTTGTATGTATAAATCACTGACATGTCCAGTGGATAATGTCCAAATGTTCAAGAACCCAATAGATAAAAGATTGGAGTCCTTATGAAAATCTGCTTGGTGATACAACCAGCAGTAGCAGCTATTGGGGTCTGCTAAGCAGTGAAGGATCAGTTGAAACAGGTCTTGAGGGACTTGACAGATCAGCAGGCTTTGCCCTAGCTGATCTACCTAGAGCCTTAGGCTTTGCGGTTGACGCCATAGAGGATTCAGTCCATCAGGCCTCCCGCCTTACGCTGTCTATAGTACATATGCGTAGGCTCCTATGGCTCAAAAACTGGTCTGCTGAAGCTCCCTGTAAAGAATGGCTGGTTAGCGTCCCATTTCATGGTGAACGCTTATTCAGGGAAAACCTGGACAAATATATCCAGAAAATTTCCAGCGGTAAAAATACGCTCTTGCCGGTTAAAAGCAGAGTTAGAGGTCCCTCTTTAAGAGGCCTGCTTCTCCAGTCCCTGGGGCATCGGCTGTGTAACAGTTCCGACGGCCTCCTCGGTCAAATCCCGGGGGTAAAAAACAGGGACAGTAGCAGGGTAATGAGAAACCCTGGGTCAGGGGAGGTACAAAACCTCCCCCAAAGTTAAATTCATGAAGCCCCCACTCAGTCGGGTGGGGGGAGGACTCCAGTTGTTCGCAAGAGACCTGGCGGGACACGATCAAGACAGATAGGTGCTCTCCGCAGTAGGTTTGGGATACAGTTTGGAGTTAAAAGACTCTCCTCCTTCCCATTTTTGAGGTCAAACGTGCCAAGGGATCCCCGGAAGAGAGAGTCCCTCCTGTTGGCACTAGAACAACTATTGCTCCAAGGAGTAATTATGGAGGTTCCCCTGGAAGAATGAGGGTTCGGGTTTTACTCAAACCTCTTTACAGTCCCGAAGCAAACGCGGACGGGAGGCCCATATTAATTCTAAAAGGGCTATACAAATTCCTGTATATCAGGACTTTCCGATGGAGTCGATCCGATCGGTGGCCACTGCCCTACAAGGGGAGGATTGGTTAGCCGCGATCGACATCAAAGATGCTTATTTGCACATTCCCATCTTTCCAGTCCACCAAAAATTTCTACGCTTTGCAGTAGAAGGGCGCCATTTTCAGTTCAGAGCCTTACCCTTCGGTTTGGCCACAGCACCACGAGTGTTTACAAAAATTCTGGCCCTTTATTGGCCAATCTAAGAACACAAGGTGTAATGATAATGGCATATCTGGATGACTTATTGCGGATAGACCACTCAGTGAAAAAACTAGACGTGGTCGTTCACAAGACAATCAAGTATCTGGAATCTCACGGTTGGATTATCAACCGAGACAAGTCAGCCCTAAAAACCAGTCAAAAGTCTGGAATACTTGGGGCTAAGGTTGGATTCAGGCCAGAGAAAAATATTCTTGCCTCGAGGAAAGGTGTTGTCTTTGAAAGATTTGATCCACTTAGTGGGTACAAAAAAGCCAGCCGTCCATACGCCTGTATATGAGGCTGCTGGGAAAAATGGTGGCTTCATTCGAAGCAGTACCCTACGGTCAATTCCATTCAAGGAATTTGCAAGGGGCCATACTGTCAGCCTGGAACAAAAAAGTTCAGGCCCTAGACTTACAATGTCCTTGTCCCCTTCCGTTCGCAAGAGCCTCCGTTGGTGGTTGGTTCCCCAGAATCTGGAAAAAAGGAAATCCTTCAGTCCGATTTCTTGGAAGGTGGTCACTACAGATGCCAGCCTTATAGGCTGGGGAGCAGTACTGGAGCAATAGTCTCTCCAGGGCAGATGGTCGGATGCAGAAAAGGCCCTGCCCATCAATCTCTTAGAGATACGAGCAGCCCGGTATGCCCTAGTAGCATGGACATCCAAACTCCAAGGGTCCCCTGTCAGAATTCAATCAGACAATGCCACAGCAGTGGCATATATCAATCATCAGGGGGGCACCAGGAGTCGTGCAGCCCAGAGGGAAGTAAATTACATCCTGAAATGGGCAGAAAAATATGTCCCAGCCATATCTGCGGTATTCATTCCAGGAGTGGAGAATTGGAAGGCGGACTTTCTAAGTCGCCAGCAATTAGGCCCAGAGGAAGGGTCCCTTCACCCCGAGGTTTTCTGGACAATATGTCAGCGGTGGGGAACATCGGATGTAGATCTTCTAGCATCCAGATTCAACGCAAAGGGGGACAGGTTTGTCTCTCGGACAAGGGATCCCCTAGCTTGCGGCTCGGATGCCCTAGTGTTCCCTTGGGATCAGTTCAAGCTGATATATGCATTCACACCGCCACAATGGTTACCTCGATTACTCCGCAGAATCAGGGTAGAAAAGAAACAGTGATTCCGGTGGCTCCAGCGTGGCCCCGAAGAGCGTGGTACGCGGAGATTGTAAAATTTCAGTGGGGAGTCCTTGGACTCTCCCACGTCGTCCGGCTTTCGCAAGGACCGATATACCACCCTTCCTTACCAGCCCTAGGTTTGACGGCCTGGCTATTGAAGCCCACATTCTAAAAAAGAGAGGGCTCTCTAATGCGGTGGTATCTACCATGATCAATGCCAGGAAGCCGGTATCCAGGCAGATCTACTATAGAATCTGGAAGGCGTACATCGCGTGGTGTGAGGCCAAGAAATGGCATCCACATAAGTACGTAATAGGTAGGTACAGTGGGCTGTAGATAGGAAGCTTACCTTGAGTACTATCAAGGGTCAGATTTCGGCCTTGTCAATATTTTTTCAAAGGCCCTTGGCTTCGCATTCACTAGTCAAAGCCTTTATACAAGGAGTGATGCGTATTAGTCCTCCGGTTAATATTCCCATATGTCCATGGGATCTAAACTTGGTTCTGTCGGTTCTACAGAAACAACCATTTGAACCATTACAGCATATTTCCTTGGTGCTTCTCACCAGGAAATTGATTTTTCTAGTAGCCATTTGTTCGGCTAAAAGAGTATCGGAATTAGCAGCTATGTCCTGTAAGGAGCCATATCTGGTTATCCATAAGGACAGAGTAGTGTTACGTCCTCATCCAGCCTTTCTTCCTAAGGTGGTATCGAGGTTTCATTTGAACCAAGATGTGGTTCTTCCTTCTTTTTTCCCCAAACCTACTTCGGTAGAGGAAAAGTTATTGCATTCTTTGGATGTAGTAAGAGCAGTTAAAGCTTATCTAAAAGCCACTGCTCAGATTCGCAGAACGGATACTTTGTTTATTCTGCCGGAAGGCCCCAGAAAGGGTCAGGCAGCGTCAAAATCTACTTTAGCCAAGTGGATTCGACAGGTCATTATGCAAGCTTATGGCTTGAGAAGGAGACCGCCTCCGTTCAAAGTTAGAGCGCACTCCACGAGAGCAGTTGGAACTTCATGGGCAGTGCATCACCAGGCCTCCCTGGCTCAAATCTGTAAGGCCGCAACATGGTCTTCGGTACACACGTTTACTAGGTCCTACCAGGTGGACGTTAGAAGTCAGGAGGATGTCGCCTTTGGGCGCAGTGTGTTGCAGGCCGCAAAAGATCCTCATGTCTGATAGCGCTCAGCTTATATATGGTGTATCCCCCCCCCCTCATTTGGCATTGCTTTAGGACATCCCATTAGTAATGACTATGTCGCTCTGTGTCCCGTGATGTACGAGAAAGAAAATAGGATTTTTATAACAGCTTACCTGTAAAATCCTTTTCTTGGAGTACATCACGGGACACAGAGCTCCCACCCCTCTTTAGGGACACTTATTGCTTTGCTACAAAACTGAGGTGCTCCCGGATGGGAGGGGCTTATATAGGGGAGGGTACTTCCGGTTTTGGAAGTTGCCAGTGCCAGCACCTGACGGTATCTATATAACCCATTAGTAATGACTATGTCGCTCTGTGTCCCGTGATGTACTCCAAGAAAAGGATTTTACAGGTAAGCTGTTATAAAAATCCTATTATTTCTTCCAGATCTGTGCAGTAATTCAGTGTGAAATGTTTCCCCTATGCAGGAGCTTCCTGTACTCTCTCCTTGCGCAGGATGACTGGTCTTGTCTCCGCCCCCTCCTGTAGTTTTCTGCAGGCAGCCTGTAGTGGGTGGGGCTTGCTGGGCCCCTCACACAGCTCTGATCTCTGCTCGGGGTATGTACAGCACAGGTAAATCACTGCTACTTTCAACAGGTAATATCTGGATTTGTAAAGACATTTGGTGCACACAAAGTGAATTTATATCCTTTGTAGCTAATGAGAAATATATTTAGATGAAAGCTTTTGTGCTCGGAGTTCAGCTTTAAAGCGGAGTTCCGACTTAAAAAAAACAATTAAAAGTTAGCATCTACAAATACTGCAGCTGCTGACTTTTAATAATCAGACACTAACTGCCCCAGGGTCCAGCGATGTGGGGGAACGAAACCCCGCTCCTCTCCCCCTCCTCTCTGCACAACTGTAGGCGCCCGGCTGTTGCTTCACAGCCGGGCACGCACTGCGCATGCGCGAGCCGCGCTGCGCACTGTGACTGGCTGGGCAATCATCTGGGACCTGTGACGTGTCCCAGATGATTGCCGAGAGGGAGGGGGGAGAGGTGAACTTCCTTCCGTCGCCGTGGTGCCTCGGGAGGAAGTGGGAGCTGAAACCCTCTAAAAAAGAGGGTTTCTGCTCCCCCCCCCCAAAAAAATGACATGCCAAATGTGGCATGTCAGGGGGTCACCTTCCCTTAAAGCGAAAGTTACATTTTTGGGTGGAACTCCGCTTTAAAGCTGACCATACAGTCAGTTTTTCATTCAAATGTTTGTATGGACAGGGCTTTTTTTTTCAGTGGGAATGTGGGGAACGCGGTACCGGCACCTCCAGCACTGAATGTATGTAATGGCAAGGGGCTGCTGGGCTGACTGCTGAGGCATCTATTGTTACTGTAAAGAAGGGGATCTATTGTTGAGAGAGGGGTTTGTTGTTGCTGGGGGGGTTAACGATTGCTGGGAGGGATCTACTGTTGAGGGAGAAGTCTATTATTGCTTGTTGCTGGAGGGTCTATTAATGCTGTCTGCAGGGGGATCTATTGTTTCTGGGGGGGGGCTGATGTTTAGGGTGGGGTCTATTACTTCTGGGGGAGGTCAATTGTTGCTGGGAGGGATCTACTGTTGATGGAGGAGTCTGTTGTTAATGCCTGCTGGAGGTTTTATTAATGCTAGCTGCTGGGAACCTATTGTTGATGGAGGGGGGCATCTATTGTTAAGGGAGGGGTCTATTGTTGCTGGGGGGGTGCTTATGTTGCTAGTGGGTCAATTGTTGCTTGGATGGATCTACTGTTGAGGGAGGGGCCTATTGTTGCTGGCTGTTGGAGGGTCTATCAATGCTGGCTGCTTGGGGAAATATTGTTGCTGGGGAGGACTCATCTGTTGCTAGGAGCGATCTACTGTTGAGGAAGGAAGTGGTCTACTATTTCTGGCTGCTGGGGGATCTATTGTTGCTGGTGGGGGTCTATTGTTCCTGGAGTGCATCTGTTGAGCAATGATTAAGCACTTTGTGTGAAACACGTCTGCTGAACAGTGTAGATCCCTCGTGTGTCATGGTTTTAATCCTTTGATTCTACAATAAACAACAACATATTTTCATCACTGGAGGTGCCGCTCTCTCTTTTTGTTGTATAAGCTGTTTCTCCTCCCCCAGCTCTTAGGCTGGTTTCACACTGGGGCGGTGGCGGTATAGCGCCGCTATTTTTAGCGGCGCTATACCGTCGGGATTGTTGAGCTATTCGGCCGCTAGCGGTGCGGTTTTAACCCCCGCTAGCGGCCAATAAAGGGTTAATACCACCCGCAAACCGCGGCTACAGCCGCGGTTTGCGGGCGGTATTACCGCGGTATCCCATGCATTTCAATGGGAAGGAGCGGTGGAGGAGCGGTAAACACACCGCTCCAAAGATGCGGCTAGCAGGACTTTTTTTACCGTCCTGCTAGCGCACCGCTCCAGTGTGAAAGCCCTCGGGGCTTTCACATTGGAGAGAAAGGAGCCGCTGTTTAGGCTCGGTTTGCAGGCGCTATTTTTAGCAAAATAGCGCCTGCAAACCGCCCCAGTGTGAAAGGGGCCTTAAAGAAGAACTGCAGTCGGCTCACATAATTTGTAATAAAAACATTGTTGCCATTCTGAAGCTTCCCTCCAACCACTTTGCATATTATTTTATATATACTGTGATTCTGTACTTGCCAAATATGCTGCAGAAATCTCCCTCCACGGAGTCTGGCTGCATCCATTTTAACTGTGGGCAGCTGAAGCTGCTGCCTGTTCCCTTCCTGGATTTACACAGAGGCACACCTCCAGCTCTGCAGCTCTCATTGTCCCTCTTATGACTCATCCTCCCTCCCTTCCTGGCAAACTCTCAGGACAGTAAGAGAGAGCTGTGCACGATATCATTAGCCTAGGGTTTTTTACTAGACAATAAACAGGAAGTGGGCTGTATAAGGTATTTACTGGCAGAATTTTTTTTTATACTATTCAAAGTTAATACAACAAGGGCAGAAGATTTAATAGATGGAAAGTTGAAAAAATGACTGAAGGTCCGCTTTAAGCAGCTGCGAACAGAAGGAATGCAATCACTTATAAAAAAGGGCAAAGGGGTATTTATAATCTTTTTTATATATATCTGTACAAAAATATTTTGCCTTTCCTTTCTATTTTAAACTGAACGGGTTGTTTTACAAGGTGATTGTTTACAATCACTTTAACCACTTGCCTACTAGGCACTTTTATCCCCTTCCTGCCAAGGCCAATTTTCAGCTTTCAGTGCTGTCACACTTTGAATGACAATTGCGCAGTCATGCAACACTGTACCCATACTAAAGTTTTATAATTTTTTTCACACAAATAGCACTTTCTTTTAGTGATATTTAGGGCCAGTTCACCCCAGACGCAGTTCCATTCAGTTTCGTGCACATTTTTTCAGCACTAAAAATGCATGCACAGTGTTTTCCATGTATTCCAATGGCTCTTGTTGGCTCTAGTTCACACCATGCAGTCAGTTTCCGGTGCAGAAACTGACCGGAAACTGACTGCATGGTGTGAACTAGAGCCAACTAGAGCCATTGGAATACATGGAAAATACTGTGCATGTATTTTGTGCAGAAAAAAAGCACACGGAACTGAATGGAACTGCGTCTGGTGTGAACTGGCCCTAAATCAATACTGAGTTTTCTATTTTTTTGACAAATAAATGAAAAGGGACAAAAAAAATTGAGAAAAAAATTAGTTTTTCATAGTTTGTTATAACATTTTGCAAAACAGGTAATTTTTCTCTTTCACTGATGTGCGCTGATGAGGCTGCACTTATAGACACTGATAGGTTGCACTAATGGGCACTGATGAGCCGGCACTGATGAGTAGGAATGGGCTCAGGCGTGCTCGGACCTTATCCCAACTCACCTAATCAATCCCACCAGGAAGCCTACACTGCACATCGCCAATCATGAGTCAGGGCGGGTGTATGTGCAGCTGCCGGTCGGAAAATGCCTCACTGCCTATGATTGGTGGGGTGAAGTTACGGGTTCCTGGTGAGATTGCTCTGATGGGTTGGGACTAGGATCTGAACACGCCTGAGCCCATCCCTACTAATGAGGAGGCACTGATAGGCAGCACTGGTAGGCAGCACTGGTGGGCACTGATAGGCAGCACTGGTGGACACTAATAGGCAGCACTGGTGGACACTGATAGGCAGCACTGGTGGGCACTGATAGGCAGCACTGGTGGACACTAATAGGCAGCACTGGTGGGCACTGATAGGCAGCACTGGTGGACACTGATAAGTAGCACTGGTGGACACTGATAAGCAGCACTGGTGGACACTGATGGGCAGGACAGCACTGGTGGGCACTGATAGTAGGGTTGCCACCTGTCCGATTCACCCAGACAGTTCGGGTTTGGAATCATGTGTCCGGGTTTCAGACTGCCTGAAACCCGGACACATTATTCAGACTGGACTATGGCTTTCCAGCAGGGTTGCTGGCTGCAGTTGTCTAAGCTGAGTGTCCATTTACACTCTCTTTCCCACTGCCCAAAGCCAACACTAACAACCCCCCCCCCAAACACACACACACAGGAGAGGAGAGAGGCACCTCTTCCTCCCCCTCTTTGTCTGCCAACACTCCAATCCCTGGCGCTGTGCCTCAGAAAAGGAAAGTGAGGGCCAGAAATTTTAAGTCCAGCAACCTCAGATACATCTGACTGAGAGGTGCTGACTGCCAAGGAGTGAGTGAGCTCACCATCCATCCCTGTCTGTGACTGAAGTCTCCCCCCTTCTCTCTCCTGCCTCTGAGTAAGTACACTAAGGTAAATTTAGAGTTCTCAGAGCCCCCCTTACTTCAGAGTTCCCCTTTACACTAAAGGCCACAGTGTTTCCCCTTACATCAGAGTCCTCTCTGTACATCAGAGTTCTCAGTGTTCCCCCTTAAAGGGTTCCCAGAGCATCCCTTATGTTAGAATCCCCAGAGTTCTCCCTTACATCAGAGTCTGCAGAGTCCCCCCTTACAGTGAAAGGGAACTCTGCGAGTTCAGATGTAAAAGGAGAACTCTGTGGATTCAGATGTAAAGGAGGACTCTTGTTATTAACTTCATATGATTAGGAATGTTATTTAATAGCAAAATATATGTATAATTTATACTATAAAAAAATTGCTGTGCTCCGCTAAAGTGTTCGGGTTTGACTTGAAGAAAAGGTGGCAACCCTAACTGATAGGCAGCACTGGTGGACACTGATAGGCAGTTTTGGTGGACACTGATGGACAGCACTGGTGGACACTGATAGACAGCACTGGTGGACACTGATGGGCAGGACAGCACTGGTGGGCACTGATAGGCAGCACTGGTGGACACTAATAGGCAGCACTGGTGGACACTGAGAGGCAGCACTGGTTGACACTGAGAGGCAGCACTGGTGGGCACTGATAGGCAGTTTTGGTGGACACTGATGGACAGCACTGGTGGACACTGATGGACAGCACTGGTGGATACTGATAGGCAGTTTGTTTGGACACTGATAAGCAGCACTGGTGGACACTGATAAGCAGCACTGGTGGACACTGATAGGCAGCACTGGTGGACACTGAGAGGCAGCACTGGTAGACACTAAGAGGCAGCACTGGTGGGCACAGAGAGGCAGCACTGGTGGGCACTGAGAGGCAGCACTGGTGGGCACTGAGAGGCAGCACTTGTGGGCACTGAGAGGCAGTTTTGGTGGACACTGATAGGCAGCACTGGTGGACACTGATAGGCAGCACTGGTGGACACTGAGAGGCAGCACTGGTGGGCACTGAGAGGCAGCACTGGTGGGCACTGAGAGGCAGCACTGGTGGACACTGATAGGCAGCACTGGTGGACACTGAGAAGCAACACTGGTGGACACTGAGAGGCAGCACTGGTGGACACTGAGAGGCAGTTTTGGTGGACACTGATGGACAGCACTGGTGGACAGCACTGGTGGACACTGATAGGCAGCTTTGGTGGACACTGATAGGCAGCTCTGGTGGACACTAATAAGTAGCTCTGGTGGACACTAATAGGCAGCTCTGGTGGACACTGATAGGCAGCACTGGTGGACACTGAGAAGCAGCACTGGTGGACACTGAGAGGCAGCACTGGTGGACACTGAGAGGCAGTTTTGGTGGACACTGATGGACAGCACTGGTGGACAGCACTGGTGGACACTGATAGGCAGCTTTGGTGGACACTGATAGGCAGCTCTGGTGGACACTAATAGGTAGCTCTGGTGGACACTAATAGGCAGCTCTGGTGGACACTGATAGGCAGCACTGGTGGACACTGATAGGCAGCACTGGTGGGACTGTAGTGATAATCAGGGCACTGGACACTGGTAATCAATGTAGATGTCCCTTTTACACAAGCCGGTTATCGGCTCACCTCTTTTCACGCTGAAAGCATGAGAAAAGGAATGTCGCTAACCGGCTTGTGTTTACATCGTGATTGGACACAGAAAATCACGTGGTAAAGAGCAGCTGAGTGGCTCTTTACCCTGATCCAAATGACACATCGATCACAGAGCGCACTGCAATCACAGGAGGACGTCCTATGACACCCTCCCAAAACTGTCCGGCTGTGCTGTAGAGGTCATTTGGATATAGTGCGGTCAGCAAGTGGTTAATAGGAGTTCTGTCATTTTTCCAGCCGAAAAATTCGCTCCGTCAGTAAATTCCTCACGTGTTGTCAGTAAAAAACGCAGTGGGAGGTTGGCAACCCTGATGGGAATGCAGCGGCTGCACAGGCACAGCCAATTCATTGTAATTTTTCAGGTGGGAAAGGTAAGTGGCCCAGAACACAGTGTCAGAACTCACCTGTCTGATTGCCACATGCCATTCCTTGGGCTACATGCATATAGCGCCTGTGGGCAGTTGACCTGTATAATGCCGTGTACACACGACCATTTTTAATGACGAGAAAAATGAAATTATTTAAAATGGTCATTAAAAATGATCGTGTGTGGGCTTCAGAGCATTTTTCACGACGTGAAAAACGGGCATGAAAAAATTTAATTTTTCACGTCGTTTTTCTCGTCATGAAAAACAGCCATGTGTGGGCTTTAACGACATGAAAAAAATGCGCATGCTCAGAATCAAGTATGAGACGGGAGCGCTCGTTCTGGTAAAACTAGCGTTCGTAATGGAGATAGCACATTCGTCACGCTGTAACGGACTGAAAAGCACGAGGCTGAAAAGCGCAAATCTTCGCTCAACAAACTTTACTAACATGAAGGGTGGCGCCATCCGAATGGAACTTCCCCTTTATAGTGCCGTTGTACGTGTTGTACGTCACTGCGCTTTACTCGAGCATTTTTTTTCACGATAGTGTGTAGGCAAGGCAGGCTTGAGAAGAATCACATCGAGAAAAATTAAAAAAATTTCAATGACATTAAAAACGATCGTGTGTACGCGGCATTAAGTCTATCTCAGCGTCAGTGTGAAGAAGGCCTAAACACAGGAAGATATATTGTACAATATTCTGACTGATTATTTTAGGTCACAACGCTTCCTTTCCACCATTTACTAGGCATTGGAGCTTACCCTAAAAAAAAATGGCGGTATTCTGCGAGCACATGAAGCGTAGTGCATCCTCCCAATAAATCCATGACTGGATAGCACCGGGCGGCCAGGAATGAATATTTTCCAGACACGCTCAGCCCTGCCTGCCACATGTGTTCCCTTTCCATCAGCGTGTTGACGGATGATCAGGCTGAGGAGCTCCGTGAACACGGACATAATAGGATTGCCTAGAGCGTCTGTCAGCCCGGCCTCCC
The DNA here is from genome assembly GCA_029206835.1 of Rana muscosa. NCBI lineage: Eukaryota > Metazoa > Chordata > Amphibia > Anura > Ranidae > Rana > Rana muscosa. The sequence continues at coordinate 272,174,172 of CM055117.1, forward strand.
CTCCTCCCTCCTCACACAGCCCTTGGGCTCTGACCCAGAGGTCAGATGAGTGTGTGCGGCGCTCGGGGAGGAGGAGGGAGAGCTCAGGCCTCTCAGGGAGCGGAGCACGTACAGGGAAAGGGCACGAGGGCCGCCACTTCACTGAGTACGGCAATTGCAGCAGCGCTCGTTCGATGATTGGAGGCGGGATGAATGGTGCTATACAGCGGCATATGGCGAGCTGCTTTCCCAACAATTACAAGAGCCGCTTTGTACAGGAAAGCAATTCGCTGAGGTGCTGACTGAACTCTTGAGGTGTGGAAGACACAGCTATATATTGCTGACATCCATGCCTAGAAATAGTGCCAGGAGAGACAGGCTTGCCCCCTTAGTAGGCCTCATCCACACAAATGGCAGAAAATATGGCTCGTTTACATGACCTCTGAAGAGCGGTTTGGGGGTGGATTGTTTCTCAGAGGGTGTTTAACAGGCAGTGAGGAGACATTATGTCATCACCTCATCTTTTTTTTTAACCACTTGCCTACTGGGCACTTTTACCCCCTTCCTGCCCAGGCCAATTTCCAGCTTTCAGCACTCTCACACTTTGAATGACAATTGCGCGGTCATACAACACTGTACCCATATGACATTTTTTATCTTTTTTTTTTTTACACAAATAGAGCTTTTCTTTTGGTATTTAATTACCACTGGGTTTTCTTGCTAAATAAATGAATAAAGACCGAAAAATGTGAAAAAAAAAAAAAACATTTTCATGGTTTGTTTTAAAATCTTGTAAAAAGGTAATTTTTCTCCTTCACTGATGTGCACTGACGAGGCTGCACTGATGGGCACAGATTGGCAACACTGGTGGGACTGCACTGATAATCACTGTACATGTACCCTTTTAGGCCCGGTTCACACTGCCGCGCTGTGAATTTGGTCTGTTTTTTTGTCCATTCTGAGGTGCGAATTGTACCGCAATTTTACTGTGATTTTAACGCAAATGTCAGGAGTTGGACATAGCTGCGATTGATGTTCTAGCCAATGGAATCATAGTGTAAAAAAAAAAAAAAAAGGTGTTAACTTCCTGTGTACTTCCTGGTTTTTGTGGAGAGTAGTGTGGTGAAATTCGCACATATGTGAACTATCAATGCGATTCCAGAACAATTTACATTGATGTTTAGGGAGACTAAATGTGCAAACGCAGCGCAGTAAACTCGCACAAGACCCTTTTTTTTATCGCATTGCATTCGTAGAGGAATCACAACGCATGTATGTGAACGGCCGTCATTGAAAACAATGACTTAATGGATGACATGCGAATTTAGAATGGTTTTGACGCATCACATTTGGTATGAACTCGCATCAGTGTGAACCGGGCCTTAGGCTGCATTCCCGCTGAAAGCGTCAGCCGTTCACGCTAAAGCGGCGCTCATTTTAGCTGCGCTTTAGCAGTGGGTTGAACAGAAAAAAAGGACATCAACATTTGATGTGGATGGGTGAAGCCTCCCACTGAGCTATTATATATTGACAGCGGGGAGACATCGGTGCTGCTGGCTATAGCCGGTGGTTCTGATCGAGCAGAAATTTTCCAACAGGACGGTTGTGCAGAATTTTTTTTGTATAACCGCCCTGCCCATTCATGGATCTAAATCCAGGAGGTCCCTGCTGAACCATCCAAATTTCAATTATTATAGCTGGCTTAATTGCACGCGGTTGCTGCACAGCCCTATTCAGTTCACAGCGGGGATCATTTTTTGCAGCCGCATTTGTACGCACAATATTCGCTGACTTTGAAGATGATTGGGTTGCGTTCCGCAGGCTGAACTGCCCTCTGAATGTGACAGCGAGGGGGTAATTTTCGCAGCGATGGAAGCAGCATTTGTACATCTCCATCCACTGCCTTTGCAGTTGAATGGGTTGTGTTCGGCAGGCTGTATTGCTTGCTGAAAAATTAAAGATAACATTTTTTCCACAAAGCATCGCAGCCACTTCATTTGTGTACCCTCATGCAGCTTTAAGCATTTTTAAAGTCATTTTTTTCCTTTAACCACTTGCTTACTGGGCACTTATTCCCCCACTCCTGCCCAGGCCAATTTCCAGCTTTCAGTGCTCTCACACTTTGAATGACAATTGTGCGGTCATGCAACACTGTACCCAAATGAGATTTTTATAGTTTTTTCACACAAATAGAGCTTTCTTTTGGTGGTATTTAATCACCACTGCTTTTTTTTTTTTTTACCAAACAAACAAAAAAAAAGACCGAAAATTAAAAAAAAACAAAAAGTTTTTCATATTTTGTTATAAAATTTTGCAAACAGGTAATTTTTCTCCTTCACTGATGAGGTGGCACTGATAGGGCTCTTTCACACGGGGCGGATCCGCTTGCTCAGCTCAGTTGATCCCCGCTGAGCCGGCGGATGACAGGGCGCCGCTCTCCCCTATGGGGAGATCGGATGAACACGGACCGTCTGTCCGTGTTCATCCGATCTGCTCCGCCGACGGAAGGAAAAATAGGGTTTTCCTCCGTCACACTTTGGCGGAGCGGATGTCAGCGGACATGTCACCGCTGACATCCGTGGCTCCATAGGGCTACATGGAGCGTCCGTCCAGGTCCACCTAAAAAACTGACAGGCGGACCTGAACGGACCCTCCGTGTGAAAGGGGCCTTAGACTGCATGGATGGGCACTGATAGGTGGCACTAATGGACACTGATCAGGAGGCACTGATGAGGCAGCAATGATAGGTGGCACTGATAGGTGACACTGATGAGCACTGATAGGGGGCACTGATTAACAGTACTGATGGGCACTAATAGTTGGCACTGGCAGGCGTGACTTTGCAGCCCTGGAGGGCACTTATTAGCATCACTGGTTGGCATTTTCCTTTAACAGAAGTCCATTACCAGATTCATTATTTTCTTCATGCTGACAGCTGTTTACTTCTGTGATCAGCTGTTGACGTGGTAAAGGGCCCGCTGTGATTGGCCCTTTACCCTGTTCTGTGATCAGCCGAGTCTGAAGGACTCTGCGATCCCAGAGCGTGCCACGCTCGCCCCCCCCCCCCCCCGGGCATGCGGGCAGCTCGAGAACAGGAGGACATGCATTGACACCCTCCCGGCATTTGAGGTCTGCGCTATAGCCATCTTTCGCTATAGCATGGACGCCAAGTGGGTAAAATAACAAATATGTTATACTTACCTGCTCTGTGCAATGGAATTACACAAAGCAGCCCTGTACCTCCTTTTCTCGGGTCCCCTGCTCCTGCTGCCTCCTTTTCTTGGTGTGCCACCATAGAAAGCCGCTTCCTATAATGGCACAGCTATGGGCCTGATCATGAGCTGCGTGGTCTGCGTCTCTAGATGCAGACAGGGAGGGTCGGCAGGATTTGACTGACCGCAGGGGAGCCAATGGCTTACACTGCTTTCAGCAAAGCGTGTAAGAGCGGGGAGGAAAGAGAGAGAGAACCGCTGCAGACGGGCACAGCGCTGGATCAAGTATGGGTTTAGGTAAGTATAAGGGGGGCGAGGGGCGATGCACACACTGGAACATTTATTTACCTTAATGCAGGGATTGCATTAAGGTAAAAAATGTTTAACGTGGTTGTAAAGGCTTAAGGTTTTTAACCTTCATTGCAATCTATGCATGAAGGCAAAAAACCTTCTCTGTACTGCAGCCCCCAATACTTACCTTCCTCCAGTGATTTGCACGAGAGCCTCGGCTCTCCAGGTCTCTCCTTCCTCATTGGCTGAGACATCAGTGGGAGCCATTGGCTCCCGCTGCTGTCATTCACAGTGAATAAGGAGAGAGAGGGGATGGGGTGAAGTTGCGTCTCTGTGTGTGAATAGACACGCATAGCTGCGGCTCATGAACGAGCCTGCATGGGTGCCCCCATTGCAAGCTGCATGCTCTGGGGGCACTCGGCAGCAGGGGGGCAGGAGTGCAGTGAGGGGATCTGGGAAGAGGAGGATCGGGGCTGCTCTGTGCAAAACAACTACACAGAGTGGGTAAGTATAACATGTTTGTTATTTAAAAAAAGAAAAGAAAGCCTTTAATGTCACTTTAATCTTTACAACCACTTTAAGGGAGTGCAGCAAAAACACAGCTCAACTGTGTATTTTTATAACCCCTCAACCACTATTGTAAAAAAAGCTTTAGAGGCATTCTCTTTTTATGTCTGGTTTGTATGTTTCTATTTTATAGAAGCATTTAGGGGCATAAAAAAATTACCAAAACTGCATTCAGAGAGGAGCTTACTGGCATAATTTGCACATGTATGTGCCTAAATTAATTCCAGTGGACAGAATAAATGCCATACAAAAGCCATACATCTGTAAACGTGAAAAAACACATAATTACGCACCGAAACAAGCATTTTTACACCAGGTTCTGCCTGCATAGATAGGAGTATTTTAATACATCCATGGGCAGGAAGCCTTATGCCTCATACACACGGCTGTTTTTAATGTCATTGAAAAATCAATGTTTTTCTCGACGTGATTCTTCTCAAGCCTGCCTTGCATACACACTATCGTTAAAAAAAATGCTCAATCAAAGCGCGGTGACGTACAACACTTACGAAAACACGTACGATGGCACTATAAAGGGGAAGTTCCATTCGGATGGCGCCACTCTTTGGGCTGCTTTTGCTGATTTCGTGTTACCGCATGTTAGTAAAAGTTTTGGTGAGAGACGATTCGCGCTTTTCAGTCTCTGTGCTTTTCAGTCCGTTACAGCATGACGAATGTGCTATCTCCATTACGAATGCTAGTTTTACCAGAACGAGCGCTCCCGTCTCATAACTTGCTTCTGAGCATGCGCGTTTTTTTCCCATCATTAAAGCGTACACACGGCTGTTTTTTAACGACGAGAAAAAACGACGAGAAAAAATAGAGCATGTTCTAAATTTTTAATGGTCATTTTTCTCGTCGAGAAAAATGCTTTGGAGCCTACACACGATCGTTTTTAATGACCAATTAAAAAAATTGCATTTTTTTCGTCATGAAAAACGGTCGTGTGTACGCGGCATTAGGCTGCAATCACACTTGAGCTGTGCTTATTGGTCATTTTTACAGGTTTTAATTTGGAGAAATTGTAAAAGTGTTTTTCCCCAAAGTACCTGTGATGGTACACAGGTGGCACTTGTTCAGGGGTTAGTAGTAGTTTTTACTTTTTTTTACAGACTTACTGTGTTGACCCCTAGGATCTGCACCACTTACTTTTGAGCTCTGCATCTTTTAATACTGACCTCTGAGCCATTACTGACTTTTGAACTCTGCGTCACTTCTGACATCTGAATCACTTACTACTGACCCCTGAACTCTGCATCACTTCTGTTCCCTCCTTCATCTCTATGGTCAGCCAGCGAAGTTTCAGGCTCCCCAGTGGAATAGAATGCCCAGGAAGGTGGCGGGAGGAGAAGGACCCACTTCTGCCACATGAAAAAGCAATTCAGCGGGTCTAGAGGTGTGGGGGGCTGTGTATTGTAAAGGGGTCCAGAGGTGTGGGGGGGTCTGTGTAATGTAAATGGATCCAGAGGTGTGGGGGGCTATGTAATATAAAGGGAATAAGAGGTACAGGGGCTGTGTAATGTAAAGGGGTCCAGCGTTGTGGGGGGAGCTGTGTAATGTAAAGTGGTCCAGAGGTGTGTGTGTGTGTGGGGGGGGGGGGCTGTGTAATGTAAAGGGTTTCAGCATTGTGTGGGGGCTGTGTAATGTAAAGGGGTCCAGAGGTGTGGGGGCCTGTGTAATGTAAAGTGGTCCAGAGGTGTGGGGGCTGTGTAATATAAAGTGGTCCAGAGGTACAGGAGCTGTATAATGTAAAGGGAACCAGAGGTACAGGGGCTGTGTAATGTAAAGGGGGTCTTCTTAAATTGTATCCGCAGTTATAGCTGTAGTCCTAAAGATTTCTATTGCACATTCTTTTCTGCATTTTCAGAATTTTTTGACCCCATGTTTTACTGCACCAGGTGACACAAACCCTAGTGAAATCACTGCCTGTTAATGGTCACAGCAGCACATACTTTCCTTTTCTCCCCCGACTCACCATTGAGCCACCAGAAGCAAATAAAGGACATCCTGTGTAAGCTCCAAGCTGCTCTAGCCACTTCAAGACCGCAATACAGTGCCTTGAAAAAGTAAAATTAATTTTATTGGGATTTTATGTGATAGACCAACACAAAGTGGCACATACAGTAAGAGCCCATTCACACAGGGACGACTATGGATCCGACTTCAAGTCGCCCCTAGTCGCATCAAGTCGCGCTGCATGAGAAAATCAATGTAAGTGAATGGAGCCGTCTTAAAGCGGAGGTGCAGCTTTTTTTTAATTTTTTTTTTTTAAAGTCAGCAGCTACTAACAGTGTAGCTGCTGACTTTTAATAAGGACACTTACCTGTCCTACTCGCCCGCGATGTCGGTCCCGCCACGTCGATCGATCGCTGCTGCCAGGCTCCCGGCTCCTCCATCCTGACTAAGGGAAACAGGCAGTGAAGCCTCACGGCTTCACTGCCCGTTTCCTACTGCGCATGCGCCACTCGCACGGCGCTTTGTGAATGAGCGGCTTGCCTCCTGGGATACACACAGTTCCCAGAAGGCAGCGCCCCATTCACAAGAAGAGGAAGCGGAAGGAGACCTACCGCGGATTAGAAGAGGCACATTAGAGGCAGATTAGGGGACTTCCGCATAGCAACAGGCATTTTGGGTGAGTATAACTGTAGCGGACACCCCTCTCCACTCCCCTTTGTATTCGGCTCACAATGTCTCTGGTCTAGGGGTATTTGATAGGGGAGGGAGCGGGTGAGCTACGCCTGGCCTTTACCACAGATGTACGTGTGGTATTAGCAATGTCTCTGTTGTTTCTTTACCTTCGGGTCTGTGCTGTGCATCGGGATCCTCCCTCCAAGAGTCACCGTGAACTTTGTCTGCTAGTAATTGAGCCCCACACCATTAAAGTCCAACACTCCTTTATTGTAGAACATAACATGGACTCCCTTGAAGACAGAACAGAAAAGGAGGTGTGGGTGCGAATAGGCCCAGACACAATTCGATCCTCCACTCTCCTCCTGGAGAGTAAGCTATGGTCTCCGCACGAGGAAAATTTTCCTTCCAGGCGGTCTCCGACAAGAGACCCACCCGTCACCGGCAGTATGCTGCACCGGGTCTTCAGGTGAGGAGCTCTCCCCGGTCCATTGCGCCCACCTTGGATTCAGGCATCCATCCCCGGAGTACCTTAGGATCCTTCCCTCGCGGAACTCAGTGTTGGACACTGAGCTCCGGACCTCCGTCCAAGTACCTCACCCCAGGCCAAAGGTGCCTGGGATGGAACCCGATCTCCGGTTGTCCTCTAGGCCTAGGCCGCCTAGAGGACCGACACGAACCACCGTCTGCAAGCTGAAGGTGCCTGGGACTACGAACCCCGTGCCAAAAATGGCCGGCCCCTTTATACCCTCCCCCAGCAAGCATGGCGGGTTCCCCGCCCCACCTTACCGCTGCCGAGAGAGGACAAAAAGGAGGCTCGGCACACAGAGATGTTCGTCCCTCAGCCCACAGTGACTGCGCCACCTGGTGGACCGCCGGGAACACACACCACTGGTGTCACTACCAGATTCAAAAATACACCCGGGAAAGTACATACCCGCTACATAACATTTTTTATTTTTTTTTTATAATTTTTAATGTATTTTTTTTTCTGGGTGGACCTCCGCTTTAATGCACACTACTACAGTCGCTCCGACTTCAGAAAAAGTTCCTGTACTACTTCAATCTGACTTGTAGGCAACTTGTACCCATTGATTTCAATGGAAGTCGCCTCAGAAGTCGGATCACTGTCTTAACAGAAGCAACAATACAGGAAGAGAACATACATTTCTCAGGCAAACCCCTCCCTCCCACAGAGCTGATTCTTGTTTGATTGGCCACTGGAAAGCCTCCTGTCCTGGAGGCAACTTGAAGTTGCCTTGTAAGTTGCCTCATGTCTCGCTGTGATTCACTCAAGTCGTGTCCAAGTTGCCTCCCAAAGTCTCGCTGGAAGTCGTGTTGCCCCTGTGTGAATGGAGTCTAATTGTGAAGTGGAAGGAAAATGATAAATGTTTTTCAAAATTTCTTACAAATAAATATGTGAAAAGTGTGGTGTGCATTTGTATTCAGCCCCCCTGAGTCAATACTTTGTAGAACCACCTTTCGCTGCAATTACAGCTGTAAGTCTTTTTGGGGATGTCTCTACCAGTATTGCACATCTAGAGAGTGACATTTTTGCCCATTCGTCTTTTCAAAATATCTCAAGCTCTGTCAAATTGGATTGAGAGCTACTGAACAGCAATTTTCAAGTCTTGCCACAGATTCTCAATTGGATTTATGTCTGGACAGTATGATGTGCAGTGTTATTTTTCTGCCACACATAGCATTTTGCTTTTCGGCCAAAATGTTAAATGTTAAATTTTGGTCTCATCTGACCAGAGCACCTTCTTCCACATGTTTGCTGTGTCCCCCACATGTTTTCTCCCAAACTGCAAACGGGACTTCTTATCGCTTTCTTTCAACAATGGGTTTCTTATTGCCACTCTTTCATAAAGGCCAGATTTGTGGAATGCACGACTAAGGCCTCGTACACACGGCCGAGATTCTCGTCGAAAAAAACATGTCGTTTTTTTCGACGAGATTCTTGGACAAGAAAATTGTCCCGGCCGAGTGTACACACGCTCGATTCAAAGAACCCGCGGTTCTTTGAATGGAGCGTACGCGGTGACGTCATCGACTACGACGAGCATGCGCTCGTCACATTCGATGCCGTCGCTGCCATCTTGGTATACCCTATCTATGCCTAGGAAGCTACCGCGCATGCGTCTAAGTCATTTCGAGCATGCGCGGGCTTCCCGGCGAAAAGGTAAGTGTACACACACACAATTTTCTCGTCGAGAAACAGGCTGACGAGAATCTCGATGAGAAAATAGAGAGCAGGATCTCTATTTTCTCGTCGAGATTCTTGTCGCTTTTCTTGACGAGAAACCATACACACGAACGAATTTCTCGGCAAAAAATCTCTGCCAGCAAGTTTCTTGCTGGTTTTTGCCGAGAAACTCGTTCGTGTGTACCGAGGCTTTATATTTGTTCTGCGGACAGATTGTCCCACATTAGCTGTAGCTCTCTGCACCTCTTCCAGAGTTACCATGGACCTCTTGGCTGCTTTTCTGATTAATGCTCTTCTTGCTCGGCCTGTCAGTTTAGGTGGATGGCCATGTCTTGGTAGGTTTGCAGTTGTGCCAGAAACTTTACATGTTCGGTTAATGGATTGAACAGTGCTCTGTGAAATGTTTAAAGCTTGGGATATTTTTTTATAACCTAACCATGCTTAAAACTTCTCCACAACTTTATCCCTGACCTTTCTGATGTGTTCCTCAGCCTTCATGATGCTGTTTGTTCACTAAGGTTCTCTAACAAACCTCTGGGGGCTTCCCAGAACAGCTGTATTATTACTGAGATTAAATTACACACAGGTGCATTCGGTTTATTATTTAGGTGACTTCTGAAGGCAATTGGCTCCACTAGATTTTAGTCAGGGGTATCACAGTAAAAGGGGCTGAATACAAATGCACGCCACACTTTTCACATATTTATTTGTAAAAGAATTTGAAAACCATTTATCACTTTCCTTCCACTTCACAATTATGTGCCAGTTTGTGTTGGTCTATCACATAAAACCCCAATAAAATACATTTACGTTTTCGGTTGTAACGACAAAATGTGGAAAATTTCAAGAGGTATGAATACTTTTTCAAAGCACTGTATGTTGCAGCTTCAAAGCTATTTACTGGGGATATAGCTGAAGTTATCGGCCATAACCCCAGTACTTTTTTTTTCAGCCAGCAATTCTCTTTCTGATTAGCCGCTGGAACACTTTTAGAAGCAGCGGGAGGGGTCGCCCAGAAACAAACGCATATGTAAGTCATGCATGCATTGGTAAACTGTGTGTGCACCACACGTGAGGTATTGCTGTGAACGTTATAGCAGTAATTCTAGCGCTGGACCTTCTCTGTAACTCTAAACTGGTAACCTTTAAAAAAATGTAAAGCTTCGCCTATGGAGATTTTTAAGTGCTGTCGTTTGTCGCTATTCCACAAGCGTGAGCAATTTTAAACCATGACATGTTAGGTATCCATTTACTCGGCATAACATCATCTTTTATATTTTACCCAAAAATTGGGTTATATATTGTATTTTTTTTTTAACTAAAATTCCTTAACCACCATGATGGCTACAGCGCAGCTCCATAACTCTGGGAGGGCGTACATTGACATCCTCCCAGAATCGTGCTCCCGCACGCCCCCTGGGGCGCGCACACGGGAATATCCGTGGACCCGGCGCATCATGGTAAATGGCCGCTGGCAGCGGCCACTTACCACGTGATCGCTCTGTCAAATGACGGAGCGATCACTTGTAAACAAACCAGCCTCATGTCTGGTTCCTCTCTCCCCTCTCTGTACCGATCGGTACAGTGCGAGGGGAGAGGGAGAGAAGGGTTGCAGCAGCGCTGCGGGCTGGATGTGCAGTGCCCACAGCGCTGCTCTGTGACAACTACAGCCTCTGCCATCCCGCCATCCCTCTGCCATCCTGCCATCTCTCTACCATCCCACCATCCCTCTGCCATCCTGCCATCCCTCTGTCATCCTGCCATCCCACCATCCCTCTGCCATCCCGCCATCCCTCCACCATACTCTGCCATCCCTCCACCATACTCTGCCATCCTGCCATTCCTCCACCATACTTTGCCATCCCTCTGCCATCCTGTCTTCCCTCTGCCATCCCTCCGCCATACTCTGCCATCCCGTCATCCCTCTGCCATTCTCTGCCATCCTACCATCCCTCCACCATACTCTGCCATCCTGCTATCCCTCCACTATACTCTGCCATCCCTCCATACTCTGCCATCCCTCCATTCTCTGCCATGATCAGCCATCCCTCCCATCCACCCCCCAGCTATACTCAACCATACTCAGTGATACCCAGCTATACTCGGTGATACCCAGCCATACCCAGGCATACTCGGTGATACCCAGCCGTACCCGACCACACTCAGTGATACCCAGCCATACTCAGCCATACCCAGGCATACTCGGTGATACCCAGCCGTATCCGGCCATACTCAGTGATACCCAGCCATCCTCGGCCGTACCCAGCCATACTCGGCAATATCCAGCCGTACCCAGCCATACTCAGCTATACTCGGCAATTCCCAGCCGTATTCAGCAGTACCCAGCCATACACGACAATACCCAGCCGTACCCAGCCTTCTGTATGTGGTCAGGCTGTGGAAGTCTCCCATATGTGGTATCACCATACTCAGGAGGAGTAGGAGAATCTATTTTGGGGTGTCATTTTTGGTATGTACATGCTATGTGTTAGAAATATTGTATGAATGGACAACTTTGTGTAAAAAAAAATGCGTTTTCATTTTCTTTCCACATTTTTGCAAAAGCTTTTGGAAAAAAATTACATGTTAAAAAGACTCATTATGCCTTATAGATTATTTGTTGGGGTGTTTTCTTTCCAAAATGGGGTAATTTTTTGGAGCGTTTCCATTGTCCTGGTGCTCCAGGGCCTTCAAAAGTGTAAGAGGTAGTCAGGAAATTAGATGTGTAATTTATGCTCCAGAACGCCTGAATGTGCTCCCTGCATGTGGGGCCTCTGTATGTGGCCACGCTGTGTAAAAGTCTCACACGTGTGGTATCGCCATACTCAGGAGTAATAGCAGAATGTGTTTTGGGGTGTAATTTGTGGTATGCATATGCTGTGTGTGAGAAATAACCCGCTAATATGACAATTTTGTGAAAAAAAACCCAAAAAAACTTGATTTTGCAAAGAATTGTGGGAAAAAATTACAACATCAAAACACTCACCATGCCTCTTACTAAATACCTTGGAATGTTCACTTTCCAAAAAGGGGTATGTAACGGCACCCCAATCTCAAGGGGTATTAACGCCGTTTACGATGTTCCCTCTCCTAGACACACATCCACTCGCTACCAATATCCACAGCTAAACGACCCTTTCCTATAGGAGCCGACCCCTCTGGAAGAAGACGAGACGCACTCTGTCTCTTCTGTAGTAGGAATTGATTTTATTATTGAGAAACATTGTAACTTTATACACAATTCAAGGCACATGATTTAACATGAACAAGGGCCCAGCTCCACCCACACATCCCAAGACTCAACACCTCATCCTGACGTCTGCTAGGCTTCAAAAGATCCCAACACAATAGAATATACGATCTCCAATACACATCTTTTCACAAAGGGTTGGCAGCCAGTCTGTCTGGCACTTTACAATACTACACAAGGACAGACTTAAATGAACAATAGAAATGCAAAACAACTTAATTCCTCACAGCAATGATACTTAACCCCCACATACAGTATACATCCAATCTATATACAATGTATAAACAGCCTTGAATATGGCTATCACAGACCATATCGGGGGTTTCTTTTATTCACCCTGTGTCCAAAGTGACCCCACTGTCACACATCTCCCCTTTCGGCAGGGGACTAACAGAGGAGGGGACCCCAGACGGGTCTACTCCGAAGTTAGTCCATGGGTCCATTCTTCCAATGCTGGTATCCACCCAGTACCACAAATGAATTGCTCCAAGCAGAGCATTACTTACCCAGCCAACCTCTGCCTCTCTCAGAGAACATACCCGCCGCTGGGGAGAAGACAGGGTGACTGGGCTCAGTCCGTCATGCTGTTGGGGATCTGGGTCGACTGCCCGGCATCCCTGGGGTATACAAGTGGAGACTGAAGTTCCATCCACTTGTGGTAGGTGGAAGTCCCCCAGTACTTGCAAAGCAAGGCTGACATCCTCCTGTCTCAGTGTCACACCATTTTCTGGGGTTGTGTCAGTGAGGACTGAAGTCCCATCCAATACCACAGGAACTCCCTCTTCTGTTAGTTGAGAGCCGAGGCCCGTGGCACTCGGCTCTGTTGCCAGCTCTTCTGCTGGGTTGCTGTGAGTGGAGACCGCAGTCCCATCCACCGATATCCGCTCAAGTGGCAGTTGTGTGCAGCGGCCAGTAGCATTCTGCCCTGCTGCCAGTGATTCAGCTGGGGGTAAAAGCTTTACCACCCCAGCTTGTTGCTGGAGAGAGGGGCCAACTGCCCCGGCTCCCTGAAACTCCACAGTTGTTTCCAGTGCTGGGCAGCACAGGTTGCTATCACTCTGCCCTGTTGCCAGTACTCCTGCTGGGGACTCCACACCATCTGCTCTGGCTACCTGTTGGGGAGGGAAAATGGCTGCTTCTCCTCCCTGCATCTCTGAAATCCACTCAGAAAGAGGAACCATCACCTTCTCAACTCGGGCCTCCAACACTGCCACGGGTGTAGAGCAGGGGTCTGCAGTACTTTGTCCTGCTGCCAGTACTTGAGCGGGCGATGCATAATTCATAACATCCTCTGCACAGTCCATTAAGTCCATACCTTCTGTAATCTGTGGCTGGGGAGATGAGCCAACTGCCCTAGCTCCCTGGAACTCCATATCATCCACTTCGGCTTTAAGGGTGGCAATCTTCAGATTTTCCACTGCTGATTCTTCAGCCAGGCTAGCTCCCTGGAACTCTGTATCATTCACTTCGGCTTTAGGGAGGGCAATCTTCAGATTTTCCACTGCTGATTCTTCAGCCAGGATTTCATAATTGTCAACTGGTAATTCCTGATAGTCCCAGGCAAAGGGAGCCCCACCCTGCTGCTGAGTAGAGTCTAGCAGCTGTTTGTAGGCAATCTCCAGCTCCCATTCCTGAACGGCCAGAAACTCCAAATCTTCCTGTGCCCAGTGCCCTTCCGAGACATTCAGTCTTTGTTCTCTGTGCTCCATTATTTCCTCCAAACGCCACTCCTGATCACTCCCAAAGTCAGGGTCCTCGGACAGCCTCCAATACAACAATCCCAGGCCATTATAGTCAAAGCCTTCCGTGGGGCTGTCATCCGCTGACCATGGGCACTCTTGGGCTACATACCACCGGAGGGCTCTGTAGCTCTCGTCCAACCGCATCTCTGCCCGGATCAGCCTGCTTAACTCAGCTGTCCACTCCTGCTTCGGTTGTTCCCCCAATAACAGCATTCGTACTTCATACTGCGACCAGTACCTTACATGGATGGAGGGGAGAACTTTTCCCTGGTGTTGCTGCTCGAGGGCTAGCACTTTCTTCCAGAGTTCGCAGCGGATCGAATCCGACCATCCCAGCAGGACCTCCTCTGATACTGGTCCTCTATGCTGTATCTGCATCTCTCGCAACCTCCTTCTGAATTCCTTTTCCATGTCGGCTGGTATCTGTATCTCTCCTCTCCTTTCAGTTGGTGCTGCTTTTTTAGGTGTTGTCTCTGATTGCCGTATTTCCGCCATTCTCTGCTCATGTTGTCGCTCATCCTGCCGCTCGATTTCTCTAATGGCTTCCTGTATGGCGGTCTCTGATGGGTTAGCACCATACAATGCCAACCGCTGTCGCACTCGTTGCTGAAACAAATCTTCAACTGACCGGGGTCCTGCGTCACCCTCCTTCGGCTGCATCGCTGGCCAGTCACTGTGGTGGTTTGGAGTGTCCCAGGAACTGGAGGGAAAATCCCACTGCTGCCACCAATGTAACGGCACCCCAATCTCAAGGGGTATTAACGCCGTTTACGATGTTCCCTCTCCTAGACACACATCCACTCGCTACCAATATCCACAGCTAAACGACCCTTTCCTATAGGAGCCGACCCCTCTGGAAGAAGACGAGACGCACTCTGTCTCTTCTGTAGTAGGAATTGATTTTATTATTGAGAAACATTGTAACTTTATACACAATTCAAGGCACATGATTTAACATGAACAAGGGCCCAGCTCCACCCACACATCCCAAGACTCAACACCTCATCCTGACGTCTGCTAGGCTTCAAAAGATCCCAACACAATAGAATATACGATCTCCAATACACATCTTTTCACAAAGGGTTGGCAGCCAGTCTGTCTGGCACTTTACAATACACACAAGGACAGACTTAAATGAACAATAGAAATGCAAAACAACTTAATTCCTCACAGCAATGATACTTAACCCCCACATACAGTATACATCCAATCTATATACAATGTATATACAGCCTTGAATATGGCTATCACAGACCATATCAGGGGTTTCTTTTATTCACCCTGTGTCCAAAGTGACCCCACTGTCACAGGGTAATTTGGGGGGTATTTGTACTTTGCTGGCATGTTAGGGTCTCAAGAAATGACATAGGCCGTCAGTACTTCAGGAGTGATCAATTTTCAGAGCTTGGCACCATAGCTTGTGGACTCTATAACTTTTACAAAGACCAAATAATATACACCCATTTGGGTTATTTTTACCAAAGATATGTAGCAGTATAAATTTTGGCCAAAATTTATGAAGAAAAATGACTAATTTGCAAAATTTCATAACAGAAACGAAGAAAACTTATTTTTTTTACAGAATTTTCAGTCTTTTTTTCTTTTATAGCACAAAAAAGAAAAAAAAAAAACATTGGTGATTAAATACCACCAAAAGAAATCTCTATTTGTGGGAAAAATAGGACAAAAATCATATGGGTACAGTGTTGCATGACTGACTAATTGTGATTCAAATTGTGAGAGCACTGAAAATTGGTCTGGTTAGGAAGGGGGGTTTAAGTGCCCCGAGGTCAAGTGGGTAAAGTGTAAAAGTGTAATGTGTATTTTTTCCCCCAAAAAATTGTATTTGAAAAACTGCTGTGCAAATACTGTGTGACATAAAAAATGTAACGTCTGCCATTTTATTCTCTAGGGTCTCTGCTAAAAAAAAATCTATAATGTTTGGGGATTTTAAGTTATTATCCAGCAAAAAAAATACAGAATTTTACTTGTAAACAAAAAGTGCCAGAAAAGGCTAGTCAGGACTAAGGATGAGCTCCGGCGTGTTCGCAAGCTCCATGTGCAGAGCCCACCAGGAAGTCGGTGACCCCGCCCCTTTATGACGTCACCGCCTGGAATTATAGGGTGGAGAAGAGGCCGGAGAAGTCGGAAGAGACCCCCGGAGCCGCCTAATAAATTACTTTAAAAAGTGTAGTGTGTTTTTATTTTTTACACTTTTTATTCCAGGTGAATGGGTAGGGGTACGATGTACCCCATACTCATTCACATAGGGTGGAGGGCCGGGCTCTGGGGGCTCCCTTATTAAAGGGGGCTCCCAGATTCCGATAAGCCCCTCGTCCGCAGACCCCGACATCCAACGGCCAGGGTTGTCGGGAAGAGGCCCTTGCCGTCATCAACATGGGGACAAGGTGCTTTGGGGTGGGGGGCGCATGTGAAAAACGCACCGCAGACGTGGTAAAAGCATATGCGTTTTTATCGCATTTGTGATACAGATCAGTGTGAAAGCGCCCTAAAATGAGCTCAAAGGCATACCAAAACATGAACACATATGTGTGTTGTCATGCAAAAAGCTGCTGTGCACACTGTATGTGTTTTGGTGTCGACCCAGCCTTATTGTAGGACACTGTAGACCTCAGGATGTCTATTTTGAATTTCCTTGTAGGACATATAGCTACTCAGGTGTCAGCTGCTAGTGACAGAAAGCACATAAAGCATGGTAAAACAGGGCAGTGCAGTGGTTTATTGGTTAGCAATTTTGCATTGCAGCACTGGGATCCTTGATTCAAATCCCAGCCAGAATGCTAGCTTAATAGAGTTTGCATGTTCTTCCTCTGCTTGCGTGGGTTTCCTCTGGGTACTTTAGTTTCCTCCGACATTCCAAAGACATGAAAAACTTTCAGTTCTCTTTCAGTGAGCCCCAATTCAAACTGCAAAGTCGCATGACAATTTGCACCCCATTAACCGCAATGGAACTATTCTAATTGGTGCGACCACCAGCGACGCCACCAGGGATGCCCACCACTAGTCACCACCAGTAATGCCACCCATGGCCACCAGTGATGCCAATCAATGCCCACAATGGATGCCAATCAGTGCCCACAATGGAAGCCAATCAGTGCCAAACAATAATGCCTGCCAATCAGTGATGCCCATCAGTGCCACCTATCAATGCCTATCCGTGCCACCTATCAGTGCCCATCTGCGCTGCCTATCAGTGCCCATCCATGCCGCCTTTCAGTGTCCATCCGTGCTGCCCATCAGTGCCACCTATGTGTGCCCATCAGTGCTGCATATCAGTGCCACATATTAGTGCCCATCATCAGTGTCATCTCACCAGTGCCACCTAATAGTTTTTTCCTGTTTTTTTTATTTGTTTAGCAATAAATAAAAATCCCAGAGGTGATCAAATACCACCAAAAGAAAGCTCTATTTGTGGAAACAAAATGATAAAAATTTTGTTTGGGCACAGTGTAGCATGGCCGCGCAATTGTCCTTCAAATTGCGACAGCGCTGAAAGCTGAAAATTGGTCTGGGCAGGATGGTGTATAAGTGCCCTGTATTGAAGTGGTTAAAGTGAAAGACGATCCCAAATGTTTGGTTGTCATCAGAAAATACAAATGAGAGATTTTCCAATAGAGACACTAGTTCTGGTGACAACCAGGGATTCCCTCAATGTGGAGTGATTTTCTTTCATTTCCTGTTTTGGCTGTGAGGCAGTAAGTGAGGGGAAATTTCCCCAATGCACCACAAGTGACAAAAACGAATATGATGTGGTTGTAACCCTCCCTAAGAGCCCATTCACACAGGGGCGTCTTTGGATCCGACTCCAAATCGCCCCAGGTCGCCCCTAGTCGCCTCAGGTCGCGCTGGCTGAAGAAATCAATGTAAGTTAATGGAGCCGTCCTTATGCACACTACTGCAGTCGCTCCGACTTCAAAAAAGGTCCCTGTACTACTTCAATCTGACTCCTAGGCGACCTGTAACCATTCATTTCAATGGGAGTCGCCTCTCACTGTCTTAATAGGAGCAACTCTCCAGGAAGAAAACATACATTTCTCAGGCAAACCTCTCCCTCCCCCCTCCCTCCCACAGAGCTGATTCTTGTTTGATTGGCCACTGGAATGTCTCCTGTCCTGCAGGCAACTTGGAGTTGCCTTGTAAATAGCTCCAGGTCGCGCTGTGATTCATTCTCAAGTCGCATCTGAGTTGCCTCATAAAATCGCACTGGAAGTCGTGTTGCCCCTGTGTGAATGGGCTCTTATGGTATCCAAAGTGAAATATTTTTTTTTGCCTTTATCCATACTTTAATTGGCAAGAAAAATACATTCATTATTTTAGGGCCTATTCACACCTATACATTTTTCTTTGATCACATTCAAATGCATGTCATTGTATGTGTTATGGTGTGCATCAGTCCATCTAAGTTGAATCATCATTATGACGTATGTTGACGTTCAATACTAAGTGCATAGCAAGGTGCGGTAAAATGTGCAACAACACGTGTTAACGTGCGCTTTGATGGTTTTTTTTTTTTTATTGATTTCAATAGAAAAAACTTATAAGTGGAAAAAATAATTAGCTGTGAATAGGCTTTCAGCTCTGACCATATTAAACAGAGATATACAGTATACTTCTGAGTCACAGTCAATATAGAGTAAAACAAAGAAAAGTCAGATTTCCTTATCGCTGTTCTTCTTCCAAGTAAGTGAGACATTAAATTCTAACTTTTGGGCATTCAGATATTGTTTAGATTACCCCCTTCACTCTAGCTGTTAAATTATTTAATTCTTTGTTTCCTAGAGGATGAGACAAAACAGTATTATTTACCCTAACCCAGTGTCCCTTGGTTCTCCCACATAAACCTGGAAGCTGATTGGTTTCTATGCAGCGCTGAACCAGATTTTGCTCTCTACAATTTTAGTAAATCAACCCCTGTGTGTCCGGAGGTTTATCTTTAAAGTAATAAGATCTAAGCTTCACCACTGTGATCGCAAGGCAACCAGCATTTTCAGACTTAGAAATCAGTAATGGTAGACTTTGTCATTACAGGCTGCCTTTAGGGCTCATGCATGTAAGTGTACCAAGTTTTAGAATTACCCTGTGATTTAGGCTGTCCAAACGCTCTGTAACATTTTAGTAACATTTACATGTGTAGCGCTACCCCCAGTTAAGAGAGCCGCTGATATTGATTTGGGCCCTGTAGTGCACTGCTGTCAACCCCTGGCAATCGGCTCTAACCTCCCGTGGCACAGCTGGTGATAGAGGGATAGGACCGCGTGACCGCAACTGTTGGTGACGCAGTCCTATAACAAACATACACAGAATATACTTTAAAACTCCTATTAAAGTAAGCGGAACTGACACCAAATGTACTTTACCCAGATATTTTACTGAGGCTAATGGGCAAGTAATAAACAACAGTATAACAAGTTGCAGATCCCTGCAATAAACAGTAATAAAGATAAACAGAGTAATCAGAATAATTAAGTATTGCTATGCAACTCTAGCGCTGCCCTTTTACAGCTACTTCCCCTCATGGGTAGACTAACACCCAGCAATGTCTACCTATGCAGTCAGGCCTGACTGATCTAAATGGAAGTTCAGTGAAACAATATTTGCTAGCAATCTCTCGGTGGTGCACTTGAAGAACAACTTTGTAATCCCAACGAATAGTAAAGATAAAGTATCTGTCTTTAAACAGCTCTCACCACCTGGACAAGTCCAAGTCCCTTTCCTCCATCGATTCGTCTAGGAACAGGAATCCACCGACATCCAAGTCTTCAATCCTTCTGGTGTACTGCAGCAAGGAGGATTAGATGTCTCTAAGGCTCTGCTAGGCTGGCAGAGGGCTCTTTGGAAAGGAGCACACGGCCCGGGCTTCAGGCCTTGTGCACACAGCAGTTCAGCACAGACATCCTCTTGCTAGGAGAGGGGGGTCCAAAGAGGCCGACCAAAACTCCGCCTCCCCTTTATAAAGTCTGCCCCAGCAGTCTCTGTTCTGGAGCAATGCACCCTGGGTGCTGCAAGATGTACTGGGAGATGTAGTCTCTCTCTCCTCTGCTTTCACTTCCATAATGTCTCTTTACTTCCTCCCGACTCACCTCTCACCTGGAACTTCTTGTCTCTCTGCATTAAAGGGGAACACCCCGCTACACACTCCCCCCACTTGAACTCTTTGGTCCCCAAAGATAAACTTCAACAAATACTGTTTACCATTTTGGACAATGTCGAGCATGATGTTGGCATAGGGAATTCCCACCAAAACTTTGGGATGGAACTCTCTTGCCCACAGGTCACACTACCATGAGTGGCCTGCCTAACTGTGCCAGAGAGTGAGCTGGGGTTGCCCTCCACCAAATGGATGGTGGAAGGATCAGGTTGTTCAACACTTCTCCTAGCCGTTACAACAGAGTCCTCTGAGCTCATCCCCATTTGGGGGTAAGTTAGTTTCTTGGGAGGCCTGATGACTCTGCGAGCCCTCTGCTCTCTTGGTGCTTCTGACTCTGGCACCACAGGCTCTTCTTCAGGAGTAAGTTCAGGTAACATTGCTGGTTCTGGAACCTCTGATTCAGAAGTCAACTGACGTATGGAATCTCTAGAGTCCTCCTCTGCGCAAGTGTCAGGAACATCTTCCCAGTAATCAGCTGAGGGACTGAAGGGTATGAATTCAGTAGCCTCCGGATTCAGCGTTGCATCTGGGGTATCCCCTCCATTTGGGAGATCTATGGCGGACGTTCCCAGAGTCGAGGGAGGCCACAGCCAGTCCAGTTCTCCACCTTCTTCTGTACTCAATTGGGAGGCCTCCCCATCTTTGGCTCGAGAGGTCTGGGACCGAGTGTTCGGCCTAGGAATATCCAGGATAGAGGCCGGTTCAGGGGAGTCTCTCACGGGAGGTATTCTGACTGCCTCAGCAAGTGGGAGCAGGTGGTTCCGATGCCACGTCTTCAGTGGACCCACCTTTCCTTCTGGCTTTAGTTTGTAGACAGGCAAACCGGGCAACTTCCTACAGACAACATAGGGCTCAGATCTCCACCTGTCGGCAAGCTTGTGTTTTCCAGGGACCCCCAGATTGCGTAGCAGTACTCGGTCCCCGGGCTGCAGATCTTGCACTCGAACCTTCAGATCAAAATTTCTCTTGTTGCGGGCCCCCCTTTGATCCGAAGCCGCCTGGGCTTGTTCATAGGCCACCTGCAAGCTACGTCTAAGTCTGTCCACATATCCCTTGTGGGATGTAGCTGAGGTATTGTCTATAGAAGTGCCAAAGGCCAGGTCCACAGGTAGCCTTGCTTCTCTCCCAAACATAAGTCGATAAGGGGAGTAGCCAGTGGCGTCACTTGTGGTACAGTTATAGGCATGTACTAGGGCTGATATGTGCTGACTCCAGTGTTGCTTCTTCTCTGTTTCTAAGGTTCCCAACATGTTGAGCAGGGTCCGGTTAAATCTCTCCGGCTGAGCATCTCCTTGTGGGTGGTAAGGCGTGGTTCTGGTCTTCTTTATTCCTAATGAATCCAAAAGTCTTCGGATCAACCGACTCTCAAAGTCCCTTCCTTGATCTGAGTGGAGTCTCTGTGGTAGTCCGTAATGGACAAAATACTTCTCCATAAGTATCTTGGCCACGGTGGATGCCTTCTGGTCTTTGGTTGGGAAAGCTTGAGCATAGCGGGTGAAATGGTCGGTTATTACCAGAACATTCCCCAATCCACTCAGGTCGGGTTCGAGGCAGAGAAAGTCAATGCATACCAGATCCATTGGGCCTTGACTCTGTAAATGGCCCATTGGGGCAGCTTGATGGGGTAGGGTCTTTCTCTGAATGCATCGTGCACAGGAATGGCAATACTCCTCTACTTCTGCCCTCATGCAGGGCCAATAGAACCGATTTCTGACAAGCTGGAAGGTCCTTTCTGCCCCTAGGTGACCATGATGGTCATGCAGGGCAATTAGTACAGTCTCTCGGTGCTTCTCTGGAAGAAATAACTGCCACTTATCTTCTGAGTCATCAGAGGGGCCCCTTCGGTAGACCACTCCCTGATGTACCTGTAGCCTGTCCAATTCCTTCCTCAACAGGCGAGCCTCCTTTGAGGGGTGATGTAGGAATTTGTTGGGATCCTGATTCTCCAGGGCTTCGAGGACCAATCTCCCCATGGGGTCTTCCAATTGGTCACACCTCAACTCCTTCTTGGACAGTCTAGGTAGGTTGTCTTCCTCCAGTTGAGTTACCCCACAATAGTGTTTGGGGACTCCTACCATGGTAACCCCTATTTCTTCTGCTCTGGAGCCTCCTCTGGCTTGGAATTCAGCCCCTTGACAAAGGGCCCGCACCCCGTCCGGTGCCACTTGGGTCCAATCTTCCCAGTCATTTGTCGTGGCATGAGACCTCCGGGACAGGGCATCTGCATCCCTATTTCCGGCTCCTGGTCTGTACTTCAGACTGAAGTTGAATCCAGACAATGCGGCCAACCACCTGTGTCCGGTGGCATCTAGTTTCGTGGTGGTGAAGAGGTAGGTCAGGGGGTTGTTGTCTGTCTTCACAGTAAACTCTGCCCCATACAAGTAGTCTTTTAGCTTGTCTACTACCGCCCATTTGAGGGCCAGGAATTCCAGCTTATGAGTGGGGTAATTCTTTTCTGAGGGGGTCAGGCTCCTGCTCACATAGGCCACTGGTCGCAGTTGTACTTCATGTTCTTGGTAGAGTACACCACCTAGACCCTCATGGCTGGCATCCACATGTAATTCATAAGGTCTGGTAGGGTCGGCGTAGGCCAGGACTGGGGCAGTGGTTAAGCTCCTCTTCAGAGCATGAAAGGCCTCTTCACACCTTGGGTTCCACTGATCTTGAACTGACTCACCAGGCCTCCTGGGCCCTGAGTCATCCTCTTCCCCTTCTGCCTTTAGCAATTCATTCAACGGGTGGGCAATCCGAGCAAACCCCTCCACAAACCTCCTATAATAGGAGCAGAACCCCAGGAAGGATCTGAGCTCTGTTACTGTGGTGGGTCGTGGCCAGGAAGTGACTGCTTCCAACTTCTCAGGATCTGTGGCCACCCCTTCTTCAGACACTATGTGCCCCAGATAGTTCACAGAAGACTGGTAGAACCGACACTTCTCGGGGGAAAGCTTAAGTCCCTCTTCGCTGAGTCTTCTCAATACTTTCTCCAACCTGGCTTCATGTTCTTCCAAGGTTCTTCCAAAGACAATGACATCGTCCAAGTACACAAGGACTTCTATAAGATTCATGTCTCCAACAGTCTTCTCCATAAGGCGTTGAAAGGTAGCAGGAGCTCCAGACAGACCCTGAGGCATCCTATTGAATTCGAAGAATCCCACCGGGGTTATGAAGGCTGTCTTCTCCCTGTCTTCTGGGTGCATAGGGATTTGATAGTACCCACTCTTGAGGTCCATCACACTGAACCATTTGGCTCCAGACAAACTTTGTAGGGCATCTTCTATCCTTGGCGTGGTGTATTGGTCAGGGATGGTTCTCCTGTTGAGAGTCCTGTAATCGATACAAAGCCTCAACGACCCATTCTTCTTTCTGACCACCACGATTGGGGAGGCATAGGGACTTCTAGACTCCCGGATCACACCAGTCTTCTTTAGTTCTACAAGTTGTTCCCTCAGATCCTCCAGATCTGCCAGGGGGACCCGCCTGACCCTCTCTCGGAAGGGCTTATCTTCTTGGAGGCGGATCCGATGGGTGGCACTTCTTGCACACCCCACATCGAATTCATCTTCGGAAAAGATCTTCTCCCACCTGGACAGCTGGGCCTTGGCTCTTTCTTTCCAAGCCCTGGGTAGGTTCGGGTTTTCCACGGACAGTTTCTCCCAAACATCTCCTCCGTCACCCGTTCCCTTGACTTCGGACCAAGTGACCGGGGCAGCAGGGCTCACCTGACCAAGCAACACTCTGGCAGGGATCTCCATGGGTCCTCCCGTAGTGTTCCTAACACTCACCAGAACTCTGCCATGGGCCTTCTTCAGGGCCTTGAACGGAATCACTTCTGGTATCACTTCCAGGCCTGAGGACTCTTCCCTTGGGTCTGATTCCAGCATGACAAAGGGGCCAGGTTGTTCCCACGAAAGCTTCACAGTGGCCCTAAGACAGGTTACTTCTCCGGGCTGTAGCACTACTCCTTCTCTGCCAAGTCTCCACACCTTCCCTATCCCCTCTCCCGGGGTCTTCTGCTCTAAGACCAGTCGTTGGTAGGCCGTCTTTAGCATGGGATGGATTTTGGTGGCTGAATGGTTTCTCTCTTTCACTAGAGGGGTCAGGAGTCTCCTGACTAGATCCGTGTTTGTCCCAATGATCAGGGAAATCTTGCTGGCTCCAGGCGGCCGGGGACACACAACTGCCAGGGTGTCAAACACTTCAGCCTTCCCAGCCACAGATGGGTCGAAAGTCATCTTTATGGGCAGGTACCCATCATAAGGGAAACTCTGGGTTCCAAGTCCCCATATCTCCAGCTCTTCTATCTTCTGGATAGGCAGATGACTCAAGTGCCTATCATAGAAGTCCCGGTATAGTAAAGTCACCTATGCTCCGGTGTCCAAAAGAGCTTTAGTATAGACTCCTTCCACTTGAATGGGCACAGTAGGAGACGGGCCCACCAGTTCCTTTGGGTATGGCCGGACTGGGGTCACCTCTTTTTTTTGGCTTTCGACCCTTGCCCTGCTCCTTTTGGACTTTAATTTTTCCTGAGCCTGGCATGCATTGACTTTCTCCCTCTCAATGGGGGCACAAACCCGCTGAGGGATGTTATTGTTCCTTTTAGGTGGATGTTCCTTCTTTGGGGTGCTGTACTTCCACTGAGGGGTCTTGCCCCCTCCCTCTGGGGTACATCTTGGTGGGGGTGTACTATACCTCCTCCTAGGAGTTTTGTCTCCTCCATTCTTGGCCTTTTTTTTTAGTTTGGAGCGCACTGAAGATGATGGGCACCCGGTTGACTCCTTCACCGGGGCCCTTTGGAGTTTCCCGCCGGCTTGCAATTATCTGTTCTCTTCTTCTTTGGGCTGGAGCATACGTTTGCAAAGTGGCCACTCCCTCCGCAGTTATAGCAAATCACCTCTTCTCGGTCCTGTAGGGAGGCCGGTGCTGAGGTGTTCGGGAACAACTCCTTTCTTGGGCTTGGTTTCTCTCGTCTTCTCTGATCTTTCTCCATCAAAGAGGTCAGCATCTCCAACACTTGGGCCATTTGCGATTTCAGAGTGTCAACCTCCGCTTCTCTTTCTGGGCTCTTGACCGAATGCACCAACACTGGTACAGGTGTGACATTCGCCTTGGCCACCTGCTGATCTTCCTCCAGCGCCTCTTCGTCCCTAATAATTTTTATTAGATCAGAGTAGGTTAGTGACATTCCTCCTCCTGAGGTTTTCAGGTGCAGCCAGACCGGGTCTGAGCGCCGCGCTCCCCTCATGATCTGCTTCATGCGTGCTTCATCTGCATCTTTGGGCAGCATTCCCTTCTTCAGTACAATCTTGCATAACTGCCTGTTCAGCCTTCTAACATATTCTGACAGTTTCTCATTCGGCTGCTGGAGAGTGTGTTCAATTTGATAAATCATCTCTGACACCTTCTCCAGCTGACCAAACTCTTCCTGCAGCATGGCCAGGCAATCTTGAGCTGTACAGTTTTCATTTCCAAACCGGAAGCTCTTCACCGATTCTGCCGTGGCACCTTTCAGACTTTCTAAGACTCGCTGTCTCTTCTGTGCCTCAGGCACCTCCCATGCTTCTACTGCCTGCAATGCCTGTTCCACCCAAGTGTCAAAATCTTCCTCCCCCGCAGGGACGGGGAGCTTCCCTGAGAAGGTGCTAAGCTTCTGGTAACCGGCCTCCACATGCACCGTACTGCTTTTCAGGCACTTAATTACAAGGTCTCCTAGAGCATTCAACAATTCAGGCCCTATAGCGGCCAGCGGTGATCCCGGGCTTAATAGTTCCTTAAGCTTTTCTGCTTTAGGGGATAGTGGTGGAGATAATTGTGGGAGTGATGGCTTTGGTGTCTGAAACCATTCTTCCTTCACTGGCAGCGTATGTATCAAGTGATAGATCTGATTATCTATGGCTTGTATACTCTGACTTTTAAAATGCTCTGGGATTTCGTTTTTCCATTCTACCAGTGCGTATGTAAACGAGATCACTGGATCTGGCCTAAAATCCATCACCCATGCTTTGTGGCTCGGAGACAGTAACAATACGAGATGTTTTATCTCCTCTTCCTTCCATCTTTCCCCCGGGAGTACAATGACTACCGCCGCGGTTGGATCGGCGCCAATCGCTGCGCACCACTGTGACATTGCCAGCGGGTCCATGCTGGTACTTCTGACCGGCTTGATTGCAGCGTGCAACGTACAAGGATCCCGGACTCGAGCCCCCACGTGCCGCGCTACCCCCAGTTAAGAGAGCCGCTGATATTGATTTGGGCCCTGTAGTGCACTGCTGTCAACCCCTGGCAATCGGCTCTAACCTCCCGTGGCACAGCTGGTGATAGAGGGATAGGACCGCGTGACCGCAACTGTTGGTGACGCAGTCCTATAACAAACATACACAGAATATACTTTAAAACTCCTATTAAAGTAAGCGGAACTGACACCAAATGTACTTTACCCAGATATTTTACTGAGGCTAATGGGCAAGTAATAAACAACAGTATAACAAGTTGCAGATCCCTGCAATAAACAGTAATAAAGATAAACAGAGTAATCAGAATAATTAAGTATTGCTATGCAACTCTAGCGCTGCCCTTTTACAGCTACTTCCCCTCATGGGTAGACTAACACCCAGCAATGTCTACCTATGCAGTCAGGCCTGACTGATCTAAATGGAAGTTCAGTGAAACAATATTTGCTAGCAATCTCTCGGTGGTGCACTTGAAGAACAACTTTGTAATCCCAACGAATAGTAAAGATAAAGTATCTGTCTTTAAACAGCTCTCACCACCTGGACAAGTCCAAGTCCCTTTCCTCCATCGATTCGTCTAGGAACAGGAATCCACCGACATCCAAGTCTTCAATCCTTCTGGTGTACTGCAGCAAGGAGGATTAGATGTCTCTAAGGCTCTGCTAGGCTGGCAGAGGGCTCTTTGGAAAGGAGCACACGGCCCGGGCTTCAGGCCTTGTGCACACAGCAGTTCAGCACCGACATCCTCTTGCTAGGAGAGGGGGGTCCAAAGAGGCCGACCAAAACTCCGCCTCCCCTTTATAAAGTCTGCCCCAGCAGTCTCTGTTCTGGAGCAATGCACCCTGGGTGCTGCAAGATGTACTGGGAGATGTAGTCTCTCTCTCCTCTGCTTTCACTTCCATAATGTCTCTTTACTTCCTCCCGACTCACCTCTCATCTGGAACTTCTTGTATCTCTGCATTAAAGGGGAACACCCC
Source organism: Rana muscosa (assembly GCA_029206835.1). Classification (NCBI taxonomy): domain Eukaryota; kingdom Metazoa; phylum Chordata; class Amphibia; order Anura; family Ranidae; genus Rana; species Rana muscosa. The sequence goes on from CM055117.1 coordinate 272,201,423, forward strand.
GCTACACATGCATAAAAGCAGACAGTGTTAGTGCAGTCTATTGCAGTCTAGCGTCCTTTTGTTGCTAGGATGTGGTTGACTAATTTCACCTAGTATGTTTCCCAGCTAGGATGCAGCAGTAAAAACACGACAAAACGGATCGTTTTTACTGCCCACTCAACAGCATGTGAAAAGTTGGGTACACATTATTGTTTTTTTTTTTTTTCATTCAACCAGCAGGCTGAACTGAAAAAAAAACAACAGATTCAAACATCCACACAAGCGAGGTAGATGCAGGAATCCTCCCTGCTGTGCTATTGTATTCTGACATCAGTGACTCCTCTGCTGTCAGAATACACTGATTAATGGCTTCCGCCATTAATTGCAGACCACTGTTCAAAGAAGGTTTTCCAGGAGCACCGTTCGACAGAAGTTGATCTAAAAATTGTCTTCTCTTGAACAGGGGGGACTACACACAAATTGAAATTTGGCTGCCTCCTGCTGAACTGGCTTGAAGTGTTTGTAACCTTATTCGATCATTCACTGTCAGACCCTCTCTTTTAAGCAGCCATAATGCACTGTGTAAGTGTTTGTTAAAGCAAAGCCTCTAAATAACTTTTTTTCATGTATCTTCAGGCCGGGCACGTGACTCCCAGCTGCTCTCCTACTCCTACCTATGGGCAACAGCGGGAGGGGCCGAGATCTTCCTCTAAAATCAGCCAGGGAGTTCACATAACCGCCGTGCTGGCCGCTCGGCTCCTCCTGCTGTAACTCATAGATGGAGTAGCAGAGTGGCCAGGAATTGTGTGACCGGCCTGAAGTTATGCCGCGTACACACGATCATTATTCTCGGCGGTTTAAAAACCGCCGTGAATAATGTCATTTAAAATGGGGGAACAGCTTGTTCCCCACACACGGTCGTTTTTCACGTCATTTTTTCTCTTGACGAGAAAAACGACCATCTGTGGGCTCCGCGGCAGTGTTTCCCTATGGGAAACACTGCCGCGGAAAACATGTCGAAAAAAACGACGAGAAAAATTAGAACATGTTCTAATTTTTCTCGTCGTTTTTAATGCCGTTTTTCTCGTCGAAAAAAAACGACAGAGAGCCCACAGACTATCGTTTTTCTCGTTGAATGGGAAAAATTTCGTTTTTTTCGACGAGAAAAACGGCCGTGTGTATGCGGCATTACAGTATTTACATGCTTAATTTTTAACAAACAATTACACAGTGCATTATGGCTGCTTTAACCACTTGACCACTGGGCACTTAAACCCCCTTCCTAACCAGACCAATTTTCAGCTTTCGGTGCTCTCACATTTTGAATGACAATTACTCAGTCATACAACACTGTACCCATATGAAATTTTTGTCCTTTTTTTCCACAAATAGAGCTTTCTTTTGGTGGTATTTAATCACCGCTGGGTTTTTTATTTTTTTGCGCTATAAAAGAAAAAAGACTGCAAATTCTGTAAAAAAAAAAAAAATGCATTTTCTTCATTTCTGTTATAAAATTTAGCAAATTAGTAATTTTTCTTCATAAATTTTGGCCAAAATTTATACTGCTACATATCTTTGGTAAAAATAACCCAAATGGGTGTATATTATTTGGTCTTTGTGTAAGTTATAGAGTCCACAAGCTATGGTGCCAATCTCTGAAAATTGATCACACCTGAAGTACTGACGGCCTATCTCATTTCTTGAGACCCTAACATGCCAGGAATGTACAAATACCCCCCAAATGACCCCTTTTTGTAAAGTAGACATTCCAAGGTATTTATTAAGAGGCATGGTGAGTTTTTTGTAATTGTTTTCCACAATTCTTTGCAAATTTTTTTTTTCTTTTTCACAAAATTGTCATATTAGCAGGTTATTTCTCACAAACAGCATATGCATACCACAGATTACACCCCAAAACACATTCTACTACTCCTCCTGATACCACATGTGTGAGACTTTTACACAGCGTGGCCACATACAGAGGCCCAACATGCAGGGAGCACCATCAGGCTTTTCCAAAGCATAAATTACACATGTAATTTCCTGACTACCTCTTACACTTTTGAAGGCCCTGGAGCACCAGGACAATGAAAATGCCCCAAAAATTACCCCATTTTGGAAAGAAAACACCCAACGTATAATCTAAGAGGCATAATGAGTCTTTTGAACATGTAATTTTTTTCTAAAAGTTTTTGGAAAATGTGGAAAGAAAATGAAAACGCATTTTTTTTTTTACACAAAGTTGTCCATTCATACAATATTTCTAACACATAGCATGTACATACCAAAAATGACACCCCAAAATAGATTCTCCTACTCCTCTTGAGTATGGTGATACCACATGTGGGATACTTCCACAGCATGGCCACATACAGAGGCTGGGTACTGCCGAGTATGGCTGGGTACTGCTGAGTACAGCTGGGTCTTGCCGAGTATGGCTGAGTACGGCTGGGTATTGCCGAGTATGGCCGGGTACCGCTGGGTGTCACAGAGTATGCCTGGGTATTGCTGGGTATCACTGAGTATGGCCGGGTACGGCTGGGTATCACCGAGTATGCCTGGGTATGGCTGAGTATGGCTGGGTATCACTGAGTATGGCCCGGTTAGGCTGGGTATCACCCAGTATGGCTGGGTATCACAGAGTATGGCCGGGTATGGCTGGGTATCACCGAGTATGGCTGGGTATGATTGAGTATGGCTGGGGGTGGATGGGATGGATGGCTGACCATGGCAGAGTATGGTGGAGGGATGGCAGAGTATGGTGGAGGGATGGCAGAGTATGGTGGAGGGATGGCAGAGTAGAGTGGAGGGATGGCAGAGTATAGCTGAGGGATGGCAGAGGGTTGGCGGGATGGCAGAGTATGGTGGAGGGATGGCAGAGTATGGTGGAGGGATAGCAGGATGGCAGAAGGATGGCAGAGTATGGTGGAGGGATGTCAGGATGGCAGAGGGATGTCAGGATGGCAGAGGGATGGCAGAGGCTGCCATTGCAAAGGAGCAGCGCTGTGGGCAGTACAGATCCAGCCCACAGCGCTGCTGCATCCGTTCTCTCCCCTCTCCCCTTGCACTGTACCAATCGGTACAGAGAGGGGAGAGAGGAACCGGACATGAGGCTGGTTTTGTTTACAAGTGATCGCTCCGTCATTTGACAGAGCGATCACGTGGTAAACGGCCGTAGCCAGTGGCCATTTACCATGATCCGTGATGCGCTGGGTCCTCTGGACCCGGCGGTCACGGATATTCCAGTGTGCACGCCCCAGGGGAGCACGATTCTGGGAGGACGTCAATTTACGCCCTCCCAGAGTTATCGAGCCGCGCTGTAGCTGTCAGTCGTCTATGGCGCGGTCGGCAAACGGTTAAAGAGTGACTGGCAGTGACATTTTTAAAAGTTTACTACTTACAGCAGCAGAAAGGGGCAGGGTTGAGACAGCTCACACAGACACAGGAGCTGACAGGCAGGGGGAGTGGAGAGACAACAGATGATGGAGGCACGTAAACTGACCACTGTGTCAGGGCTCAGCAGCCATGAGAAACCATGGTCAGCTTACAAAGGGGAGGGCAGAACCAGGCAGGATCAGCCAAGTATTTTATAGCTTAGAGAGGGACAGGTTAGACACACAAGCACTGTGCTGTTTAATCTGCTATAAGGAAACAGGATCTCTTTTTTTGGGGGTGTGACAGCAGGAAGGTAAAGTCACCTGGTTGCATCCAGGGGGGTAGATATATTTCTCCCAGATTCAGGCTTTATGCCGACTTATACAACTAGGGAGGGAGTTGATGAAGCCCAGCTGAGGCTAGTGGGCTCATGGATGACTCATACCTCTAGGGAGAGTGCTGGGCGTCGTGCAGGCAGGGAGTTGATGAGACCAGCTGAAGCTTGTCAGCTCGTTTAAGTCCTCTATAAAAACTCCCAGATTCATTAGGTGTTTGCTCATGCCTGGACCCAGACCTGTGTGGACTGTCTAGGGAGAGTGAACCCCTGTGCGGTGAGGCAAAGCCTGTGTGGCTATTTGTTTGGACTTTTACTAAACCAGGGACTTAGGGACTAGGACAGCACCAGGCTGATCCCAGTTGTTAGTTTAGGAAACCTGCATGTTTAGTCAGAGGTCACGCTGACCAGGATTTATTTTGTTTATGTTTCTTTTTGGCTTTGCTGTGTTTTTGTCACTGTACATAGAGAAATAAACCGCACCTTTTGATTTTGAAAACCACAACCTCCGTCTGCTGGCCCTGTTTTTGTGTGGGGAGCCCAACCAGGGGGTCACACACACCCGCTACCGAGTTAACCCCCTCACAGTTGGTGGAGAACCAGTGGCAGTTTTTTTTAAGCCAGCATGGAGGAGATACTGAAACAGCTGGCTCTAGCAAATGCCAATCAACAGCAGACAAATGCAGGTTTGCAAAGGAGCCTTGCAGCCCAGCAGCAAGCTCATCAACAAGCCCAGCAGCAATCTGAGGCCCGCTTCATAGACCTGTTACAGAAGCAAGAGCAGAGACTACAACAAATGGAAGCAGTAATGCAGCAACGTCCGCAGACCAGTGAGGAAAGCCGTCCCACTAATACCGCGTCCTTTGGGGTGAGTCGTTTATTGACAAAAATGACTGGAGAGGATGATCCAGAGGTATTTTTGACCACATTTGAAAGGACTGCTGAAAGAGAAAAGTGGCCTGAGGAGCAGTGGGCTGGACTGGTGGCTCCTCTGTTAACTGGTGAATCGCAGAAGGCTTACTATGACCTAGAGCCTGACCAAGCAAAAGACTATGTGATGCTAAAAGCTGAAATATTGGCAAGGCTGGGTGTCACCCTGGCTGTCCGGGCTCAGCGTGTGCATAACTGGACTTTCCAGCTTGGAAAACCCCCCAGGTCTCAAATGTATGATCTCATTCACCTGAGCAGGAAGTGGCTACAGCCAGAGACTTTGTCCGCACCAGAGATTGTGGAACGTGTTGTAATGGATCGGTTTTTGAGAGCTCTTCCTACTGCCATCCAAAAGTGGGTAAGCCATGGAGACCCAGAGACGGCCGGTGGTCTTGTGGATCGTGTAGAGAAATACTTGGCTACAGAGAACCTGACGGCCTCTTCCAGAGACTCTCGGACTTTCCACCCTAAGACCAGACCATCCCCAGGGGCGGATAAGAGGATTCCAAGGGGTGAGGGTGGAGAGAGTGAGAGGGTGGGAGCTCTACCCAAAGTTTGGCGAGAACAGCCTGGGAAGTCAGGGGCTCAAGAGGCAGCCAAAAGGATTGTTTGCTACCGCTGCCGGCAAGCGGGACATATTGCAGCAAATTGCCCGGTTGTGGAGGAACCCATGCAATGTGACTTTCTGACGGACAGACGTCAGTCGCTGTGTGCGACAGTCGCATGCACTGCCATTCGGGGAACTGAGAAACATTTATGCAAAATGTGTATTAATGGTAGAAATGTTGTGGTATTACTGGATTCAGGTAGCCTTGTGACCCTGATAAAGGCTGAATTAGTTAAAACAGAGGTCTCTGGGAATAGCAAGGTAGCTGTTATTTGTGTGCATGGGGACACCCGAGAGTATCCAGTGACTACAGTGTGTTTCGAGACCCCCAAAGGTACCCTCTCTCATCCAGTGGGGTTAGTATCTCAATTACCGCATGATGCCATTGTGGGAAGAGATTTTCCGAAGTTCTGGGAACTGTGGGATGATCCTGAGCCCCCCACTGGTGCCCCTATGTACCAGGAATGTGATAGCCAGAACTCCTCTGAGAGTGGTGAGGACTCTCCAGAATTTCCCTTGTCAGTATTGGCAGGGGAGACTCAAGAAACTGGAGAGGAGCCCACCTCCTCAGACGAAAACCTACCGTCTGTGGAGTTTTCTGATCTGGAGGTTCACAGGGAAAATTTTGCCACAGAACAGTTAAAAGACCCCGCCCTAATAAAGGCACGGGAAAACGTAGTGGAAATAGATGGCGAGTTAGTGAACCCAGATAATACCTGCACTTACCCATACTTCAGCGTAGAGAAGGATCTACTGTATCGGGTGGCAAAAAGGGCAGAAGAAACCGTTGAGCAGCTTGTGGTGCCCAAACCTTACAGGAAGTTGGTGTTGGAGTTGGCCCATGGGCACATTCTTGGAGGTCATCTGGGGACAGAGAAAACCCGAGAGAGGGTATTACAGAGATTCTATTGGCCTGGGGTGATGAAGGACATAGAAAATTATTGTTCCTCCTGCCCTGTGTGTCAGAGGTCGGCCCCGATGCCACATTTCCGTAGCCCGCTGGTCCCTCTACCCATCATTGAGGTCCCGTTTGAGAGAATCGCAATGGATTTGGTAGGTCCTATAATCAAGTCCGCTAGGGGGCACCAGTACATATTGGTTATAATGGACTATGCCACCCGTTATCCAGAAGCGATCCCTCTCAGAAATACCTCGGCCAAAACCATAGCCAAAGAGCTATCTCTTGTTTTTAGCCGGGTGGGTATTTGTAAAGAACTGCTTACGGACCAAGGTACACCCTTTATGTCCCGGGTTATGAAAGAGCTGTGTAAATTGTTCAAAGTGACGCAATTGCGTACATCTGTGTATCACCCCCAAACCGATGGGCTGGTTGAAAGATTCAACAAAACCCTAAAACAAATGTTGAAGAAAGTGGTGGATAGAGATGGAAAGGATTGGGACTGTCTACTTCCTTATTTGATGTTTGCTATTAGGGAGGTGCCCCAATCCTCTACGGGATTCTCCCCCTTTGAGTTACTGTATGGGAGACACCCAAGAGGGCTGTTGGATATTGCCAAGGAAACTTGGGAAAGTGAGAGTTCTCCCCACAGGAGTGTGATTGAGCATGTCGCCCTGATGCAAGATCGAATTGCACAGGTAATGCCCATCGTGAAGAAACATTTGGCCCAAGCGCAGTTGGCACAGCAGAGAGTGTACAACCGTGGAGCCAAGACCCGTACCTTTTCCCCGGGGGATAGGATATTGGTACTTGTCCCTACGGTTGAAAGTAAATTCCTTGCCAAATGGCAAGGCCCCTACGAGATAATGGAAAAAGTGAGCAAAGTGAATTACAAGGTCAGACAACCAGGAAGGCGAAAGCCCGAACAGATATATCACGTTAATCTGTTGAAAGCCTGGAGGGATAGAGAGTCCCTAGTCGCAGAAACTTGGTCACCAGCTCAAACTGGTTGCGTGATTCCGGAGGTTGGAATAGCAGCCACCTTGTCACAACCCCAACAACAGGAGGTTAAGGAGTTTGTGCTTCGCAACAAGGAGGTGTTCTCTGAGCTGCCGGGACAAACATCTGGGGTAGAGCATGATATTATTACCCCGCCCGGTGAAAGGGTGAAGTTAAAACCCTATCGGATCCCAGAGGCCCGACGGGAGGCAATACGGGAGGAAGTACAGAAAATGCTGAACTTAGGGGTGATAGAGGAGTCCCAAAGTGATTGGTCTAGTCCCATTGTGTTGGTGCCTAAACCGGATGGGAGCTGGCGATTTTGTAACGATTTTCGTCAGTTGAACAAAGTTACAAAATTTGACACCTACCCCATGCCACGTATAGATGAGTTGATCGACCGGCTGGGAACAGCCCGATACATGACGACTCTTGACCTCACAAAAGGGTATTGGCAAATTCCCCTGGCCAAGTCGGCCAAAGAGAAAACCGCATTTGTAACCCCAGACGGGGCGTTCCAATATAAGAGAATGCCGTTCGGGTTACAGAATGCGCCGGCCACATTCCAGCGGAAAATGGACCAGATACTGAGGCCCCATCGGAAGTATGCTGCGGCTTACCTGGATGACGTAATTGTCCATAGCACAGATTGGGCCTCACATCTGCCAAAAGTGCAAGCAGTCCTAGACTCTATCCGGGAAGCGGGGTTTACGGCTAACCCCAAGAAGTGTACCATTGGGCAGGAGGAGGCCAAATATCTTGGGTACACCATTGGCAGGGGAGTGATAAAACCCCAACTCAACAAAGTCGAGGCCATCCAGAGTTGGCCACGTCCCAACAGCAAGAAGCAGGTACGGGCCTTTCTGGGAATCGCGGGTTATTATCGGCGCTTCATTCCCCACTTTGCTTCTAAGGCTGTGCCCCTAACCAACCTGACGAAAGGGAAAGGGTCGGTCATGATTAAATGGACCCCCGAGGCTGAGGCAGCATTCCAATTCTTGAAACAAGCCTTATGTAGCCAGCCAGTGTTGTACTCACCCGACTTCTCTAAAGACTTTGTCGTACAAAGTGATGCGTCAGATGTGGGGTTAGGAGCAGTATTGTCCCAGGTCTGGAACGGGGAAGAGCACCCAGTCATTTACCTCAGCAGGAAGTTGAAGTCCCATGAGGTAAATTACGCCACGGTTGAAAAGGAGTGTTTAGCGGTGAAGTGGGCTCTAGATTCCCTTCGGTACTATCTGCTAGGTAGGCACTTTGACATGGTTACGGATCACGCTCCGTTAAAGTGGATGGCTCAAAACAAGGAGACAAATAGAAGAGTGAATAGGTGGTTCCTGGCCCTACAGGAATTCAACTTCACAGTAAAGCATCGCCCTGGCGTTCAAATGGGGAATGTGGATGCTTTGTCTCGAGTACATGAATGCCTGATTGCTGGTGTTCCAACCCCAAGGTTAAAACAAGAGGGGGGGGGGTATGTGACAGCAGGAAGGTAAAGTCACCTGGTTGCATCCAGGGGGGTAGATATATTTCTCCCAGATTCAGGCTTTATGCCGACTTATACAACTAGGGAGGGAGTTGATGAAGCCCAGCTGAGGCTAGTGGGCTCATGGATGACTCATACCTCTAGGGAGAGTGCTGGGCGTCGTGCAGGCAGGGAGTTGATGAGACCAGCTGAAGCTTGTCAGCTCGTTTAAGGCCTCTATAAAAACTCCCAGATTCATTAGGTGTTTGCTCATGCCTGGACCCAGACCTGTGTGGACTGTCTAGGGAGAGTGAACCCCTGTGCGGTGAGGCAAAGCCTGTGTGGCTATTTGTTTGGACTTTTACTAAACCAGGGACTTAGGGACTAGGACAGCACCAGGCTGATCCCAGTTGTTAGTTTAGGAAACCTGCATGTTTAGTCAGAGGTCACGCTGACCAGGATTTATTTTGTTTATGTTTCTTTTTGGCTTTGCTGTGTTTTTGTCACTGTACATAGAGAAATAAACCGCACCTTTTGATTTTGAAAACCACAACCTCCGTCTGCTGGCCCTGTTTTTGTGTAGGGAGCCCAACCAGGGGGTCACACACACCCGCTACCGAGTTAACCCCCTCACAGGGGTTATTAACCACTTTAATTTCGATCCGTGCGTGCCCAACTTAAACGAGATGTAAAAAAAAAAAAAGCCAAGTCAGTCCTCTAACACTACTTTGACATCCCCCCCACAGTTAGAAACACTTATAAGGAACACAGTTAACCCCTTGATCGCCTCCTAGTGTTAACCCCTTCCCTGCCAGTGACATTTACACAGTAATCAGTGGCTATTTTTGGCTCTGATCGCTGTATAAATGTCAATGGTCCCAAAAAAGTGTCCGATCTGTCCGCCGCAATGTCGCAGTCCTGATAAAAATCGCAGATCACCGCCATTACTAGGAAAAAAATTATAATAATAAAAATTCCATAAAAATGCCATAAATCGGGGGGGTGTGTCCAGATGTGAGAGCCGGCGGACGTGTATTTGAGGAGCTCCGGGTATCCTCTTCTAAATCCTTTGCCATCCGTGCATTTCTACCGACTAAAAAGAGTAAATACTCATACCAGCCTGTTCCACTGTGTCCCCTGTCTCATCCTGGGGCAAAATTGTGGAGACTCTCTGCCCGGATCGCCTGCACGCCTGAACCTCCACTCACCTGCGGCCGCGCGCAATCTTTCCGGCCTGTGTTGTGCTGAAGAGACCCGATCCCAGCTTGCCTAGAGGTAGGAGACTGTCCTCTGGCCACCTTCCTGGCCCGATCCGGAGGTCCGCCTGGCCGCAAGAGGGATCCGTGGAGGCCGCGACCCGGTGCGGCCTGTGAAGCACTGGTGTTTCCTAAACCGCCGCCCCGCCGGAAGTGCACCGCGGCCGCCATCGACGAGCGCAACAGCGCGGATCGCCTGCCTCCTAACGCCCTGTCATCCCTGCCAAGGCCTGGGGTGCTGTAGCACTGAGACTGCTTAAATTGAGTCAGCTGCGTTACCCCTGGAGCCCAACTTCTCCGGTCCTCCGCCACCCCTCTGCCTCTGCCTTGCTGCTCTGGTCCCAGCTTTACATCCTTACCACCCTGTTCTTACCTATTTGTCTGCTGTGGGGTGGGGGGCTGCTGGTAACCACTGACGGCCTGCCCTGCTGGAGGGCTGTCTTTACCTGGTGTCTGCAGGGGAGCCTGGCTGGTGGCGGCACCTGACGGCCGAATGACATAAACTCTCCTGAGACACCTGCTGTGGCCTGGGTCGCCCCTTACCTACCTCCTGGGTGCTCATCTGAACGCAGACAAATCTCCTGGATAGTGGGCCCCCCCTGGTGGACTGTCAGATGTCCTCCTCCTCCAAAAAAGGGAACAGGTCCTCTAAAGCCGCAAAGACCAACGTACCACTTCAGCTGCCACCGTCATCTTCCCCACAATCTGATCCCATACTTCTGGGTCGGCTTCGGGCCTTGCTGGCTGGCTTAGAAATGGATCCCATTGAAGCTCCGCCGACAGAGGGGCCAGCCCCACTGGCTCAGGATGGTACAGCGGTGATCCTCGCTGCGATCGAGCAGAGTAGGACCTCGCTTTTGGTGCATATTGACCACCTCGCTAAAGAATGTAACCTCATACGAAACGACCTTGACAAAATGAGAGGTAGAATGGCGGAAACTGAGTCCAGAGTGTCGACCACCGAAGATCTTACGGCCTCCCATGCTGCCTCCATTGCCGAGCTGCAGCGCACAGTACAGTCCCTTGTCGCAAAGTCAGATGATGCCGAGAACAGGCTGAGGCGCAACAATGTCAGAGTCCTGGGTCTGCCTGAGGGGGAAGAGGGAGATCATCCTGCTGTATTTGCGGAGGAGTTCTTTAAAAATCTCCTGGGCCTTACCGACGTTCCCCCTACTTACGTGGTGGAGAGGGCCCACCGGGTGCCCACGGGCCGAGCCACCCCGGGGAAACCCCCCAGGCCTTTCTTAGTCCGCTTCCTTAACTATCGGGACAGGGACAAGATTCTGTCAGAAGCCCGCCAACATCCCACGCTCAAATATTGTAACTCCTCTGTCCTCCTCTTCCCTGACTTTTCGGCGGACTTGCAGAGAAAGAGAAAAACCTTTAACGATGTCCTCAAACGACTTAGAGATAAGAACATTAAGTATGGCATGCTTTACCCAAGCCGCTTACGAGTCCAACATGAGGGGGCGGTCCGCTTCTTTGATGACCCAGCGGATGCTGACGACTGGCTGACCAACTTGCGTTGAAGGGATCTTCTCACGGACTCCTATGATGCATGGATTTTCCACATCCTTGTTCGCTCTATCCTACTACACTTTCTTCAACCACCGGAGTTACTTCAAATGTACCTTTACACGGGACCCCCACGAGGTTTTGGATTGCCCTTGTTTTTGCTTTTGGGGTTTTTTTTTTGTCTTGTTTTTGTTTTTTTCCTCTTAAAGCACGGACTTTGTTTTTCGCTGACTTTGAGGATACAGGTTTATGGGATAGATATCCCACGTCCCTCTGCTCCTTGATCTTACGAGACGGATGAGACACTGCCCGTCGGCAGAGTGGAAGAACTACTACCAGAAGTGTAGGGCCCCTAGTGTAAGGGTTCACTAGCACTCTTTATAAAAGTTTTTCTTTTGGGTAAAAACTGTTCCCAGACCTCCCCCCCCTGTTAGGAGGTAGGCTGGGGTACAGTAGGATAGGCACCGTGCCTGGGAAGTTAGATTAGGGATTTAGTCGTCCCTTGTTCTTATGGTTTTACAGTATATTTCTTATTTGTATATTTTTGTTTTGTGTTACGCTTAGGTACTGTCAGCATTTTCCGCACTGTGACCGGGATTTTGCTGCTCATGGGGTGCACCGGTACACGCCCTTTAGAGTATCTCCTCAATTGTTCTTCCCCATCACCCAATGGCTAGTCAAGTAGCTGACTCCTTCACCGTTCTCTCCTGGAATGTCAGGGGTCTTAACTCCAAATTTAAGCGAGCCCTTTTATTTCAATACTTAAAATCTCACTCCCCCCAGCTTATTCTCCTTCAGGAGACTCACCTCACGGGCAGCAAGATTTTGACTCTCAAAAAAACGTGGATACAGCGAGCGATACATGCCACATATTCTACATACGCCAGAGGTGTATCGGTCCTTATCCACAAGAATTTCCCCTGTGTTATTGAGGAGATCCGTACTGATCCCCAGGGGAAATTTGTGATAGTGGTGTTCACGCTATGGTCTGTCAGATATATTGTTCCTAATGTATACATCCCTCCCCCGTTTTCATCCGCATTATTGTATGAGGTTCTAGAAAAAATTTCACCTTTCTGCCCAGGGAAGGTTCTGGTGATGGGTGACTTTAATGCCATTTTATCGCCTGAACTAGATAGACCTGCCCCGACTAAGAAACAGTGTATGGACCTCTCTGCCTGGGCTCAGGCGGTGGGGCTGGTGGAGGTCTGGAGGTGGAAGCACCCTACTACAAGGGCCTATTCATGTTTTTCGGCATCCTATAAGACTGCGTCGCGGATAGACCTAGCCTTCTCCAACCCTGCACTGTTAGCGGATGTTTTGGAGACGTCCTATCTGCCTAGCGGGCTGTCTGATCATAGTCCCTTGGTGGGTCTCTCATCCTGACCTTGCTGGCCAGCTGCCGCCCCCGCTGTCTGAGTTCTGGGAAAATAATAAAGACTCCACTTCTCCCGATATTGTATGGGATGCCTTTAAAGCTTCCACGAGGGGACAGTATATTTCTTCTATTGCTAGCATCAAAAAACAATCGGCTGCAACGCTGGCACTGCAGAAGGCTGTTGACGATCACACTGCTACGTATAGCAATGACCCCACCCCAGTTCACTTTGACCTGCTGATGGCGGCTCAGAGGGAACTGCAGTTGCACCTGGCTGAGGTCACGCGACTCGAGTCATATAGAGGTAAACAGAGGGCCTTTGAACAGGGTGACCGGAATGGCCGCCTGCTAGCCATGATGGCACAACACGACCAACCCCTTACCCTTGTATCCTCCCTACAGACCCCGGGGGGCGGGACGGTGTCCTCCCCCTCTGATATCCTACAGACGTTTAACTCCTTTTATGGCACGTTATACTCGTCCGGTCTGTCCTCAGAGTTTCAGCCGGAGTCGCTGAACGGTCTGTTAGACCCGTTGGCGCTTGGCTGGCTCTCTGACCACGAAAGAGAGATTTTGGTCCAACCTTTTACGGTCTCGGAGGTCGTAAAGGTTATCCGATCCTTCCCCCCCGGCAAGGCGCCGGGGCCGGATGGGCTTCCGATAGACTTTTATAGGGCTCATGTGGAACTTTTAGCACCCCTGTTGGCACAACTATATACTGTATGCCTGGCAGACGGTGGTCTGTCTGTTTCAATGTACCACACCTACTTGACACTGATATATAAGGCTCCCAAAGACCCCACTTCCTGTGCTTCATATCGTCCTATTGCATTGCTTAATTCTGACTTTAAAATTCTGACTAAGCTTCTGGCCCTTCGGTTGTACCCCATGCTACCCTCAGTGATAGACCCAGACCAGACAGGTTTCATGCCCCGTAGGTCCACAGATGTGAATCTCAGAAGACTGTTCACCAACATACACGCTCACCACCTCAATAAGGGATCTCGAGTGGTGGCCTCTCTGGACGTGGAAAAAGCCTTTGATACGGTCGAGTGGCCCTTCTTGTGGGAAACTTTACGCAGGATGGGGTTTCCTCTGCTGTTTATCAGGTGGCTCCAAGTGATCTACAAATGCCCCACTTCCTCGGTGCGCTTGGGAGGTGGACTATCTGTCCCCTTCGGGCTTACCAGGGGAACGAGGCAGGGCTGCCCTCTCTCTCCGGCTTTGTTTACCCTTGCTATCGAACCGGTGGCGGAGGCACTTCGCACCTCACCGCACATTAAGGGTCTCCGACTCGGGTTGCTGGAGGAGAGGGTAGCCCTGTACGCGGATGACATGCTACTCTTCCTAAATGATGCCGGCCCATCCCTGCAGGGAGTGCTAAATATTCTGGACACCTTTGCTGAGGTCACCGGTCTTAGGGTAAATTGGTCTAAATCCCTCCTGTTCCCAATTGATCCAGCGGCTAGGTCCACATCCCCTCCTGATAGCCTCCTCCTGTGGGTAGACTCCTTTACATACTTGGGGGTACATGTCTCTGGTTCAGCCTCAGACTATTTATCTTTAAATCTAGCCCCGTTACTATTGGAGTCCCAGACGAAGCTCAAATCCTGGAGTAACCTGCCCCTGTCATTATGGGGGCGAGTTAATCTCATAAAAATGAAGATTATTCCCAAACTGACATATCTTTTCCGCCACTCCCCACAATGGGTGCCCAAGTCCTTTTTTTAAAAATTGAACTGCATCTTTTCTTCCTTCTTATGAGGCCCCTCTCCTCCCAGGTATAGACTGACGACTTTAATGAGGCCACGAACGCAGGGTGGCATGGCATTCCCGGACTGTCATAAGTATTACCTCTCCGCGCAGTTGGTGACTGCGGCGTGGTGGCTACAGCCGGACAGAACGAACTCGTCGACTATGCTGGAAGCAACATTGGTCGGTTCGTTGGAAGCTCTTCAATTATTACTTTTTAGGGGCCCTCGTGCCCCGTATCCTCTGACCCCTTCTATGCTTACCACCCTGTGGGCATGGCGGACAGGATTAGCCATTGAGAAATGTAAACAGTCTGAAATCTCCCCCAATGTCCCTATCTGGCTGAACCCTAGTCTATCTCACATTTACAAGATCCCTGACCCCTACGCGTGGACAAAATACGGTATCAAACTTGTGTCACACATAATATCTCAAAACTCCCTACTCCCCTTCTCGCACCTTTCCTCCCAATACAACCTACCCAACCATTTCCTATTTAGATATCTGCAACTGTCCCACGCATTTGCGGCGCAATTTCCGCAATCTTCGTGCATTGTGGCCCAGTCGGAACTGGAGAGGACACTTAGATTTAGCTGTGAAGACAAACCCACCTCACATCTTTATTCGTACTTGATCTCTGTGTCTCTTCCACCTCTGGACAAACTCTGGAATAAATGGCAGACTGATATCCCCACATTGGATAGGGATGACTGGGACGATGTGTGGGACCTCCCCTTCAACTCCTTAGTCTCCATGCGTGACAGGTTAGTGCAGTACAAAATAGTTCATAGAGCTTATTTCACCCCACACAGACTGCATAGGATGGACCCTGCCCATTCCTCGGGGTGTTGGAGATGCGGCGCCTCACCGGGCGACTTCTCCCATATCTTCTGCCGGTGTTCAGGGGTCCAGCAATATTGGGAAATGGTGCTGGATTTGATTAACAGAGTTGCCTTAGTCGCTGTGCCTTTGTCAATGGAGGTGTGCCTTTTAGGGCTCATTGAGACCATTGTACCGTCCTCTGCCAAACGCACGCTAATTACCTTGCTGCTCTTCTATGCCCGAAAGAATATTGCTGTGCGGTGGAAGAAGCCTGCCCCCCCTCTTTGGCGCAATGGAAACACTTGGTGAACAGCAGCCTTCCTTTATACAAAGATACCTATGCCAATCGGGGCTGCTCACTGAAATATGACAAGGTCTGGTGCAATTGGTTAGATGAGCCCGAAACAGCCTAGTGAGTTGGGGGTGAACCAGGTCATCGTGTCAAGGTCTTGCCTTGCTCTTCTACCTTCCTTTTCCTCCGATGACCTCTGATATGTTTTCATTGACTAGTGGGTCTTAACATACTGGATGCCCTCCTAGATTTTATTTGGGCGGTGCTGCTGTACCCTTTCATGACTATGCATTATATCGCTGGGTTCACATTGCGAATTGTATTCTCATCTGTACATGTTCTTTTTCTATGACTGTAGGTGCTTAAGCTGTATGTGTTGTATGTGTTAGAAAATTCAATAAAAAATAAGTTAAAAAACAAAAAAAATGCCATAAATCAATTCCCTATTTTGTAGGTGCTATAATTTTTGCACAAACCAATCAATATACGCTTATTGTGATTTTTTTTTACCAAAAATATGTAGAAGAATACATGTCGATCTAAACTGATGAAGAAATTTGTTTTAAAAAAATTCATGTGGGATATTTATTATAGCAAAAAGTAAAAAATATTGTGTTTTTTTTTTTCCAAAATTGTCAATTTTTTTTGTTTATAGTGCGAAAAATAAAAACCACAGGGGTGATCAAATACCACAAAAAGAAAGCTCTATTTGTGGGAAAAAAAGGACACCAATTTTGTTTGGGTAGAGCGTCACACGACCGCGCAATTGTCAGTTAAAGCGACGCAGTGCTTAAATGCAAAAAAAGACTCTGGCCATTAAGGGGGTAAAACCTTCTGGGGCTGAAGTGGTTAAAGCAAAAGGTCAAAGCTTTTAGGCTCCATGCACACTTGTGTTTTTTTTAAGCAAAAAAAAACGCTGGATAAAAAAACGCTGGTAATAGCTTTTTGTAGTAGGGTTTTAGAAATGTTTAAGAGCATTAGCGTTTTATTAGCATTTTTGCAGTAAACGGAAAAAAAAGCTCATAGACGCTATTAGCAGTTTCTGCTGGAAAAACACTCCAAGAAACTCTACAAATTTTTTTTTTCCTCTGCTCCTAGACGCTGAAGCTCAAGAGAGCTAATAGCCTAAAGTAGTGTGTATGGACAAATAGGATAACACTATTTAGCTTGTAGGAGCAGAATAAATGCTAATAACAGCTTCTAGGAGCTTAAAAAATGTTAGTGTGCATGGAGCCTTAAGGGCAGAGGAGAGATTTGGGGCCTTTTAGACCTCAGATCTCTCCATAGAGAGGCTCTGTCATGCTGTATTGTTATCGCAAGGGATGTTTTTTAATGGACAGTGTAAAAATGTAAAAAAGGTAAATAAAAAAATAAAATAATTTAAAGCGCCCCCCTTGCTCGCATGCAGTGGTGAACACATATGCAGGTCACACCTACATATGTAAACCGTGTTTGCACCACACATGTGAGGTATTGCCAGGTACATCAGAGCGAGACCAATAATTCTAACACTAGACTCCCTCTGTAACTCTGAACAAGTAACATGTAGAAATTTTTAAAGCGCCACCTATGGAGATTAAGTACAGTAGTTTGGAACCATTCCACGAGCATCCACAATTTTAAAAAGTGTGACATGGTAGGTATCTATTTATTCTGCGTAACATCATCTTTAATATTTTACAAAAAAAAATTGGGTATATATATATATATATATATTAATCATAGCACATTCGACTAGGAGTATGGCAGCTTCCTGGGCGATGCACATTCAGCCTGTAATGCCTAATAAAAGTGTTCCATCTTGCTGCTCTGAAAACGATTTCAGGCTCGATTTTAGCATACAACACCCAGGAAGCTGCCATACTCCTAGTCGAATGTGCTTTGATTTCCGAAGGAGGGGGAAGGCCCATCGTCTTGTATGCAACTTGTATGGTGGCGGAAAGAATTCCAAATCTGGTGATAAGTCAAGTTTGTTTACTTCTTACGAGCCTGTAATAATGTATCCACTACTCGGTCCGTGAGATCCAACCCACTTAAAAATCTCCTCTTAATTTCCAAGCCATTCATTTCAGCCTCCCGGGGTTCGGATGACAGACCACCCCCTGCAGAAGGAGATCCTGACAAGGAGGCAGTGGGATTGGAGAGCATATCTTCATCCTCCAAGCCAGCGGGAACTATGGCCTTCTGGGCCAGTAAGGTAGAATTACTATTGCTCTGACCCTTTTCTGCTGAATTTTCAATAGGACTCTGAGAACCAATGGAAGAGGCTGGAACGCATACACCAAGGGGCACTACTGGAATCTTAGCTGATAGAACCCCCAGAAACTGCATGCATTCCTTCGCTATCAGAGAAGGCCTGGCCATCACTTCCTTTGTCCAAGACTGGATCTCCTGGATCTTCCTCTCAGGAAGAAAAACTGATCCGAGTTGAATTGTACTCCTAGATACTCCAATATTCGGGTCGGATGTATGTGACTCTTCCGAAAATTGATTACCATCCGAAACGAGTGAGCGTTTAGCAGGTGAGAGTCACATGATCTAAGAGGAGCTCCTTTGATGGACCCAGAAGTAGCATGTTGTCCAAGTAATTAAATATTTGCACCCCCTTGACTCTGAGAGTTTCGACGACAGCTGATAGTACTTTTAAAAACGTTCTGGGAGCCGTGCAGAGACCGAACGGGAGACATCGATACTGGAAATGCGAGCCTTCTACAGAAAACCTAAGGAAGCAATGGTGAGATGCGTCTATAGGGACATGAAGATAAGCATCCGCTAGATCAGTGGTTCTCAACCTTTCTAGTGCTGTGACCTTATGATAAAATTTCCCAAGTTATGGGGACCCCTAACATTAAACTTTTCGTAGCGTGGGTCAGCACCCAAGGCAAGACAAGTAATTTGCGCCCCTAACCCACGGACATTTAGCGCCTACCTGAATCCCTTCCACACGTACAGTATTAAAACCCCTTATGGTACATTTTTCTCCTTTCTTTCCCTTTTATCTCTCTCTATCCTAATTTCTTCTCCCCCCCCACCCCTCTCTCTAGCTGTCTTTCTTGTTCTTTCTCTTAATCTTTCTCTCCCTTTTTTCTTTGTTCCTCCCCCTCTTTTCCACTCCCTTCCATGTATTCTCTATTTTTATTCCTTCTCTTACTCCTTGGTAGGGGGTGGGGGGAATGGGATGAGTGGCAGTACTGGCTAGGAGTTGGGATCAGTGGCAGTGCTAGGGGAGTTCTGATCAACCAACTTAGGTGCTCTTGATCAAGGTCACCTGCTGATCTGAGAACTGTAGTGGGAACTTTTAATGGCAACTCTAATCACAGGTAGTGTTATTTACTGTTTCTCCAGCTCTGTGGAGTCTCACAGCATTAACACCTATGCCGAAATCAGGAGATGGGGGTCTCCACTAGACCCTCCCACTTCACATTCCTCACCAGTCAGCTGACCTCTAGTCTCTGCCCCCCAGCCATGCCGTGAACTGAATGGGCGGCTGCAAAGAGGTTAAGTGGGTGGCCACGGGCTCCAGGAAACAGCCCAGCTGGGCGGCCGTGAAAAGACTGGACGAGCGGTGCGGGCTTCAGGAACAGCCCAGGATTCGGTGACCCCTGGCAAATCGTCATTCGACCCCCAAGGGGGTCCCGACCCCAGGGTTGAGAACCATTGTGCTAGATCGATGAAAACTATCCAGTCTCCTTCCTTCACAACCAAAATAATCAATTTTGAATGGTGAAACGTTCATGTAAGAATTCAGAATTTTGAGGTCCAATACTGGTCTGAAACCCCCTGAAACTTTTGGCACCAAAAATAGAGAGGAATACACCTCTTTTCCCCCAATTCTCGCCTTGGAACCGGAAGGATGGCCTTTGCTGTCAACAACTCCTTTATATACACTTGCAAACATTGCCTCTTCTCCAAATCCATTGTCGAGTTTCTACAAAAAAGGTCTGAGGGGGCCTTGTTTTGAACACGAGACGATAATCTGACCTAATGATAGTCAAAATCCAGGCGTCCTGTATTTCGTCCGCCCAAACCCTCTTGAAACGGTCTAGTCTTGCTCCTACTTGAGAGGGTTTGTATTTATTGTAATATTAAAGCTAGGACTTATTCCCTTGTTTTATCAAACCTTGAGCAAATGTGTAAGCAAGCACTTAAAAACATTAATGGCAAGTTCACTAATATTGAAGCCACAGACCACATTTAGCAGCGATAGAAAAAACATCCCCTTTTGCTGAACAGTTGATGGTAGAGATCACAATGGCATTAAATACTGCACACTAAATTATTTTCAGGTGACTTTTCTTGAATTGATAATTCATGTACATTTGTAATTGATTACATGCATTAAATGTTACATATTCTATATTTATCTTGGAGATTTTTCCATCTTTTATATAAGAACGGGAGCTGTACTTGTCACAAACTTTGTGGTCTTCCAAGGGTTATCAGGGTAGGTCGTGGAACACCAAGGAAACAACATGAGCAGTGTTTATAAAAAAGCAATACGTTTAGTTAGGTAGGTAATGTTGTTAATCCATTTTGCTGTCATAATCTTTGCTATCAAAAGTAAGATCCAACAACTGTCCAGAATAATAATTTTGAAAGCCTTCTGATGCTTTTTCCCTGCTTCACTCATGATATCTATTTCCCCGACCAGCTACCCTTGTGTGGCTTTTCAAAGAGCAGGGTCAGGGGTGATACTGTCCATTTGCAGATAGCTCAAATTGTTTGCTTCCAAGTCAATAGGCTATATGAAGATCTGTTTCCTACATGATATTCACATTCGTTGTATAGTGCATGTCATATAAGAATCCAGTGTTGTCCAGTGCTGTGTGTCGCCAATGCACCTTGTGTAATCAATAATCATTGGTAGCCTGCCTAATACACTTCTTGATACCTTAATGATCTGCCTGAACTGTGATCTTCAGTGTCTCGTATACTGTACATTGTTTCTCTGATCTTTTTGGCTCGTTCACTGGAGAGGAAGGAGCGTGGTCTCCACCATGCCCGTACCCCCTGGGTTGCAGAGGTTAAGCACACTTAAATTTCACTTACGGGTCTTTGCAGCGACTCCCCTCAGTGTTGGTTTCTGTCCTTTAGAATGTAAGGACAAAAGTCTCTATGCCCCAAGTAACTCCAAGGTCCACACCAGTATATCACTCCAACGTAGAGCTTTATTTTCTTATGCATGAAAGGAGAAAGGTGTTAGGAAGACAGATGGAATTCAGGCACTCCTGGCTTCGTCGCCACTCGATCCCGAGTGGGTACAGCTCACCCGGATAGTCACCCAATGGCACTAGCAGCCGGCTTGTAGCTCGGACAGTCAATTTAAATCCCTAATGCATGCGTCTAGGAGATTCTCTGCCACAGAATCTATAGTGTCCCAAACCTCCTGATGGTCCAGATGTTAGGCCCCTGGTTTCCGGATGGATGACATCCCTCCGGAGAGTTACTGGGCCCCTTCCTTTACTGTGATTCTCTCACCAGTCCTTCAGAACGGTCCTCCCCCAGCCTCCTCTTCCAGAAACGGGTCCCCTCGCAAGGCGGCACCCTGGGATTCTTCCTCCCAAAGTGGGCTCCAGCTAAAGGTGCTGGCCCAGGGCTGAAGTTGCTGTCCCAGGACTAAAGGTGCCTGGGACTGAGGCACGCGTGGCCCCATGGCCTGGAGGGCCATGCACTCGAAACGGGACTCCACACAATACCTTCCCCTGGGTTACAGGTCCCCGGGGTGGCAACTCCACTCCACTATAGCGTCTGCCCCTTCTGTACCCCCTCCCAGCATGCACAGCAGGCAGATCCCGCCCACTACACGGCTGCTGAAAGGGGACACCAAATCGATGCCCTAACACCTGTGGTTCAACCCCGAGTACCAGTGACAGCGCCACCCATGCTTCTTAGGGGAACTGCACACCAGGTGAAATAGCAACAAGACAGAGTCCAGCAATTGAAAGATTTGAGTAAACTACCACTCAAATCACCCCTAAATTTGATACAGCAGTCCCTAAATTTGGAACCCACGCTACATTTTTTTAGCAGGACTGTGCCACCCATGAGTTCAGTTGAGGCATTAAACTCAGGCAGCCTTCATGGTTACTGGATATTCTATCCTCAGTAGTGCTTAGTAATGCTGGGCCTGGAAAAACCACAGGCCCATTATTTCTGCACAGCACTGTATGCACTATTTTCCCGATTAAAAGACGTGTAGTCCGTCTGGCCTGCCCTGAAAGTCTTGGGGGGGGGGGGCTTTTTGGTCAGGTTCTCCCCCTCTCATAGGGTCTCCCTTTGGGGGAGCCCCACCTTGTACTTGGGGTTGGTCTGTTTCGGCAGGTCTTCCGAAGAAAGGAGTCAGTCTGGTTTCAGCCAGGTGGACCAGTGAGTATCCCAGTGCCTGTCAGGAGCCTTGCACCCTGAGGGATCAAGGCAAGGGTCCTTTCTCTTCGGAGGAGGACCATGTGTACACCCTGTGCACTTTTTTGTGTTCTCACCTTGTGTGCACACTTTTTCTTTGCATTGGGTGTTATGTTTTTGTGAGTGTGTTTCACTACACACTTAAAAACAGGCCCATTGTTACTGAGCTTCCTGCTCAGCCGTGGTGCTTGTCACATAGGCAGGTGCAGCAGACGAGCCTTTTCAGTGACATTGAACCTGTTAAAAGTGTTGGTTCGGCATCCCTGGGTGGGGAGGGGGGCTTGAAAATGGGCACCTTGGGTGGCATCTGTCCCCAACATGGCACCCTCATTAGCTACATAATATCATGAGGGAAATTGCATAGTCGAGTATCTTTAAATGTGAACAGCTTAAGCTGGCCTTACATATTACAGCTTGAATATGCAATTTTTGCGCTGTCTCCTCCAGATTTATTAACATCAATGTAGTGTTAGGGCCTTTCAAAACTATCGGTTAAATATATATATCCAATCAGGTAGGTCCTCACGCTACATTAACGTTAGTAAATTTAAAGGAGACTATACAATTAAACTGTAATGTTTGTATATGAGCCACAGACCTGAAGCAAGCAGTTGGAAAATCCAATAGCAGCACATTATTCTGTGGAATGCTGGTGCCATAATAATGCACGCTCACACTGCTGAGTGCACATGTTTATGTATTGTGCACACAAGTTCCACTGCTTTTGGAGTGTCTGCTTAGGTTTCAGGAACCCACTTTGCAAACCCTAGTTTTATGCTGGGTTCACACTATCTTCGCATGCGGCTCACAGCAGGGGTCCGGTGTGTCCCAGTCCACCGTTTTAGGTCCAATTTCAGTCCGAATTTTTGGCTGAATTCGGACATGAAATGGACCAAAAGATGCACAGGGCTCCTGTGCAAATTCGCACCGGAGCCGTAGCGGAGATATGTCAACCGGCTCCATAGAGAGTCGGTAGAAATCTCCTGCTGTTGCGAATTGAATGCGGGGAACCCACATCCAATTTACAATAGTGTGAACCAAGCCTGAATGTTATTGTCCTGAACAGGCACTGTACTGAGGTGTTCAAGAGTCAATAAATACATTCATCTGAAGTTTGAGTTTTTTCACTTCAAAACATACTACACTCTGGTGGCTTTTGAAATTGGATATCCAGGTGATTAAGGGTTCTTGAACTTAAAGTTGTAAACCTCAGATACGAAATATGAACAAAGCATGTCCCTCTATAACAGTGGTTCTCAACCTCTCTAGTGCCGTGACCCCTTGATAAAATTTCCCAAGTTGTGGGGATCCCTAACAGTAAAATTATTTTCGTAGCGTGGGTTGTCAGCACCCTAACTTACAGTCATTTAGCGCTTCCTGGGTCCCTTCCACTCGTACAGTATTAAAACCCCTTATGGTACATTTTAGGATGTACCACTCTTCCTCTTTGTTCTCCTTTCTTTCCCTTTTATCTCTCTCTATCCTGATTTCTTGTTTTTTTCCCCATCCCTCTCTTTAGCCATCTTGTTCTTTCTCTTATGCCGCGTACACACGACCGTTTTTAATGTAATTGAAAAAAACGACGTTTCTGGACGTGATTCTTCTCAAGCCTGCCTTGCCTACACACGATCATGAAAAAAAAATGCTAGAGCAAAGCGCGGTGACGTACGAAATGTACGACGGCACTATAAAGGGAAAGTTCCATTCGGATGGCGCTACCTTTTGGGCTGCTTTTGCTGATCCTTGTGTTAGTAAAGTTTGGTGAGAGACGATTCGCGCTTTTCAGCCTCGTGCTCTTCAGTCCGTTACAGCGTGACGAATGTGCTATCTCCATTACGAACGCTAGTTTTACCAGAACGAGCGCTCCTGTCTCATCACTTGCTTCTGAGCATGCGCATTTTTTTCACGTCGTTAAAGCCTACACACGGCCGTTTTTCATGACGGGAAAAACGACAACGTGAAAAACGACGAGAAAAATTAGAGCATGTTCCAAATTTTTAATGCCCATTTTTCACGTCGTGAAAAATGCTCTGGAGCCCACACACGATCGTTTTTAATGACCAAATTAATAAATTTCATTTTTCTCGTCATGAAAAACGGTCGTGTGTACCCGGCATTATTCTTTCTCTCCCTTTTTCTTTGTTCCTCCCCTTCTTTTCCTCTCCCTTCCATGTATTCTCTATTTATTTATTTTTAAGATCAGATGCTGTGACTGCACATACAAGATTTGGGGGGGGGGAAGGGGGGGTTTACAGTCATCAGCTGGAAAAGGGTTTAAAAGTCATCACAGGAATACAGAGATTCCGGAGAAAGTGTCATCATCTGACGTATTCTCTATTTTTATTCCTTCTCTTACACCTTGGTGGGGGGTGGGGGGAATGGGATGAGTGGCAGTGCTGGTGGGGGGGGGATGAGTGGCAGTGCTGGGGGGGAGTTGGGATGAGTGGCAGTGCTGGGGGGGAGTTTGGATGAGTGGCAGTGGTGGTGGAGGATGGGATCAGTGGCAGTGCTGGGGGGAGTTCTGATCAGCCAACTTAGGTGCTCTTGATCAAGGTCATCTGCTGATCTGATAACTGTAGTGGGGACTTTTAATGGCAACTATAATCATAGGTAGTGTTACTCACTGTGTCTCCAGCTCTGTGGTGTCTCGCAGCAGTGACACTTATGCCAAAATCAGAAGATAGGGTCTCCTCCAGCCCCTCCCACTTCACATTCTTCACACACACCTCTAGTCTCTGCCCCCCAGCCATGCTGTGAACTGAATGGGCGGCTGCAAAAAGGCTGAGTGGGCAGCCACAGGCTCCAGGGACAGTCCTGCTGGGCGGCCGCAAAAAGGCTGGGAGAGCGGTGCGGGCTTCAGGAACAGCCCAGGATTTGGTGACCCCTGGCAAATCATCATTCGACCCCCAGGTTGAGAACCACTGCTCTATAATGTGTACTTGTCTCAATTAAGAGCACTAAGTTTCATTTCTGTCTGCTTCAATCCTCTTCTGCTATCAGCATGAGTCAATTCTGACAAGTTTTCCTGACACCAAGAGAAAATGATGACAAGGGAGGGACCTTCAGGAGATTGACAGTCACAGCTCTGTTCCAGTGTGCTGTGTGAAGGGGGTGGGGGGTTGTCTCTCCTCCAATCAGCTCTCAGAGCTCTCTTCACTGAGCTCTGCAGAGTGTAATTTCAGCTCTCTGCCCCCTTTTCCCTGAACTCTCAGACAAGCTTTATAAATCTTTGTAAATTCTGCACTTTGAATAGATGTAGAGAAGAGAAGATAGACAGGTAAAACCTATGTAGGAGGTTTTGGTTCATCTCTGTGTATCACCTAAGGCCACTTCACTGAGTATATGTAAGGGTTTACAACCACTTTAACTGCTTTATAATTCACATACAGTTCCATCAGAAACAAATTTCAATGATATTTAAAGTGAACAAAAATGTTGAAACTAAAAATTATTTATAACTTTCAGATGCACTTAACATTTATTTTCAAAATATGAAATAAAGTACTGTAATGCGTTACAAGATAAATCTTCCAGTCTATTCTGATAAATACTTATAGATATTACAAATTCCATTTTCCATTTGTGAACAATTGATGAAGGAGTTTTGTTAATTTTTGTTTTCAGTCCTAGCTGAGCATAGAAGCCATAGGCCGCAGAATTCAGTGTAATTATACAGTAGAGTCACAATGTTGACCCCATGTTAGGCTCTAGAAATGAAAACATTGAAAAATAATTTTTTTGCCTCCAAATAGCTCAGAATCCTGAAAGAAATATATCCTCTTTAAAGATGATTTGGTATGTATGCTTTAAAATATTGGTTCTCTATAAATTACATTATTTTGATCTTATAGCAGGCTCTTATTACTAGATATGTTGGTGGTCTCTTCCAGATCAGTGGTGGGTGAGACACCCATGGCAGTAACGTATACTTAGTAAAAAAGTCTCTCTAAAATATGCAATTTTAATATATTTCAGCTCAGTCATAAAGTGATGCAAGTATGCAGTCTCTTATCTCGTATTTGTGTATTTTATACCGACATGTGTCAGCAGCGCCACCGAGACTGCTGCATCTTGAGAGGATGATTTATTCAGGTTGGTGTTTATACATTAACCCTTCTATATCTCAGTATTCTAATCAGCAAATCTAACAGTCAAGCTATGCAAAGGCTTAAAGGACCACTATTGTGATTTTTTTTTATTTGGATAGGTTTATGTGCTTATTATGTGTAATGATAGCATTCAGTATATGAATTCCTTTTTTTTTTTAACTTTACATTTATTTAGATTTTTATCCACATTTATATAATGCCGTCCTGCCAAAGGACAATAGGGGTTGGATAAACAATGACATTGCCAAGGGTGCCTGAGCAGTTTTAGTAACAGGTTTTTATTTAATCACTTTAGTACTGGACACTTTCAGCCCCTTCCTGCCCAGCCAATTTTCAGCTTTCAGTGCTGTCACACTTTGAATGACAATTGTGCGGTCATGCTACACTGTGCCCAAATAAATTTTTCTGGTGGTATTTAATCACTTAACGACCGCTCACTGTACATATACGTCGGCAAAATGGCACGGACAGGCACAATCACGTACCTGGATGTGACTGCCTTCGTATGGGTGGGGGGTCCGATCGGCCACCCCCTCGCAATCGCTTCCGGCGAATGACAATCTTCCTCTGCCTGTGTAATGTAAGCACAGGCAGAGGAAGTGATGTCATCTCTCCATGCGGCGGTCTTTTCGATCTGGCGCGAGGAGAGAAGACATCTCACAGTAAGTGCACCAACACTACACTAACACGTAGGTACACATAGGCACACTTTCACCCCCCAGTCACCCCCAGATCACCCCCAGTACCCCCAGTCACAGTGTCAGCGTTTGCAGTGGTAATTTTTTTTACTGATCACTGCAATCAGTGTCATTTGTGACAGTAAACAGTTGCAGGGCAGTTAGGTTTAGGCCCCTTTAGGTCCAGGGTAGCCCCCTAACCCCCTAATAAAGGTTTAACCCCTTGATCGCCCCCCAGGTGACCCTTTCACCCCCTAACGCCAGCGTCACTAAGCAATCGTTTTTCCGATTGCTGTATTAGTGTTGGTGGTGCCATAGGTAGCCAGTTATTTATTTTTAGGTTTGCCACAGGTTTTTATAGCGTCAGGTACCCCCATATATTATTTTAACCCCCTGATTGCCCTTAGAGTTAACCCTTTCACCAGTGATCACCGTATAAGTGTCACTGGTTAGCCAGTTAGTTATTTAGGTTACCCGTCAGGTTTTTATATATCGTCAGGTACCCCCATATATAACCCAAAAAAGGTTTAACCCCCTGATCACCCGGCGGGTGATATCAATTAGGTTTTAGACTCAGAGAGGGTCTGCGTCGCCCCAGGCAGCGGCAGGTTAGTGCCAGTAACGCTAACACCCACGCGCAAAACATACACCTCCCTTAGTGGTATAGTATCTGATCAGATCTATACTAGTGTCCCCAGCGGTTTAGGGTTCCCAAAAACGCAGTGTTAGCGGGATCAGCCCAGATACCTGCTAGCACCTGCATTTAGCCCCTCCGCCCAGCCCAGCCCAGCTCAGCCCAGCCCACCCAAGTGCAGTATCGATCGATCAGTGTCACTTACCAAACACAACACACATAACTGCAGCGTTCGCAGAGACAGGCCTGATCCCTGCGATCGCTAACAGTTTTTTTTTGAAGCGTTTGATACATTTGCTGACAGTCAGGTGCTTTTTTACCTGTGAATCTTACTAGTGTACCACTAAATTTAGAGCCCAAAATGGCAAATCGAAGGTACACTAGTAAAGAGGCCTACGAGATTCTGAGCATGACAGGTAGTGAATCTGTCAGATTCAGGCTCAGAATACATTCCCGTAGAACAGGGTTCCCCAACCCCCGGTCCGCGGCCCACTGCCGGGCCGTGGCCTATTTGCAGATGGGCCGTAAAGGCTGCACTGTGTGAGGTGCGGCAGCGGGCAATCAGAGAGATGACATCTCTCACCGCCCGCCCGGATCACGGCACTTCCGCCCACACAGCGGGGCTCCTATGCTGCTGTGAGGCGCGGGAGCAGAGAGATGAGATCATCTCTCGCCGCCCGCCCGGAACGCGGCACTTCCGCCCACACAGCGGGGCTCCTATACTGCGGTGAGGCACGGGAGCAGAGAGATGAGATCATCTCTCGCCGCCCGCCCGGAACGCCGCACTTCCGCCCACACAGCGGGGCTTCTATACTGCAGCGAGGCGCGGGAGCAGAGAGATCATCTCTCACCGCCCACCCCGCATTACAGCTGTTCTCCCTCACCTGCCTGTGCTGCCACCACGGCAGGTGACAAAAAAATCTACTGGCAGGTGGCAAACCACGTCCATGGCAGGTGGCAATCCACACCTGGTGGCAGGTGACATGGCAAGTAGCAATCCACACCTGGTGGCAGGGGACGTGGCAATCCACACCTGGTGGCAGGTGACGTGGCAATCCACACCTGGTGGCAGGCGACGTGGCAATCCGTACCTGGTGGCAGGCAATGTGGCAAGTGGCAATCCGCACCTGGTGGCAGGCGACGTGGCAATCCACACCTGGTGGCAGGTGTTGTGGCAAGCGACAATCCACATCTGGTGGCAGGCAATGTGGCAAGTGACAATCCACACCTGGTGGCAGGCGACGTGGCAATCCACACCTGGTGGCAGGTGACATGGCAATCCATACCTGGTGGCAGGTGACGTGGCAAGCAACAATCCACACCTGGTGGAAGGCGACGTGGCAAGTGACAAACCGCATCTGGTGGCAGATTCTGCATTATGGTGAGTTTGAACTATTTCATTTTATATTACAAAGCAATGACAGAAATAACGCGCTTCAATCATCCCAACACCATATCAGCCATTGTTCTGTGATGATTGAGGTGCTAACACCAGCCATTTCCCCGACAAACTGCCCGCGAAAAGCTACATAACAACCCAACCCCCCCGGGCCTTGGCACGATTCTATTCCACAACGCCGGTCCTCGGTGCCAAAAAGGTTGGGGACCACTGCCGTAGAAGACAGCGAAGACAGCGGCTCCATGTCAGATAGCACTGACGACGAAGATAAGGTCCCTGCTAAGGTCAGGCGTACCCGATCCCAATCTTCTGATGTTGTTGAGGAGCAAGAACCGCAGGGCTCTTGTATTATGGAGCAGAGTAGTACTAGCGCCGCTATTCCTTCTGGTGAACTGGCAAGCACCAGCGGCCTAGTACAGCCTGGGCGTACATCCAGCACTGCAGTATCACGTGGTGACGTGGCGAGTCCCATAAGTGCAGTTCAAGCTGGTGAGATGGCAAGCACAAGTAGTGTCCCGCTGCCACCAATAAGAAGACAAAGGCAGGCCCGTCGTGCCCATAGTGCCCTTCCTGCAGAATTCGCCTTTCCTGATTGGGTGCCCAACACTTCTGCAGAACCCGTACTTCCCCCATTCACTGCCCAACCCGGTATTCAGGTGGAAACAGCTGATTTTACGCCACTTGATTTTTTTTCGCTGTTTTTCACAGAAGATCTCTATAGATCTATTGTGGACCAGAGTAATTTATATGCTGGTCAATTCATCGCCGCTAGTCCCCAGTTGCCTTCCATTGCCAGAGATTGGAAACCAATTACGGTTTCCGAATTTAAGACCTTTCTGGGCCTTTCCCTCAACATGGGCACACATAAATTCCCGTCATTGCGCGCCTATTGGTCCACGCGCCCAATTGACCATATGCCCGTGTTCTCTGCCTCCATGCCCAGGAAACGATACGAGCAGATCTTGCGGTTCATGCATTTCAACGACAATGAACTTTGTCATCCACGTGGAGACCCTGAATACGATCGGCTCTACAAAATTCGGCCCCTCATAAACCACTTCAACAAACGTCTTGCAGCCTTGTTTATTCCCGATCAAGTTGTCTGCGTTGATGAGTCCCTGATTAAATTTTCTGTCCGCTTGTCTTTCAAGCAGTACCTTCCTAGCAAGCGTGCCAGATACGGGGTCAAGCTCTATAAGTTCTGTGACAGGGCAATAGGCTATGTATGGAGCTTTACGGTTTATGAGGGAAAAGATAGTCAGGTTGAGCCGGTCAACTGCCCGGATTACATAGGGAGCGCTGGCAAGATAGTGTGGAACTTGGTGTCACCCTTATTGGGAAAGGGGTACCACTTGTATGTGGAAAATTATTACACGAGCATGCCACTGTTTAGTCACTTGTTTGATCATCAGATTGGAGCATGTGGCACCGTGCGACCTAATCATCGGGGCTTTCCCCAGGGGCTTGTAGATTCCCGTCTTAGGCTGGGGGAGAGAGCCTGCTTGAAGTGTAATAATTTGCTCGCTGTGAAGTGGAGGGATAATAAGAATGTTTTCCTTCTTACCTCCCTTCACCCAGACACGACAGTCCAAATTCGTACGGCGACTGGTGTTGTGGAGAAACCCCTCTGTGTCCACGAATATAACCTTAATATGGGAGGGGTGGACCTCAACGACCAGTTGTTGGCGCTGTATCATATTGCCCGTAAGGCGAGACGCTGGTACAAAAAAGTGTCTCTATCCTTATTTCAATTGGCTTTGCTGAACGCTCATGTGCTATACAGAGCTTCAGGCGGGACTTTATCCTTCCTAAAATTCCAGGATGAGATAGTCACAGACCTTCTGTATCCAGGCGGTTCTGCACCTCACCATCCCCACCAAATGCAGTAAGCCAGCTGCATGAGAGGCATTTTCCTTATGTCCTCGAGAGTACCCCTACCCAACGAGCCCCCCCCCCAAAAGATGTCGTGTCTGTAGCAAGCGCGGATTTAGGCGTGACACCCGTTATTTTGTCCACTCTGTCCTGACAATCCTGGTCTTTGCATTGGTAAATGTTTTGAACCCTTCCACACAAAAGTGAAGTTTTAGCGTAGGGTACAGCATTTCACAGACTAGGACACACTTACACAGGGTCTCCCAAGATGCCATCGCATTTTGAGAGACCCGAACCGTTACAGTTGTTAGAGTTACAAAAAAAAGTGTGAAAAAAAAAAAAAAAATAGTTGTCGCTTTATTGTTCTCTCTCTCTCTCTCTCTATTTTCTCTCTTGTTCTGCTCTTTTTTATTGTATTCTATTCTGCAATGTTTTATCATGCTTGCTTTTCAGGTATGTAATTTTTTGTTTTCAGGTGCGCCATTCAGCTGCAGCGCGGAATTATTTATCTTGACAGCAACAGCGTTTGCTCCCACGATACATACACAAGCCGTGACTCCAGTGCTGTAGGAGGTGATTTCACCACCACAGTTAAAAAAAAGAGCATATATTCCGAAGCATGGGGGCAGCAGGGGCGGAGGAGCGATTTTGCTCCTAATGCCGCGTACATACGGTCGAAATTCCGACGGAGGCTTGCCCGTGGAAAAGGCCGACCGTGTGTACGCGGCATAACTTTTTTGTGGGAGGATGCCCCCATGCTTCGGCATATATATATTTTAGGCACAGGTTGCGTTAAAAAAAATGTTTTATTTTTTACTAGGTTTTGTTTTGGTATTTGCTTTGCAGGTATGGTATGGTAAGGTCTTACTGTTATACTGTAATGTTACTTTGTTTTAATGTTAACCATCATTTGCTTAGCAGGTACGCCATTCAGTTGCAGCGCGGATATATTTATCTTGACAGCAACAGCGTTTGCTCCCACGATACATAAAGCCGTGACTCCAACGCTGTAGGAGGTGATTTCACCACCACAGTTAAAAAAAAAAGAGCATATATGCCGAAGCATGGGGGCAGCAGGGGCAGAGGTGTGATTTTGCTCCTCATGCCACGTACATACGGTTGAAATTCCGACGGAGGCTTGCCCGTGGAAAAGTCTGACCGTGTGTACGCGGTATAACATATTATGCCGCGTACATACGGTCGAAATTCCGACGGAGGCTTGCCCGTGGAAAAGTCTGACCGTGTGTACGAGGCATAACTTTTTTGCGGGAGGATGCCCCCATGCTTCGGTATATATAAATGGTGCATGTATGCCCATCATTAGAAGTGGGTGGATGAAGGGAGGTATTCTAATGGTGGGCATACCCACCGATCAATCTCTTTTTTTCGTTCAGCCAACAGGCTGCATGAAAAAAAGATTACAATACATGTCCAACAAGGACCAGCAACGTACTGGTATGTTGCTGGAATTTGAATGGTTATACCAGAATGATGCCTGTGGGTTTAGGTATTATCTTGGTATCATTCTTTTCAGCCAGCGGTCGGCTTTCATGTAAAAGCAATCCTAGCAGATAATTAGCCTCTAGACTGCTTTTACAAGTAGTGGGAGGGAATGTCCCCCCCCCCCGGATATAAACAGCGCCATTGGGAAAGCATTTTATCACACCAATCTTGGTGTGGTCAGATGCTTTGAGGGCAGAGGAAAGATCTAGGGTCTAACCCCCATGTTTTTTAAAAAAAAGAGTACCTGTCACTACCTATTGCTATCATAGGGGATATTTACATTCCCTGAGATAACAATAAAAATGGCAAAAAAATTAATAAAAAGCACCCCTGTTCCCCCCTGCTCTTGCGCAAAGGCGAATGCAAGCGTCGGTCTAGCGTCATATGTAAACAGCAATTGCACCATGCATGTGAGGTATCACCGCGAAGGTCAGATCGAGGGCAGTCATTTGAGCAGTAGACCTCCTCTGTGAATCTAATGTGGTAACCTGTAAAGGCTTTTAAAAATGTATGTAGTTTGTCGCCGCTGCGCGTTATTTTAAAGCATGTCGTATTTGGTATCCATGTACTCGGCCTAAGATCATCTTTTTTATTTCATCAAACATTTGGGCAATATAGTGTGTTTTAGTGCATTAAAAATAAAAAAAGTGTGTTTTTCCCCCAAAAAATGCGTTTGAAAAATCGCTGCGCAAATAATGTGTGGAAAAAAAAAATGCAACACCCACTATTTTAATCTGTAGGGCCTTTGCTTTAAAAAGATATATAATGTTTGGGGGTTCAACGTAATTTTCTTGCAAAAAAAAAATGTTTTCATGTAAACAAAAAGTGTCAGAAAGGGCTTTGTCTTGAAGTGGTTAGAAGAGTGGATGATGTGTGACATAAGCTTCCTAATGTTGTGCATAAAATGCCAGGACAGTTCAAAACCCCCCAAATGTCCTCATTTCTGAAAGTAGACACCCCAAGATATTTGCTGAGAGGCATGTTGAGCCCATCAAATATTTTTTTTTGTCCCAAGTGATTGAATAATTACAAAAAAAAAAAAAAAAAAAGTACAAAAAGTTGTCACTAAATTATATATTGCTCAAACATGCCATGGTTATATGTGGAATTGCACCCTATAATACATTCTGTTGCTTCTCCTGAGTACGGGGATACCACATGTGTGAGACATTTTGGGAGCCTATCTGCGTACAGGACCCCGAAAACCAAGCACCGCCTTCAGGCTTTCTAAGGGTGTAAATTTTTGATTTCACTCCTCACTGCCTATTACAGTTTCGGAGGCCATGGAATGCCCAGATGGCACAAAACCCCCCCAAATGACCCCATTTTGGAAAGTAGATACCCCAAGCTATTTGCTGAGAGGTATGGTGAGTATTTTGCAGATCTCGCTTTTTGTCACAAAGTTTTGAAAATGTAAAAAAAATAAAAAATGTTCTTTCTTCATTTTTAAAAACAAATGAGAGCTGTAAAATACTCACCATGCCTCTCAGCAAATAGCTTGGGGTGTCTACTCTCCAAAATGGGGTCATTTGGGGGTAGGTTTGTGCTATCTTGGCATTTTATGGCCTTCAAAACTGTGATGGGTAGTGAGGAGTGAAATCAAAAATTTACGACCTTACAAATCCTGAAGGCGGTGCTTGGTTTTTGGGGCCCCGTACGCGGCTAGGCTCTCAAAAAGTCCCACACATGTGGTATCCCCGTACTCAGGAGAAGCAGCAAAATGTATTTTGGGGTGCAATTCCACATATAACCATGGCATGTTTGAGCAATATATCATTTAGTGACAACTTTTTGTACATTTTTTTTTTCTTTTTGTCATTATTCAATCACTTGGGACAAAAAAAATATTCAATGGGCTCAACATGCATCTCAGCAAATAGCTTGGGGTGTCTACTTTCCAAAATGGGGTCATTTGGGGGGGTTGTGTGCCATCTTGGCATTTTATGGCCTTCAAAACTGTGATAGGTAGTGATAAAAAGGTTTGTCATATTCCCGCAACTTGTGGCAAAATATAAAATATTCCATGGACTCAACATGCCTCTCATCAAATAGCTTGGGGTGTCTACTTTCCAAAATGGGGTCATATGGGGGGGGGGGGTTGTGCTATTTTGGCATTTTATGGCCTTTGAAACTGTGATAGGTAGTGAGGAGTGAAATCAAAAATTTGTGCCCCTTAGAAATCCTGAAGGCGGTGATTGGTTTTCGGGGTCCCGTATGTGGTTAGGCTCCCAAAAAGTCCTACACATGTGGTATCCCCGTGCTCGGGAGCAATATATCATTTAGTGACAACTTTTTGTAATTTTTTTTTTTGTCATTATTCAATCACTTGGGACAAAAAAAAAAATATTCAATGGGCACAACATGCCTCTCAGCAATTTCCTTGGGGTGTCTACTTTCCAAAATGGGGTCATTTGGGGGGGGGGGGTTGTACCGCCCTGCCATTTTAGCACCTCAAGAAATTAGATAGGCAGTCATAAATTAAAAGCTGTGTAAATTCCAGAAAATGTACCCTAGTTTTTAAACGCTATAACTTTTGCGCAAAACAATAAATATACGCTTATTGACATTTTTTTTACTAAAGTAAAATGTGACTGAATACATTTTGGCCTAAATGTATGACTAAAATTGAGTTTATTCGATTTTTCTTATAACAAAAAGTAGAAAATATATATTTTTTTCAAAATTTTCAGTCTTTTTCCATTTATATCGCAAAAAATAAAAATCGCAGAGGCAATCAAATACCATTAAAAGAAAGCTCTATTTGTGGGAAGAAAAGGACGCAAATTTAGTTTGGGTACAACATTGCATGTCCGCGCAATTACCAGTCAAAGCAGCGCAGTGCCAAATTGTAAAATCACCTCTGGTCTTTAATCTGCGTATTGGTCCGGGGCTTAAGTGGTTAATCACCACTGGGTTTTTTATTTTGAAAAGTTTTTCCTAGTTTTTGTTATAAAATTTAGCAAATAAGTAATTTTTCCGCTGCACTGATGAGGCTGCACTGATGAGGCTGCACTGATGGGCTCTGATAACCTGCACTGATGGGCACTGCTTGGCATTGATAGGGCTGCACTGATAATCAGGGCACTGATGATCAGGGTCCTAATTATCAGCGTAAACAATGTACTCAGTGTGCTCTGACAGACTTGCTGGTTATTGGCTCTCCTTTCCCGATGTAGAGACAGCATAAGGAAAGAAATGCAGTGTGAGGAAAGAAATGCCGCTAACCGGCAAGGCTGTTTACATGTGACCAGCTATGATTAGACACAGCTGATTACATGGAAAAGGGGTGCTGTGATTGGCCCTTTACCCCAATCTATAATCAGCTGTGTCCAAAAGACACAGCAGTCACAAAGTGCTTCTGATGCATGCCCCAGGGGGTGTGTGAGAGGAGCGCACGTGGGAGGTCATCCATGGACATCTTCTCAGAACTGGAGAACTACCCTGTAGCGGTCTTTCGACTGTAGCCCAGATAAGAAAGCAGTTAAATAATGTGTTCTGATACAAACATGCAGTTAAAATGAACCTGTGCCGAGATCATGCACACTAAAGTATTTACATATTCAACAGTACAGAGGTGACATTAGGATTTAATAGACTTCTGATGTTATTTTAAACAGAACCTGTCACCTACACTCTGCTCATGTATACTATGGGTCATAATTTTAGTTCGTAAAAGTCTGTAAACCCCTTCAGAATTGGTTGAAAGGTGAAATGTGAACTATGCCCTGCAAAAAGAAGCTCTCTGAAGACATATGAGCAAGAGTAGTTGATCTGCATAAGACTGGAATGGGATACAAAGCAATCTCAGTGTTTAGGCATCCATCGGTTGACAGTTGGACAACCTTTCTATAAATAGAAACAGTTTAGTACTGTAACTACTCTTCCTAGAAGTGGGTGCCCATCTAAGATGACTCCCATGACACAATGTAGAATCCTCAGTGAGGTAAAGAACCCATGAATAAAAGCTATAGCTTGAAGACATCACTGGAACTGGAAAATATCCCTGTTCATGGGTCTACCATACGCAAGACTTTGAACAGGCATGATGTCCATGGCAGATCACCACGGAGGAAGCCACTGCTCTCCAAAAAAAAAAAACTGGGAAAATGTTTTGTGCAAACAAGTAAAAGGATTGAGCCGGCAACTCTGTAGTCCATATAGCGATTTTAATGGTTGGTTACATGAAGTAACAAGCAAAATAGCTGACGCGTTTCGGCAACAGCCTTAGTCGTAGCATGTTAAACATAAAAATGGCAATACATTTATACTCATATAAGCTCCACCCCAAAATCTATTTGCATGGTAAATTGAAGCAAATAACTGGGCAATTAAGAGGTTAATATCAAGATGCCAAAATGCAGATTATGGATTAAGACAAAATATATACATCACCTTACATGTTTCAAAAGATCTAAAAGCACAGCAGAATTCTATACATGATCACCTACACAGGAAAAAAAAAACTAATACAAAATTTCAAAGATTTTTCAATATGCTGGTGCATAAAAAAATAAAAAATATATATTTTTTTTCTTATTTTTTTTTGCATGCTGGTGCATGTAGCCCATGTGTGAGGATCTATTTGACATCATGGTAAACCACTGTGTATAAGACAGGAAAAACAAAGGACCTCATACAACATGTATCAACAAGGGTCAAAAGTAATAATAGGTAATTAGTGAAGACTAGATATGTGGAAACGGAGACAGAGAGGCATAATGTCTAAAGGGAATTGGACTGCATTATTTAAGGAATAAATTCACATCCTATCTGTAATTCATTCCAGTGGGGATCCATGTCCCCAGGGAAAGGATCCATCTCACTTCCTGTTCTATAAGTCTTCTAATTGTATCCCCTCCACGTGACGCTTGTTTAATTTTCTGCACTGCACAGAAGGAAAATGAGGTCATATTGCCATCATGCATTGTTTTAAAATGTTTTGATAAGTTAAGCCTCGTACACACGACCGGTTTTCCCGGCAGGAAAACTGCCATGAGAGCTTTTGGCCGGGAAAACCGGCCGTGTGAATGCTTCATTGCAGTTTTCCGGACAGGAAAACTGCCACGAATCGCGGCGGGAAAACAGAGAGCTGGTTCTCTTTTTTCCCGCCGGGATTCCCAGCGGACTTTTTCCCGTCGTGAAAACTGGTCGCGTGTATGCTTTTCTGAGGACAAAAAAACTGCGCGTGCTCAGAATCAAGTATGAGACGGGAGCGCTCGTTCTGGTAAAACTAGCGTTCGTAATGGAGATAGCACATTCGTCACGCTGCAAATTATTGCATCGTTTAATGCTGCGCATTCTTTTCTTCTTTATAATGCTACAATTATAAACTTGTTTTGCTGCTGATATTCACACAAAATTCTGACAAACTTTTTTCTTAATTTTTTCTCGTGATCTCAAGAATATTTATTTATATTTTAAAGCCAGATCTCCATAATAATGTTTTGAATTTTTATTTTTTTTATTTTAATCCAGATCTGCATTTTATTTATATTTTTTTATAATATTTTCTAGTGATCTCCATGATTTGATTTTTCATTTTGGTGTGTCAAGTTACCACAATAATATTATTATCTTGTATTTTTCTACCTCTAGGAGGTTGGTGTTGGTGTCCATTGTTAATTACACATTGTATTTTTTAAATGTACCTGCCTACTCACAAACTGTGCTTTTTTAAGAAAAACACATAGGCAAGTATTAACTGTAAAAATAAATATCCATTTATTCTGGCTCATAAAGAAAATAAATAGGAAGGCAACGCTGGAGAACCTGCTGCAATTTGCGCAGACTTGGGACACCAGGGCACACATCAACTCTGTGGACAAGAAAATTGGAAGCTTGAGAAGCACATACAATGGGGGCACAATCTGGTCCTGGACTCCCAGAGATCAGGAACAGCAGCAGATGACATATACAGTGGGGCAAAAAAGTATTTAGTCAGCCACCAATTGTGCAAGTTCTACCACTTAAAAAGATGAGAGAGGCCTGTAATTGTCATCATAGGTATACCTCAACTAAGAGAGACAAAATGTGGAAACAAATCCAGACAATCACATTGTCTGATGTGGAAAAAATTTTTTTTGCAAATTATGGTGGAAAATAAGTATTTGGTCAATATCAAAAGTTCATCTCAATACTTTGTTATATATCCTTTGTTGGCAATGACAGAGGTCAAACGTTTTCTGTAAGTCTTCACAAGCTTGTCACACACTGTTGCTGGTATGTTGGCCCATTCCTGCATGCAGATCTCCTCTAGAGCAGTGATGTTTTGGGGCTGTCGCTGGGCAACACAGACTTTCAACTCCCTCCAAAGGTTTTCTATGGGGTTGAGATCTGGAGACTGGCTAGGCCACTCCAGGACCTTGAAATGCTTCTTACGAAGCCACTCCTTCATTGCCCGGGTGGTGTGTTGGGGATCATTGTCATGTTGAAAGACCCAACCACGTTTCATCGTCAATGCCCTTGTTGATTGGAGGAGGTTTGCACTCAAAATCTCACAATACATGGCCCCATTCATTCTTTCATGTACACGGATCAGTCGTCCTGTTCCCTTTGCAGAGAAACAGCCCCAAAGCATGATGTTGCCACCCCCATGCTTCACAGTGGGTATGGTGTTCTTTGGTTGCAACTCAGCATTCTCTCTCCTCCAAACACGACGAGTTATGTTTCTACCAAACAGTTCTACTTTGGTTTCATCTGACCATATGACTTTCTCCCAATCCTCTTCTGGATCATCCAAATGCTCTCTAGCAAACCTCAGATGGGCCCGGACATGTACTGGCTTAAGCAGGGGGACACGTCTGGCACTGCAGGATCTGAGTCCCTGGCGGTGTAGTGCGTTACTGATG
This sequence comes from Rana muscosa, assembly GCA_029206835.1. NCBI lineage: Eukaryota > Metazoa > Chordata > Amphibia > Anura > Ranidae > Rana > Rana muscosa. The sequence continues at coordinate 272,240,466 of CM055117.1, forward strand.
GTAGCCTTTGTTACGTTGGTCCCAGCTCTCTGCAGGTCATTCACTAGGTCCCCCCGTGTGGTTCTGGGATTTTTGCTCACTGTTCTTGTGATCATTTTGACCCCACAGGGTGAGATCTTGCGTGGAGCCCCAGATCGAGGGAGATTATCAGTGATCTTGTATGTCTTCCATTTTCTAATTATTGCTCCCACAGTTGATTTCTTCACACCAAGCTGCTTGCCTATTGCAGATTCAGTCTTCCCAGCCTGTTGCAGGTCTACAATTTTGTTTCTGGTGTCCTTCGACAGCTCTTTGGTCTTCACCATAGTGGAGTTTGGAGTGTGACTGATTGAGGTTGTGGACAGGTGTCTTTTATACTGATAACAAGTTCAAACAGGTGCCATTAATACAGGTTATGAGTGGAGGACAGGTGAGCCTCTTAAAGAAGAAGATACAGATCTGCAAGAGCCAGAAATCTTTCTTGTTTGTAGGTGACCAAATACTTATTTTCCACCATAATTTGCAAAAAAAAATATTTCCAAATCAGACAATGTGATTGTCTGGATTTGTTTCCACATTTTGTCTCTCATAGTTGAGTTATACCTATGATGACAATTACAGGCCTCTCTCATCTTTTTAAATGGGAGAACTTGCACAATTGGTGGCTGACTAAATACTTTTTGCCCCACTGTATGTCCCCAGTCTGTGGTACTACAACAGCCTGCCTTCTGTCAGACCAGATTGAAGCAAGGCCATAACTTTCTAGACTTCTTTGTAACCTTCCCTGCAGCCTTCTTTGCAGCCTTCCCTGATGCCTTCTCTGCAGCCTTCCCTGCAGCCTTCCTTGCACGCTTTGTTGAAGCCTGTGGCACTGGAGGTGGACTTGTGTCAGGAGGAGGAGAAGGAGGTGGAGGAGAAGGAGGAGGAGGAGGAGGAGAAGGAGGTGGAGGAGGATGGGCGACCTCACAAACATCTGTGTTTCGGCTTAGTTCGCCCATCAACCCCTTATTGATTAATTTTAAAAGGAGGGGCTCACATAGGAGGCATTGGCCCCTCTCCATCTCCATCATTTTGGCACCGACTAGGCCGGCATAGCCCTCTTGAGTGGTGGTGGGTTCTTCGAGGGTGGCATGTGCCTTCTGAATGAGAGCCATTGCTGCCTCACTCGGGTTCCTATCCCTCCTGGCCCTTCTTGTTTGAAGGCGGAGGGGAGTCACCTGAGATGTTGTGCTGCCACTGGGCCCGGCCACCTCCTGCCTGACACTGGGCCTGGCCACCTCCTGGCTGACACTGACCTCTGCCTCCTCCTGCCTGACACTTTCCCCACCCTCATCCTGGCAGAGCTCATCCTGTGTATAAAAAAGGGACATAGTTTTAGTTTTTGGTTCATCAATCACACACAATTTTAAGCTCATGACTGTTGCAAATTGAATGTTAATAAATAGAAAAGACTATCATTCTGACCCCAGCAGTTTTCATTCTTGTCCCAATCATTTTTGGCCACTACTGTCTATTGATATGTAAATCATGTTTTGTTCAAACATTAATTTCTTATCAATATTAACATCTATTTTACATCATTAATTTTAGGACAATACATTTTTTGAAAAATACTATACCTGGCTCCAGATTTGTGCATCCAGTTCTTCCAGGATGGAAGGCTCTGCTTGCTCCTGAGAAGGCTCATCTAGGCTGGAGGGAAGGCTGCAGGGAAGGCTAGAAAGTGATGGCCTCACTTCAAGCTGGTCATTTAGAAAGCGCAATCTGTTGTAGTACCACAAAGTAGGGACATAAACATCCGCTGCTGCTGCTCCTTACCGCTGAGAATCCAGGACCTTAATGCGCTCCCTCCTGTATGTGCCTCTCAAGGTCCCAATTTTAGTGTCCTTACTCCTTTTTTTTATGTATGGGGTTTTTGGTTTCCCACAGAGCAGGCAGCTCCCTGTACCTGTCCAGGAACTCGCACATAAAATCTTTATCTTTGAAAGCATTCATTCTTTCTGCAAGACAAAACATAAGCCAAAAATACTAATGTCATATAGGCCACAATCTCAAAGCAGTATAGGCCACTGATGACTCCAGTTAAAATGTTACCTTCGATCTCACGTTCGTCGCTTACTCCTTCCTCCACACACAGAACATAGGTACGACACATGCGTGTTTGCTTTATATACACTGCGCATGCGTAAAACTCCGCACACGTCGCCCGCCCATGACGTTCTTTCTCGAATTTTCTCTTCCCCTTCTCTTTCGACACGCAGTGGGAGACGACATAGCGGAGTCACAGCAGGTGTCTGATAATTCCACTAACGACGAGACAAGCCCGGAGCCCATCAAGGAGGAGGTATAAGGCCTCAAATATGTCCTTCGCAGAGATGGACATCTTGAAGAGGAGGGATTATGATGGTAAGCATGGGCCGTACACCAACCCTAATGTCAGAAAGGCCAAGATTATGGAAAAAGTTGTGAAAAGTCTGCACATTAATTTTGGTGTACGACGATCCAAGGAGCAGCTGAGGAAACGCTGGTCTGACCTGAAACTGAGGGAGCACGATCAGTACAGGAGGATCAAGAGAAGGCTTCATAAAAGTAAGTATTTGTCCTGTGTTCAGATTATTATTATAACTTGCATGTTGCTCCATGTGCTTTTTTTTTACTGTTGGACAGTTGAAAATGTCAACTTTCAGGTTAGTGGGCACAGTATTCGGTCGTTGGACACATCGTTCACACACTACATACAATGTTTTTGGTAGATACAGGGTTAAATTCATTTTTTGTCATGCCTGTTTATATTAAAATAATTGTATTACATTGTTGTCTAGATGTGTTTGTAACTATAATGAAATGCAACCTTGATTCAGTGTAAAGGAGAGGACACTCAGCAGCTGTTTACACATCTGGACTCTGGAGCACCTGTGTGGGACAGCAGAACAACCTTTTTAGGGTTTCCCACACAGGTGCTCCAGTGGATACTTGGGGTGTCTCCATATGTGAATCTTGTCCTAAAAAGGTAAGTAGTCAAGATTTGGTAAGTGAAAAAACATGTCTTCAGCTTAGAACTCTGCCAAAACAGACAATTGTACCCCACTTCCAAACAATGCTTCATATTCCGATTTCTGGCATCGAATATCTGTGTGCTAAAAGTATACCTTTTGTTTCATTCTCATAGGGGAGAGAAGACTGGGAGGACACCACTCACAGGACACCAGGAACCCCACACCTCCTAAAGAACAGAGAGAACCCCCAACCTCAGGATGTGGAGGAAGGAGAGGTGGTGGAAGGAGAGGTGGAGGAAGTGGTGGAAATTGTCACCACAACAGGTCAGTATCTGTCACCACAGCTTCAGGTAAGAGATGTAGGCCTGCATATTTATAATACCTTTTTTGATATTTTTAGGTGATGAACATGTTGGTGAAGAAGAAACTCCTAATTTCTCAAGTGCCAGTGCACAGATAATCATCCAGGAAATCATGGTGTGTAGTCGAGAACTCGACATCATGAGGAATAATATGAATCGTATGGATCAAAAATTTAAGAACATTATTGATGTTTTGGGGCGAATCTAAAGAAACACAAACACCACCCCCCCCCTTTGTTTTTGTTATGCACTTAAAATATATTTTTTTGTACCTTCTTCAAGCCAAATTTTGAAGATGCACACAGTGTGTCAACATGTGCTATCTGCCATCATGGGTGATCAATGTACGCGTTTTGTGGGTGCAACCCCTTTCTCGCAACTCAAGTAGGTGAGAGGAAGGGGTTGCACCCCCAAAACACGTCCATTAATCCCCCATGATGAGAGATAGCATATGTTGACATTACGCATGGGATTAGGAGGAAAATCCACATTTTACATCACAAATTGTGTGCATCTTCAAAATTTGGCTTGTTCAGGGGTGACATCACCCCATCTGATGAAAGGCAGATCCACACATTTTTGACATACTATAATGTCTGATATTGCCTTGAGGTTTGCAATGTTGAAGTTTTTACTTTAATGAGAGTTGTGTATGTTCTGTTTACAAACATGCCTGTTTATGGAAAAAAAAAAAAAGAAAAAATTTGTTACTAAAAATATACTATTTTACACCCCAAAATGTTATCAATACCATGTGAATGTGCACAGAGTAAAACAATTTTACAACAACAAAGTGTGGCTTCTTTTTCAAATCCTCAATAACATTTTGTTTGGGTTATTTTTGGTGTTTACAGTGGCAATGGGGGTTATTTACTAAAGGAAAATCCACTTGGCACTACAAGTGCACTAGGAGAACCTAGGAGACAGCTAAAATAAACACAAGCAATACATCAAAAACAAGATTTGAGAAGAAATTTGTATTTTTATTTCCAAAAAATGGATTTAGACATTGGCTGGCATAGCAACGGCCCCCCTACCCGTGAAATAATCAACTTATTTCTGCCGAACTTCACGGGCGCTTTGGGGGGGGGGCAAGCCAGGATGGCCAGATTCTAGCCCCGTCAGGGTATTCTCTGAAAGTCCGGACTCAGGCCCAACTGAGCCAAAATAATTTGGTGAATGTTTTCTTAAAAAATTGTGCAGGATTCAGCAGGAGTATACAATATGGTTGAGTTTGTATCCCACCATGTGGATTGCTGTCAGAAACAGGCGGAACCGGCTGGCCATTATCCCGAAGGCATTCTCAACAACTCTTCGGACTCTGGCCAGCCGGTAATTAAAAACCCTCCTCTCCGGGGTGAGGGTCTTCTGGGGGAATGGCCTCATCAGATGTGGTCCCAGACCAAAGGCTTCATCAGCAAGAAACACAAAGGGGAGTCCTTCTTTGTTGTCTTCATCACGGGGCAATGCCAGGCCACCACTCTGGAGACGTTAGGGGCGAAGACTCCACCATCTGACATCCGACCATTCTTCCCCGCGTCCACATACAAGAACTCGTATTGTGCCGACACCACCGCCATTAACACGATACTATGATACCCCTTATAATTAAAATAGTATGACCCCGAATGGGGTGGTGGCACTATGCGGACGTGCTTCCTGTCTATTGCCCCTCCGCAGTTGGAGAAGTCCCACCGCTGGGCAAACTGGGAGGCCACATTCTGCCATTCCTGTGGCGTGGAAGGAAACTGGAGTCAAACCAGAATTTTTTTTATTTTTATTTTGCACATAACATTGCAAGCAGATTATACAAAAACATTATTGGCCAACATCAGTATAACATTTATTTTAAGGAGTATTTACAGCCAAAAATATAAGCCCCACTTATCAGATTACTCACCCCCTCTGATGTCCCATTGTAAAAATTTTAGGGGGGGAGGGTTCTAGCCGAGTTTGGGACCCCCAAAAAAAGCCTCTACCACTCTGCCTGAATTTAATGAGAACAAAAACATTTGGAGACATTTTAGTGGGGGGGAGGGAGTTCTAGCTGAGTTTGGACCCTCCAAAAAAAGCCTCTACCACTCTGCTTGAATAGTGCCGTTGTACGTGTTGTACGTCACCGCGCTTTGGACCGGCGGGATTTTGTCTGACAGTCTGTACGCAAGACAAGCTTGGCAGGAATCCTGTCAAGCTTGGCAGGAATCCCGTCGGGAAAAACAACGGTTTTCTATCTGACGGGAAAACCGGTCGTGTGTACAGGGCTTTAGACATCTTTTTATATTGCTTGAGGCAGTACCATTATAATGTTTACTTATCCTAGTGCGCAGAGACCTTGTTGTGCATCCTACATACTGTAACCTGCAGAGGCTGCAGTCAATTACATATATCACATATTTTGAACTGCAATTAATAAAATCCTTAATAGGAAATGTTTTGCCATTGTGATATGAAGTAATAAACTCATGATTATTATTATTATGTTTACTGCAGTATCTACAGGTGTTCAGGCCACAGTTGTATGAGCCTGTGGTACTGAGCCAGGTTTTGGGAGGTAAGGCTGACCTGTATAAACTGGGGGACAGTAAATTGCCCAGGACGCATGCCCAGCAGCAGGAAAAACTACAGCCATTGGTCAAAACCATCACCGAATCACCATCTCCATTCAAAACAGGGAGATATTTATTAATTATTTGTTTACTTTGATTGTATTCTTTGGAGAAGGTAGTTACAAATGTTACAGGGCAATTGTCATTGCCTCCAATATATTTATTTTGGATTTACTTCTCTTGGAGATCAAATCATCTTGATTTCTATTGAAGGCAACGGCAATGGCTCTATCTAGATGCCACTGTTGGTAGCCACGATTTCTAAGACGTTTAGATATATTTTGACAGTCATCATAGAAGGCGTTCAAGGTGGAGCAGTTTCTCTTAGCCCTAACAAAATTCCCCAACTGGGATTGAGCGAAAAGTGTGGGAGGGGTGACAGCTGGCAGCCAGGAGCAGGGAATTTTCATGCACTTGATTTGCGGAAAATTCTGGTATCAATAATCTCTGTTTCACAGCTGCCTATAATTGTAATGTCTAAAAAGTTTATGGTATCCTTACTATGTTCATATGTGAATTCAATATTTAGTGTTGTCCTTCAAATACGTCACAAATGAACATAGAGCAGCATCTGTATGGTGCCAGATCATGATCAGGTCATCTATATACCTCCCATACCAAAAGATATGGGAGGCATATAGATTGCGACATGAAAAAGGAAAGCATTCCTCCCACCAGCCCATAGAGGTTGGCCAATGATGGGGAAAACGTATCCCCCATCAAGGCCTCACAGCACTGTAGATAATATATCCCATCAAAAAGGAAATACTTATGTTCCAGCAAAAATGACACTGAAAGAAAAATGAACTCTCTTAATGGGGGGGTCGTATGTGCTATATTTTGATAAATGAAAATCGAGTGCCTTAAGTGTCAGGGAGTGTGGGATGCTGGACATCCATTGTGACCCAATAAAAAGAGTCCTGCCAGTGAATGTCACTAATGTGTTTCAGGACTGCAGTTGTATCTTTAATATATCCTGGTAATCTAATCACTAACGGTTGTAGAAATTGATCCACCCACTCCCCCAGTCTCTCAAAAAGGGACCCTATACCTGCCACTATGGGGCGCGCCTTAGGTGGAATATCCCCCTTATGAATTTTGGGTAGGTGGTGAAATGCCAGAATGATTGGGCTATCCACCCAAAAAATGTTCAGCTACTTAAGGCCCCTTTCACACGGGCGGCTGTTCTGCCGCAGTTAAAAGCATGTTTGTTTCTTTTGAAATTCAAGACCCCAGGCACAGCGATCAGCTGCATTTGTAAACTGCGATTAGCTGCGTTTACGTGCGTTTACATGCGGCTGCATTTAGCTGCGGTTGGCCATTATTGTCATCCCCATAGCAACCATTTTTATTTTGATGTGCTTCCTGTTGTTTTTTTCTTTTGTTCACGCTGCTATCCGCAGCTGACACAGTGCACTGCGATTACCTGAAGTTATGTGCAGATAGCTGCGCTACATCGCACCTGGACGCATTCAATTCTATTTTTTCTATTCGCACAGAACCGCATGTAACGAAATTGCAGCTAAACGCTGTGTGTGAATGGGGCCATAGGAAAGCATTGTGTGCTTTTAGCTGCCGTAGAAAACTAGAAAATCCGCAGCTAAAAGCACCATTCTATCCGTCCGTGTGAAAGGGGCCTTATTTGTTAAGACTCCCATTACTCGTCCCGTATCCAGCAGATTTTTTAGCTTGTTCTTAAAAGATGGAGTAGGGTCGGAACCAAGTATGCGGTAAGTAAGAGGATCCCTGAGCTGCCTCAGAGCTTCAGATTTGTATTCTCTTTTATTGAGCACTATTACCGCCCCCCCTTTTTATCCGCTCCCCATATTATAATGTCTTTCTGGGCTTTAAGTTTAATCAGAGCTTGATTCTCTGCTTTGCTAAGGTTGCTATAAGCGGAAGCTGGAGTGGTACCAATATTTTCTTTTAAAGATAAGAGCTCTTTCTCTATCAGATTTTGGAAGGTATCAATTATACTGCTTCTGGATTGGACATGGTAAAATAATCTGCTACTAGTATGCTATACTAGCACTTTTCACTCCATATATTCCCCCAGTGGATTCAGACTGTAGGCTCCCTAAAGTGGACTTAGCAATAAGACCCCTTTCACATATGTACGCTAGTGAGTGTTGAAAAATGTTTTTTCAGCAAGATGTTGCAGACAAATTTGTTTGCATCTAAAAGTGTAGAAAAACATCAAAATGTGCTGTTGGAGTAAAAGAAAGACCTTTGGACAAAAGAGACACTTTAGGAGGTGTAAGTAGGACATCAGACAGATAGATTAGCAATATTCATAGAGTTCATATCGACATTATCATCTTTGTCTACCTGTCTATGCTCTATTTGTTCCGGGCTTAGCATGGATAGTTTGTGCGACCTGTCCTTGATTCCGAGTGTCCCACCTCTTCTTGTTTTTCTTCTGCGCTTCTGGGGTTTTGAGTCCCAACTAGGTTTTTTGATAAAGTATTGCTGGTGTCTTCTTTTGAAACTACAGATGTGACAGAGCCACGTGAAGAGACTGGGGAGTCAATGCTTTCACCATCTGGAGGTTCTACCTGCGAGTCCAATCGCAGAACAAGTAATGACCAAATCTGCAGAATGGATATAAAGTCCATTTCTTTTGGTGCAAAACTTGGTCCACAAAGGTCGCAAAGGCTCCCCCAAAGCCCTCTTCCCAGTCGAATGTGCGCTCTCACTCCTAAGTGCGGGGGCATCTGCTACAGTTTACTTATAATATTTATCTAACTTATATCTCAGATCGGGCCCACTTTGCAGCTCCCTGTGCTTCCTTGAGATCTCAGTTTGTTTCTCCCTGCCCTGCAAAAAACACCTTTTGAACCCATCAGGAAAATTTGCTTGGATGATCTTTCCTGCAAGGTGGCCTTGGTTGCTATCACATTTGTCAGATGTGTCTCTGAGTTGGCGGTTCTCTTTTAGGGAGTCATTCTTCATAAAGACAAGGTATTCTTACACCCAAGACCATCTTTTCTTCCTACAGTGATATCAGTTTTCCACCTAAATGAAGACACAGTCCTTCAATCTTTGTGTACTATTCAAAAGCACTCAAAGGAGAGTGCTTTTGTTTGTGGCAGCACAGTGGTGTAGTGGTTAGTCCTTTCACCTAGCAGCAACAAGGGTTTCTGGTTTGAATCCCGACCATGACACCATCTGCCTGGAGTTTGCATGTTCTGCCTGTGTGGGGTTCCTCTGGGTACTCTGGTTTCCTCCCACACTCTAAAGACATGCTGGTAGGTTAATCGAATCCTGTCGAAATTGGCCCTAGTATATGTATGCGTGCAGTGGCGGCTGGTGCTCAAATTTTTTGGGGGGCGCAAACAAACTGAAAAAAAAACCAAACAAACATCAATTGCCGCCACTGTGCCCATTAAACGCAGCCACTGTGCCCAAACGCCACTAGTTTCCCCCCATATACAGCCAGTTTGTCCCCACAATTCAGCCAGTTTGTCCCCACAATACAGCCAGTTTTTCCCCAAAATACAGCCAGTTTGTCCCCAAAATACAGCCAGTTTGTCCCCCATATACAGACAGTTTGTCCCCCATATACAGCCAGTTTGTCCCCCCAATAATATAGCCAGTTTGTCCCCCCAATAATACAGCCAGTTTGTCCCCCATATTACAGCCAGTTTGTCCCCCATAATACAGCCAGTTTGTCCCCCAATATACAGCCAGTTTGTCCCCAAAATACAGCCAGTTTGTCCCCCATATACAGCCAGTTTGTCCCCCATATACAGCGAGTTTGTCCCCCAATAATACAGCCAGTTTGTCCCCCCAATAATACAGCCAGTTTGTCCCCCCAATAATACAGCCAGTTTGTCCCCCATAATACAGCCAGTTTGTCCCCCATAATACAGCCAGCTTGTCCCCAGTATACAGCCAGTTTGTCCCCCAATATACAGCCAGTTTGTCCCCCAATATACAGCCAGTTTCCCCCCATTATACAGCCAGTTTCCCCCCATTATACAGCCAGTTTCCCCCAATATACAGCCAGTTTCCCCCCAATATACAGCCAGTTTGTCCCCCATATGCAGCCAGTTTGTCCCCCATATGCAGCCAGTTTCCCCCCCATATACAGCCAGTTTGTCCCCCATATACAGCCAGTTTGTCCCCCATAATACAGCCAGTTTGTCCCCCATATACAGCCAGTTTGTCCCCCATATACAGCCAGTTGCCCCCCATAACACAGCCAGTTTGTCCCCCATAATACAGCCAGTTTGTCCCCCATATACAGCCAGTTTGTCCCCAATATACAGCCAGTTTGTCCCCCATAAAACAGCCAGTTTGTCCCCAATATGCAGCCAGTTTGTCCCCCATATGCAGCCAGTTTGTCCCCAATATGCAGCCAGTTTGTCCCCCAATATACAGTCAGTTGCCCCCCAATATACAGCCAGTTTCCCCCCAATATACAGCCAGTTTGTCCCCCATAATACAGCCAGTTTGTCCCCAATATGCAGCCAGTTTGTCCCCAATATGCAGCAAGTTTGTTCCCCAAATACAGCCAGTTTGTCCTCATAATACAGCCAGTTTGTCCCCCCCAGCCCTGCACTTACCTTCCTCGAGTCAGCGCCGTCCTTCTTCCGTCCTCGATGTCTTCTCCCGCCCTCGATGTCGCTTCAGCCAATCAGGTTACCGGTAACCAGACCCGGTGAACTTGATTGGCCAGGGAACGCACCCCTGTCCGTCCTCTCATTAGATATTTAGAAGCCGATTACAGCCCTCAGGCTGTAGTCGGGAAGCCTATCAGAGCCGCTGGCTCTGATAGGCACTTCTAAAGGCCAACCAGACACTGTTATTCAGATGGTCGGCGCTCAAGGGGCCGGCCATCTGAATAGTGGGCGGCAGCAATACATAGGTTCATGCAATGCATGAACCTATGTATTGTTGTGAGTGACGGCCGGGCGCAGAAGCGAGCGGCGGCGGCGCTTCTGCGCCCACTATGGACGCACCGCCACTCATTGTGTGAAGAAAAGGACACTTAAAAAAAAAAAAAAACGGGCCGCCACTGTATGCGTGTGTGTTAGGGACCTTAGGTTGTAAGCTCCTTGAGGGTAGGGACTGATGTGAATGTACAATGTATATGTAAAGCATTGCATAAATTGACGGCGCTATATAAGTACCTGAAATAAATAAACAATACATTGTCCAGATGTAGTCAGAGCCATCAGAGTCTGCCTCAAAGTACCAGATCCTATCTGTCCTACCTTGCTTCCAGGGATGATGGACTTTGAAGCAAGGTAGGACAGATAGGAGCTGTTACTTTGAGGCAGACTCTGATGGCTCTGAATACATCTTCTCATTAATTGTCTGGGGACATTTCACTGTCCATGAGTACTCAGCCTGTGTCCTGTACTATTAAGATGATGTTTTTTTTTGTCTGTTTAAAGCGGAGCTCCGCCGGAAAAAAAAATATTAAAAGCCAGCAGCTACAGCTACAGCAGCTGCTGGCTTTTAATATTTGGACACTTACCTGTCCTGGAGTCCAGCGACGTCCGCAGCAGAGGACGAGCGATCGCTCGTCACTCTGCTGCTCCCTCCGCCATCCTCGCTGAGGGAACCAGGTTCCCTACGGCGCATGCGCGAGTCGCGCTGCGCCGTTCTGATTGGTGCTCCTGTGTTCTGGGAGCCGAGTGTCTCCCAGAACACTACGGGAAGTCTGGGGGAAGTGACGTCACTCCGGCAGATTCACCCGAGAGAGGACTCCCGGATGTGGGTGAAAATACCTGTCTTAGACAGGTATCTTCACCCCCCTCCCCCCTGAAAGGTGTCAATTGTGACACCGGAGGGGGGGGAGGGTTCCAAATAGCAAAAGTTTGTATTTAGGGTGGAGCTCCACTTTAATATATTTTTATTGTAAAGAATGGCACTGTACAACAACAATAAGGAAAAAGGAAAAGAAAAGGGAATAATTATGATTAATGACCATGGCCTAAATATCCTTAAATTAACCAGATTTTATATTTCCCATTCCCACCTGTATTTTCACAAAATTTTAACCACTTCAACACCAGACTTTTGTTACCACATCAATACCGGGCCTATTCTGGCACTTCTCGCCTACATGTACAAATCATCATTCTTTTGCTAGAAAATTACTCAGAACCCCCAAACATTATATATGTTTTTTTTTAGCAGACACCCTAGGGAATAAAATGACGGTCATTGCAACTTTTTTTCTTGCACAGTATTTGCGCAATAATTTTTCAAACGTCTTTTTTTGGGGAAAAAAATGGTTTCATGAATTAAAAAATAAAACAGTAAAGTTAGCCCAATTTTTTGGGAAAATATGAAATATTATGTTACGCCGAGTAAATAGATACCTCACATGTCACGCTTTAAAATTGCGCACACTCATGGAATGGCGCCAAACTTTGGTACTTAAAAATCTCCATAGGCGACGCTTTAATTTTTTTTACAGGTTACCAGGTTAGAGTTACAGAGGAGGTCTAGTGCTAGAATTGTTGCACGCGCTCTAATGCACGCGGCGATACCTCACATATGTGGTTTGAACGGCGTTTACATATGTGGGTGGGACTTACGTGTGCGTTCGCTTCTGATCGCGAGCTACCGGGGACAGGGGCGTTTTAATTTTTAATTTTTATTATTTATTTATTTATTTTTACTTATTTTTATTTTTTTAACACTTATTTCACTTTTTTTTTAATCACTTTTACTCCTATTACAAGGAATGTAAACATCCCTTGTAATAGGAATGTGTGTGACAGGTCCTCTTTAGATGGGAGATCCCATCTGTGGACGTCATATCACTATGGGCAGTAGGGAAGTGGTTAAATTGCCCAAATATAACGTGCCAACATATTCTCCTGCTCTCTCAGCATCCTCAATATCTGCAGGTATATTTATCTCACTCCCCACTGTGCCTGCAACTCCCCTTCTCTCACCACTTAGTGCACCTACACCCCCTTTTCTTCGCACCTATGTGTGCAGCCTCTCTCCTCTCACCACTTACACCCACTGCACCTGCACCCATCCTTTTCTGAGCACCTAATATGTATGCACTGCCCCTTTTCTCAGCACCCATTGCACCTGCACCATCCCTTCTGTCATCGCCCTCCATGCCTGCAAAACGTTCCTTTTTCTCACTACCCTTCGTGCCTTAACCACCATATATGCATGCACACCTTCCCTTCAAATAGTAGCCCCCATGGCTGCACTCTCTCTTGCACACCATTACACGTATTTAGTCTACTAAATCTCCAGTACATTTTTAGATGACTAAAATTAGTTTTAGTCGACTAAAATGAGTTTTAGTCATCTAAAATCTAAATGGTGCAGTTATTATTTAAGCATTTCGCTACAATTTCTAAACTCATTATATACTGCTGCAGTGAAAAATCGAATAGGTTATTATTTATGACATTTAAGTTTGAACATGCACTACAGACCAGTGTTAATTTTGCTGTCAAATTTAAATTTAGTTTTAGTCATACTCTTTTGACTAAAATGCCATTTTAGTTTTAGTCGTACTACAACTAAAATGCCACTTTAGTTTTAGTCGTATTTAGTCATCTCAATTGTTTTAGTCGTATTTTAATTGACTAAATTAGTATTAGTTTAGTCAACGAAAATGTTTAGTCGACAAAATTAACACTGCCCACTACACTTGTGATGTTCCCCCACTTCCAACATCGTCCCTGCAGGATGCGCCTCTTTGACCACTGTCATCTTATGTATACGTGTCCCAAACTTTCACCCAGAGCCTGTCCCCCCCCCCCCCCCAGTACCGCCATTATACCGGCACCTTCCACATAACCCACCTCATGCCCTGCTCTCAACACCACAATTGCATGCCCCCCCTCCTTTCACCACCTTGCCTGCACCCCCCCCCGCTCTCACTACTGTACCTGAAAACCCTGATGCTTTCCACTGCCCTTATTCCATGCCTGCTCAAATTCCCTCTACTACAACGCATCTCTACGTTCTCACCCATTCCTGCTCTCGCCACCTCTTTTGATCTCTCCTCCTCCTCGCACCTATGAGTCTTTACTACTTTGCCTGTAGGCTAAGGTGACCAGATTTTTTAAATGAAATCCAGGGACACATTTTTTTTTTTACTAGTAATAGCGGCAATCAGCGACTCTCTGCCCACCGCCGCCCGCCTCACAGCCTGTCGAGTCCTACTCTCCGGGCCCGGGCCACTACTGGGTGGGGTGCGGAGGAAGATCACTCCGCCAGGGAAGGCAAGGAGAGGCAGGTGGCTGGCCAGGACTTGAGCCAAGGCAGAAGAACATGCGAGCGGAGCTGAATGGGCACCCGAAACTGAAGAAATATTCCCTCCGCTCCGACCAGCACATGATCATCAGAAAGGGGCACAGATAATGGAAAAAATACACCCCTCTAAGCTAGTAGAAGCGGCGCAGCGGGGGGGGGGGGGGGGGTGTAATTCAGAATTTTTGTTTTTTTATTCTGCACTGACTGTCTTTGAAATTGCCCCATGGCCCCTGTTCAAATCCAATCCGGGGACAAAACTGGGGACAGACTTGGTCCGGGGACAGTGTCCTCTATCCGGGGACTGTCCCCTGAAACTGGGGATGTCTGGTCACCCTACTGTAGGCCCATCTCTCACCTCATAACTGCACAAAGCACCATACTCCATTTGCATGCTCCCCCATTCTCACTATCACAACTATATACCCCCCTTCACAACTGCATTTGTACTTTCTGTCTCACCATGTCTGTGCACACTCCCCCCACTTTCACTGCATGGTCCTCCACTTTTACCTTATACCTACTGGATGCACCCCCACTTTTACACCCTATGCCCCTTACCTAAAGCTCCCTCTACTCTCATTACTGTATCTGCAACCCCCGCTCCCCCAATGCTCTAACCACACTAACCTTTCCCATTCTGGAACAGGTAGACACTAGTTCATATAAACACTGGATTGGGAGCACTGTCAAGCTCCCTCATTTTATACTATCAGTGCCACATTTCCAGCTCCCTCCTAGCCTGCAAGAAGGGCCCTTGCATAGTATTTCCTGCCTGTTATATGAGCATGCAGAGCAATAATTGGACCTAACAGCTCCAACAAGACAGTTGGCCACACTATTATTGATTCTAGATTAGCAGCTTTTGTGATATCTGTCTGTCCCTGTTGGTGAGCTTTGTCCTGTGATCACCATTCCGGTTTGCTGGTTCAGTGTGTCCATGTTTGGCCTATTCGATCATTATTTTTGAAAGTGCTCCTCTTTACACATTAAATATTTCTGCAGTATTTTGGGTTGTTTTTGTTACCTGTGCAATTCAGACACCTTGGTTAACATGCCATGACACATCCCTTTTTTTTTTTAGAAAATGTACTGTTTATTTACTTAACATCATTACCTTTTTTAGCTATTGGTGATCCTAGTCTATTCAGACTTTGTATCCATGTAGTATTGATTTATTTTTTCTACTTCCTGTATCTGTCCATTAAGGGCCGTACACATGGGCCGAATATAAGGCGATATCGGCCACTTCAATAGAAACTGGCCAACATTCGGCCCGTGTGTACAGCACCAAAGGTCTTGCCAATCGGCATCCAATCAGCGCTCTCAGTCAATAGCTTAGAACGATAAACGTTGTGTTCTGGCGGGGGGGGGGCCTGTAAGAACACAATAGCTTAGCAGGAAAGATTGATGTACTAACATCGCATAGTTAGTACAGCAGCTTCTCCCTCGCTCTTCAAGTTTAATTAATTGAATAGTGTGTACCGGGCATAAAATAACGTGCAAGCTCTAGACCCATAATCCCAATCCTATGCTTTACTACTTAATGTGCCACCTGCTTAGGACAAGTGTGTGATTTAGTAGCTGCCTGAATACATACTTGTTATGGGTCAGTGACTTATTAGGTAATAAAACAATGATAAGGTAGATGGCTCTGTAGCACGCAACTTTAAAAAACAGGTCAGCAGTAACAGCTCTATTGTTAGTGTCCTGACAGGTTTCCTTTAAGCCCCAGGTCACACTGATGCAAGGAACTACATGTGATTCGGACAGGGATCGCACTGCATTCTTGTTCAAATAACATTCGATTCTTTGCAATGTGATTTGAGTCCATTAATTTTGTATGCAATAGGTGCATGCACTTTTTTTTTCCACACTGGAATCGGATCGCATGGGTGTTCACACCCATGCGATCCAATTCAGCCAATCGTATTGCGTTTTTGAACCGTTTTTGGGGTGTTGTTAACATTGGCACCTGCAGCGGTTCGAGTGAATGCAGTGCGATTGTGCTGTAGTACGGGAAACGCACAGGAATCAATGCAAATCCTGCACCGCAACCATGTAAACAGGGACTAAACCTGTATTCCAAGCAGATATAGACACAAATTAATGCAGCTTCTTATTCATGAATAAATCATTAACGGTCCATGCACACTACCGTGTTTCACCGAAAATAAACCCAGGTTTTATTTAAAATTTGGCAACAAATGACCCAGTAGGGCTTATTTTCAGGGTAGGGCTTGATATGTGCTGCCTTCTCTCACCATCTCCCTCCCTGCCTGTCAGGCCAGTGGAACTGAGTAAAAGTGTGTGTAAAAAATCCCAAAATGCACCATATTACACAATGCAATACATGTGCATTTCTCTGCAATCTATCTGTAATAAACATCCTGTTACATCGCCGTGACCCACCGATCCTCTCTTCCCACACTGACCTTAATTTCCTAGTGCAGTCCAGTCCAGAGCACACTCCGAGCATTGCAGAGGGAGGGAGGCCCGAGATCCCTGCTGGCAGAAGAGGCGAAGAGGAGAGCAGCGGGGATCAGCAGAGCGCTGCTCGGCACTTACATGGCCCGCCGGAGCTTCCTTCCCCGCTCTGAGCACTGCAAAGTGGGGGCCAAGATCCCCCGCTGACAGCTGGGAGAACAGTAGGAGAGCAGCGGGGGATAAGCTGAACAGAATGCATTAATCACACATACATCACAGCAACAAACGGTACACGGTTCACAGTATATACGGTAACACTGCAATAAAGTGCATTTTAGGATTTTACAACACTTTTAAACTAGGGCTTATTTTTTGGGGTAGGGCTTATATTGCAGCCCTCCCTGAAAATCACAGTAGGGCTTATTTTCAGGGTAGGTCTTATTTTTGGGGAAACAAGGTAGGTGCCTGAAAAAATGCCAAGACCTCTGGCAGAGATTAGCAACATAAAAACGCTCATAATATCTTGTATTGCTGTCACGTACCTGGTGGAAGAGTCTGGTATGCAGAGGGAGGCCTCTCTTACACCTCTCACTCGAGGCCCCTGGTAGTCAAGACAGGAGGCGCAGGAGTGCAGAGTCGCACGAGAGCCTGGCAAGGTTGCTGGTAGACGAGCTGGACCGGAACTGGAGCAGGAACTGGAACGGACCCGGGAACAGCTGTCAGACTGGAAACGGGAGCTCAGGCAGGTGCGGTCAGATGGACTGGAAGAGTGGGTACACCGGTCCAAGGCAGGTGAACACTGGAGCAGGATCAGGTACAAGCAGGTTTAGACACTGGCTGGCAGCAGGATAGCAGACGGAGCAGGCAGGAACGTGGTCTCAGATACAGGCAGGTTCGGCAACAGGCTGACAGCAAGGTAGCAGACGGAGTTGACAGGAACGTGGTCTCAGGTACAGGCAGGTTCGGCAACAGGCTGACAGCGAGGTAGCAGACGGGGTAGACAGGACGTGGTCTCAGGTACAGGCAGGTTCGGCAACAGGCTGACAGCAAGGTGGCAGGAGGAGCAGGCAGGGATGTAGTCAACACAGGCCGAGGTCAGATGCAGGCAGATAAGCAGGGATGGTCAAAGCAAGCCAGGTAAGGTCAGCTGGAGCAGGATACAGGTAAACAGGGATCAGAGGTCTCAGGTAACGCTGTAGACCGGACAGCAAGGAGCTCAGTTATCAGTCCCTTTAAATAGCCCCGTTTGGCGCCAAGAGCCGTCACCGTGCCCGCACGCCGCCACCGCGCATGCGCGCACCGACGTGACGCTAACGCGCATGGGCGCACCAGCTCGCGCCGCTATCGCCATCTTGACTGCTGGCATGCCTTTCCTGACAATTGCACATGTGTTTATGTGTGTATGTGTGGGTTTCCGTTTATGAGCTGTTTTTTCAAAATGCCCAGTGTGCATGAGGCCTTAATGTATTTATTCTGAATGCAATTAGTGTAAGTACCTGAATATGCCTGGTATTAACCTTTTTCAGTTCCTGTATAACAGGCTGTAATAGGGATAAGCAGCACAAAGAGCCAATCAGTTGTGGTGCAATGCTAATAAGCAACATGCTGATAAGAGGAAAGAGCAGAGTGAGTTCTACTAACTACTTCTTTTACTGTCCAGTCCCAGGCTGGGGGAGGGACAAGACCTGTAAATGTTAAAGCGAAGTTCCACCCATTTCCACCCATTTCTTTGTTAATTTAACCACTTAAGCCCCGGACCATTTTGTAGCTAAAGGACCAGAGCTGTTTTCAGAATTTTGCACTGCGTTGCTTTAACTGTAAATTGTGCGGACATGCAATGTTGTACCGAAACAAAATTTGCGTCCTTTTCTTCCCACAAATAGAGCTTTCTTTTAATGGTATTTGATTGCCTCTGCGATTTAAATTTTTTGCGATATAAACGGAAAAAGACCGAAAATTTTGAAAAAAAATGATATTTTCTACTTTTTGTTATAAGAAAAATCGAATAAACTCAATTTTAGTCATACATTTAGGCCAAAATGTATTCAGCCACATGTCTTTAGTAAAAAAAATGTCAATAAGCGTATATTTATTGGTTTGCGCAAAAGTTATAGCGTCTACAAACTAGGGTACATTTTCTGGAATTTACACAGCTTTTAATTTATGACTGCCTATCTCATTTCTTGAGGTGCTAAAATGGCAGGGCAGTACAAAACCCCCCCAAATTACCCAATTTTGGAAAATAGACACCCCAAGGAAATTGCTGAGAGGCATGTTGAGCCCATTGAATATTTTTTTTTTTTTTGTCTCAAGTGATTGAATAATGACTAAAAAAAAAAAAAAAATTACAAAAAGTTGTCACTAAATGATATATTGCTCACACATGCCATGGTTATATGTGGAATTGCACCCCAAAATACATTTTGCTGCTGCTCCTGAGTACGGGGATACCACATGTGTGGGACTTTTTGGGAGCCTAGCCGCGTACAGGCCCCCGAAAACCAAGCACCGCCTTCAGGATTTCTAAGGGCGCAAATTTTTGATTTCACTCCTCACTACCTATCACAGTTTCGAAGGCCATAAAATGCCAAAATAGCACAAAACCCCCCAAATGACCCCATTTTAGAAAGTAGACACCCCAAGGAAATTGCTGAGAGGCCTGTTGAGCCCATTGAATATTTTTTTTTTCTGTCCCAAGTGATTGAATAATGACAAAAAAAATAAAAATTACAAAAAATTGTCACTAAATGATATATTGCTCACACATGCCATGGTTATATATGGAATTACACCCCAAAATACATTTTGCTGCTTCTCCTGAGTACGGGGATACCACATGTGTGGGACTTTTTGGGAGCCTAGCCGCGTACGGGACCCCGAAAACCAAGCACCGCCTTCAGGATTTCTAGGCACAAATTTTTGATTTCACTCCTCACTACCTATCACAGTTTTGAAGGCCATAAAATGCCAAAATCGCACAAAACCCCCCCAAATGACCCCATTTTGGAAAGTAGACACCCCAAGCTATTTGCTGAGAGGCATGGTGAGTATTTTACAGCTCTCATTTGTTTTTGAAAATGAAGAAAGAAAATATATATATATTTTTTTTCAATTTTCAAAACTTTGTGACAAAAAGCGAGATCTGCAAAATACTCACCATACCTCTCAGCAAATAGCTTGGGGTGTCTACTTTCCAAAATGGGGTCATTTGGGGGGGTTTTGTGCCATCTGGGCATTCCATGGCCTCCGAAACTGTGATAGGCAGTGAGAAGTGAAATCAAAAATTTACACCCTTAGAAAGCCTGAAGGCGGTGCTTGGTTTTGGGGTCCCGTACGCGGCTAGGTTCCCAAAAAGTCTCACACATGTGGTATCCCCGTACTCAGGAGAAGCAACAGAATGTATTTTGGGGTGTAATTCCACATATGCCCATGACATGTTTGAGCAATATAGAATTTAGTGACAACTTTGTGCAAAAAAAAAAAAAAATTAATTGTCTTTTTTCCGCAACTTGTGTCAACATATAAAATATTCCATGGACTCGACATGCCTCTCAGTATATAGCTTGGGGTGTCTACTTTCCAAAATGGGGTCATTTGGGGGGGTTTTGAACTGTTCTGGCATTTTATACACAACATTAGGAAGCTTACATCCACTCTTCTAACCACTTGAAGGCAAAGCCCTTTTTGACACTTTTTGTTTACATGAAAACATATTTTTTTTTTGCAAGAAATTTATGTTGAACCCCCAAACATTATATATATATTTAAGGCAAAGGCCCTACAGATTAAAATGGTGGGTGTTGCATTTTTTTTCTACACAGTATTTGCGCAGTGATTTTTCAAACGCATTTTTAAAGGAAAAAATACACTTTTTTAAATTTTAATGCACTAAAAGACACTATATTGCCCAAATGTTTGATGAAATAAAAAAGATGATCTTAGGCCGAGTACATAGATACCAAACACGACAAGCTTTAAAATTTCGCACAAACGCGCATTGGCGACAAACTACATACATTTTTAAAAGCCTTTAAAAGCCTTTACAGGTTACGCCGTTAGATTTACAGAGGAGGTCTACTGCTAAAATTACTGCCCTCGATCTGACCTTCGCGGTGATACCTCACATGCATGGTGCAATTGCTGTTTACATATGACGCCAGACCGACGCTTGCGTTCGCCATTGGGCAAGAGCAGGGCAGGACAGGGGTGGTTATTTTTTTTTTTAATTATTAATTTTGCTTTATTTTTTATTTTTAAACTGTTGCTTCCATATTTTTTTTTTTTTTTTTTTTTTTATTGTTATCTCAGGGAATGTAAATATCCCCTATGATAGCAATAGGTAGTGACAGGTACTCTTTTTTTGAAAAAACTGTGGTCTATTGGACCCTAGATCTTTCCTCTGCCCTCAAAGCATCTGACCACACCAAGATCGGTGTGATAAAATGCTTTCCCAATTTCCCAATGGCGCTTTTTATATCCGGGGGGGGGGGATATTCCCTCCCACTGCTTGTAAAAGCAGTCCAGAGGCTAATTAGCCACTAGGATTGCTTTTACATGAAAGCCGGCCGCTGGCTGAAAAGAATGATACCAAGATGATACCTAAACCTACAGGCATCATTCTGGTATAAACAGTACGTTGCTGGTCCTTGTTGGACATGTATTGTAATCTTTTTTTTCATGCAGCCTGTTGGCTGAACGAAAAAAAAAGATTGATCGGTGGGTATGCCCACCATTAGAATACCGCCCTTCATCCACCCACTTCTAATGATGGGCATACATGCACCATTTATATATGCCGAAGCATGGGGGCATCTTCCCGCAAAAGTTATGCAGTGTACACATGGTCAGACTTTTCCACGGGCAAGCCTCCGTCGGAATTTTGACCGTATGTACGCGGCATTAGAAGCAAAATCGCTCCTCCGCCCCTGCTGCCCCAATGCTTCGGCATATATGCTTTTTTTTTTTTAACTGTGGTGGTGAAATCACCTCCTACAGCACTGGAGTCGCAGGGATCAGGCCTGTCTCTGCGAACGCTGCAGTTATGTGTGTTGTGTTTTGCAAGTGACAGTGATCGATCGATACTGCACTTGGGTGGCCTGGGCTGGACGGAGGGGCAAAACGCAGGTGCTAGCAGGTATCTGGGCTGATCCCGCTAACACTGCGTTTTTGGGAACCCTAAACTGCTGGGGACGCTAGTATAGAGCTGATCAGATCAGATATTGATCTGTTCAGATACTATACCACAAAGGGGGGTGTATGCTTCACGCGTGGGTGTTAGCGTTACTGGCACTAACCTGACGCTGCCTGGGGTGTGACGCAGACCCTCTCTGATGCTAAAACCTAATTGATATCACCCGCCGGGCGATCAGGGGGTTAAACCTTTATTGGGTTATATACGGCGGGTGCCCTAACACTATAAAAAGCAAACTAACTAACCAGCGTCACCCGTAACACTTATATGGTGATTACTGGTGAAAGGGTTAACTAGGGGCAATTAGGGGGTTAAAACCTTTATTAGGTAATATATAGGGGTACCTGACGCTATATAAAAACCTGACGGCGAACCTAAAAAAAAATTACTGGCTACCTATCGGCATCACCGACACTAAGATAACAATCATAAAAATGATCGCTTAGCGACAGTGGTGATAGGGGGTGAAAGGGTTACCTGGGGGGCGATCAAGGGGGTTAAACCTTTATTAGATAATTTATGGGGGTACCTGACGCTATAAAAACCTGCGGCGAACCTAAAAAAAAATACTGGCTACCGATCGGCATCACCAACACTAAGACTGCGATCAGAAAAACGATCGCTTAGCGACAGTGGTGATAGGGGGTGAAAGGGTTACCTGGGGGGCGATCAAGGGGGTTAAACCTTTATTAGGTAATATATGGGGGTACCTGACGCTATAAAAACCTGCGGCGAACCTAAAAAAAATTACTGGCTACCGATCTGCATCACCGACGCTAAGACAGCGATCAGAAAAATGATCGCTTAGCGACAGTGGTGATAGGGGGTGAAAGGGTTATCTGGGGGGCGATCAAGGGGGTTAAACCTTTATTAGGTAATATATGGGGGTACCTGACGCTATAAAAACCTGCGGCGAACCTAAAAAAAATTACTGGCTACCGATCTGCATCACCGACGCTAAGACAGCGATCAGAAAAATGATCGCTTAGCGACGGCGGTGCTAGGGGGTGAAAGGGTTATCTGGGGGCGATCAGGGGGTTAAACCTTTATTAGGGGGGTTAGGGGGCTACACTGGACCTAAAACTAAATGTAGTGACACTTTTACAGTCACAAATGTCACTGATTGCAGTGATCAGTAAATAAATGGTCACTGCAATCAGTGACACTGTGACTGGGGGCTAGGGGGTGATCTGGGGGGTGTCTGGGGGGGCCTGGGGGGGCGATTTATGTGCCTATGTGTCCTGGCGTCAGTGTAGTGTTTTGTGCATTAACCTGCATCTTCTCCTGTGCGGCGCTCGGTATATGTGAGCGCCGCAGGAGAGATGACATCACTTCCTCCTGCCTGTGTAAACATTACACAGGCAGGGGAAGGATTCGATTCGCTGGGAGCGATCGAGAGGGGGTGGCCGGAATCGAACGGCTGTCCCCTCATCCCTGATCGCTCCCAAACGAATAACGGCCGCTCACTGTAAAGAAGGGGGGTCCGATCTGACCCCCCAACTATACAAAGGCAGTCACGTAGATATACGTGATTCTGCCTGTCGGTGCCATTCTTCCGACGTATTTTTACAGTGGGCGGTCGTTAAGTGGTTAAAGTCAGCAGCTACAAAAAGGATAATTTCCGCTTGGTGCCATGGGCGGAAGCAGTAGTGTATTTAGGTTTTGTGCTGCCCTAGGCCTGACTAAACTCGTGCACCCCTAATTTAAATATTACCCACCCCTTCCTGTCAAGGCCACACCCCTTTCTGTTTAAGATTCGCCCTAAAATTTTCGAGTGGGGACACTAGTTCTGAGGGCATGGGGGGCAATGGATTCCCTTAATTTGCCTAGATTTCCTCTCACTTCCTGTTTGGCTATGGGTCAGGAAGTGAAGGGAAATCTTTCCAATGGGACAGGGATGGTAAAAAATAAACTGACAGGGGCTATAACCTTCCCTTACTCTATCCAAAATGAAAAAAAAAAAGTGTTGCCTATAGTTCTACTTTAAAACACAAATTTCTGATAATTTGATGAAGAGGACCAAGAAGATATAACCATGCCAATGGTGCAACAGAATGTCAGGGGCCTTAAAGCCTAAGTTCCACTTTTGGGTGGAACTCCGCTTTAAATAACTGCAGGAGGCAAGTCAAGTCTCCTGCCCTGCCAAAAAGTGTTGTGCTGTGTAGAAGAGCTGTGTAAACCTCAGGACTGAATGAACAGAAGTACAAGGACATTCACCTTTTTCTCCTTCAACCACTGTGTGCTTTGGGTCATTGTCATGTTGGAAGGTAAACCTTCTTCCCATTGGCAACTTTCTTGCAGAGGGCAGCAAATATTGTTCAAGAATTTGACGGTATTTTGCCCTATCCATTTTTACTTCTATCCTGACAAGTGCTCCAGTCCCTGCTGCAGAGAAACATCCCCATAACAGGATATAACTACTTCCATACTTTACTGCAGGAATGGTGTTATTCGCATAGTGAGCTGCATTGGCTTTCCACCAAAGTTATTGTTTGGTGTTGAGGGCAAATAATAAAATTTTAGTATATCTGACCATAACACCTTTTTCCATGTGGCCTCAGAATCTTTTGGCAAAGCTCAGTTGTGACTGCATGTGGCCTTTCTTGAGGAGTGTTTTTTTTTTGTAACCCTCCCATACAAGCCACATTTCTGGAGAATTTGTGATATTGTTTTCACATGCACACAATGACCACTCTTTGTCATAAAATCCTGCAACTGCTTCAGAGTTGCTGTAGTCCTCTTGCACAGTTGCCAACAGTCCCGAATTTCCCGGGACAATCACGATTTTTTGACCTTTGTCCTGGATTGGGCTGGGGGCTCTGATGGGAACAAGTGTGGTGGGGGCTCTGATGGGGACACAAGTGTGGTGGGGGCTCTGATGGGGACACAAGTGTGGTGGGGGCTCTGATGGCATTGGGGACACAAGTGTGGAGAGGACTCTGATGGGGACACAAGTGTGGAGGGGACTCTGATGGCAAGTGTGGTGGGGGCTCTGATGGCAAGTGTGGTGGGGGCTCTGATGGGGACACAAGTGTGGAGGGGCCTCTGATGGGGACACAAGTGTGGAGGGGACTCTGATGGGGACACAAGTGTGGAGGGGACTCTGATGGGGACACAAGTGTGGAGGGGACTCTGATGGGGACACAAGTGTGGTGGGGGCTCTGATGGGGACACAAGTATGGAGGGGACTCTGATGGGGACACAAGTGTGAAGGGGACTCTGATGGGGACACAAGTGTGGAGGGGACTCTGATGGGGACACAAGTGTGGTGGGGGCTCTGATGGGGACACAAGTGTGGAGTGGACTCTGATGGGGACACAAGTGTGGAGGGGACTCTAATGGGGACACAAGTGTGGAGGGAACTCTGATGGGGACACAAGTGTGGAGGGGACTCTGATGGGGACACAAGTGTGGAGGGGACTCTGATGGGGACACAAGTGTGGAGGGGACTCTGATGGGGACACAAGTGTGGTGGGGGCTCTGATGGGGACACAAGTGTGGAGGGGACTCTGATGGGGACACAAGTGTGGTGGGGGCTCAGATGGGGACACAAGTGTGGTGGGGACTCTGATGGGGACACAAGTGTGGAGGGGCTCTGGTGGGGACACAAGTGTGATGGGGGCTCTGATGGGGACACAAGTGTGGAGGGGACTCTGCTGGGGGGGCACCTGATGCAAGGACGGACTGCTGGGGGGCACCTGATGCAAGGACGGACTGCTGGGGAGGCACCTGATGCAAGGACGGACTGCTAGGGAGGCACCTGATGCAAGGACGGACTCTGCTGGGGAAGCACCTGATGCAAGGACGGACTGCTAGGGAGGCCATCTGGTGGCAGGCAACATGGCAGGTGACACGCTTCCACTGATTCGGCATTATGGTGAGTTGAATGATTTAATTTTATCTATGCCTAGAAGCACAGTGAAGTCTAGTATTAAGAAGTGGAAGGTATTTGGTACAACACAGACCAATGACGAAACTACCAGGGTCGCAGCAGTCGCACTTGCGACTGGGCCCTGGCATTCTGCCGCTGTGGGGGGGCCCTAAGACCTGGCATTTCCCCCTGCACCTCTGGCTGTCAGTTTAGTATGCAGTGGGGGAAGGTGGGAGGGGGCGATCGGCAGCTCTATGGTGGCCGTGGGATCTCCCTGGGGCTAGTAGTTCTCTTCCCGGGTGCAGTGTATACAGTGGAGAGGGGAAGGGAGGGGCCTCTGACCCGGGCACGTATCAGTTTCACTCTTCAGTGTACAAGTGAGTCGCTCTGCTTGTACACTCTTGCTGATACATGCCTGGGTCAGAGACCCCTCCTGTCTCCACTGCATACACTCTGGAAGAGAACTACTAGCCCCAGGGAGATCCCGTGGCCTGCGGGCACAGTAGAGCTGGCGATCACCCCCTCCCACCTCCCCCCAGGTGGGGGGCACAGAGATGTGCTGGGGGTTGGAGGTGCACAGACAGCTGAGACAAGCTAGTTTCACAGGGACGCTGATGTAAGGGGGGGCTCTTTGGGGACCCTGATGTAAGGGGGGGGCTCTCTGGGGACCCTGATGTAAGGGGGGGGGCTCTCTGGGGACCCTGATGTATAGGGGGGCTCTCTGGGGACCCTGATGTATAGGGGGGCTCTCTGGGGACCCTGATGTAAGGAGGGACTCTCTAGGGGCCCTGATATAAAGGGGGCTCTCTGCCTGGATGTAATGAGGGGGTCTCTTGGGACCCTGATGTAAGGGGGGATCTGCATTTAGATATGTAATGATATATATATATATACATATATATACACACACACTGTTGTGCTCATAAGTTTACATACCCTGGCAAAATGTACGATTTCTTGCCCATTTTTCAGAGAATATGAATGATAACACAAAAACTTTTCTTTCACTCATGGTTAGTGTTTGGCCGAAGCCAATTATTATCAATCAACTCTGTTTACTGTTTTTAACCACCTCGCGCCCGCCGTACGAGAATATACGGCCGCAAGGTGGTTGTCAAATGCCGGAAGGCCGTTATTATACGGCCTCCGCTACTTGGCCACTGGGGGGCGCGCGAGCGCCGCCGGCGGCGCGCGCACGTGCCCGGCGCTTCACTGCAATGCCGATGCGCGTGCCTGGCGGCCGCGATGTCCGCCAGGCACCCCCGATCGGCGGTTACAGAGACAAGGACATGGATCTGTGTGTGTAAACACAGAGATCCATGTCCTGTCAGGGAGAGGAGACCGATGCTGTGTCCCTTGTACATAGGGACACAGCTCGGTCACCTCCCCCAGTCAGCCCCCTCCCCCCACAGTAACAATCACTCCCAAGGAACACATTTAACCCCTTCCTCGCCCCCTAGTGTTAACCCCTTCCCTGCCAGTCACATTTATACAGTAATCAGTGCATATTTATAGCACTGTTCGCTGTATAAATGTGAATGGTCCCAAATTAGTGTCAAAAGTGTCCGATGTGTCCGCCATAATGTCGCAGTCACAAAAAAAATCACTGATCGCCGCCATTACTAATAAAAAAAAAAAATATATAAAAATGCCATAAAACTATCCCCCTATTTTGTAAACGCTATAACTTTTGCGCAAACCAATCAATAAACGCTGATTGCGATTTTTTTTTACCAAAAATATGTAGAAGAATACGTATCGGCCTAAACTGAGGAAAAAAATATAAAAAAAAAAAAAATTGGGATATTTATTATAGCAAAAATCTAAAAATATTGCTTTTTTTTCAAAATTGTCGCTCTATTTTTGTTTATAGTGCAAAAAATAAAAACCGCCGAGGTGATCAAATACCACCAAAAGAGAGCTCTATTTGTGCGAAAAAAAGGACGTCAATTTTGTTTGGGAGCCACGTCGCACGACCGCGCAATTGTCATTCAAAGCGTGACAGTGCTGAAAGCTGAAATTTCGCCTGGGCAGGAAGGGGGTATATGTGCCCAGTAAGGAAGGGGTTAAATCATAATGACAACAGAAACTACCCAAAAACCGTTGAAATGTTTTTGTATCCATCTCTTGACTTGTACCTGTCCACAACTTTATCTGGAGATCTTTTGACAGTGCCTTGCCACCCATAGTTGATTGTTTGCTTCAGTTGCACTACAAGGGATTGAAATGCTCCAGGAAAGCTCTTTTCATGCTGAGCTAATCAAAATGCCTATAGCTGATCACAGTTAAAAGTGAAATGGCTTTGTGAGAAATGGGGAAGGTGATTAGCTACACCTGATTGAGTTTACAAGTCATTTTTAGGAGGCGTGATCCTTTTTCCAACTCGGTGATCAGTGGCGGGCGATCCATGCGCCCGGCCCCTAATCTACATGCAGGGTGCAGACGCATGGATTTCTATGTTGTTTTTTTTTAAGCATGTGATTAGAGCCAGAGGCTCTAATTGGCTTCAAAAAAAGGTGGGCTCGGGGTGTAGAGCACTGTGCCCCGAGCCCACCCACTTGTGTAACAATAGCAAATTATCATTCGCTATTGTCCTCCTGCTTCTCTTCCTGACCATTAAGGAAGACCCGATTGGCCGAGAGGAGAAGCGACCGTATTGGTCAGGAACAAGTTGGAGGCGCTGAGGAGGAGACGCAGGGGGAAGCTGCCGAAGCTGCCTGCGGCCTAAGTGGGGTAAGTGCAGGGCTGATGGATGGACAACTGACTGAATGAGCGACAGCAGGGGGGGTGACTAAGCAACGTGGGGGGACTGGGGGGTTGACCAATCAACCGAACGGTGGGGGGGGGTTAGGGGGATTGGGTGGTTTGTTTGCCAGCCTACCCAAAAATTTGAGCGCCAGCCGCCACTGTCGGTGATTCTGTTCTTTAATTATTATTTTTTTATGACATGTTGGTGTTATATCTTTCCCTTGGACAGCTGCATAAAACAAAAACTGTGTCTTCATTTCAGGCTGCAAAGCCATAAATTGTGATTATTTTAAAGGGGGTGATTCTTTCCTATACTCAGTGTATGTACTTTGTCTTTGTATTTAGCTGTTTTCCTGGAATTTGGCGTTAACAGCTAAAAAACTGTCCAATATGGTGCTGATTGCTAGATCTTTGCTTTAATTTCCATACTGTTCCTTATTGTTTTTGCTTTAATTTCCATACTGTTCATTATTGTTTTTGCTTTAATTTCCATACTGTTCATTATTGTTTTTGATGATGTGCTTTTAACCTGTATGTTGTCATCAGTGGCGTCACTAGGGTTGGTGTCACCCGGTGCGAAAAAAAATGGTGTCACCCCCCAACAACTATAGTCCCCCCTCAGTACAGACCCCCCTCCACTAACTACAGACCCCACTCCCACAGTATAGATCCCTTCCCTCAGTACAAACCCGCTCCACTAAGTACAGACTCTCCGCCATCAATATAGACCCGCCTCCCTCAGTATGAACCCCCACCTCAGTGCAGACCGCTCCATCAGTACAGACACCCCCACCTCAGTGCAGACCCCCTCAGTTACAGACACCCCCCCTCAGTTACAGACACCCCTCGTACAGACACCCCCCCAGTACAGACACCCCCCTCAGTACAGACACCCCCCTCAGTAACAGACACCCCCTCGTACAGACTCCCCCTCGTACAGACTCCCCCTCGTACAGACCACCCCTCAGTTACAGACACCCCCTCAGTTACAGACACCCCTCGTACAGACACCCCCCTCAGTACAGACACCCCCCTCAGTACAGACACCCCCTCGTACAGACTCCCCCTCGTACAGACCACCCCTCAGTTACAGACACCCCCTCAGTTACAGACACACCCTCAGTTAAAGACCCCCCTCAGTTAAAGACCCCCCCTCAGTTACAGACACCCCCCTCAGTTACAGACACCCCCCTCAGTTACAGACACCCCCTCAGTACAGACACCCCCACCTCAGTACAGACCGCTCCATCAGTACAGACACCCCCACCTCAGTGCAGACCTCCTCAGTTACAGACACCCTGCTCAGTTACAGACACCCCCCACAGTACCAGACACCCCTCGTACAGACACCCCCTCAGTTACAGACACCCCCCTCAGTACAGACACCCCCCTCAGTACAGACACCCCCTTGGTACCAGACCCCCCTCAGTACAGACACCCCCTCAGTTACAGCCCCCCTGGTGCAAACTCCCCCTAGTGCAGACCCCAGCAGTACAGACACCCCCTCCCCCCATCAGTAAAGATGCCCCCCTTACCTTACAGACCTCAGAACAGAGCGGCAGATACACACAGCGGTGTGTCTCTCGAGCGCGGGCTCCTCCTCCTCCTCTGTGGATGTAAACAGAGAGGAGGCAGAGGGGGCGGCGGCTTCCTTCCGCTCCGCTGAGGGACACAGCCGCAGCGTGAGCCTAAGGCACAGGGCAGCGGGCAATGTCAGTGTGGTGCCGCTGCGCTACCCACGGTTGTCACCCCTCTGGTGGGTGTCACCCGGGTGCGGCCCGCCCCCCCCTGCACCTGGCTAGCAACGCTAGTGCGTGTCGTCACATCATCACAGTGCAGTGTGATGATGTGACAGGCTGAGTCGCTCGCTGGCTCTGTAGGGTAGGGAGGAGGATTGGAATTTAGGAATAGGAAGAATAAGGAGCCGGAGGACACACACCAGGCGCGGCCGCGGCGCTGGAGGTGTTGTTCCAGGCTTCCAGCCCAGCGGGGTGAAATTAATCAATGAATGGGTCAGCTGTAAAAAAAAAAAAAAAAAGGGAGGGTGTCACCCCTCTAGCGGGTGTCACCCGGGGGCGGACCGCACCCCCTGCACCCCCCTAGCAACGCCTCTGGTTGTCATGCCATTTGTTGAAGCTGGATACCAAACCCTGAGCTAGTTGATGGACTCATGCCGCGTACACACGATCATTTTTCCCGTCGGGAAAAATTTAATTTTTTCTTTTGGACGAGAAAAACGACCGTGTGTGGGCTTTTCGTCATTTTTCCCAACGGGAAAAACGTCATTAATCACGACGAGAAAAATTAGAACATGCTCTAATTTTTCTCGTCGTGATTCCTGTCATTTTTTTCCGCGGCAGTTTTTCCATAGGGAAACACTGCCCGGGAGCCTACACACAGTCGTTTTTTTCGACCAAGAAAAAAAATGTCATTTAAAACGGCCGTGTGTAGGGGAACAAGCTGTTCCTCGTTTTTCACGTCGATTTTCTCGACGGTGTTTTCACTGTCAAAAAAAATCGATCGTGTGTACATGGCATTAGGCCTGGTTCACACCTATGCATTTTTTTGCGCGTTTTCAGTTTTGCAGCAACACTACAGTCCATTTAACATGGTTTCCTATGGATTTAGTTCACATCTGTGCATTTTATGGAAAGGGCCAGGGACTTTTTTCTGGTTTTTGGTTCCATAGACTTCAATGGATAAAAAAAGTATGTATTGAAATACGCAAAATGCACCTGCAATATGCAAACTGCATAAGTGAGAATCATGCCTTAAACTCTCCTATGTTGTTTTGCTACTCTCTGCTGCGCTGTGCATGGGACACTAGAAGCCTGTCATGTCTCGCCTTCTCTGGTGCTGGAATTAACACTCTACGCTGCTGTCATCACCACGGGTGCTAGATTGCCTGAATGTTCCCCTGGGAACTAATGACCTCCCCATTGCTTTCCCGTCGTTATACAACTAGCAGGTAATGCTGGCCACAGGCAGTGCTGCAGGATCTCTCTCCTTAATATTTTCTGTATGAAATACAGTAAGTAGTCCCCTGTGTTAAATATGTTGCAGTAAAATACTCATATAGCAGTTTTCCCAAGAAAGCCAGTCTGCATGTGTGTTCTGTTAAAGGGGTTGTAAAGGTTTGTTTTTTATTTTCTAAATAGGTTCCTTTAAGCTAGTGCATTGTTGGTTCACTTACCTTTTCCTTTGATTTACCTTCTAAATGTTTTTTTTCTTTGTTTTCTTTGTCTGAATTTCTCACTTCCTGTTCCTCCTCAGTAAGCTGTTCAGTAAGCTGTTCTGGCTGACTCCACACCACTCGGATGATGGTGTGAAGTTTAGTGAGGAGAAACAGGAAGTGAGAAATTCAGACAAAGAAAAAAAACATTTAAAAGGTAAATCAAAGGAAAAGGTAAGTGAACCAACAATGCACTAGCTTAAAGGAACCTATTTAGAAAATAAAAAACAAACCTTTACAACCCCTTTAACCCACAATCATCATATTGTAAATTCCCTAAAATGATTGCGATAACACATCATAATGTCTGTACTGCAGTTTATATTGGGCTAGTCCCTATGCTTACACTAGAGGTGTGCATACATGTATGTCTTTATTAGTGTTTCCAGGCAGATTTCTATTGATATGTCATGTGCTCTTGGAAATGAAGAGGTTTACGGGAAGAAGGAGAGGATAAGAACGTTTACCACAAGGGCTTTCCACTGAACACACACACAGACACAATCTGGTAGATCTGGCAGAGAACACCGAGCTTTCCTGATTGCCGGCACAGGAATAAATGAGAACGGCAAGCTCTATATATCACAGGGTTTTCCACGAAGAGCGCCTAGTCCCCCGTCTATTTTATTTTTTGCTACAAAAGTCTTCTCAGAAACTGGCCATAAATGCATTTCTTAGTGTAAGCGTTTGTTTGTATGTGTGGGAGGAAGGTTAACAAAGACAGCCAGATTCTACTTATACTCAAGCGATGATCGAAAGGGGGAAAAAAACAGGCAGCTATAAAAAATTTAATTTTCTTTAAAAAAAAAAAAAAAAAAAGCAGAAGAAAAAACTTGAAAGCAAATGGAGGAAAAAACTCAACATTTATTACACACGGCTGATGCAGCTCCAGGGCAGTTGCTGCATTCATTTACGAAGAAGTGATTACACTGGTGAAAAGAGGGGGGGGGGGGGGGGGGAGGTCAAGGAAAGTGATTAAAAAGAGAAGCGGAAGATATGGAGGAAAGATCGGGATGCGGTAGTTTAAAAATCGATTAGCCGTTTCAACACATATCAGCTATATGGTATAAAGTAACACATTGCAAGTCATAAATACGTGTAATGGACCCTTTAGCAGATCCATTAAGGGCCCCTCTTCCAAATTTCTATCTTAAAAGCAGTTCCTTTATTGATATGAAAAAAATAAATAAAAAATTTCATCCCAATCTTATCGATGTTTCCAAACTATATATGCATTTACCTTACCCAAATGTAATAGCAAAATGCTATTGCTACTTGCATAAATGATTGAGTAGCCAGAGAGACAACTCTGGACCCCATAGAGGTTGCATTAGCTGCTAATTCTATAGATACACTGCAGCAAGCACTAGCATTGGAGTTTAAGTGGGTTGAATAATGTTGGCTGCAATTCAACCCAGAAGACTGAGGGCATCTACAGGCAAAAAAGAAGCACTGCAGGGTGGGTATTATGGCATACACCACTCTGGAAGGTTAGTATTGCAGCAAAACTGCTTTTTTATTTTACCTTTTAACAGGCTAGTTGGTGGTTTTCAACGACCTCTCAAGCTAGCACCACTCTGAAATGAATAATTCACAAAGTTTGCATCTGATACTTCTCATTTTACTACTTTTGTTTTTACTTACAGAATTTTGTTTGGGTAGCTCAGCATTCCCTGCAAGCCTTCTAATGCAAAACATCTAATGAGTCGACATAGAAAAATGCTGAATCTCTGCTTTGAGGATGAGGATGAATTTCTTTACAGGGGATGTAACTACAGGGGTAAATAAGGGGCAATTTTAGAGATTAGTTAATTACTTTTCTTTTTAGGGGGATGTAAATGTTTGAATGCCTAAAGCCTGGAAACAGTTCTAATTTTAATCAATAAACTCAAATAGATTAAAACCAGTATAAAACAGCTCTCAGTGCAATAATTGAACAAAATGTACAGTACTGTGCTAAAAGTTTTAGGCAGGTGTGCTGTAAATACAAATACTGTAAATGTAAAGTAAGAATTAGGGCTGTTACTGATCAAAAATTTCCTTGTTCGATTAATCGACTAATTTTGATTACCGTATTTATCGGCGTATAACACACACTTTTTTCCCCTTAAAATCAGGGGAAAATCGTGGGTGCGTGTTATACGCCGATTCCCTTGCTGAAACGAGCGAGCGGAGCCGAAGCCGAAGTACACTCGGCTTTACTCGGCTCCTCTCGCAGTCCAGCCCATCTCTGACTGCGCCGCTGACATAGAGAAAGCCGAGTGTACTTCGGCTAGTCTCAGCTCCTCTCGCAGTCCTGCCCCTGACTGTGAGCAGAGCCGAGTCTAGCCGAAGTACACTCGGCTCCGCTCGCTCCTCTCCACACAGAAATCGGCGCCAATTTTAAAATCGCCGAGACTGACAAGGCTGCAAAGGTACTGGGCAAGGCTGAAGATGGACAGATGGACACTGGGCAAGGCTGCAGATGGACAGATGGACACTGGGCAAGGCTGCAGATGGACAGATGGACACTGGGCAAGGCTGCAGATGGACAGATGGACACTGGGCAAGGCTGCAGATGGACACTGGGCAAGGCTGCAAATGGACAGATGGACACTGGGCAAGGCTGCAGATGGACACTGGGCAAGGCTGCAGATGGACACTGGGCAAGGCTGCAGATGGACACTGGGCAAGGCTGCAGATGGACACTGGGCAAGGCTGCATGCTGCATTTAAATGTAAGTTTTTTTCCCTTGAATTTCCCTCCTAAAAGTTTTTTTCCTTAAAATTCCCTCCTAAACTTGGGGTGCGTGTTATACGCCGGCGCGTGTTATACGCCGATAAATACGGTAATTATAATGCACATACAGATCCAACTACTTTTAGCTGATCTCCTTGCAGGCTGATTCCCAATGCAGCTACCAACCACTGGAAAAATGGATAGCAGGATACAAAAAACACACAAAGGCAGCGCTCGATGGGATTAGCATTAAAACTTTTATAGTCTTCAAGTAAGTAACAAAATAAATATTGCACTGGAGATAAAATCGATGTAGCTACATAAACTGTAAAAATGGTACGAGTAATACCAAACGGCAGCAAAAGCAGTCATAAAAACATGTAGCTAAGTATGATACTGGTATAAAAATGTGTACAACGATACCACTGCTGAATCCAGATGAAGAGGGGTTAACATCAGTCCGTCGGCATGTAGATGTCCCTTGAAGGGAACTATCACAACTCCCAGTAGATAGCTGTAGAATCCCAGGTTGATAGAGGGAAGTGATAGAGGGAAGTGTAACAGCCCTTGCGTGTGGCAGATAGTAAGGTCCCACCAGCATACAGATATGAAGGCACAGCAAAGGAGCCCTTCAGATGGACACGGCAAGCCCCCCGCCGGTGTCCATGACGTCACCAGATCTCTGACGGAACTCCCTGAAGACCCGGAAGCCGGCGGAGAGGTGAGTACTGATCAAAAGAATTTTGATCGATCAAAAAAATTAATCGATTAATCAAGGAATTAATAGTTAATTTCCACAGCCCTAGTAAGAATGCTTTCAAAAATATATATTTTAATTCTTTATTTTTACCAATTTATAAAATGCAAAGCGAGAAAAACAGAAGAAACATCTAAATCAAATCAATATTTGGTGCGACTACCCTTTGGCTTCAAAACAGCATCAATTCCTGTAGGTACACTTGCGCACAGTTTTTGCAGGAGCTCAGCAGGTAGGTTGTTTCAAACATCTTGGGGAACTAACCACAGATCTTTTGTGGATGTAAGCTGCCTCAAATCCTTCTGTATCTTCATGTAATACTGGACAGACTCAATGATGTTGAGATCGGGGCTCTGTGGGGGCCAAACCATCACTTCAAGGGCTGCTTGTTCTTCTTTACGCTGAAGATAGTTCTTAATGATGGCTGTTTGTTTAGGGTCATTGTCCTGCTGCAGAATACATTTGAGACCAGTCGCACGCCTCCCTGATGGTATGGCAGGGTGGATAAGTATCTGCCTGTATTTCTCAGCATTGAGGACACCATTGAGCTGACAACGTTGAGGACCGTAGACGCAACGGTCAGCCAAGGAAACTTAATGCAGCAGATGAAAGACACATCATGCTTACTTCCCTTTGACGTCGGAAGATGTCCAGCAGTAAGTTTGAGGCTGCATTTCTGAAAATGGAGTTGAAGATTTGGTCAGGATCAATGGTGTCCAACGACAACCCCAAAACATACAGCCAATGCATTAAGAACTAGCTTCAGTGTAAAGAAGAACAAGGAGCCCTGAAAGTTATGGTTTGGCTCCCAAAGACCCCTGGTCTCAACATCATTGAGTCTTATTTGGATTACCTAAAGAGACAGAAGGATTTGAGCAGAGGGTACTGATTTAAATCAAGTCGATTTAAATCACGATTTAGATCAGGGCTTTAGTAAAAAGGCAGGTCAGTGGATGCCCGCTAACAGGCGCTGCCATGATGGATCTGAAATGACAGGTGCCCTTTAAATGTAAAGACTCCTTCTTGCTGGTAGTTTGAATCTTTAATATTTGCAAACAAAATGAAGGTTTCCTATTTAGAATAATAAGCTATCCAAACTGATTCAATCATACAGTTTGTAGTGTACGTAGATTTGCAAAACAATGGGATAAAGGAATAATCCTGAACTTTGTTATATCTCATTGTTACTGTGGAATTGTGTGAATGCATCAATGCAGTGCATGTTATCCCAGCCTGGATTCATTGAATGAAATTACCAAAAATTTAAATATTTCAGAAAATACAGCCTCATGCTACATAACTAG
The DNA here is from genome assembly GCA_029206835.1 of Rana muscosa. Classification (NCBI taxonomy): domain Eukaryota; kingdom Metazoa; phylum Chordata; class Amphibia; order Anura; family Ranidae; genus Rana; species Rana muscosa. The sequence goes on from CM055117.1 coordinate 272,276,901, forward strand.
CTCCATTTCATGCTGAATAAACTAAATTATTAATGTATCTTAAATAGAAAATGATCTTTTGATACATTTTTACTCCAAAAGCATTGTATTAAAATAAATTTGATAAAAATCAAAAAAATCTGATTTAAATAAAAAAAAATCAGATTTTTTTTTTCTTTTAATCATGAATTTTTAATCCACCCTGGATTTGAAGCAGCCTACATCCACATAAATCTGTGTTTGGAACAACCTACCAGGGCCGTTTGAAGGAATTCGGGGGCCCAAGCAACAATTATAATGTTGAGAAGCGGGGGCGGGGGGGCGCATGTGCTGCCGTGGGACATTGTCATTTTTTTCACGGACATCGAAATGTTTTACAGTGGATATGCGCGGGGGGGGGGGGGGGATGTCTTACCTCCTCCACCCGTGCTGCCTCCTCGAGTCCTCTGGCTGTGCTGCCCTCTGCTGCCCTCTGCTGGGGCCCCAGGACAAGTCGGGGCCCCAAGCAGCTGCTTGGTTTGCCTGTCCTGTTCCGACAGCCCTGCAACCTACCTGCTGAGTTCCTGCAAAAGCTTCTTTAAATCAAAGGGTAGTCGCACCAAATATAGATTTTATTTGGATTTCTCTTCTGTTTATTTACATTCCATTTTGTTAATTGTTAAAAGTAAACTATTAACGCTTCTATTTCTGAAAGCATTCTTAATGTATAGCTTTTTTCACCCCCGTCTAAAACGTTTGCACAGCACTGTATAAAAATTAGCATTTTATGTGCAAAACTTTAGTAAAAAATAAGTTTACATGAATATCATGTACAAGTCTAAATGTTATGTAGCGATACCCCCAAACTAAGAGAGCCGCTGGTTTTGTTTCGGGCCCTGTACACAGCACAGCCAACCCCCGGCAATCTACTCGACCCTTCTCTGGCACAGCTAGTCTAGGGGTGGTATATATGTATGGCTCTATACCAGTTAATGAACAATCCCACAATAATCCAAACAGTTGTAAAATATAATAATGGACGCCAATACCAGAATGATTAACTGTAATAGATTTACTTATATATAAAGGTTAATGATCAATACCATATAACACATACATGCAGAGCCCTGCAGTAATAATAACACTAGTCAACTATAGTGCACATATAGTTCTATCATACCCTGACATATAGCTATTCTCCCTGTGAGCAATATGGCGCTCAGCAATGCTATAAACTCCCAGTCAGGCCTGACTCAGTTAAAGCTCAGTCTCTAAGTAAGGAATCTTCGCATGCAAGACGATCGGTGGTGCACATACAGGAACAATAATTTGTAATCCAATAATGGTCTATGGCAATAGAGCAACTCCCCAGAGACTATATAACTCAGTTCTGCAACTAGTCTCCTGTCAGGAAAGCAAGTATAACACGATGGGCCAAGGCAATCAATAGGCCTAACAAAGTACTCGGTTATAGCTGTGAGCAGGTGCTCTCTCACCCCTCCGGACTCGATCCTAGTCCGGGACTCCCACCGCTGTGTTTCCACACACAGGATCTGCCACAGCCGGATCTCTGGTCCAACTGATGTCCGCGAAGCAGGTAGATGTCAGATGCCGCACAGGCTCCGCAGCAAGGTGGAAGGCTCTCTGGAAGTGCGCAAGGCCAGGGCCTCGGGCCTTGCACTCGCAGTTGGTCCGCACAGGAAGTCCTCTTGTCAGCCGCGGGGTGTCAAAAGAGACCGGGCTTCGCCTCGCTCTCCCCTTTTATACCCCACCCATGAGTCTCTGCGGCAGCCCAATGCACCCTGGGTGCCAAATGGGGTTCTGGGTAACATAGTCCATGGGGCCTCAACGGAGACCCCGCTACACTTATATTGTGCAAACAGACAGAAATCTGTTTTACCACCACAGATATAACCCCAATGGAATCAGGCTTATAAAATGGAGAAAATAATTTACAAATTCAGTGCTTCTAAGACTTTCCAGCACTAAGAATAAAAGGCTCAATATTATTCAAGAGAAGCACACCACTCCAACCCACTGTAGAATGTGTGCCCCTATCTGATCCATGTGTGATGCAGTCATCATGCATTGGTCCCAACCTCCATCTTTCGTCATAATGACTTGAGCAGCCCCCCCAGAGCCACGATACTATGCTGGTTGCAGCAGTCAATCATACTGCTGCTGCTGGATAATTTGTTCCGCATTGACTTCAATGGCATGCAATACCCCATGTGGCCAGAGGTGGGGGGGCACTGGAGAGCCTCAGAAACACACGGAAAGGCTCTCCGGCGCCCCCTCACCTCTGGCCACATGCGGGAACGGAGTATTTCCGAGTCTTTCCGAGCATTTCCGAACGGCGCCGATCGGCTCTGATCGGCTCGGCTCCGGCGCCCCCCACCTCAGGCCAAACTCGGTAATTCACTCCACTGTGGCTTGAATCCTGCTCGTTTTGCGAGACAACACTCGCAAACCGAGTCAGGATTTTTAAAAATAGAGTGCTCATATTGCGAAACGCTCGTTAACCGCGTTACTCGCAATCCAAGGTTCCACTGTATATACTATGAAGTGTAAGTCTAAAAAATGTTTTTGTTAGAACCAGTTTCTTGGTGGAATCTCTCAGATTTTTCAACATAACTTACCCATCAGGTACTACATGCTTTTGTCCATCCTGCTATCTCTTTAATTACACTCAACAGATATAAACTCTTTGCAAGGGTTTATTGATAAAGCTCAGGTGACTGAAATCAGAGAAGTGGGCCTCTTTCAGACAGGCCCAGGCACCTGCATACATACCTCCCAACTTTTTGAGATGGGAATGAGAGACACCTATCAGCAAAAGTATGCAGGAATAGGATACACCCCTTGTCACGCCCCTTTAAAGGAGAATTGCACAAAAATAACAAGATTGGTTAAACCCACAAGTGCTTTTTTTACCACTACTATTCCTTTATATTGGCTTTTAGAATTTACAAATGCAGCAATTTAGAAATCGGATGAAAGGTTTAGCGCTGGGAAAAACTTTTTGATAGATAAAAAGTGCATTTTATACACATCTATATAGATCAGACCAAAATGAGGGACAAATGTGGAGGAATGAGGGACGGAGGGACATTGCTCCAAATCAGGAACAGTTGGGAGCTATGTGCATATCGTGCACGAGGCATTTTATTGCATCTGCATCCTGCCCCAAGCTGTGTGCAGGCAACCTATGGAAGTGGATAAAGACAAAGCAGTTGCAGGAAAACAGCGCCATGTCAGTTTGACAGGCGTGCAGGAGTGTGCAGGTGTCCATGTTCAGGAGCTGCACACCTGCTCCTGCACGCATGTCAAATTGTAACATGCCGCTGTGTTAATGCAGCTGCTGCATCTACATCCACTTCCATAGGCTATCTGCTGTCCACAGCCTCTGGGTGGACATAGATGCAAAAAAAAAAAACTGCTTCAGGCACACAATACATGGACCAGCTACCCATCTGAATGAGGCCGTAGAACAGGAGCAGATAATTATGTACCTGGTGAAGTGCATTGCGTTGGAGGATCTGAAACGGATGGGTGAAAGGGTATCTAGCCAAAACTAGAGTACCGGTTCGGGTAGACTGCCCTATACAGTATTTTTTACACAATAAGACATTTTTGTTTTATAGTTGGGAAAAGAGTCACTTTCCCAAAAATAATTTGTATTTACCCTAACTGTAAGTTATGTCTGGTTTCTCTCATCAGAGGAAGAATGTTTTACAGTTGTACAGTCAGTGCCACCTTTTTTTTATTCATGGGCCCATGTTCTGAAAGATTTCACAAATGCTCAATATCTTTACATTTCCCACATGATCATAGCTGGACTTTTAACTATTCTTGGGTGATCATCTGCTTTTTAAGGAATTAGTAGACTTGAGAGAAATGGTCGCTGAAAGTTGGCTTTGCAGTCATATGTGAATAATGAATGATAAATCAGCTATGTCAAGCACTAAATAGCCATTTGCAACATAAATTATGTATTGGCTATATTTTGAAGTCAATTTAATGGCACATTAATAAAAAACATCTGTACCTTAAAAAAAAAAACAGACAATTCTGGTTGATTCCAAAATTGATTCCAAAATTTGTAATATTAAAGTGATACTAAAGCTTTAATTTTTATTTTTTTAAATAACAAACATGTTATACTTACCTCCACAGTGCAGCTCGTTTTGCACGTGGCCCTGATTCCTCGTCTTCTGGGGTCCCTCGGCGGCTGTCTCGGCTTCTCTCTGCTTCTGATAATCCCCTCTGGGATGCGCTCTCCCAAGGGGGTTACCTTGCGGGCATGCTCCTGAGTCCTGTATTCAACGTCTATAGCCGCCGACTACAGAACTCGGCCCCACCCCCGGCCCTCGCGTCATTGGAGTTGATTGACAGCAGTGCGAGCCAATGCGCTGCTATCCAATGAAGAGCCGAGAAGACTGAGCAAAGGAAGAGTGCGTTCGCGACGCAGGACTTTCCAGGGCTCAGGTAAGTAAAACGGGGGGCTGGGGGGCCAGTGATCGTAAAAAGTTTTTTCAACTTAATGCATAGGATGCATTAAGGTAAAAGAACATGAACCTTTACAACCCCATTAATTTGTATATATAAATACATATGCATTTGTAGACAAGGCTGGACAGTGCACTGAGGGTTACTTACGTTTAAGACAGTTTGTGCCCATGTATAATTGGCCAGGAAAGCAAGAAGTCTACTTTCTGGGCATTTGTCCCAGGGTGCATAGTGCCCTAAACATTAGTACAACTTGGTGCACCCTCTAGCCACAGCAGCTTTCAGCCTATTGTTGAGTTTTACAGTCTGCCGGCAGTGTGGCTGGGTGGTGCGCCTGTGCCTTCTGCCTACATGAAAATGCTGGAATCTCATGCACAGGGGCTAAATGCCCAGTTTGTATGAGTCCTAAGCAGTATAACAGAGCATAGTATATTCATAAGCCATTGGTTTAGATACTTATATAATAGTTTGGCACTGGAATATGGATTCTGCCACTATTGTTGACCCAGTCTTGATTTGTTGCCTTAGGCTGGGTTCACACTGGTCCGACAAACGCTCCGACATTGGGAGCTCATGTCGCATGACGTGTGAAAATCAATGTTTCCCTATGAGAGCCGTCTTAACTGGTCCGACACATGTCGGTCCGACTTTGAAAATGCTCCCTGTACTACTTTGGTCCGACTTTGGTCCGACTTCAGCCCATTAAATATCATTGAAGTCGGATCAAAGTAGGATCCTTGTCCTAACCATCCGACTTTTAACATCCGACATGGTGATTACAGCAGCAGTAAAAGGAATTTGGATTGGTCAAAGAACAAGTCAGACCATCACAAAGTCGGATCAATGTAGTATCCTGTTCATCAAAGTCGGATGGATGTAGGACCAATGTAGGACTGATGTCGCAGAGCAAAGTAGGATGAAAGTTGTATGACTGTCGTGTCGTACCAGTGTGAACCAAGCCTCAGGCCTCTTTCACACTGAGGCGCTTGAAAAACTGCCAGTAAAACACTGAGCACTTTTGGAGCATTTTTCAGGCGCTTTTGAAGCACTTTCAATTCATTTCAATGAAGAGGGGCGTTTTTTCAGCGCACTGCCCCAGTGTGAAAGCATTCATTGATTTTAATGGAAATACGTTTTCGTAAGCTTTTCAGTCGCTTTTTTTAGCGTGAAAGTGCCTGAAAAGCACCTCAGTGTGAAAGTGGTCTAAGTGCACCACAAAAGAAATCCCATTATTCTCTTTGGGGCCCATTCACACTTTAGCTACATGTTTTTATGCAATTTGGAAAAAGTTGCAGGTGCTTCTTTTGGTGCGTTGAAAATGCAAACCTAGTCTTAAAGCAAACCTATGATGGGAAGAATATGTGGACTACCACTGCAAACCATGGTCTGAAAATGCTAGTTCCCTAAAGCAGCCCATAGATGACTTGATTTTCTTACGGTGGAAGGAAAGAAAATCAGTCAGTGTTGATGGGGTAACGCCTCCCGCATCGCTATTATGTTCTGCCGGTGGCTATAGCTCCCCACGCACCCCCCCCCCACCGGCAGAACACAATAGCGCTGTGGGAGGCATTTCCCCATCAACACTAACTGATTTTATTTCCTTCCACCGAATCAAATGTAAAAAAAATCAGACAGGCTGGCTGTACCCAAGTAAATTTGACTTGGGTTCAATCCGTCTGCCTATTCATGGATCGAATCTTGACCAGTCTCTGCTGAACAATCCTGAATTTCGATCCATGTATGGCCAGCTTAACTGTTATGCTGACCACATTTGTGGGGCAATTTAGGCACACCCCATGGCCCAAGACTCTAATGCCGCGTACAGACGATCGGAAATTCCTACAACAAAACCGTGGATTTTTTTCCGACGGATGTTGGCTCAAACTTGTCTTGCATACACATGGTCGCACAAATGTTGTCGGAAATTCCGAACACCAAGAACGCGGTGACGTACAAAACATACGACTGCACTATTAAAGGGAAGTTCAATACCAGTCGTGTTAGTAGAAGTTTGGTGAGAGACAATTCGCGCTTTTCAGCCTCATGCTTTTCAGTCCGTTACAGGGTGACGAATGTGCTATCTCCATTATGAACGCTAGTTTTACCAGACCGAGCGCTTGTGTCTTGTACTTGATTCAGAGCATGCGTCAAATTTTGTGCGTTGCAATTGTCCACACACGATCGGAATTTACGATAACGGATTTTGTTGTCGGAAAATTCAAAAACCAGCCACACACGGTCGGAATTTCGACAAAAGCTCCCATTGAACATTTGTTGTCGGAAATTCTGACTGTGTGTATGCGGCATTAGAGGGCTAATGCCTGCCTCTGTCACTGGACTTCGTGCATATAATCTATACCTTGCTCTTTCTAAGCTGCTGTGTCTAGGAAAATAAGTGCTGCAAGAACGTAGATATGTAGCTGCTCCTGCGTAAATGCAGACTGCAAGCTGTGTTTTCAGATTTCATTATAGAATAGATGCTAACAGTAGTATTGGTTCTTAAAGCGCTATTAAAGTCTTTTTTTTTATTTTAAAATAACCAATATGTCATACTTACCTACTCTGTGCAATGATTTTACACAGAGCAGCCTGGATCCTCCTCTTCTCGGGTCCCATGCCGGCGCTCCTGGCCCCTCCCGCTGTTGCTGTGGGGGCACCCAAGTAGTCTCTGTGTGTCCATTCATACAGGGAGCCGCGGCTCAGCCCTGCCCCCTCCATCTCCTGATTGGCTCACTGGCTGTGATTGACAGCAGTGGGAGCTAATGGCTCCTGCTGCTGCCAAAAGCCATTCAGCACTGTGAGTCCCCATTAAGCCAAGGCTCTCGTGGACTTCGCTGGATCAAGAGGGGGCTCAGGTAAATATTAGGGGGGCTTCTACACACAGAAGGTTTTTTACCTTCATGCATAGAAGCATGAAGTTAAAAAACCTTCTGCTTTACAACCACTTTAAAGCAAATTCACAAACAGAAAATGACTTTTTCAATAAAAATTGTTCCTTTTTAGTCCCTTATTAAAATGTGAAACACATATTATCTAATAACAGCAGCCTTTAGTGTGTCAACCTGTTAGATGTCACCCACATCTCTGCTCTTAGGCTATGTGAAGTACAGTGATTATGTCAGCCCTTCATTTAAAAGTGTAGCCAAGTGCTGGCTATATTACTTTTGCCATCATGGGACATTCCTTACAGCGGTTGTATGCCCTTACAAAAAAAAAAAAAAAAAAAAACCTATAAAGGCAAAAGGAATATTAAACTAGTATGCATCGCATACTAGCTCATTATGAAATACTTACCTTAGAATAAAGGGCCCGTACAGCCTGTTCTGCCGGACCATCTGACGTCAGCGGCTGCATGCAGGGCGAATATCTCCTAAACCGTGCAGGTTTAGGAGATATTAATTTTACCTACAGGTAATCCTTATTATAGGCTTATCTTTAAGTTAAAAATCACAAAGCGGAGGATACAACCACTTTAACCACTTCAGCCCCGGAAGATTTTACCCCCTTCCTGACCAGAGCACTTTTTACAATTTGGCACTGCGTCGCTTTAACTGACAATTGCGCAGTCGTTCGACGCTGTACCCAAACAAAGTTTGCGTCCTTTTTTTTTCCACAAATAGAGCTTTCTTTTGGTGGTATTAGATCACCTCTGCGTTTTTTTTTTTTTTTTTGCGCTATAAACAAAAAAAAAGCAACAATTTAAAAAAATATATGTATATTTTTTACTTTTTGCTATAATAAATATCCCCCAAATTTAAAATAAATAAAATTTCTTCATCTTATATATATTCTTCTACATATTTTTGGTAAAAAAAATCGTAATAAGCGTATATTGATTGGTTTGCGCAAAAGTTATAGTGTCTACAAACTGTGGGAAAGATGTTTCGCATTTTTATGGCATTTTTTTTTTTTACTAGTAATGCTGGTGATCTGTGATTTTTAGCGGTACTGTGACATTGCGATGGACAGATCGGAGACTTGCACTGATTACTGTGTAAATGTCACTGGCAGGGAAGGGGTTAACACTAGGGGCCGATCAAGGGGTTAATTGTGTGTTCCCTCAGTGTGTACTAACTGTGGGGGATGGGAGTGACTAGGAGATGAGACATATCGTTTTTCCTACTTAGTAGGAACAAACGATATGGCTCCTCTTCCCTGACAGCACATCGGGTCCCCCGCCGCTAACGGAATGGACGTACCCATACGGGATTTCGCCCAGGGGAGCCATTCTGCCACAGTATATCTGCATAAACCAGTCGGGAACCGGTTAACCAAGATTATATTGAGCTTTGTTCCCTCTAGTGCCCAATAGAAGTTTGGCCTGAACATCAGACCATTTAGGTACTTGCCTAACACAGAACTTTCTGGGTACTTAGCGGGATGTTTGCCCGTCGAGGGCACAGTCAATAGGTTGTTAAGGTTTCCCTGCTGGGAGCTGAATTTAAAAAAAAAATCTTGTAAAAAAATAATAATAATTTAAATGAAAAAAGAAAAAAAATAAAAGAAAAAAAAGAAAAAAATCGGGGGAAAAAAATGGCGTGGGGAGACACTTTGGGTCTGGTATGAATTTTAGGGGAACCCCATGACAGAATAAAAAAAAAAAACGACGTGAGGCCCCCCCCCAAATCCATTCCAGGATTTTAAGGGGAACCCCACGCCAAAAAAAACGGCGTGGGGTCCCCCATAGGGGGGTGGGTGCTTGGATATTGATGGGGACAAAGGCCTCTTCCCGACAACCCTGGACTGTGTGTTGTCGGGGTCTGTGGGCAGGGGGCTTATCGCCACCTGAAGGCCCCTTTTAACAAGGGGGCCCCCAGATCCCACCCCCCTATGTGAATGGGTATTGGGTACATCGTACCCCTACCCATTCACCAAAAGAGTGTCAGAAAGTAATAAAGACAATAAACCGTTTTTGACAAGTCCTTTATTAAAAAAATAATAAAATAGTGTCCCTCGTTGTACATCCATCGTCAATCAAAGGCCCCAAAAAAAAGCAAAAAAAATGCTCTGCCTCCTGAGAGGCTACCTACTGTCTGCCCTCTCTGCGCTTTGACAGTTATTATATGGGCAAGGGGCGGGGCCACTCGGCTACATCCCCCGGTGGCACCGCCCCTTCTGACGTAACGTGGCATCTTGTGACCTCAGAAGTGGTGGTGCCACCGGGTGACGTAGTCGGGTGTTCCCACCCCATGCCTATATAAGAACTGTCAAAGCGCAGAGGAGACATACGGCGGGTAGCCTCCCAGGAGGCGGAGCATTTTTTTCCCCCTTCTGTTTTTTGGGTCCGGCAGGCGTGGTGATTGACGTGCTTTTTCAATAAAGGATTTGTCATAAATTGTTTCTTGTGGTTTTTACTTTTTGACACTTTTTTGGTGAATGGGTATGGGTATACCATACCCATTCACATGGGGGGGGGGGGGGGCTGGGATCTGGGGCTGCAGGCTGCATGCTCAGATGAGGGTCTGGTATAGATTTTGGGAGGACCCCACGCCCCAAAAAAATTATTTGGCGTGGATTCCCTTAAAATCCATACCAGACCAAAGGACCTGGTATGCATGGGGGGGGGGGGGGGGGTTACCCCACATAATTTTTTTTTTTTTATCTATATTGCCGGCAGCCAGCAATACAATACAACACCACAACCGCAAGCACGTTTAAATGACACGTTTTCCTTTAAAAATGTCAGTTTTGTTGCAGCAGGTTTTCTACATTGTACAGATGTACCACTTTACAGGCAGACTAAGGGGGCCAATATTTAAAGGCATTTTTTATTTTTATTGTTTCACTTTAAGCATCATTAAAATCACTGCTCCTTTAAAAATAATTGTTTACATTTATTTATTTTTTTCTGCATTGATACATGTTCCCTAGGGCAGTACCCAGGTCCCTATACAATTTTTATGGCAATAACTTACATATAAGCCTTTAAAATTAGGACTTTTTCATGTTCGTGTCCCATAGACTTTAATAGAGTTTCAGTACAACTTTTTGCCTGTTCGGGATGTTCTGGACTGGTGTGAACCTAACAGATGGGGGGGGGGAACATCATTAGACACTGCTACTGAAATCAGAGGATCGTGGGATATATAGTCTGGAGGGCCAGGATTTCAATAGACCTGCTGCAAACTATAGATTCCAGGTGGCTGGAGAATAGAAGAATTCTGGGTCAGGAGATAAAAAGAACGGTCCGGGCAGGGGCTCACTTTATTGGGACCCCGGCCTACAGCTGCAGAGCAGGGACCAGGTCGCTCTGGTGGATGTGAGTGGGCGCCATGGCCTGGATGGCATGGAATGCTTTCTATGAGTGAGCCTTATCCTTGGAGGCAGACCCTCAGCTACCCGGTTTCCATCGGCAGTGTGGCTACTTGGGGCCACTTTCATCTATACCGACGCAGACACTTCTGAACCCCTGGGTTGTCGGGTGACCAGTCAGGCATTATTTTTATTACTATCCATTATTAATAACTTTTTTGTCATTTTTTCATACCATTGCCAAATGAGGATTTTTTTTGTATTTTTTGACCTTTTGGATCATGCAAGTCCACTATTTAATACAGTATATTCAACACATTTAATATGTCTATTTTACACATCACAAGTTCTTCTAGACTATTTTACTTTATAGTTGATCTTCTATTGGACCTTTGCAACCATTTAGCATTTATAGCATTCATAACTTTATAACTTTCTGACTGCAAATCAATTCACATTCATTCAAGAAGATCTCTTCTGTGTTATACTTATAAATAAGTTTATTTTTAGTTCCCTACATGTGCCTTTTAGGCTCCTTTGACACGATTGGCCTGCTCGGATCCGCCTGTCCATTTTTCAGGCTTATCCGAGCGGACCACCGATTGACTTCTTTGGGCAGGCGGATGTCAGCGGAGATCTGCCACCTAAATACGGGTGCAACATGTAACATGTTCCAAAAGCTGAACTTATCTGTAGCTCCCAGGGGGGGGGAGGGGGGTTTGCGTTTCCCTCTTTACTCTTCCCCTGCGGCTACGCCGGATCCACACTTTGTTAAGTATGAAAATCCACTGTTTAATTACCTTTGGGTCTGGGTCTGCAGCGAGTTACCTCCCACGAGTGGATCCTTCAGCTCTGTTGTCTAGGTACACCAGTGTATTCAGGAATAAGGCCAATGTCCACACACGAGTAAAACCTAATCAGCAATGCTTTATTATTTTTGTTACTTTTGAGTCAACTTGAAGAAAGTGAAGGCAGGAAAGTTGAAGATGTAGGGGAAGGTTCAGGCACGCAACACTTAGATCCCAAATATATATATATACACTCGTCGCCTCTCAAGCCTGAGTGGGTATTGCTCACCCGGATAGTCGCTATAAGAGCAGTCGTAGCATCCGGGATGGAGCACGGATGTCAGAGATGATGGATCCCCCTTTAGGCAGGCCTCCAGGCCTCTCCCCGAGACAGCAGTGCCGTCACTATCTCCGTTGGGACTGATCTTCCCCTGGAACTCCTTTCCTAAAGATGGGCCCCCTTACAAACGGGCAGCCAGGGGTCCTTCTCTGAAGCGTAGGCCCTTGTTAAGAAAGCTGGGCCTACGATGCAGCAGCAGAGCCTCGGGCTAAATGTGCCCGAGGCCTAAACACACCCGCGCACCTCGTGCCATGTGGGCCATGAGGCACGCTCACCGGACCAGAGGTCCCCCTGAACACCTTGGGGTCCCCCTGGAATCCCCTCACGCCAAATGGCGTCTGCCCCTTTTGTACCCTCTCCCAGCATGCACAGCGGGTAGACTATGCCCACTGCATGGCTGCCGAGAGATGACACCCAAGGTGCTGTGATACCCCCGTGATCCAGCCTGTGCCGGCGGTGACAGTGCCACCTGCAGGCAAAGGAGAATAACACTGCCAGGCAGTATCACACCCAGAGCAGAGCAAATAATTTGAACTATACTTGGTCTGAGCCCAACTACTGTCTTAGACTGCCCCTAAATTTCCATATAGCGACCCCAAATATTGGGGGGGGGGGCGCTACATATCCTTTAAATATTTTTCAGGCATATGATCCAGTACATTATTAAAACATTATATTTAAAGTGGTTGTAAACCCGTTAAAACCATTTTTACCTACAGGTAAGCCTAGATTAAGGCTTACCTGTAGGTGCTCGAAATATCTCCCAAACCTCCACGGTTTAGGAGATATTTACAAATGAGACGGGCGCCGATGTCTACAGCGCATGTGCCGTAGACAATGGCGCAGACGCACTTTAGAAACCTTTAGAAAAGGCGAGCCTAAAGGAGATCGTGCAGTGACTGGCGTCTCCCGCGCGCATACCCCGGAAGAAAGATGGACGCTTCGTGGAAGAGGGGACAGCGGTGACATCGCAGGTTTCGGTTTCAGGTAAGTGACACATAATGGACTACTATGCGATGCATAGTAGCCCATTATGCTTTACCATTGCAGGGAAACAAAGAGGAAGTAAAACCCATCAGGGTTTACTTCCTCTTTAACAGAGGCTAATGATCAAAACGAAAACATTGGCCCGCGGGCCGGACTTTGGACATGCCTGCCATAGACAAATAGAAGTTCAGCTCAGTTAAATTTCAGTTAAATTTCTATCACTGATTACTGATTTCAGTTAAATTTGATTTCAGTTGATTCACCGATTCACTGATTTCAGTTAAATTTCTATCACTGATTGGCTGTCCCTGCTTGACAGAAATCGATCTTTTGATTGACTTTTTATAAAGGGACATGCTGGTAAACTTTAGTTGATCAGCTGCTGAAACCACTGATCAGTGTATTCTGACAGCATTGGGTCCTGTTGTCAGAACACAATGTCCTAGTGAGGGGATTCCTCCATCACCTTCCTTGTGAGGATGAAGGTATCTGCTGTATTTTTTTCCTCATTCGGCCAACTGAGCGAAAAAAGCAAAAAAAAAAACAAAAAACATTTTACCAAAAATGAAACTTTTACATGCAATATTTTTTAAGCGTAGGTTAACCCCTTCATGACAGAGGATTTTACAATTCCTAACACCTGAACACAATTTTGCAACATTGAGGCTGGGTTCACACCTAATACGGATGTGGCTCACAGCAGGGGTCCGGAGCGTCCCTGTTCTCCGTTTCAGGGACGAATCAGACCCAAATTTTTGCCTGAATTCGGACCTGAAACTGAGCCAAAGAAGCACAGGACCCCTGTGCAATCCACTCTGCAGCTGCCCCAGAGATGTGTGAACCGGCTCCAATGTTCCATAAGTGTGAACCCAGCCTGAATTGTGTAAAACTACATATCTTTGGAGCTACATGTGTATTCAGGTAAATTATACCTTGTTTTTTTCAGGATAAATGTAGCCAAGTCCTGGGCCTCTCCAGGCCTAATGGTGACCTCCAGAGTTAGGGCAGCTGCCATCCTTCTGTTTAGAGTGGATACAACAAGGCATGGTGGGTACAATGTAAGGTAGATTAATGGGCGCCAGACACTTGAATGCAAAGAGATTTATTGTCTTTTAAACATAACTGTGGGAGAGAGGGTTAGGGCCAGGATACCATTTAGTAGAAATGTTAATTAGCAGACTCTGAGACTTCTATAGGTAGACAGCCATGCAGGGAAAGGCACCAAGCCGAACGCCACATCTGCATGTGTAGACACGCTGTCTCCTATGGCAACAATGAACTCTTTCACTTTCTCCGCAATCTCCTCTTTCGATCTTCACTCAACTGAACTTCAAGTCTATCTGATAGCCCCACTGATCGACTGCCACTGGATCTCCTGAGCTCTTCCAATCCTCTCACTGAGTATCTTCCTGAAGCATCACCCTGCTGGGTCCCTAGCTTGGCACTCACAGATACTCCTCAAGTGTCATCCCACTGGCCTGCTTGGTCCCTGGCTTGGCAGACAAGACTGCTCTGCAAGCGTCACCTCTGCTGTCTGGGTTCCTGGCTTGACACCTGCTGAAGTTTAAAAATTCTTCACTGTCCCCGGTTGGTGAGAATACTGCTCTGGTACTTGCTTCAGCTACTCACTGTGGTTCTTGGTAACAAGGTGGATGGTCCCTTAGTGGCGACAGCTCCCCTATACCTCCGACCACGACTGGTTCTCCAGCAGAACCGGCACTTCTGGTTGGACTGCAAGCTGCAGTCCCAACCCTGTGCTGCTCTCCTGCTTCTGGATAGGCTCTCAGACAGCCTAGCAGCCAGATGTCCCCGGGATAGGCCTCAGGCTCTGGCCTAGCAGCCCAGGGCAGTACAACATACGTCCACCCAGACAGCCATCCAGGTGGCACAGAACCCGTTCACCTGACCTCAACCAAAAAAATATGCTCTCCCAGCAGGCCAAGGGACCCAATAAGATCCCTGACCATTAGCTGAGATACCCAATCTTTGTCTAATCTGTCCTTGCAATGCCCTTGTCTTATCTAGTGCCACCAGATACCCGGCCATCTAGTGACAGAAGAGAGAAGTGCAGTATTTCCAGAATTAGGGTGTAATCAATTGGTCAATGCAACTATACCTGGCAGGTACATTTACTAGCAACCCTGCCTAAACATCAGGGTGCTACACAAATTAGGCTTTTATTTGGCAGTGAATGGTAATGGATATCCCCTCATTTTTTTTTTATTATCAAAAGAAAACTGGCCCCAAAAATAGTAACAAGAAAATGTTTTAGCTGTATATTTCTTGCTTTTACCATAACTTACCACGAAAAAACAACCCAAAATACATTTTCCTGCTCCTTACGATCGCAGCGATACTACATATATCTATGTTCTTTGTTGTTTGTATCCATAGTAGGGGCCAGAAACAATGGTGTGCATTTTTCTTTTTATTATCCTACCTAAAACACACTGACACTGAAGCCTAGTACACACCATTCGTTTTCTTTCATTCAACCTAGCGAGTTTTGGACGGTTTTTATTGAACAGCCCGATGTCGCCCGACAATCAGCTCATGTGTCTTAACTGACACTGTTAAGATTTAAAAAAAAAAGCATTTTTATAATTCATATCTAAAATATTCTGACCTTGACTGTAGCTCTGACACTGAGGTAAATCACACCTTTATCTAGCTAATTTTTTCTTTATTTTTTATTATTATTTAACACACATTTGTTTGTTTACACTGTTCTTATCTAACAGTGTTGTACAGTGACTGATCACTGAAATAGCCAATCAGGGGCTATCATAGTGATCAGGATGCAAGGCTCCCGGTTCCTGATAGTTAGTAAGGATGAGCCGAACACCCCCCGGTTCGGTTCGCACCAGAACTTGCCGAATAGGCAAAAAAATTGTTCGAACACGAGAACACCGTTAAAGTCTATGGGACAAGAACATGAAAAATCAAAAGTGCTAATTTTAAAGGGTTATATGCATGGTATTGTCATAAAAAGTGTTTGGGGACCCGGGTCCTGCCCCAGGGGACATGTATCAATGCAAAAAACGTTTTAAAAAACAGATTTTTTTTTTGGGAGCAGTGATTTTATTAATGCTTAAAGTGAAACAATAAAAGTGAAATATTCCTTTAAATTTCATACCTGGGGGGTGTCTATAGTATGCCTGTAAAGTAGCACATTTTTACCATGTTTAGAACAGTCCCTGCAGCAAAATGACATTTCTAAAGGAAAAAAGTCATTTAAAACTACTCACGGCTATCAAGAATTGTCGGGTCCCGCAATACAGATAAAAGTCATTGAAAAAAACGCCATGGGTTCCCTCCCCAGTCCATTACCAGGCCCTTTGGGTCTGGTATGAATATTAAGGGGAAACCCGAACCAAAATTAAAAAAAAAAAATTGCGTGGGGGTCCGCCCAAATTCCATACCAGGCCCTTCAGGTCTGGTATGGATATTAAGGGGAACCCTGCGCCAATTTTTTTTTTAAATGACGTAGGGGTCCCCCTCAAAATTCATACCAGACCCTTTAGGTCTGGTATGGATTTTAAGGGGAACCCCGCACCAAAATTTAAAAAAAATTATGTAGGGGTCCCCCCAAAAATCCATACCAGATCCTTATGCGAGCACGCAACCTGGCAGGTCGCAGGAAAAGAGAGGGGACGAGAGAGCGTCCCCCCTCCTGGACCATACCAGGCCACATGCCCTCAACATGAGGAGAATGCTTTGGGGGTCTGTGACCCCCAAAGATCCTTGTCCCCATGTTGATGGGGACAAGGGCCTCATCCCCACAACCCTTGCCCGGTGGTTGTGGGGGTCTGCGGGTGGGGGACTTATCGGAATCTGGAAGCCCCCTTTAACAAGGGGACCCCCAGATCCGGCCCCCCCATGTGAATTGGTAAAAGGGTACTTTGTACCCCTACCATTTCACCCAAAAAAGTGTCAAAAAAGGGAAAAAAATTAAAACAAGAGCCAGCTTGGGACAAGTCCTTTATTAAAAAAGAAAAAAGTCCAGCGATGTAGCTCCAACGATACCTTCATAGGAGGTTCCCTTCGAGTGACGCTACTCCCGCCGTGACAGCTCTTATATAGCTGAGGGCGGGGCCACCCGGTGACGTACATAGGTGACCCCGCCCCCCTCTGACGCCACAGGGGTTTCCTGCGGTTTCCCTATGGCATCAGAGGGGGGCGGGGTCACCTATGTACATCACTGGGTGGCCCCGCCCTCAGCTATATACGAGCTGTCACGGCGGGAGTAGCGTCACTCGACGGGAGTCTCCTATGTGGGTGCATCAGTAGCTGCTTTTTTTATTTATTTTTTTCGGTATCGCCGCCGGAGCGAGATAGATCGACATCGCTGGACTTTTTTTTTTTTAATAAAGGACTTGTCTTAAGCTGGCTCTTGTTTTTTTTTCAATTTTTGACACTTTTTTTGGGTGAAATGGTAGGGGTACAATGTACCCCGTTACCAATTTACATAGGGGGGATCCCCTTCATAAAGGGGGCTTCCAGATTCCAATAAGACTCCTGCCCGCAGACCCCCACAACCACCAAGGGTTGTGGGGATGAGGCCCTTGTACCCATCAACATGGGCACATGGTGCTTTGGGGTCCAGACCCCAAAGCATCCTCCCCATGTTGAGGGCATGTGGCCTGGTATAGTTCAGGAGGGGGGCGCTCTCTCGTCCCCCCTCTTTTCCTGCGGCCTGCCAGGTTGCGTGCTTGGATAAGGGTCTGGTATGAAATTTTGGGTTGACCCTTACACCATTTTTTTTTTTTTTTGGCACAGGGTTCCACTTAAAATCCATACCAGACCTGAAGGGTCTGGTATGGATTTTGAAGGGGACCCCTACGCCATTTAAAAAAAAAATCAGATCTGAAGGGCCTGGTATGGAGCTTGGGGGGACCCGCACACAATTTTTTTTTACATTTTGGTTCGGGGTTCCCCTTAATATTCATACCAGACCCAAAGGGCCTGGTATTGGATTGGGGGGGGGGGAACCCATGCCGTTTTTTTCAATGAATTTTATCTGTATTGCCGGGACCCGACAATTCATAGTTTTAAATTACTTTTTTTCCTTTTAGAAATGTCATTTTGCTGCAGGGACTGTTCTAAACACGGGAAAAATGCGCCACTTTACAGGCATACTATAGACACCCCCCCCCCCCCCGGTATGAAATTTAAAGGAATATTTAACTTTTTTAGTTTCACTTTAAGCATTATTAAAATCACTGCTCCCGAAAAAAATTACTTTTTAAAACTTTTTTTTGCATTGGTACATGTCCCCTGGGGAAGGACCCAGGTCCCCAAACACTTTTTATGGCAATACCATGCATATAAGCCTTTAAAATTAGCACTTTTGGTTTTTCATGTTAGTGTCCCATAGACTTTAACGGGGTTCCGCGGCTTTTAAATTTTCCCCGAACTCAGCATATTGTTCGGTGTTTGCCATCCGAACAACCAAACTTATGCTTGGGCCGAACCGTTCGCCCATCCCTAATAGTTAATATGAGACCTGTGGCTCTTAGCGAGAGCCCAGTAATACACGTATTCATATATCCGGCCTCATGGAAGAAGACCCCCTCTTCATTGAGGCTGCATATGTGTACATATCCAGTGGCAAGGGGTTAAAATACAATCAATAAGAGCTCCTTTATATCACGTGCAGTGACCTGCGTTTTTCAGCAGTGAATCAGCACAGGTCCGGCAAGGGAACATAGAAAACAATGGTGTTCTATGTGCCTCGTTCTGACCACAATGTTATGTACATGTGCTTTGTGTTAAAATGTAACCTGTCTGCATTTTAACACATGCAAAGCATATGAATGCATGTAAACGCAACTGAGAATAAATATATAAAAATGTATTTCTTGTTTGTGTAGCGGGGTATCGTTTTTTTTACCCCAAGAGACTACAGTTCCCAGCACACCTTAAGGCACCCAGAGTGCATTGCCCCCCGCAAGGACTGCTGAGGTGGACTTTATAAGGGAGAGGCGGGGCTCGCGTCCTTCTCTTTGGACACCGCCCTCCTTGCAAGAGGATCCCTGTGTTGAACTGCTGCGCGTACAAGGCCTGAAGCCTGGGCCTTGTGCTTTTCCAAAGAGCCTTCCGATCCACTGAGGAACCTGCTGAACGTCTGATCCGGTTGTCGAGCATTGTCACCAGGAGGCCCGAAGACCCGGGGTCGTGGATACTGTGAATCGAGTCACAGTGACGGAAGAAACGGACAAGGACTGGTCCGGTTGGGTGAGAGAGCACCTGCTCAGAACTGCACCATAGTATTTTTAAGCCCACTAACTGTATTCAGGGCCATCCAGTATTACAGTTAAAACTCTGGGGAGACTATCCACAGAACTGAGTTATTAGTCTCCCTGGTATTTTGGAGTTATCTATCATCGGTTTTCCCTATTGCATTACAAATTGTTCTTAAAGTGCACCACCGTGTTTGCTAGCAAAGATTTCTTCCACAGAACTATACCCAAATCATAGTCAGGTCTGACTGGGTAGTGTAGAACATTGCTGGGCGCCATATTGTCCACGAGGGAGGATAGCTGCAGCAGGGTCTGATAATTTGTATGCCATATTATTGAACGTTTGCTGTTTTCACAAGTGTACTTACATTGCAGGGCTCTGCAACTGTTATTGCATGATTGTTTCTTATCCAAATCTTTATTAACAGTAAAATATTAGCGTTAAGTATACTGGTTGTCGGTGTCATTTACTGCACTATACTATTATTGTGTGCCTCACTGTGGGATTGTGTCATAGAGAACCAGAAAGTGATTGCAGAATCTATCATCCCCTTTACTAACTGTGCCACGAGAGGTTAGAGCAGATTGCCAGGGGTTGACAGCGGTGCACTACAGGGCCCAAAACAAACAAGGCAGCCCTCTTAAGTGGGGGTATCGCTACATTAGTATTTTGACCTTTCCAGGGACCTGTAACTTCACAATGGATGACATGAAAACTTGTGTAGCGGGGTCTCTTTTACGGCCCCAGGACTACGTTACCCAGAACCCCATTCGGCCCCAGGGCGGAGGTTCCACCGCAAAGACTCATGGGAGGGGTTACTTAAGTGAGAGGTGAGGCGGAGCTCGCTCTCTTGGGACGCCGCGCTTCAAGCAACAAGTCATCCTGTGCGGATCTGATGCGGGGCAAGGCCTGAAGCCTGAGGCCTTGCTTGAAGTTCGAAGAGCCTTCCACCATACTGCTGAGCCTGGGTGGATCCTGACCCGTCGTGAAAGGACGTCGGTTGGATCGGGAACCCGATCGGAGCAGACGCTGTGGGCGATACACATGCGGTGGAAGTCCCAGGCTGGGATCGCGCCTGGAGTGGTGAGCGGGCACCTGCCCAAATCCATAGACTGAGTTGTGTTCAGGCCTATAGACTGCCTAGGCCCACTGTTCACTCACCAGTGTTTCTTAGGGGGGTCCGGTAGCGGGACAGAGTTGAAGTACCTACCCCCCCCACTTTGCCCCTGTTATTTCAAGTTGCCACCCCATGGGGATTACAAATGGTAATTTCTTCAAGTGCACCAACGAAAGCTGGCCGGTGAAGAAACCTTCCTTCCTTAGGGAAAAGAGACTCAGTTATATCCCGTGTCAGGCCTGACTTAGGTCGGGAGTTAGAAAGTTAGTGTTACTGCGCCATAGGGGCGCGCACGCCATAATAGCTCCGCGTGGTGGATACTGCACGGCGCCATATTATTGTGCTGCACATAGTACATTGATTGATGCAGGGCTCTGCAGGCCCATGTGTATGTTGCATGTTATACTTTGACTCATTCATTACCAGTAAAGCTGATATATATTTTATATTCTTGCCTCAGTGTGTTGCCTGAATTGTTTAGAGATTATTAAGTACAATACACCCGAGAGTGATAGGAGTTTAACCCTAGACTAACTGTGCCAGAGTGGGTCGAGTAAGATTGCCGGGGGTTGGCGGTACTGTATACAGGGCCCGAAATTAAACCAGCAGCTCTCTTAACTGGGGGTAGCGCTACACGTGGGGGCTCTCGAGTCCGGGATCCTGTTGCAGCAAATAGCAGCCAAAAAGTACCAGCATGGACCCACTAGAAGTAGTGAAGTGGTGCGCAGCAGTCAACACAGATTCAAATGGGGCAGTGATCATAGAACTCCCAGGGATCTGGCAAGAAGATGCAGTGAAACAGTTAGTGATGTCACTGTCCCCACAACAGAAGGCATGGATAGTGGATGTCAGATCAGAACCTCCTCTGACATATGTACTGATAAAATGGAAGGATGGAGTCCCAGAAGACTTCAAGAAGCCAAGCATAGAAACGGTAGATAAACAAACTTATAAGCTAATACACGCTCCACCCAACCTAAAAGATGTAAAGAAAGAAGAGAGTCCTGGGTCGCCGCAGGGCACCCTCAGCACAGAATTATGCGCGGTTCTAGGAGAAATCATAGCACAATGCAAAAAAGACCCTGCAGATTATCAAATGTCAGGATACCGGAAACTCAGAATGTTTTCAGGGAGGAAACCTGTACCTTCAGGCGAAGAAGGATTTGAAGAGTGGTTAGACGGTGCAACTCAGGCCCTAGAGGAGTGGGAAATCCCAGACCACAGAAAGAAGCAGAGAATTGCTGAAAGCTTGAAGGGGCCTGCTTTAGAGGCCGTACGCAACCTCAAGATGAGTAAGACAGACTGTGTTGCGCAAGACTATTTAGACATTCTGCAGAATGTGTTCGGCGGAACAGAGAAGATCACTGAACTTACCTACCAACTGGAGCATTGCTATCAAAAGGCAGGGGAGAAGCTATCAGAGTTCATGATGCGCCTAGATAAAATACTGCACAAGATGATCCTAAAGAAGGGGATTGACCTGAAGAAGGTGGATGAGGCCCGGGTCCAGCAGGTAATGAGAGGATCTCAACCTCTGGATCCCATCGCACTGGCGCTACGTACCAGACAGGACGGGAAGAGCCTGGAGTACTCTGACTTGATCCGAGTAGTCAGAGAGGAAGAAGCTATGCTGGAGGAGAAAAAGAGGAGCCAACCAGTTGAGACGGTGGATCCCCCCCCCGGTGATGGTCAGGACGACTATGGCCGTAGAAAGAGATGCAGAAGTAGATACCTTGAAGTCGCAGATGTCCCAAGTGTTGGGAATGTTGACCTCCCTGATGGAAAAGGAGTCAAGGGTACCTGAGAGGAATAGCCCAAGGAAGGAGTTGTTTGCAAATACTTCAGCGCCCGCATCCCTGGAAGATAGAAGGGATATGACTTGTTTCAACTGTGGAGGGATTGGCCACGCGGCCAGAGTGTGTTCCAGTCCAAAGAAAATAAAAATGAACAACCGCAAGCCGCCGGAAAACTCCAGCGGGCCCCGGTGAAGGAGTCAACCGGGTGCCCATCATCTTCAAGGAACTCCATACTGAATAAGAAGCACATGAAAGAAGGGGCCAGGACCCCACAGAAGAAACCAAGGGTTCCTCAGAAGGAACGCACTCCAAAGAAACACAATAATGTCCCTCAGCGGGTAGCTACACCCAGACAGAGGAGAGAGATCAATGCATATCAGGCCCAGGAGAGACTTAGATCCAAAGACAAAAGGAGGAAGGAAAGTCAAAAAGAGAAATGCAAAAACCCAAGGAAAGAGACCCCTTCGAAGCAGTACCCAGAGAAACTGGTGGGTCCCTCTCCAATTGTATCCATTCAAGTAGAGGGAGTCTACACAAGAGCCCTGTTGGATACTGGGGCGCAGCTGACCCTGTTGTATCGAGACTTCTACGACAGGCACCTAAGTCACCTACCCATCCAGAAGATTGAAGACTTGGAGATATGGGGAATTGGAACAGAGAAGTTTCCTTATGATGGCTATCTGCCCATAAAACTGACGTTTGACCCATCCATAGCTGGGAAGGGGGAAGTGTTCGACACCTTGGCTGTGGTGTGCCCCCGACCGCCTGGAGCTAACAGGAGTTCCTTGATAATAGGAACCAACACGGATCTGGTCCGAAGACTTTTGGTCCCGCTAACAAGAAGGAAGAACCTCCCAGTCACGGAGATTCACCCAATGTTGAAAACCGCCTTCCAACGGCTAATCTTAGAGCAAAAGGCCCCGGAGGAGGGGGTAGGGAAAGTCTGGAGACTCAGAAGAAAAGGGATAGTGCTGCAACCCGGTGAAGTAACCTGCTTGAAGGCCACAGTGAAACTCACTTGGGAGCAGCCGGGCCCTTTTGTGATGTTGGAACCCGACCCAAGAGAAGAACCTTTGGGCTTAGAGGTAGTCCCGGAAGTGGTCCCGGTGAGGGCCCTGAAGAAGGCCCACTGCAAAATACCTGTGAGTGTCAGAAACACCACGGATGGTCCCATGGAAGTCCCAGCCAGGCTGTTATTGGGCCGGGTGAGCCCAGCCACACCAGTTGCCTCATCAGATGTGGGGAAGACAGATGGAGAAAGTACAGTGTGGGAGAAGCTTTCCATGGAGAATCCAAACCTGCCCAGGGCTTGGAGGGAGAGAGCCCAGAACCAGTTGACTCGGTGGGAGAGGATCTTCTCACATGATGAGTTTGATGTAGGGTGTGCTAGGAGTGCCACCCATCGAATCCGCCTCCAAGAAGATAAGCCCTTCAGAGAAAGGGTTAGGCGGGTTCCATTGGCAGACCTCGAAGATTTGAGGGAACAGCTTGCTGAGCTCAAGCGAACAGGTGTGATCCAAGAATCTAGAAGTCCGTATGCCTCCCCCATAGTAGTGGTCCGGAAGAAGAACGGGTCACTAAGGTTGTGTTTTGACTATAGGACCCTCAACAGGAGAACCACTCCGGATCAATATACCACTCCAAGGATAGAAGATGCCTTGCAGAGCTTGTCCGGAGCCAAGTGGTTCAGTGTTATGGACTTAAAGAGCGGGTATTATCAGATCCCGATGCACCCAGAAGACAAAGAAAAGACGGCTTTTATAACCAAAGTGGGGTTCTTTGAATTCAACCAGATGCCTCAAGGTCTGTCTGGAGCTCCAGCCACATTCCAAAGACTCATGGAGAAGACTGTGGGAGACATGAACCTCATCGAGGTCCTTGTATACTTCGATGACATCATAGTCTTTGGAAGAACTTTGGAGGAACATGAAGAAAGGCTGGAGAAGGTCTTGAAGAGACTGAGTGAAGAAGGACTCAAGCTCTCACCTGAAAAATGCCAATTTTACCAGTCTTCAGTCAACTATCTGGGACACATAGTGTCCGAAAATGGGGTGTCCACGGATCCTGAAAAACTGGAGGCTGTCACCTCTTGGCCAAGACCTACCACTGTAACAGAACTCAGGTCCTTCCTAGGATTCTGGTCCTATTACAGGAGGTTCGTGGAGGGGTTTGCTCGAATAGCGAGACCCTTGAATGAGTTGCTGAAGACGGAGGGGGAAGAGGATGACTCGGGCCCCAGGAAACCGGGGGAGTCAGTCAAGGACCAGTGGAATGAGAAGTGTGAAAACACCTTCCAGATGCTGAAAAAGAGCTTGACCACCGCCCCTGTTCTGGCCTATGCAGACCCAAAGAAGCCTTACGAACTCCATGTGAATGCCAGCCATGATGGTCTGGGAGGAGTGCTCTATCAGGAGCATGAAGGGCAGCAGAGACCTGTTGCGTATGTGAGCAGAAGCCTGACCCCCTCCGAAAAGAACTATCCCACCCATAAGTTGGAGTTCCTGGCCCTCAAGTGGGCCGTAGTAGACAAACTTCGAGATTACCTATATGGGGCAGACTTCACTGTCAAAACGGATAACAACCCCCTTACCTACCTGTTTTCCACTGCGAAGCTGGACGCCACAGGACATAGATGGCTGGCGGCGTTGTCTGCCTTCAATTTCAGCTTGAAGTATAGACCTGGGGCGGGAAACCGAGATGCGGACGCCCTGTCCAGGAGGTCTCATGTCCCCACCCACAGTATTGAAGACTGGACCCAAGTGGCACCTGACGGGGTGCGGGCCCTTTGCCAAGGGGCTGAACTCCAAGCCAGGGGAGGCTCAAAAGCAGAAGAGATAGGGGTCACTATCGTAGGAGTCCCCAAGCAGTACTGTGGAGCAACCTTACTGGGAGAAGATAACTTACCCAGACTGACCAAAAAGGAGTTGAGATCCGACCAATTGGAAGACCCTATGGGGAGATTGGTCTTAGAAGCATTAGAGAGTCGGAACCCAGATATACTCCTACGTCACCCCTCGAAGGAAGCTCGCCTGTTGAAGAAAGAGTGGGACAGGCTACAGGTGCATCAGGGAGTGGTCTACCGAAGGGGCCCCTCTGATGACCAAGAAGACAAGTGGCAGTTGTTCCTGCCGGAGAAGCACAGGGAGACGGTCATGATTGCCTTACATGACAACCATGGTCACCTGGGAGCGGAAAGGACTTTCCAACTTGTTAGAGACCGGTTCTATTGGCCCTGCATGAGGGCTGAAGTTGAGGAATACTGCCATTCATGTGCACGATGCATACAGAGAAAGACTTTGCCCCATCAAGCTGCCCCATCTACAAAGTGAGGGCCCGCTTGACCTGGTGTGCATTGATTTCCTCTGCCTCGAACCCGACCTGAGTGGACAAGGAAATGTTCTGGTAGTAACCGACCATTTCACCCGGTATGCACAGGCTTTTCCGACAAAAGACCAGAAGGCCTCTACTGTGGCCAAAATACTCATGGAGAAGTACTTTATACATTATGGACTGCCACAAAGACTCCATTCCGATCAGGGAAGGGAAGGGACTTCGAGAGTAAGCTGATACGAAAACTCCTAGATGCCTTGGGGATCAAGAAAACCAGGACTACTCCTTATCATCCACAAGGTGATGCTCAGCCGGAGAGGTTCAACCGAACCCTGCTCAACATGCTGGGAACTTTAAGTGGCGAAAAGAAGCAACATTGGAGTAATCAAATAGCGGCCCTTGTGCATGCTTACAATAGCACTGTCAGCGATGCTACAGGATATTCGCCTTACAGACTTATGTTCGGGAGAGAAGCAAGGTTGCCAGTGGATCTGGCCTACGGCACTTCCATAGATCATTGTTCTGCTGCTTCACACAAGGGATATGTAGATAGACTCAGACGCATTTTGAAAATGGCCTATGAGCAAGCTCAGGCGACCTCGGAACAGAGGGGGGCTCGCAACAAGAGGAATTTCGACCTAAAGGTTAGGATCCAAGACCTACAACAAGGAGACAGAGTGTTGTTGCGGAACCTGGGGGTCCCTGGGAAACATAAGCTTGCAGATAGATGGAGACCCGAACCTTATGTCATTTGTAAAAAATTACCGGGCCTACCCATTTACAGACTTAAACCCGAGGGGAAGCTGGGGCCCTTGAAGACTTGGCATCGTTACCACCTACTTCCGCTAGCTGAAGCAGTTCGGTTGCCTCCTAGGATGGATTCCCCTGAACCCATGTCCATTCTGAACACTCCTAGACCCAACACTCTGTCTCAAACCCCTCGGATAGAGGATACGGAAGATTCAGAAATGAGTGAAGATGAGGGAGAGGAAATTGGCTGGCTTTGGCCTTCCCAGGGCCCAATGACTTCTGCTATTGATCTTCCACCTGACGAAGATACCGAGGATCAGACACTGAATGCAGAAGCTACGGAGTTTGTTCCGTCTAGTCACTGGTCAGATGCTTGGGAGAGTGCTGATGAATCATCCCCCGAGGAGGACCCAAGGGAAGCCATGTATCTTCCTGCTTCGGAGCCAGATGCTCCCGAACTAGAAGGAACTTCCGAGTTAGTTACAGAAGAAGAATCTGTTCCCACAGAAAGTCCAAGAGGACAGAGGAAGCGAAGGGCAATAAAACCTCCCAGGAGATTAACCTACCCACAAATGGGGAAGAGTGCGGAAGACACTGTAGTCACTGCCAGAAGGAGTATGGAAGACCCTGACCCTCCCGCTGTTCATTTGGTGGGAGGCAACCCCAGCTCACTCTCTGGCACAGTTAGACAGGACACTGTTGTTAATGTGTCCTGTGGGCAGAGGAGTTCACTGCCTCGTTTCGGGTGGGAATTTCCTCTGCCGACATCATATGGAGAATTGACGGATGTTGTTAGATATGTAGCTTAAAGTTATGTTATCTTTGGGGACCAAAGAGTTCAAGTGGGGGGAGTGTGTAGCGGGGTCTCTTTTACGGCCCCAGGACTACGTTACCCAGAACCCCATTCGGCCCCAGGGCGGAGGTTCCACCGCAAAGACTCATGGGAGGGGTTACTTAAGTGAGAGGCGAGGCGCAGCTCGCTCTCTTGGGACGCCGCGCTTCATGCAACAAGTCATCCTGTGCGGATCTGATGCGGGGCAAGGCCTGAAGCCTGAGGCCTTGCTTGAAGTCCGAAGAGCCTTCCACCATACTGCTGAGCCTGGGTGGATCCTGACCCGTCGTGAAAGGACGTCGGTTGGATCGGGAACCCGATCGGAGCAGACGCTGTGGGCGATACACATGCGGTGGAAGTCCCAGGCTGGGATCGCGCCTGGAGTGGTGAGCGGGCACCTGCCCATATCCATAGACTGAGTTGTGTTCAGGCCTATAGACTGCCTAGGCCCACTGTTCGCTCACCAGTGTTTCTTAGGGGGGTCCGGTAGCGGGACAGAGTTGAAGTACCTACCCCCCCCCCACACTTTTCCCCTGTTATTTCAAGTTGCCACCCCATGGGGATTACAAATGGTCATTTCTTCAAGTGCACCAACGAAAGCTGGCCGGTGAAGAAACCTTCCTTCCTTAGGGAAAAGAGACTCAGTTATATCCCATGTCAGGCCTGACTTAGGTGGGGAGTTAGAAAGTTAGTGTTACTGCGCCATAGGGGCGCGCACGCCATAATAGCTCCGCGTGGTGAATACTGCGCGGCGCCATATTATTGTGCTGCACCTAGTACATTGATTGATGCAGGGCTCTGCAGGCCCATGTGTATGTTGCATGTTATACTTTGACTCATTCATTACCAGTAAAGCTGATATATATTTTATATTCTTGCCTCAGTGTGTTGCCTGAATTGTTTAGAGATTATTAAGTACAATACACCCGAGAGTGATAGGAGTTTAACCCTAGACTAACTGTGCCAGAGTGGGTCGAGTAAGATTGCCGGGGGTTGGCGGTACTGTATACAGGGCCCGAAATTAAACCAGCGGCTCTCTTAACTGGGGGTAGCGCTACACTTAGATCAACCCTTAGAAAAACAAAACGTATGCAATGCAATTCATGTGAAAATGCATGTTAAATGCCCACAAATGCACATCATTTTTATGTAAAGTATGGCGTAAAAGAACCCTGGATCAAACAGAATCTGCTGTTTAGGAGGAATGAAACTGAGTAAGGAAAAGCTGTGCTCTAGTCAACTGACAAGTTGAAGTCAGTGAAAAAAACGCAAGATAAAAAATCTTCCACAATGGCAAGACTGAGCACAACAACAAAACAGGGTATTCTTGTTGTTTGTTGCTGTCCAAGCTATTCTGCACAACAAAAATCATGCCATGTTAAGGACTGAAAATGCACTGGTTGCCCAAGTAAACTTAGGGCTGTAGATGAAAGACAAATCATACTGACTTCCCTTTTGATTTAGAAAATGTCCAGTAACACCATCAACTTGGCAGAAACTAGTAGGAGGCTGGTATACCTATCTAGAGCCAGGAGAAGGCAAGTCAAAAGTGGTTTTCATGGAAGACTTCTGGCTAAAAAACACGTTCTTCCAAAGTTGAAACAAAGCCAAGAGAATCGTCAGAGCATGCTAACACAAGAACAGTGTGAAAAAAATGGCAGCAGGTGCTCTACACTAATGTGTTCAAATTGGAAACATTTGGCAGTAACATAAGGCAGTTTGTTTTCCAGAAGACTTTGAAAGCAGTACAAAGATAAGTGTCTACAGGCAACACGGAAGCGTGGCGGAGGTTCTTTGCAGGTTTGCGACTGCATTTCTGCACATAAAATTCGATTTGGTCAGAATTAATGGTCTTTTCAGTGCTAAAAAGTACTGGCAAATATTATCCATCATGCAATGTCATTAGGGAGGTGTCTGATCTGTCACAAATTCATTCTGCAGAAAGACAATGAGCACAAACAGCCAAAATCATGAAGAACTATCATCAGTGACAGGGACAATGAGTCCTGGAAGTGATGGTATGGTCCCACAGAGTGTATAGCGGGAGAGAAGCCCAGACTGTGTGTGCACTTTATACACATCCTGGCAAATCATGTAGTCATGGACTTCGTGTGGACATATAGAAGAGGAACTGAGTTCCATAAAAACAACTTTATTATGAACCATTAAAAATCTATTACACATTAAAAATTACTCTCCACATAGGGGTTCCCAACATGCAAAGATTCTGATTACAGTTCATATGTGGACTCAACGTGTTTCGGAATCCTTCTTCAGGAGCACATGTGACAGAATCAATACACCGGAATCCACTCCTAATCTTTAATAGAGTAATATCAGCCAGTAGGGTAGACTGGAATTCATAGCATGTGTATGTTGCCCTTAGAGATGCAAATGAGTAAGCCAAGGTGAAGCCGCTGCCTCTTTGATGGAAAATTAGGGTACATTCAGTAAACAGCCAATGGTCTTGTACACATAATCATAAAATAAAAGGATCAGCTTCCCAATGGGGAACCATCCAGACTCATGGTAAGTAAGTCACCATAAAGACAGCATGGTAGTCAAAGTAGCCAAGGCACATATATCTCAAGGAGGGGGCTCTTGATAATTATCTTAGAAACAAACCCAGTTCACATGAATCCAGCTTGTGGACACAGGCTGGATTCATGTGAACTGAGTTTGTTGTTACCCTGTTAAAGAAAGTGGAAAAATAATGGATCTACTGAAAGAATCCACAAGTAACTAAATTATGGTAAAGAAAAACCCAGAAGAAAAACAAAACTGCTGTTAATTTTAGCAACAGACTGCATCATATATGTAATTCTTCCTCTTCATTTCTCACTAGTGTCACCCCTTTGTGATCGCTTAAATGGTTGCATGTGGATTAAGGCTCCCTACTGCATCTATAAAATCTTATTGGGGATGGTACTTTGGAAATTTTGAACCAGTTAAATACATTAGTGGAAGGAAAGGGTAAAATTAGCACTATTATTTCACTACTGGAATTTGTATGGAGGGCTGAGGCCAGGGCCCCAATTGGATGCTGGATTATTTATCTCCATTGCCAGTTACTCCCATCTTTACAGCCCTATTGCTGAAGTAGCACTAATGCTGCGTACACACGGTCGGAATTTCCGTCAGAAAAAGTAAGATGGGAGCTTTTAGTCGGATATTCCGACCGTGTGTATGCCCCATCTGACTTTTTCTGTCGGAATGTCTGACGGACTTACATAGAGAGCAGGTTTTTTATTTTTCCGTCGGAAATTCCGTCTGAGTTTTTCCCGTTTCAAAGTCTGACCGCGTGTACGCGGCATAACTTGGTCAATAAGTTTATCATTTAATGTATTGCGTATATTATGAGAGGATGTTATTGACAGTTTTTACATATTCATATTAACCACCTCGCGCCCGCCGTACGACTATATACGGCCGCGAGGTGGTTGTTACATGCCGGGAGGCCGTTATTATACGGCCTCCGCTAATTTGGCCACTGGGGGGCGCGCGCACGTACCCGGCGCGTCACTGCAATGCCGATGCGCGTGCCTGGTGGCCGCGATGTCCGCCAGGCACCCGCGATCGGCGGTTACACAGACAAGGACATGGATCTGTGTGTGTAAAAACACAGATCCATGTCCTGTCAGGGAGAGGGGACCGATGCTGTGTCCCTTGTACATAGGGACACAGATCGGTCACCTCCCCCAGTCAGTCCCCTCCCCCCACACAGTAATCACTAATAGGGCACACATTTAACCCCTTCCTTGCCCCCTAGTGTTAACCCCCTCCCTGCCAGTCACATTTATACAGTAATCAGTGCATTTTTATAGCACTAATCGCTGTATAAATGTGAATGGTCCCAAAATAGTGTCAAATGTGTCCGCCATAATGTCGCAGTCACGTAAAAAATCACTGATCGCCGCCATTACTAGTAAAAATAAAAATATATATAAAATTGCCATAAAACTACCCCCTATTTTGTAAACGCTATAACTTTTGCGCAAATCAATCAACAAACGCCGCTTGCGATTTTTTTTACCAAAAATATGTAGAAGAATACGTATCGGCCTAAACTGAGGAAAAAAAAAATCAAAAAAAATTGGGATATTTATTATAGCAAAAATCAAAAAAATATAGCTTTTTTTTCAAAATTGTCGCTCTATCTTTGTTTATAGCGCAAAAAATAAAAACCACCGAGGTGATCAAATACCACCAAAAGAAAGCTCTATTTGTGCGAAAAAAAGGACGCCAATTTTGTTTGGGAGCCACGTCGCACGACCGCGCAATTGTCATTCAAAGCGTGACAGTGCTGAAAGCTGAAATTTCGCCTGGGCAGGAAGGGGGTATATGTGCCCAGTAAGGAAGTAGTTAAGGTATACTAGCAGAAGGATTGCATAAATGGATTTTAGCACTTAAGTAGGTCCAGTTATGATTTTATTTATTGTTTTAAATAAAGTTTTCTGTACCAGTAAAGTCTGACCAATTTTTTCCAGTTAATCTTTGTACACTAAAGTGGTCTTATATTGAATGCTTAAAACGGTAGTAAATTCAACTTTTTTATATATATATTTTTTTTTAAACCTATAATAAAGCTTACTACTACTACTACTACTACTACTACTACTACTTGGTACAGAGAATATCTCCTAAATGCCATGCCATCCACATTGAGAGATCTGTACCGTGACCGTGACTCAAAAAAAATTCCCATACTTCTCTTTGAACTTGTACGGACCAGAATTTTTTTTTTAAGACAAGATTTTACTAACACTTTAATAGATCATGAAAGGGTTGCTGGTTAGAATCCCAACCACTACACTACCTGCCTAGAGTTTGCATGTTCTCCCTGTGCCTGCGTGGGTTTCCTCCGGGTGCTCCGGTTTCCTCCCACACTCCAAAGACATGCTGGTAGGTTAATTGGCTTCTGTCTAAATTGGCCCTAGTATATGAATGTGAGTTAGGGACCTTAGATTGTAAGCTCCTTGAGGGTAGGGACCGATGTGAATGTACAATGTATATGTAAAGCGCTGCGTAAATTGATGGTGCTATATAAGTACCGTATATACTCGAGTATAAGCCGAGATTTTCAGCCCTTTTTTTTGGGCTGAAAGTCCCCCCCTCGGCTTATACTCGAGTCAGCGAAATTTTACATTGTAAATAGTATCTGAAAAAAAGTTGAGAGGCTGCGGCGTCCATCGTTTAAATCCCGCGGTCTCTTCCTGGTCCCTTCCGTGATAGACGATTCTCAGCAGACACTCTCCACCTATCACGAACGTTCTCTCATCCTCAGTTTCCCAGCAGACGTCTGTGATTGGCGGAACACCGAACACAGTGTCTGCTGGGAAACTGAGGATGAGAGAACGTTCGTGATAGGCGGAGAGTGTCTGCTGAGAATCACCTATCACGGAAGGGACCAGGAAGAGACCGCGGAATTTAAACGATGGACGCCGCAGCCTCTCAACTTTTTTTTAGGTACTATTTACAATGTTAAATTTAAACAGTGAGGATAGGAACAGTGAGCTAGGGAACAGTGAGGATAGGAACAGTGAGGATAGGAACAGTGAGGATAGGAACAGTGAGGATGGGAACAGTGAGGATGGGAACAGTGAGGATGGGAACAGTGAGGATGGGAACAGTAAGGATGGGAACAGTAAGGATGGGAACAGTAAGAATGGGAACAGTAAGGATGGGAACAGTGAGGCATTGTTGACCCTCGGCTTATACTTGAGTCAGTAAGTTTTCCCAGTTTTTTGTGGCAACATTAGATACCTCGGCTTATACTCGGGTCGGGTTTATACTCGAGTATATATGGTACCTAAATAATAATAATAGTAATTACCAATGAAAAATACCAGAAGAATTCAGGAAGGAGGGAGTTGAGAGGAGAACCCTATTTTTTAACTCTGCAATTTATAGTTGCTCATCCACCAGCTGAGAAGAATGACAGGTAATTCCCAATTTCCTCTTTGGGTCTAGGAAAAAGGATCCATGTAGCATGCTTTATAAAACTTTTGTTTCCATGTGTTTTTTATTATCCCCAATCGATCACATGACCCTATAAATATACTTAATTGACTGTGTGATGGTGTCAGTTCCAGGTCATAGGCCACCACTGCTGAAACCTTTTTGCACAAGTGAAAACTGAGCAGGTTCCTGGCATTAAGCTTGAGACATATTGCAGAGAGCATTATCTTTGTACTTGAATCTTGCAGAGCCCTCTTATACTTTATGTTTATTTATTTAATGTTGGTTTTGGCCTCCTTCTGTTTATTTACTTGGCTTGTTTTCATCGTCTGTGTGCTTTGCAGGCAGATATTTCACTTTCAACAGCAATGTCTCATCTAAAAGTGTCTATTTTTTTTTAAAGAAAAGCCAGTGATTTGAGAACCTACCAGGAGGCTTAAAATCCTGAACTTTCAGTAACAAACCATGCAGTTAGAATCTAGTCCATTGTGGTATTTTTGGCTAAACACATAGTAATCTGACATGCATTTTAGGCTATGCATAAATGGGTGCTGGTTAGAGAAACACATCCAGCGCCAGCGTGGCACCAATACCTCATTCCCATGGCTTTCAAACGCTCTCTTGGTTTGGGACCATGGGAGAGCATTAGCAATTTGGGATCCTGCACTCTCAGGCATTGAATAAACCTCGCAGTCAACATTTGGGGCCCAAGGCACTGCACCTATTGAAACATCCAGCCCAATACACATTTTCAGTCCTGACTTTTCATGGGAAATTTGTGAGTGCCCCCTATAAATGCTTGTGCTATGCAGTTCCACCTATTAGCTGAGTACATAACTTGTTAAAGAGAAACTCCAAATTCACCCAAAAGTGCAATTTGCATGTCAAGGCGCTTAAATATATAAAAATATATTAGCATCAATTTATAATGATGTGTTACAAGCATGCATTTGTAGCGCCCTCCTCACTCCCCTCTTCACTTCAGCTCATCTGTCTCTGGTCTAGGGGTACCTTAGAGGGGAGGGAGTGGGGACACCACGCCTGGCCTTCACCACAGGTGTCAGTGCGGTGTGAGCAAAGTTCTTGTTTTACCTTCGGGTCAGTGCTGTGCACCTAGAGCCTCCACTGAGATTACCTTGAACAATGTCTGTCAGGAAAAAGCCTCACACCATTAAAGTCCAACACTCCTTTATTCTTCTTGAATGAGCACAATTAGTTGAACTCCCTTGGAGAACAGAACAGAAAAGGAGGTGTGGATGCGAGTAGGCCCAGACACAATTGGTTCTCCACTTTCCTTCCTGAAAGTGGGCTGCGGTCTCCGAGCGAGGGGGAATTCCCTTCCAGGCGGTCTCCAGTGGGAGGCTCACCTGTCACTGGCAATCTGCTGCACCCGGTCTTCAAGTGAGGAGCTCCCCCCGGTCCATTACGCCTTCCGGATTCGGGTTCCCAATCCCTGGGTTCCCTAGGACCTCCTTCCCTCGCGGAACTCAGTGTTGGGCACTGAGCTCCAGACCTCCTCTCGAGTACCTCACCCCAGGCTAAAGGTGCCTGAGATGGAACACGACCTCCGACTGTCCTCTAGACCTAGGCCGCCTAGAGGACCGACACGAACCACCGCCCACAGGCTGAAGGTGCCTGGCATTCAACCCCGTGACAAAGATGGCCGGCCCCTTTATACCCTCTCCCAGCAAGCATGGCGGGTTCCCCGCCCCACCATATCACTGCCGAGAGAGGACAAAAAGGAGGCCCGGCACACAGCAATGGCTCAACCCCCAGCCCATGGCGACAGTGCCACCTGCCTGGCTGCAGGGAATCACACATCACTGATGTCTCTGCCAGTTAAATTTACACCCGGGAAAGTACATACCCGCTACACATTATTTTACATCATGATTTTTCTATGTAAATGTACAATTCACATAAATAAATATCACATTCGTGTTGAATAATTTCTCCACATGAATGCAACAGGTAACTATTGAAAAGCTGTATTTTTAACAGATACTGTAAGCGTTTTAGCACATAAGTCATTATTTTGTCTACAATTACTTTTTATGCTTTCTGCAGTAGACTCCTCAAAGAATCTCACTGATCGCTCCAGCCATGAGCTGCTAGTATTTATTAATGTCTTGAATTGAAAGAAAACGTTTTCTGTTGAAATTAGCAAATAATGCGTATAGCGCTTACCACCCTCTCCTCCTAGAATTTGGCTCCTCGCAGGAGGAAAGGGCACATCCAGCTCTATATGCCCGTACCCTCCTGTGTGAAGAGGTTGAGCGGTTTTGTGATGGGTCTCCACAGCAAGATTCTCCAGAGAATGGTTCTTATCTCTATAGTCAATAAAGACAAGTCTCTATTTCCCCCAATGACTTAAATGTCCACACCAGCCGTAACTCCAACGTAGAGTTTATTTCTCTTTAAAAGACAGTCTCTAATAGGAAAGGTTGGAGAGAGAACAGGACAGCATAAGGTGTGGGAGAGGTCCAGGCACAAACGTAATCCACTTCACTGCTTGGCTTCCCAAGCAGACTTAGCCCATTTGGATAGTCTCCCTAGATAGGGACTAGCAGCCAAAATGGTACTCAAACTAACCGCACAATCACTACACAAACTGGTACACTTGGTCTCTGCCACAGACCTGGTGAACATGGTCTCTGCCAAAGACCTGGTGAACTTGGTTTTCAAAGCTTGGCCTCTTTGTAAGGAAAAGACATCCCTCCAGAGAGTTACCGGGCCCCTTCCTTCACTGTGACTTCTCACCAGTTTCTCTGGACGGTCCTCCTCGTCTAAGATGCGGGTCCCATCGCAAGGCTGCACCCTGAGATTCCTTGATCCTTGATGGGCCCCAGCCAAAGGTGCTGGGCCCAAGGCCTTTAGTTGCAGCCCCAGGGCTAAAGGTGCCTGGGACTGATTCACCGACCACAGCCCCTGGGCCAAAGGTGCCCAGGGCGGACAGGAACACACACTCCCTGGGAGTAGGACTCCCGACGACGAACCCTGAACAGGCAGCGTCTGCCCCTTTTATATCCTCTCCCAGCATACACAGCAGGCCGACCACTCCCACTGTATGGTTGCCGAGAGGGGACACACAAGGCACAGCACTGTAT
Source organism: Rana muscosa (assembly GCA_029206835.1). NCBI lineage: Eukaryota > Metazoa > Chordata > Amphibia > Anura > Ranidae > Rana > Rana muscosa. The sequence continues at coordinate 272,312,868 of CM055117.1, forward strand.
CAGCGGTTCAACCCTGGCCCACCATGGCAGCGCCACCTGCAGACCAAAGGGAACGTACACCGATACTCTTCCTGCAGACAAAATGGTTGATAATGTCCTAACAATTTAGGTGTTTGAGCATAACTACCACTCAAACACTACCCCTAAATTGAGGACCCCGCTACACATAGTAATAAAATACCACTTTATTTTTATTTTTTAACCTATTGTACTGATAATGTTTTGTGCTTTCTGAGATCTACCAAAGTCATGAAAATAATTTGGTAACCTTTCCATCCTCAGCATCTCAGACTGTCACAAAGTATTCTCCTATTGCTGCTGCAAATCATCTATTTGCTATATGCCCAACACTTTTCTAGTGGCTGAAGGGAAGAAGCAACTCCGATTCCCGTTAGAATGGTAGCAAGGGTTGCGAAATTATATAAATTTTTGTAACTCCCAACTTGCCAGCAATGACATATATAGGACTCGGAGGAGCGTTCGTTTATAAAGTTAGCCTTGGATTTGAATAATGCTGTGCCTCATAAATGTTTGTATAATTCCTACCTTCCAGCAATGGCATATATAGGAGGGGAGTTAGCCTATAGCATTATCTGTTGAATGATGCTGTATCTCTCCTTGTTCATGGGGATTTTATTAAGGGGGTATTTAGATGTAGTGCTCTTAGAATAATCATGATTTTCTCATGTACATGTATGTGTGGGGGTATATATATATATATTGTCAGGGGTTCACTCCAAGTGTAGTGCTTTAAAGTGGTTGTAAACCCTTTACAACCACTTTAACCTACAGGTAAGCCTGGATTAAGGCTTACCTGTAGGTGCTTGAAATATCTCCTAGACCTACATGGTCTAGGAGATATTTACAAATCGCCATACAGCGATTTCTTCTGCGCAAGCGCCGGAGTTAGAAAGGGTACGCTGTGCCTTTTCTAGCTCGGGTCATGCCGTGACTGGCGGCTCCCACGCGCATGCACGGGAGAGACGTCATGCGACTCCGCCCAGTCACAGAGCCGGAGTTCGCGGCCCCGGAAGGAAGAGGGGTGAAAAATGGACACTCGCTGCCAGCGAGGAAGACGGGGACATCACAGGCTTCTCCTGTAGGTAAGTGTCACATAATGGGCTACTATGCGATGCATAATAGCCCATTATGCTTTACCTTTGCAGGGAAACAAAGAGGAAGTAAAACCCATCAGGGTTTACTTCCTCTTTAAGGACACCACCACTCGCTTTTCTCAGTTTCAGGGCTGGTTTTGCCCACTTTTATTTAAAAGAAAGTTCAAAGCAAACATAGAAGATTCCCTCAGAGGGGTTTTCAGTATTTCAGTCCTGCTACCAAAGTAAACGATATTCAGCCCTCCTGGCTTGTAAACGCAGCTCTCCAGCTCAGGCCTTATGCTTTAGAGCCTTGGTCTGTCTCCCACAGACCGGATGCTCAGCACCTCCGTGCGTACAGCAAGTAGCCTCGTGCTACAATGGCTCTCACCTCTCTCCTAGGTGAACTACTGACTCCCATGCCCAGACCTCCTGTCTGCAGGGTGGAGTCGTCTTCAACTGGGAGCCCTGACCTCTATTTCTGGGAGGATTATGAAGCCAGGCCACAGGTGTGTAAATAGTATTCCTGCCAAAATCAGGCATACACCGCTCATATGCACCTGTGACATGGGGTCGCATCTCCACATTATATATATATACACACACACACAGTATATATACACACATACAGTATCTATATATACTGTAATCTGGGGGTCAGGTAGCAGGTACAAAAGCTCCCTGGGATGAGCAGGCACAGATACCAAGTCCATAGGATAAGTGAAAAACAGTGCAGTGTTTATTGGTGCTATATACAAAGTCTATTTACAGGTGCTGTACAATGTGCAGAAAAAACAAACAGAACAAAAATAAACAAAACCTTAGTTCTGCCTCGGCTCTAACTATACTATATATACAGGCCCTCACTACCAGGCTGAACAAGCCTACCGCTTGTCAGCTTCCTCATAAACTGCTCCAAAAGTGTTCACCACCCTCCTTGCTCCCACAGACCAGCACTATCTGTGTTTCCCAGGCAGAGCAAAGGCTGTCTGCTCAGGTGAGCTTACATTGGCCTGGGGAAGAGGGCCAAGACCCGAACTGGATCCTGGATCAGAGATCCCTTAGGCTGGGTTCACACTAGTGCGACACGACATCTGTCCTACTTTGGACCCGACTTTGCCCTGCGACATGAAGCCGACATATGTCCGACTTTCAATGAACGGGGATCCGACTTGGATCCCCGCCAATATCAGGCACTGTGTTTGGTATGAATCTTGAGGGGGAACTCCAGGCCAAATTTTAAATAAAAAACCGGCATGGGTTCCCCCTCCAGAGGCATACCAGGCCCTTGGGTCTGGTCTGGATTTGAAGGGGCGCCCCTACGCCGAAAAAACGGCGTGGGGGTCCCCCCCAAAATCCAAACCAGACCCTTATCCGAGCACACAACCTGGCCGGCCGCAGGGGGAAGAGGGGGGGACGAGAGAGCTCCTGAACCGTACCAGGCCGCATGCCCTCAACATAGGGGGTTTGGTGCTCTGGGGCAGGGGGGCGACCTGCGGCCCCCCCACCCCAGAGCACCCTGCCCCCATGTTGATGAGAACAGGACCTCTTCCCGACAACCCTGGCTGTTGGTTGTCGGGGTCTGCGGGTGGGGGGCTTATCGGAATCCGGGAGCCCCCTTTAATAAAGGGGCCCCTGGATCCCGGCCCCCTCACCCTATGTGAATGAGTATGGGGTACATCGTACCCCTACCCATTCACCTGGTGGAAAAAAATTGCAATAAAAACACAACACAGCTTTTTAAAGTATTTTATTGCACAGCTCCGGGGGTCTTCTTCCGACTTCGGGGGTCTCCGGTGTCGTCGCCGCGCTCTCCGGTTCTTTCTTCTGCCGGGCCTCCGCTAACTTCTTTTTAGCTCTTTTGCTAACGGAGGCCCGGTCTTCTCCGTCGCCTTCTTCTTCTCCTGCTCTCCGGTTCTTCTCCCGCTATCCGGTTCTTTCTTCCGCCGGGCCTCCGCTAACTTCTTTTTAGCTCTTTTGCTAACGGAGGCCCGGTCTTCTCCGTCGTCTCGTCCGGCTCTCCGTTGTCCTTCTGCCGGCCCCTCCACTAACTTCTTTAGCTCTTTTGCTAGTGGAGGGGCCGGTCTTCCCGTCGTCGCCGTCGGCATCTTCTTCCCTCTTCTCCTTCTCGATGTTGACGCGTCGCTTCCTCCCGCTGTAATACTGGCTCTCCGCTCCGCATTAATATAGGCTTATCATGACGTCACAGTCACATGTTCCGGGGCACATGGCCCCGGAGCATGTGACTGTGACGTCATGGGAACATGTGACTGTGACGTCATGGGAAGCCTATATTAATGCGGAGAGCCAGTATTACAGCGGGAGGAAGCGACGCGTCAACATCGAGAAGGAGAAGAGGGAAGAAGATGCCGACGGCGACGACGGGAAGACGGGAAGACCGGCCCCTCTACTAATAAAAGAGCTAAAGAAGTTAGTGGAGGGGCCGGCAGAAGGACAACGGAGAGCCGGACGAGACGACGGAGAAGACCGGGCCTCCGTTAGCAAAAGAGCTAAAAAGAAGTTAGCGGAGGCCCGGCGGAAGAAAGAACCGGAGAGCGGGAGAAGAACCGGAGAGCGGGAGAAGAAGAAGGCGACGGAGAAGACCGGGCCCCGCTAGCAAAAGAGCTAAAAAGAAGTTAGTGGAGGCCCAGCAGAAGAAAGAACCGGAGAGCGCGGCGACGACACCGGAGACCCCCGAAGTCGGAAGAAGACCCCCGGAGCTGTGCAATAAAATACTTTAAAAAGCTGTGTGGTTTTTTTATTGCAATTTTTTTCCACCAGGTGAATGGGTAGGGGTACGATGTACCCCATACTCATTCACATAGGGTGCGGGGGCCGGGATCCAGGGGCCCCTTTATTAAAGGGGGCTCCCGGATTCCGATAAGCCCCCCCACCCGCAGACCCCGACAACCAACGGCCAGGGTTGTCGGGAAGAGGTCCTGTCCTCATCAACATGGGGGCAGGGTGCTCTGGGGTGGGGGGGCCGCAGGTTGCCCCCTGCCCCAGAGCACCAAACCCCCCATGTTGAGGGCATGCGGCCTGGTACGCTTCAGGAGGGAGGGGGGGGCGCTCTCTCGTCCCCCCCTCTTCCCCCTGCGGCCGGCCAGGTTGTGTGCTCGGATAAGGGTCTGGTTTGGATTTTGGGGGGGACCCCCACGCCGTTTTTTCGGCGTAGGGGCGCCCTTCAAATCCAGACCAGACCCAAGGGCCTGGTATGCCCCTGGAGGGGGAACCCATGCTAGTTTTTTATTTAAAATTTGGTCTGGAGTTCCCCCTCAAGAGCAGTACAGCACAAGTCACATGCCAAAGTCGGATCATGCAAGACTGCGGTCCGACTTTGATCCGACTTCAATGATAGTCAATGGGCTGAAGTCAGATCAAAGTCGGACCAAAGTAGTACAGGGAGCATTTTCAAAGTCGGACCGACATGTGTCGGACCAGTTAAGACGGCTCCCATAGGGAAACATTGATTTTCACACGTCATGCGACATGAGCTCCTAATGTCGGAGCGTTTGTCGCCCCAGTGTGAACCAGGCCTTAATGTATATGAGAGGAGCCTGGGAGATGTATAAACCCCGAACAGGACCTTCCCAGGCTCTCTCTGGGATGCTCTGCTACAATACATATATATATATATATATATATATATATACATACAGGGCTCAAAATTTCAAGTCCGGAGCTACTAGTCAAGCCTTAAGGGTTGCCCCACCCAATTCCTACCCTTCACCGCCCCTAAACACTCCCTCATAAATTATCTCATGAAATTACACTTAAATATTTTATGCAGAATTAAGTTACAAAAATAAATATTAACAACAACTTTATAAGTGCCTGTCAGTGCAGCCTCACCAGTGCCCAGCAATGCAGCCATACCTGTGCCCATCAATGCAGCCTCGTTAGTGCCCATCAATGCAGTATGACTTGTGGCTATCATTGCAGCGTGACCTGTGCCCACCAAAGCAGCCTCACCCGTGCCCATCATTGCAGCGTGACCTGTGCCTACCAATGCAGCCTTGCCTGTGCCCACCATTGCAGCGTGACCTGTGCCCACCATTGCAGCTTCACCTGTGCCCACCATTGCAGCTTCACCTGTGCCCATCATTGCAGCCTCACCTGTGCCCACCATTGAAGCCTCACCTGTGCCCACCATTGCAGCATGACCTGTGCTCATCATTGCAGCCTCACCTGTGCCCACCATTGCAGCGTAACCTATGCCCACCATTGCAGTCTCACCTGTGCCCATTATTGCAGCCTCACCTGTGCCCACCATTGTAGTGTGACCTGTACCCATCATTGCAGCCTCATTTGTGCCCACCATTGCAGCGTGACCTGTGCCCACCATTGCAGCGTGACTTGTGCCTATCATTGCAGTGTGACTTGTGCCTACCATTGCAGTGTGACTTGTGCCCACCATTGCAGTGTGACCTGTGCCTATCATTGCAGCCTCACCTGTGCCCACCATTGCAGCCTCACCTGTGCCCACCATTGCAGCGTGACCTGTGCCCACCATTGCAGCGTGACCTGTGCCCACCATTGCAGCTTCACCTGTGCCCACCATTGCAGCTTCACCTGTGCCCATCATTGCAGCCTCACCTGTGCCCACCATTGAAGCCTCACCTGTGCCCACCATTGCAGCATGACCTGTGCTCATCATTGCAGCCTCACCTGTGCCCACCATTGCAGCGTAACCTATGCCCACCATTGCAGTCTCACCTGTGCCCATTATTGCAGCCTCACCTGTGCCCACCATTGTAGCGTGACCTGTACCCATCATTGCAGCCTCATTTGTGCCCACCATTGCAGCGTGACCTGTGCCCACCATTGCAGCGTGACTTGTGCCTATCATTGCAGTGTGACTTGTGCCTACCATTGCAGTGTGACTTGTGCCCACCATTGCAGTGTGACCTGTGCCTATCATTGCAGCCTCACCTGTGCCCACCATTGCAGCCTCACCTGTGCCCACCATTGCAGCGTGACCTGTGCCCACCATTGCAACATGACCTGTGCCCACCATTGCAGCCTCACCTGTGTCCACCATTGCAGCCTTACCTGTGTCCATGATTGCATCCTCACCTGTGTCCATGATTGCAGCGTGACCTGTGCTGACGAAGAGAGAGTGTCGGCTAGATCATCACAGGGGAAGAGGGAGTGGAGGAAGAGGATTGCCGACCGTATCACAGAGCGGGGATAACCCGCTGTAACAGCTTACACTAGAATTGCCTCTGCTCGCTGTCACACACAGCCCCGCCTCATGACCCAATGCCTGGGATAGACATCCCAGCATTGGACCGGCATTCTGTCTGTCACAGGCATTGGGTCAGGAGGCAGTGCAGTGTGTTACGGCGAGCGGAGGCAATTCTAATGTAAGCTGTTACAGCGAGCAATTCCCGCTCTGTGATCTGGCCGGAAATCCTCTTCCTTCTCTCTCTTCTCCCATGGGGCGATCACTGGGAGAACGACTCCCATTCAAGTGGTAAATTTGAGGGCTGTATATATATATATATATATATATATATATATATATATATATATATTATATATATATAATTATAGATTAAATATGAACTCAATAGCTTACAGGAGAAAACTGGAAAGATTATCTAAGAAAAAAAAGGATTTTGTTAAAGGGTAAAAATCAGTTTTGGGTGGATTTTGGCTCCTTTTTTTAAGTAGTAGTTTAGTATTTTCTGCAGAATTCCCTATAGGTATACAGTGCCCTTGAAAAAGTATTCATACCCTTTTATACCCCTTCCACACAACCAAAAATGTAAATGTATTTTATTGGGATTTTATGTGATAGACCAACACAAAGTGGCACATAATTGTGAAGTGGAAGGAAAATGATAAATGGTTATCAACATTTTTTACAAATATATGTAGGGGGTGCTCCTTTTACAGTCGGTTAAAGACTATTGTTATCTTGAGAAATAACCCCAGCTCCCTCCGGAGTCTCTTTAAGATATTGCAGCAACTGTTGTTTAACTGTATGGAATGATGCATTGTGGAACTCGTGGTACAGGGAGAAAGGGACTCCATTGCCATGGGTATCAAATAGACTATGGTACCCACAGTGCAGCTGTACTCCCAAAGTGCATTGCATCGCCGAACAGCCTTTTGGGGGAGGTTACTTAAAGCAAGGGAGGAGCTACGCTCGCTCTCTCTGGACCTCGCCATCTATCAAGCAGTAAGTCTGTGTTGAGGCCTGCTGCCGGAACATCTGGGCCTAAAGCCTGGGCCTACAGCTATCAAGGAGGATCGTTCAGCTTAAGTAGGGATCCTTTTCCGCGTGATCAGCTTTCGCTTCCCAGAGACCGGGTCACCCATCCACCGACATCCAGTGCGGCTGTGAGAGGAACCGGAGACTGCAAGTTGCGGGGAGGCCGCGGGTCGAGGCACCGACAGCAGAATGTGCCAGTGAGACGGGGCCTGTTTGGTGAGAGGGCACCTGCCCGGAATTCATTAACTGTTTGTGTAGGCCTGTGACTTTTTTAAGGCCCACCATTAGCAGAGTAGTGCGCCACATGCCAGGACATTGTGTATCTCGTGGTGGTCGCCTGGTTTAAAGTTTGGCGTTCACACTGCCAGAGAGTTTCCTCTTCATAAACATTGTGGAAGTTCAGTTTGCTTTCTTTTAATACCCCTGTGGATTACAAATGTTATGTGCACCAACGATTGCTAGCGAAGACTCCAACTACTGAAGGAACTGTACACTGAATTTAGTCAGGCCTGACTAGAACTGATACAATATTGCCCATTAGGGGGAGCTCGCGAGCATAGGTATGTTACTTATGTAGAAAGTGCGCATTAAGATTGTTTTATTACTGTCATATATATATATATATATATACATCATTGACTTTGCAGGGCCCTGCACAAGTCAACTGTGTTTCCGTTTAATATTTCTATCTTTTACTATTGAGTAAACTTGATTCTGGTTAAGCAGACAACTGTGTGGAGTTCTCTATTATTTTGCGGGACAAGTGGCTATACAAGGTAACAACTATATATATATATATATATATATATACCATTTTACTGTTGTGTAGCATTATTGTGTTCCCAAATCATCATTGGGTTCCACAATCATTGTGCAGACCAGTTGTGCCAAGGGAGGATTCGAGCCAAATTCCTGGAGTTGATAGCCAGAGAACAGACCCAAAACAAAACCAGCAGCCAGCCCGACCTCAGAGAGGGGAGTAGTGCTACATATATATGTGAAAAGTGTGGCATGCATTTGTATTCAGCCCCTCTCAGTCAATACTTTGTAGGACCACCTTTCGCTGCAATTACAGAGGCATCTTCCCATCAACTCTGACCAGCTTCCCTGTCCCTGCTGGTGTGTTCAGGGTGATGTGCAGTGTTCGTTTTCCGCCACACATAGCGTTTTGCTTTTAGGCCAAAAAAAAAAAAAATTTGGTCTCTTCTAACCAGAGCACCTTCTTCCACATGTTTGCTATAATAGAAAGGAGTTCAACTCTAGTGTGAAAGGGTGGAGATTGCCAACATCCCAGTGGTAAGTCAAAAAAGCAAGAGAAACCCTCTAATGGGACTTTAAGAGCATTAGCTCCACCCAAATGAGTATGCAAAACTGTAAAATTATGAAAAAATTATATTTATTACAAAATCTTAAAACATCAATATGGAAGGGTCCTTGTAAAGAGACTCTGAATTCCAATTGACAAAAAACAAATAAAATACCATAAAACAACCACTAGTTATAACACTCTTATATGAATATACACAGTGCAGCTCTACGCGTTTCGAGGTTTTGAAGGTATATCCGCTTCGTGAGGAGCATGTGGTGTTGAATTTGTTTATGATCTACAATTTATAAAGGTAAGTATAAATATACAGTATAGGCATACATGAATGGAAACAGACAAAATAAATTCATAGACAGTCAGTGTAACATAAAATATGTACATTATCTGCCAACTGACACAGCAGAGGGCAGACATTTAGGTATCTGACATAAAAATTGCAAAAAGACCAAAAGACAGAGAAAAAAAAACCCCAAAAAAAGAAAAAAAAAGGAAGACTGTACCAGTAGGGTAGAGAGAGCAGCAAGAGGGCTGTATCTGTGGCGGATAGAACACCAGGATAGGTCGATACACCGGCCCGTAGAGACGCAAACGGAGACCAAAAGGGGGAGCTGTGGATGGAGCATACACAGAGCTTGATATTGATGTTGATCATTTTACAGTTTCGCATACTCATTTGGGTGGAGCTATTGCCCTTAACCACTTGACCACTGGGCACTTAAACCCCCTTAATAACCAGACCAATTTTCAGCTTTCGGTGCTCTCACATTTTGAATGACAATTACTCAGTCATACAACACTGTACCCATATGAAATTTTTGTCCTTTTTTTCACACAAATAGAGCTTTCTTTTGGTGGTATTTAATCACTGTTGGGTTTTTTATTTTTTGCGCTATAAGAGAAAAAAGACTGAAAATTTTGTAAAAAAATGATTTTTTTTTCGTTTCTGTTATAAAATTTTGCAAATTACTATTTTTTCTTCATAAATTTTGGCCAAAATTTATACTGCTACATATCTTTGGTAAAAATAAGTACAAATTGGTGTATATTATTTGGTCTTTGTGAAAGTTATAGAGTCCACAAGCTATGGTGCCAATATCTGAAAATTGATCACACCTGAAGTACTGACGGCCTATCTCAATTCTTGAGACCCTAACATGCCAGAAATTTACAAATACCCCCCAAATGACCCCTTTTTGGAAAGAAGACATTCCAAGGTATTCAGAAAGAGGCATTGTGAGTTTTTTGAAGTTGTCATTTTTTCCCACAATTCTTTGCAAAATCAAGATTTTTTTTTTCTCTTTTTTTTTTTTCACAAAATTGTCATATTAGCAGGTTATTTCTCACACACAGCATATGCATTCCACAAATTACACCCCAAAACACATTCTGCTATTACTCCTGAGTATGGCGATACCACATGTGTGAGACTTTTACACAGCGTGGCCACATACAGAGGCCCAACATGCAGGGAGCACCTTCAGGCGTTCTGGAGCACCCAGGCCAATTCTGACATTTCTCTCCTACATGTAAAAATCATCATTTGTTTGCTAGAAAATTACATAGAACCCCAAAACATTATATATGTTTTTTTAGCAAAGACCTTAGAGAATATAATGGTGGTTGTTGCAACTTTTTATCTCGCACGATATTTGCGCAGCAATTTTTTTAACGCGTTTTTTACGGAAAAAAAATGTTTTGTGCTTAAAAAAAAAAAAAACAGTAAAGTTAGCCCAATGTTTTTGCATAATGTGAAAGATGAAGTTACGCCGAGTAAATAGATACCTAACATGTCGCCCTTAAAAATTGCACACACTCGTGGAATGGCGCCAAACTTCGCTACTTAAAAAATCCCCATAGGCGACGCTTTAAATATTTTTACTGGTTACATGTTTTAAGTTACAGAGGAGGTCTAGGGCCAAAATGATTGCTCTCGCTCTAACGTTCGCAGAGATACCTCACATGTGTGGTTTGAAAACCGTTTTCATATGTGGGCGGGACTTACGTATGCGTTCGCTTCTGTATGCGCGCTCACGGGGACAGGGGCGCTTTAAAAAAAAAAAAAAAATTTATTCTTCATTTTACTTTATTTATTTTAGTTTGACATGTTTTTCCGCCCTAAACATTTTTTTGATCACTTTTATACCTATTACAAGGAACGTAAACATCCCTTGTAATAGGAATATGGCATGACAGGTCCTCTTTACAGTGAGATATGGGGGGGGGGTGTCAATAAGACCCCACATCTCACCTCTAGGCTGGGAAGCCTGAAAAAAATACAAAAAAAAAAACAACAATCCTGGCTTTAATCGTAGCGGTGAGTCGGTAGAAGCACCGGAGGGGGGGGACATCCCCTCTCGCCTCCCGTAAGAATGATCAAGCGGCGGAACAGCCGCTATGATTGTTCTTATGGTGTAGGGAATCGCCGGCTGAAAAAGCTAATATCTGAATGATGCCTGTAGCTGCTCCCATCATTCAGATATCCCCGCACAAAGTCAAGGACGTCATATGACGGCCGGAGGGCGGGAAGTGGTTATTGCAGAGTATTGCCGGGCATTGCGGAGTATTGCCGGGCATTGCGGAGTATTGCCGGGCATTGCGGAGTATTGCCGGGCATTGCGGAGTATTGCAGGGCATTGCGGAGTATTGCGGACTATGGCAGGGTATTGCGGTGTATGGCAGGGTATTGCGGTGTATGGCAGGGTATTGCACGGGTATTGCACAGGGTATTGTGGAGGGTATTGCACAGGGTATTGTGGAGGGTATTGCAGAGTATTGTGGAGGGTATTGCAGAGTATTGTGGAGGGTATTGCAGAGTATTGTGGCGGGTATTGCAGAGTATTGTGCAGGGTATTGCAGAGTATTGTGCAGGGTATTGCAGAGTATTTTGCAGAGTATTGCGCAGGGTATTGCAGAGTATTGTGCAGGGTATTGCAGAGTATTTTGCAGAGTATTGCGCAGGGTATTGCAGAGTATTTTGCAGGGTATTGCAGAGTATTTTGCAGGGTATTGCAGAGTATTGTGCAGGGTATTGCAGAGTATTGTGCAGGGTATTGCACCAGGGTATTGCAGAGTATTGCACCAGGGTATTGCAGAGTATTGCACCAGGGTATTGCAGAGTATTTCGCAGGGTATTGCAGAGTATTTCGCAGGGTATTGCAGAGTATTTCGCAGGGTATTGCAGAGTATTGCACCAGGGTATTGCAGAGTATTGCACCAGGGTATTGCAGAGTATTGCACCAGGGTATTGCAGAGTATTGCACCAGGGTATTGGCAGGGTATTTTGCAGAGTATTGGCAGGGTATTTTGCAGAGTATTGGCAGGGTGTATTGCAGAGTATTGGCAGGGTATAGCACAGGGATGGCTGAGCAGGGATGGATGGATGGCTGGATCTGTGACTGCAATTGTCACAGATCCAGCCCACAGTGCTGCTGCTGCCATCCGCTCCCTCCCCCTCCCCTCTCACACTGTACCGATCGGTACAGAGAGGGGAGGGAGGAACCGGCGTCATCAAATGACGCCGGTCTGTTTACAAGTGATTGCTCCGTCATTTGACGGAGCGATCACGTGGTAAACGGCCGCTATCAGCGGCGATTTACCGCGATTCGTGATCCGCCGGGTCCTCTGGACCCGGCGGTCACGGAGTTTCCCGTGTGCGCGCCCCAGGGGGCGCGCGGGAGCGCGATTCTGGGAGGACGTTATATAACGTCCTCCCAGAGTTAAGCAACCACCTTGTCAACGTTATTTGTCGGCAGGTGGTTGTTAAGTGGTTAAAGTCCCATTAGAGGGTTTCTCTTGCTTTTTTGACATGTTTGCTATGTCCCCCATATGGCTTCTGGCAAACTGCAAATGGGAATTCTTACCGCTATCTTGCAACAATGGCTTTCTTCTTGCAACTCTTCCATAAAGGTCAGATTTTTGGAGTACATGACTAATAGTTGTCCTGTGGACAGATTGTCCCACCTGAGAAGTAGATCTCTGAAGCTCCTCCAGAGTTACCATGGGCCTCTTGGCTGCTTCTCTGATTAATGCTCTCCTTGTCCGGCCTGTCAGTTTAGGTGGACGGCCATGTCTTGATAGGTTTGCAGTTGTGCCATATTCTTTCCATTTTCTTTCCATTTTCAGATGATGGATTGAACAGTACTCCATGAGATGTTCAAACCTTGCGATATTTTTTTTTATAACTTAACACTGCTTTAAACTTTTCCACAACTTTATCCCTGACCTGTCTGTGTGTTCCTTGGCCTTCATGATGCTGTTTGTTCGCTAAGGTTCTCTAACAAACCTCTGAGGCCTTCACAGAACAGCTGTATTTATACTGAGATTAAATTACACACGGGTGGAGTCTATTTCCTAATTAGGTGACTTCTGAAGGCAATTGGTTCCACTAGATTTTAGTTAGGAGTATCAGAGTAAATACAAATGCATGAAACACTTTTTAGATATTTATTTGTAAAAAAAAATTAAAACCATTTATCATTTTCCCTCCACTTCACTTCACTTCACAATTGTATGCCACTTTGTGTTGGTCTATCACATAAAATCTCAATAAAATACATTTACGTTTTTGGTTGTAACATGACAAAATGTGGAACATTTCAAGGGGTATGAATACTTTTTCAAAACACTATATATTCCTATTTTGGAGCCAGCAGAGACTAGGACAGATTAAAGATGCATGATGAAAAGATTCCCCTGGTAGAGACCATAGGGTCAATTCACTAAAAAGAATTACGATTAAACATATTGGATTAATAGACATGGAGTCATTGTTTTTAAAATTCAATAATTATGTAAAGTACACCTAATATGAGAGAACTCTTTAGACTGCCATTGTTAATGTTTCTTTTGACAATGTTGTCATCATAATGATGCCAATGGTTCAGTGTTTTCTGAGTCTCTGACATGATACACGAAAGAGAAGGTGGGACTTTATATGAGAAGCATGGCTACATGCAACTCCATCCCTAATTATATAGAATAGGAGGGTTTTGGGACTTTGAGTGAGGCACGAATTCAAGGCTAAAAAGCGATAAATGTAGAACAAATAAGTTTTATTTTTCTACAGCCGTAAACGACACAATATGTTTTCTTACAGTAATATCATATATAATTACATGGACGAGCATTGTATAGCAATACCATACAGGCGATCATAAACATGTAAACAGTATCAAAACTTGTTACAAAATATAATGAATAAAAACGTCCTCCACATCAATAAATCACCTAGGACAATGTATAGCAAAGTAGCTGCAGTATATTGCAGTTAAAAGTTAAAGATTAATTAATTATGAAACATATAGAGCCAAACTTGTAAGGCATGTGGCATCTGTGTAAGCCCAACGCGTTTCGTGGGATGTATGCCCACTCTTTAGGGGCGGATGCTTCATGTATCTATGATAAAACATATAATTAATGTAACAATGGTCTCATAATTGACCCAGGAAAAGAGAAATGATGGTTATAGAGGGCAAATGACAACCCTCTGTATACTCACGTTGGCCAGGACAGTGCGGCCCGACGGCAGGGACCACTGAAGGAGCCCCCCGCGGGAGCTGAGGTAATGGGACGCAGAAGAGCACTATTGGGATCCCCAAATTAAATGAATAAAATATCCAAGAAATAATATACTGAGGGCTCCACTTCTGTAAATATAAATAAATAATACATTTTATATAACGTTTTGTATTAGTATACAGTCATGCTCGAAATTGTTGGCACCCCAGAAATTTTTCCAGAAAATCAAGTATTTCTCACAGAAAAGTATTGCAGTAACACATGTTTTGCTATACACATGTTTATTCCCCTTGTGTGTATTGGAACAAATCAAAAAAAGGGAGGAAAAAAAGCAAATTGGACATAATGTCACACAAAACTTCAAAAATGGGCTGCTCAAAATTCTTGGCACCCTTTCAAAATTGTGGATAAATAAGATTGTTTCAAGCATGTGATGCTCCTTTAAATTCACCTGGAGCAAGTAACAGGTGTGGGCAATATAAAAAAACCCACCTGAAAGCAGATAAAAAGGAGAGAAGTTGACTTAGTCTTTGCATTGTGTGTCTGTGTGTGCCACACTAAGCATGGACAACAGAAAGAGGAGAAGAGAACTGTCTGAGGACTTGAGAACCAAAATTGTGGAAAAATATCAACAATCTCAAAGTTACAAGTCCATCTCCAGAGATCTAGATTTGCCTTTGTCCACAGTGCGCAACATTATCAAGAAGTTTGCAACCCATGGCACTGTAGCTAATCTCTCTGGGCGTGGACGGAAGAGAAAAAATTTATGAAAGGTCGCAACGCAGGATAGTCCGGATGGTGGATAAGCAGCCCCAAACAAGTTCCAAAGTTCAAGCTGTCCTGCAGGCTCAGGCAACATCAGTGTCAGCGCGAACTATCCGTCGACATTTAAATGAAATGAAAGGCTATGGCAGGAGACCCAGGAGGACCCCACTGCTGACACAGAGACATAAAAATGCAAGACTACAGTTTGCCAAAATGTACTTGAGTAAGCCAAAATCCTTCTGGGAAAACGTCTTGTGGACAGATGAGACCAAGATAGAGCTTTTTGGTAAAGCACATCATTCTACTGTTTACCAAAAACGGAATGAGGCCTACAAAGAAAAGAACACAGTACCTACTGAGAAATATGGTGGAGGTTCATTGAAGTTTTGGGGTTGTTTTGCTGACTCTGGCACTGGGTGCCTTGAATGTGTGCAAGGCATCATTAAATCTGAGGATTACCAAAGGATTTTGGGTCGCACTGTAGAGCCCAGTGTCAGAAAGCTGGGTTTGCGTCCGAGATCTTGGGTCTTCCAGCAGGAAAATGACCCCAAACATATGTCAAAAAGCACCCAGAAATGGATGGCAACAAAGCGCTGGAGAGTTCTAAAGTGGCCAGCAATGAGTCCAGATCTAAATCCCATTGAACACCTGTGGAGAGATCTTAAAATTGCTGTTGGGAAAAGGTGCCCTTCCAATAAGAGAGACCTGGAGCAGTTTGCAAAGTGGTCCAAAATTCTGGGTGAGAGGTGTAAGAAGCTTATTGATGGTTATAGGAAGCGACTGATTTCAGTTATTTTTTCCAAAGGGTGTGCAACCAAATATTAAGTTAAAGGTGCCAAGAATTTTGAGCAGCCCATTTTTGAAGTTTTGTGTAACATTATGTCCAATTTGCTTTTTTTCCTCCCTTTTTTTGATTTGTTCCAATACACACAAAGGGAATAAACATGTGTATAGCAAAACATGTGTTACTGCAATTCTTTTCTGTGAGAAATACTTGATTTTCTGGAAAAATTTCTGGGGTGCCAACAATTTCGAGCATGACTGTATGTATGTATATAATTAATATATTCAGAAAAGTAATTAATATAACAAGCATTATGTTATATAATTAATTAATTAATATGATTGAAGAAGTGGAGCAGATCCACAATTAAATGGAGGGGAATAGAAAACACCCAATGGTAATAGTTAGAGGTTAATATTATCATTATAATCATGATCTTAGACATGGAGCAGTACATAAGGAATTCTATAGATGGCTACAATGCTTTTCAATGCAGTTGTTGATGTTCCCTGGTTTCCCATTAATGATGATTCTGTAGCAAGCTTCAAATGTTTCGGAAAGTCAGTTTTTCAGTAACTGAGCTAAAAAAAAAATGCTGGGATCACTGAAACACAGATCTTTTGTTGACTGTAGTTGTTTTTTTTCTTTTTCTAGCAAATAGCTGCTACAAAATAGTTGCTTGTGTGATATGGCCCCTTGTTAGGACAGCTGCAGAAGGGGAGGGGGGCATTAAAAACAAAGCACTAATCCTGAGTACACACGGTCGGACTTTTGACCGGGCAAACCTCCATCGGAATTTCTGACGGAAAAATAGAGGACCTGCTCTCTATCTAAGTCCGTCAGAAATTCCGACAGAAAAAGTCAGATGGGGCATACACACGGTCGGAATATCTGATGAAAAGCTCCCATCGGACTTTTTCCATCGGAAATTCCGACCGTGTGTACGCGGCATTAGCAGGCTTTAAGCCCCATTTGAATAATGTTTGTGGAAGTCATATTGCGTGTATGGTTTATTAAAATAAAAAATAAAAACATGGGTATAAAATATGGTCAGAAAGATAGGTAAGAAAAATGACAAACTTAGCTGGTTTGGTAGAATACGAGAAGAAAGAAAAACGAAATGCTGACAGGCATTCTAGAAAGGAAAAAAATCTATTTTTTGTAACTGTATTCCAAGTTTTACAATACAAATGCTTCTGGTTTAGGCTTTGTCTTATTCAACAAGCTGTATAGAAATCTGAAACCACATTACAAAGTGTATGTGTGTATTGAGCTGAGAAAAGAGGCATGAGTGTGTAGGCGAGGTTTTCACCGTATTTTCAGGCTCGATGAGACACGTCTTGCAGATGGTGTTTGTGCACAGTCTCGTCAGTAAGGCTCCAGCATGAAGAAATAGCTGCACTGGTTAATAAAGAACACATTTCCTTGTAAATGTATTGCTGAGGGCTGTCCAATTGATAAGCCTCAACAATCTAGCTTAATTTCTCTGCATCTCAAATCCAGGATGATTGCAAAGACCCGGTTGTCAAGCTGCTGAATGATTGTACACACAGATTTAAAACTTAGCTTCTCTCATGTTCCGAGTCAAGTGCTCTGTTGTACAGTCATTTGAAAGATAATAAATGTATCAATAAATGATACATAGTTATAATTAAGACAAGTCCTGTGGTCATCCTTAAAGTGTACCTGTAGTGGTATTAAAGTTATTCAAAGGTTCTACTACCACACTTAGGAGTAAAACCTGTGCAGCAGCAGAAGCTCCATGTCCAATGCATAGAGGTTGATTTACTAAAGGTATATACGGTAGGTGGTTCTATTTGCAAGGGAGCTAGTGAAAGTGGTGAAATTTAAATTTTCTAAAAATACCCCCTCAAATTTAAGGAGAATAAAATTTACATGATTAGAGGATGTAAGTCATCAGAGCTTCACCTCATTCACTAAGCTCTGGGGATATTTCTTTGCAAAGTGCAATGTCCCTTGCAAAGTGAACAGCTTATTTGCCTTCAGTAAACCAACCCCATTGCGTCAATCAGAGCAGAAGGTGATTGGGGGGGGGGGGGGGGGCTCATGACTCCCTGGCATGGGAAAAATCTGCACATATTCCCACATCTTCATCAGATGGTCAGTGGTGGTCACCCCCGCCTGCCTCCCGATCCTCTTCTGTGGCAGGCATGATGGCGGAGGCACTGCAACAGCTGACATGTACTGCAGTGCTGGAGAGAAACATGGAGGCAATAGACATCACTTCTGACACCGCACCCTTAATAAATTAAATTCCCCAGAATGTAAATCCCCGGCTTTCACCAAATCTCTAATAGAAAAGGATGACATTATGCTATCTCAACAGAGTGCTTCACATAGTAGCCTTCTCTCTCTCATGATCCCATCCTGAGTCCTCTTCATACTGAGGATATTGGCCACTTTGCTTTATTTCAAAAGCTATCTGATTGACTAGTCAAGGGATTGGCTAGGACTGCTTTGCAAATCACGACTGGCAGACATTAGAGAGTTAGGCTCCCGGATGGGGGTCTTTGAACACAAACTGGATGCTACGATTTCTGGCACTAACCAAAACACTCCGAGAGTGGAAAACCTACAACAGCAATTGAATCAAGTATTAGTTAAACTGGATGGCCTGGAAAATAAGTTCTGACATTACAACTTTAGAATCAGAGGCCTATCTAAATCTGTTAAAGATGTGGATTTAGCAGTTCACTCCCTTCTTACAGACCTTTTCCAGATTTGCTAGACTTTTGGCTGGAGTTGGACAGGGTACACCGAGCCCTATAAACCTTACATCCCGACTGCCCACCCAGAAATATAATTGTGACGTCTCACTTCTATATAGTGAAAGAAATGGTTATGCAGAAAGCCAAGGAATTCTCTACCCTTGCTATCCTGGGCTACCCAATACAGATATTTGCAGACATTTCGCCCTTCACCATAGAAATACGCAGGACCATCAAGCCTTTACTTCTTTCTCTTTCTCGCAATGCAATCAAATACCGGTGGGCTTTTCCATTCCACCTATTCTTCTCCCACCACAAATTGCATCTTTCCCTAAAGGTGAAGAGTTACCCCTGAGGCCTCGTACACACGGCCGAGATTCTCGTTGAAAAAAACATGTCGTTTTTTTCGACGAGATTCTTGGACAAGAAACTTGTCCCGGCCGAGTGTACACACGCTCGTTTCAAAGAACCCGCGGTTCTTTGAAAGGAGCGTACGCGGTGACGTCATCGACTACGTCGAGCATGCGCTCGTCACATTCGATGCCGTCGCCGCCATCTTGGTATACCCTACGTATGCCTAGGAAGCTACCGCACATGCGTCGAATTCATTTCGAACATGCGCGGGCTTCGGGGAGGACAGGTAAGTGTACACACACTCACTTTTCTCGTCGAGAAACATGCCGAGGAGAATCTCGACGAGAAAATAGAGAGCAGGGTCTCTATTTTCTCGTCGAGGTTTCTTGTCGGTTTTCTCGACGAGAAACCCGATAGCAGCATACACACAACCGATTTACTCGGCAAGACCTCTCTGCCAGCAAGTTTCTTGCTGGTTCTTGCCGAGAAAATCGGTCGTGTGTACGAGGCCTAAGGTTGGGCATTATCTTATGTTAAGCCGAAACCACCAACAGCCTCATCTATTCAACGCCAGAACCTGCCACCTCAACTGGCCTCCCGCTGCTGTCCCCGGTCTGGCAGAAGTCCAAACAACTTACCTCTCAACCTTCCAGAAAATAAGACTCTCTCTCCAGTATGCACCTAGGTTGCCTTGTCCACTGTGGACTAATAATTTCCAATGTTCTTTTTATGTTGAAATTTTGCACTTTACGTGCGTTATGTTTATGCCATGCTACTTACTTATGAAAATTATCTGATAGTGTTATCTTAATCCTTAACGAACCCCATAAGATTTACAGAGCAGAAGGTGACAACATTCCCTCCTATCAGAAGTAGACTATAAGGAGGGAGAATTTTCTAAATAGCATGCAGTAATGAGGAGTTGGCATTCCAAACACCAGGCCTGTGCTGTGGTTTAGGCTACCATCCAGTTGGGTGAACTAGCTGAGTCAGTTGTTGTGTATGGAACCTTTGTCAGAAGGCTGCTTAGAGTTTTTCAAACTGTTGATGCCCTAGGGAGTAGAATGATCTAGCATTTATCTAATATGTAGCATGTGCCATCATGCCAGTATGAGGAAATCTTAACCCCATGCTACTGCAAATACTTTTAATCTCTTATGTCACATATTTATTCTGTGTAGCACATATGACTTATAAGATTCATGACATGGTATCATTACCCCGAACTATCTTGATCCAAATATATAAACGTTGGTAGCTATAATTCAAATATAACCTGAACAATAGCCAGGTCCTCACTCAGGTGTTTCCTATTAACAGGTATGTTAGACAATAGGGATGAGCCGAACACCCCCCCGGTTCGGTTCGCACCAGAACCTGCGAACGGATCGAAAGTTTGCGCGAACTTTAGAACCCTATTAAATACAATGGACTCGAACGTTCAAAATCAAAAGTGCTAATTATCAAGGCTAATATGCAAGTTATTGTCCAAAAAGTGTTTGGGGACCCCGGGTCCTGCCCCAGGGGACATGTATCAATGCAAAAAAAAGTTTTAAAAACTGTAGTTTTTTCGGGAGCAGTGATTTTAATGATGCTTAAAGTGAAAAAAAATAGTGAAATATTCCTTTAAATATCGTACCTGGGGGGGGGGGTGTTTAAAGTATGCCTGTGAAGTGGCACGTGTTTCCCGTGTTTAGAACTGTCCCTGCACAAAATGACATTTCTAAAGGAAAAAAATCCTTTTCTCTGTCGTCCATTGACGGACACAGCCTTCTTAAGTCTTGACAGTTGGGTTATGTTCCTGTTCATAGGAGAGGACTAGGCAGACATGTTAGATATTTCAATACATGTTACTTTAACAGAGTTGAACAGCCCCGCCCAGGGGGCGGTCCCTCCAGACATAACCCTCCGCCCTGCAGCATGCAGCCTCAGTTCGTAACAAGCAGTACAAACCTAAAAAGGAGGGGTGGGTGCTGTGTCCGTCCATGGACGACAGAGAAAAGGATTTTACGGTGAGTACAAAAAATCCTATTTTCTCTTTTCGTCCATGGACGGACACAGCCTTCTTAAGTCTTGACAGTTGGGATGTCCCAAAGCAGTGTCAAAAACGAGGGGTGGGAACAGTAATCAAAAAACCAATTTCACCCCAAGCAAGCAGAGCTCCACAACGGAGGAGTTGCAACCTTAAACAGTCGCCTGCAAAACCTTGCGGTCGAAGGAAGCATCTGAAGATGCACTCACATCATGGAGAAAGTGTGCACGGACGACCAAGTTGCCGCCCTGCACACCTGTGAGAGAGAGGGAGACGCTTGATGTCGGAAAGCCCAGGAAGCACCAATTGCCCTGGTTGGGAGCGCCGTGACTGGAAAGGAGGGTGCTCGCCTCTTAAGGGCATAGGCCCTCACAACGGTCTATCTGATCCACCTAGAAAATGGTGGCTGACGAGACCGCCAGGCCTTTTTGTGGACCAGACACCGACACAAACAGCGAGTCAGACTTCCGAAATGAAGCCGTAGCAGACAGGTACACCCGTAAGGCACGTACCACGTCTAAAGTGTGAAGCGCAGATTCTCTGGGATGCGATGACCGAGGACACAAGGATGGAAGTACAATGTCTTCATTCAGGTGGAAAGCCGAAAACCACCTTTGGAAGAAACTAAGGTCGCGGGCGTAGTACCGCTTTATTCTTATGGAGGATCAAATATGGGGACATGCAAGGCAAGGCCGCCAATTCAGAAACCCTTCTGACAGAAGCAATGGCCACTAGAAAGGCCACCTTCTGAGATCACGTCAAGAGAATAATCTCTCTGATGTTCTCAAAGGGAGGTTCCCAAAGAACCGAGAGCACCAGGTTCAAATCCCAAGGAGGGAGAGGTGGTCTAATTGGGGAAAGCCCCAGTCGAACCTCCTGTACAAAGGTACCCAACCAGGGAATAGGACACCAAAGGCCATTGAAAGAAAACAGCCAAGGCTGAAATTGACCCTTTGTGGTGCTTAAAACAAGCTTTTGATCCACTCCATGCTGCAAAAAACAGCAGGACCCCGGAAACCGAAAACATCCGTGAACGGCACTCCATCTCTGCGCACAAGGAGATGTAGGCTTTCCAAGTGCGATGGTAGATCTTCCAGGAGAAAGATTTTTGTGCCCTCAGCCTGGTCGAGATGACCGAATCTGAAAGACCTCCGTCCCTTAGTACCTGGCTGTCAATAGCCATGCCATAAGGCCAGCGGCTGTAAGGCAGGATGAAGTATGGGACCTTGAGACAGAAGGTCCTCCCACATTGGCAGCCGCCAGTGTGTTCGCCACCAGGCGTACGAAGTCGGCGTACCAAGGACGCCGGGGCCAATCTAGAATGATTAGGATCACCGGGATCCCCTCGATCTTCACATTGAGGAGCAGACAAAGAAGCAACATCAGTGGGGGATAGGCATAAATTAGCCGATACTGACCCCACTGGGCCACCAACGCGTCTGACGCGTCTGCCCAGGGATCTCTGGACCTGGCCACGAATCTCGACATCATGCGATTGAGTCGAGAAGCCAGGAGGTCCACGACCGACGTCCACCTCCGGTAAAAGGAGTAGACACCCCTCCGGATGGAATGAGCATTCCCCTTGGTTCAGCAACTAACGACTCAAATAGTCCGCTAGTTAGAGTTCTACACCCTGAATGTAGATGGCCGACAGAGCTGGCACGCTTCTTCCCGTCTACCACAGGATGTCCAGATGGTTGACATAAGCCACAGACATGGCATTGTCCGACTGGATCCTGATCGTGCGCCCTTGTCGTCTCCTCGACTACGAAGAGAGACATATCCTAATCGCCCAAAGTTCCAGAACATCGACCAGCAGATGGGATTTGTCCAGAGTCCAGTGACCTTGGACGGACTGGACCCCCCAGACTCCCCCCCAGCCTGTGAGGCTGGATCATAATCACAGTTCAATAGAAAAGAAGGAAAAACTTCCCGGACAGAAATGCCGGGAATGTCAGCCACCAAGTCAGAGAGGCCCTGACTAGGCAATTCACCTGAATCTGATGATCCAGAGACAATGGGGATGTGTTACAATAGGGCAGAATCTCCCCTCCAAAGGTGGACCTGGGCAAACGGTACTGCCTCGAAGGAGGCCATCATGAGATCCAACTCACTGCAGCCTGGAGCATCCACAACCTCTCTGGAGGGAGAAAACTCTCGCCTCTGATGAGCACAGAGCCAGCCCCAGGTATTCTAGGCGCTGAGTCTGAACTAGTACCGACAACTGGAGGTACAGCATCCACCCGAAGTCTTGGGGAGTCTGACTGACTATAGACACGTCTTCCTCTAATTCTAACCTGGAAACAGGTTATAAAAGAAGACCATGCAAAGAACCAACGATGACAATGCCGCGCTGACTCAGCAAGGCTAGAATCGGGGCGAGCACCCTGGTGAAACTCTTGGTGCAACCACTAGGTCAAAAGGGAGAGTCATAAATTAATAGTGGTCCCCCGTGACCGCTAAACGCAGGAACCTCTGGTGCCTGTCGCATATGGGGACCCAGCACGCGTCCCTGAAGTCCAGGGACGTCAGAAGGTCCCCTGGATGGAGCGAACTGACTCCATCCTGAATTTCCGAATCCCCAACAAGTCTTGGACTGCCCCATCAGGGCAGTCCGACGAGACGGTAGGGCAAAGAAACCATTTGGTGAACAAGAAAGAAAACATCGATCTTGTATGAAGAGACCACTTCGCAAACTCCGTGGCCGGAAAAACCGGAAGGCGGCTACACAAAGGCATTAAGGTCCTCTTCTGGGACCATGAATAGATTCAAGTAGAATCCCTGAAACCTGTCCTGCGGCGGTATGGGTATGACAACCCTCAAAAACATTGCAATATATTGGGGAAGGAAGGTCCCGGCTTACGGGGCGCCCCTACTCTTAGCCTTCGAAAGTCAAATCTGTCAGAGCTTCCATAGAAACTCGGTCAGCGGACCAGTAAATCAGCCCCCACAGGTGGCGCACCTGCTGGTCGGCCAGTGTCACAACTTTTAGAGGAAGCTGAAGCTCCTCCACTGTCTGGTACAAAAGTTATGCCCATTCAGTGAGTGTCAGAGACACCAGAGACGCAGCCACTAACGGGCACAAAGCTGACCTCAGCGTGGCGAACACGGTCTGAGCCACTGCTCCTGATCACCTCCTAAACGCAGGTGTCCCCCTATTGGGATAGTGGTACCAGGGAGTCAACTTTGTGGGAAAAAACCCATATCTTTTTTAAAAATGCTCTACAAAGAAGTAACGGACCGCTGTGCGCTGAGGGACCAAAAAGGATCTCTGCGGCAATCTCCAGTCCTTAAAAACCTATATAGAGCGGGTCGGTCAACGCGACCCCAAAAAAAAAAAGAACTGACACCTCAGTGGATGTTCCAGCAGCTACTACATTGATAAGTGCTGATTGTACAAACACATCGTTTATACTGTGTATTGCGCCAAAGCGCGCAATTGGAGCGTGGGAGGAAACCGAAGTACCCGGAGGAAACCCACGCAGACACAGAAAGTATAGTACATACACATATTGTGTATATATTTTAGTATGTGTGAATAAACATATTGAACATGTTTATGCTGTGCAAAGCACCGAAGGCGCGCACACCTTTGGGGTGTGGGAGGAAACCGGAGTACCCGGAGGAAACCCACGCCGACTGCATACACATACCGTGTAAGTAGTTTAGTATGTGTGAATAAACATATTGAACATGTTTATGCTGTGCATAGCGCCAAAGGCGCGCATACCATTTGAGCGTGGGAGGAAACCGGAGTATCCGGAGGAATCCCACGCAGACATAGAGTAATAATACATACATATACTGTGAATGTATTTAGTGTCGTGTATAACCATATTGTGTACGTTTATACTGTGTATGGCGCCAAAGGCGCGCACGTCATTGGAGCGTGGGAGGAAAACCCACGCAGACACAGAGAGCAATAATACATACATACACTGTGAATGTATCCAGTGTTGTGTATAAACATAAAGGGGCTGATTTACCAAACGTTTGCGCCATGAGTATTGGCACATCTGCGTGCGCAATGGCTGTTTTGGTATTTACAAAACATTAGTGCCGGTATCGCAGCCCTCTTTCCCATTTACTATAGTGTTCTCTGCGCCCGGGAGGAGGCGCTCAGTGCGCTACTATGGACCTGGCGCAGGGCATGTTAAAATCTAAATATAAAGAAGCTGGAAGTGAGAATATAATGGGGGTGATGTGGGGTGATGTGAGGAAGTGTAGTGACACCTGCCCAAATAACAAACATGCCCAAAATAGAGTGGGAAAGTAACTTTTTCAAAACCAGCCCGCTGCGCCGGTAATTCCGATTCGAGCTGCGGGAGTTTTTTTTGAGCTCAGCGTGGGAATTTCAATGGTTTAAATGCGCCGGGACACTGCGCCGGCAAAATCTTAGTAAATGTCAAGTCACCTAAATCAATTTGCATAAGTTGAACCGGCGCAGCTCTGAACTTCCCAGTGCGCCTGCAAAATGACATTTCTAAAGGAAAAAAAAAAGGCATTTACAGTGCCTTGCGAAAGTATTCGGCCCCCTTGAACTTTTCATCCTTTTGCCACATTTCAGGCTTCAAACATAAAGATATAAAATTTTAATTTTTTGTGAAGAATCACCAACAAGTGGGGCACAATTGTGAAGTGGAACGAAATCTATTGGATATTTTAAACTTTTTTAACTAAGAAAAAAATGAAAAGTGGGGCGTGCAAAATTATTCGGCCCCCTTGCGTTAATACTTTGTAGAGCCACCTTTTGCTGCGATTACAGCTGCAAGTCGCTTGGGGTATGTCTCTATCAGTTTTGCACATCGAGAGACTGAAATTCTTGCCCATTCTTCCTTGCAAAACACCTTGAGCTCAGTGAGGTTGGATGGAGAGCGTTTGTGAACAGCAGTTTTCAGCTCTTTCCACAGATTCTCGATTGGATTCAGGTCTGGACTTTGACTTGGCCATTCTAACACCTGGATACGTTTATTTGTGAACCATTCCTTTGTAGATTTTGCTGTATGTTTGGGATCATTGTCTTGTTGGAAGATAAATCTCCGTCCCAGTCTCAGGTCTTTTGCAGACTCCAACAGGTTTTCATCCAGAATGGTCCTGTATTTGGCTGCATCCATCTTCCCCTCAATTTTAACCATCTTCCCTGTCCCTGCTGAAGAAAAGCAGGCCCAAACCATGATGCTGCCACCACCATGTTTGACAGTGGGGATGGTGTGTTGAGGGTGATGAGCTGTGTTGCTTTTACGCCAAACATCTCGTTTTGCATTGTGGCCAAAAAGTTCGATTTTGGTTTCATCGGACCAGAGCACCTTCTTCCACATGTTTGGTGTGTCTCCCAGGTGGCTTGTGGCAAACTTTAGACGAGACTTTTTATGGATATCTTTGAGAAATGGCTTTCTTCTTGCCACTCTTCCATAAAGGCCAGATTTGTGCAGTGTACGGCTGATTGTTGTCCTGTGGACAGACTCTCCCACCTCAACTGTAGTTCTCTGCAGTTCATCCAGAGTGATCATGGGCCTCTTGGCTGCATCTCTGATCAGTCTTCTCCTTGTCTGAGCTGAAAGTTTAGAGGGACAGCCAGGTCTTGGTAGATTTGCAGTGGTCTGATACTCCCATTTCAAAATGATCGCTTGCACAGTGCTCCTTGGGATGTTTAAAGCTTGGGAAATCTTTTTGTATCCAAATCCGGCTTTAAACTTCTCCACAACAGTATTACGGACCTGCCTGGTGTGTTCCTTGGTCTTCATGATGCTCTCTGCTCTTTCAACAGAACCCTGAGACTATCACAGAGCAGGTGCATTTATACAGAGACTTGATTACACACAGGTGGATTCTATTTATCACCATCAGTCATTTAGGCCTGGTTCACACTGGGGCGACAATCGCTCCGGCATTGGGAGCTCATGTCGCATGACGTGTGAAAATCAATGTTTCCCTATGGGAGCCGTCTTAACTGGTCCGACACATGTCGGTCCGACTTTAAGAATGCTCCCTGTACTACTTTGGTCCGACTTTGATCCTACTTCAGCCCATTGAATATCATTGAAGTCGGATCAAAGTAGGATCCTTGTCCTAACCATCCGACATTTGACATCCGACATGGTGATTACAGCAGCAGTAAAAGGAATTTATCTCACCCTGGGATTGTTTTGATTGGTCAAAGGACAAGTCAGACTAGCACAATGTCGGATCAAAGTAGTATCCTGTTCATGAATGTCGGATGGATGTCTGACCAATGTAGGATCAATGTAGGACTGATGTCGCAGAGCAAAGTAGGATGAAAGTCGTATGACTGTCGTGTCGTATCAGTGTGAACCCAGCCTTAGGACAACATTGGATCATTAAGAGATCCTCGCTGAACTTCTGGAGTGAGTTTGCTGCACTGAAAGTAAAGGGGCCGAATAATTTTGCACGCACCACTTTTCAGTTTTTTATTTGCTAAAAAAGTTTAAAATATCCAATAGATTTCGTTCCACTTCACAATTGTGTCCCACTTGTTGGTGATTCTTCACAAAAAATAATTTTTTTTATATCTTTATGTTTGAAGCCTGAAATGTGGCAAAAGGATGAAAAGTTCAAGGGGGCCGAATACTTTCGCAAGGCACTGTAAAAGCAGCCGCGGCTATAATGAATTGTCGGCTCCCGGCAATATAGAGAAAAGTCATTGAAAGTCTTTGCTAACCCAAAAAAAAAGTGTGGGGGTCCCCCCAAATTCCATAACCAGGCCCTTCAGGTCTGGAATGGATATTACGGGGAACCCCGCTGCAAATTTTAAAAAAAAATGACGTGCGGGTTCCCCCCAAATATCCAAACCAGGCCCTTCAGATCTGGCATGGATTTTAAGGGGAACTCCACCCCAAATTTTATAAAAAAATGGCGTGGAGTTCCCCCAAAAATCCACACCAGACCCTTATCCGAGCACGCAACCTGGCCGGCCGCAGGGGAAGAGGGGGGACTAGAATGGACCCCCTCCCTCCTGAACCGTACCAGGCCACATGCCCTCAACATGGGGAGGATGTCCCCATGTTGATGGGGACAAGGGCCTCATCCCCACAACCCTTGCCCGGTGGTTGTGGGGGTCTGCGGGCGGGGGGCTTATCGGAATCTGGAAGACCCCTTTAACAAAGGGGACCCCCAGATCCCGGCCCCGCCACTGTGTGAAATGGTAATGGGGTACAAATGTACCCCTACCATTTCACAAGGAAAGTGTAAAAAATTTAAAAAATGACAAGAGCTGGTTTTAGACAATTCCTTTATTAATGTCTTTTCTTTTCTTCCATCTTCTTCCTTCTTCTTCTTCCATCTTCTTCTTCCATCTTCTTCTTTTCTCCATTCGGGTTTCTTCCTCCATCTTCATCTTTATCTTCATCTTTATCTTCATCTTCATCTTCCTTCTTCCTTCGGTGTTCTCGTCCAGCATCTTGCTCCGGCGTCTTCCCTTCTTCTTTCTTCTCCGGCCGCTCTGTTTGAATTGGAGGTTCCCGCTGTGCGACGCTTCAGTTCTCCACTTGGTCCGCTTACACTCTGTCACCACGGGGAAAGTCCCCGTGAAATCCATGTGCGTCAGAGGGGGGCGGAGTCACCGGGTGTAAGCGGACCCAGAGGCGAACTGAAGCGTCACACAGCGGGAACCTCCAATTCAAACGGAGCGGCCGGAGAAGAAAGAAGAAGGGAAGACGCCGGAGCAAGATGCGGACGAGAACACAGAAGGAAGAAGGAAGATGAAGATGAAGATAAAGATGAAGAGGAAGATGAAGATGAAGATGAAGAGGAAGAAATCCGAATGGAGAAAAGAAGAGGATGGAAGAAGAAGATGGAAGAAGAAGAAGGAAGAAGATGGAAGAAAAGAAAAGACATTAATAAAGGAATTGTCAAAAACCGGCTCTTGTCATTTTTTACATTTTTGACACTTTCCTTGTGAAATGGTAGGACCCCATTACCATTTCACACAGGGGGGGGCCGGGATCTGGGGGTCCCCTTTGTTAAAGGGGTCTTCCAGATTCCGATAAGCCCCCCGCCCGCAGACCCCCACAACCACCGGGCAAGGGTTGTGGGGATGAGGCCCTTGTCCCCATCAACATGGGGACATCCTCCCCATGTTGAGGGCATGTGGCCTGGTACGGTTCAGGAGGGAGGGGGGCCGCTCTCTCGTCCCCCCTTTTCCCCTGCGGCCGGCCAGGTTATGTGCTCGGATAAGGGTCTGGTGTGGATTTTTAGGGGGACTCCACGCCATTTTTTTTTTTAATTTGGGGTGGAGTTCCCCTTAAAATCCATGCCAGATCTGAAGGGCCTGGTTTGGATATTTGGGGGGAACCCCACGTCATTTTTTTTTTATTTGCAGCGGGGTTCCCCTTAATATCCATTCCAGACCTGAAGGGCCTGGTTATGGAATTTTGGGGGACCCCCACGCTTTTTTTTTTTGGTTAGCAAAGACTTTCAATGACTTTTATCTGTATGACAGGAACCAGCAATTCATTACAGCCGCAAGGACTTTTAAATGACTATTATTTTACTTTAGAAATGTCATTTTGCTCTCCAACTGTTATAAACATGGAAAACATGTGCTACTTTACAGGCATACTATAGACACCCCCGGGGATGATATTTAGGGCCAGTTCACACCGGATGCAGTGCAGTGCGTTTTTTTGATGCCTGAAAAACGCAAAGAAAGTTGATCACATTAATGCCAATGGCATAGTTCACACCACTGCAGTCCGTTCCAGTGCATTTCAGAAAGCCAAAAAATAATTGGTCATGCTGCATTTTTTAGGTACAAAACTGTACTGGACCCCAGTAAAACACATCAGAAATGCAACGGAACGTACCAAAAATGCACTGGAATGCACCGCAACGCACCTAAATGCACCAAAGACGCACTGAAACACACTTGTCCTAAGTGAAAAGAGGGGGAAAAAAACACTGGACTGCATCAAAAACTCCTCAAAAATGCACTGGAATGTGTCAAAAACGCGCATGCAGAAAAGCACCTGGAACGCACCCAGACTGCGTTTCTATAGTGTGAACTAGGGCCAGTTCACACCATAGAAACGCAATCCGGATGCGTTCCAGGTGCTTTTCTGCATGCACGTTTTTCATGCGTTCCAGTGCATTTTTGGTAAGTTATTGATGCAGTCCAGTGCTTTTTTTTCACCCCTCTTTTTTATTAACCATAGATAAGGACAAGTGTGTTCCAATGCGTTTTTGGTGCATTTAGGTGTGTTCCTGTGCATTCCTGTGCGTTTATGATGCGTTCCAGTACAGTCCAGTGCAGGTAAAATGCAGCATGTTCTACTTTTTGGGTGGAACTGGAACGCACTGGAACAAACACTGCCATTTAGAACCATATAACCAACTTTCCATGCATTTTAGATGCATAAAAAACGCAATGC
The DNA here is from genome assembly GCA_029206835.1 of Rana muscosa. Lineage (NCBI taxonomy): Eukaryota > Metazoa > Chordata > Amphibia > Anura > Ranidae > Rana > Rana muscosa. The sequence continues at coordinate 272,343,076 of CM055117.1, forward strand.
ACTGCATGTGGTGTGAAATGGCCCTTAAGCAATTTGGCATATTTAAAGGCACTTTTCCTTGTTTTGTTTTTGGTGTTTTCCCAATTGTTGACATTGATATATGTCCCTTAGGGTGGGACCTGGGCCCCCATTTTAAGGCCAATAACTAGAAGATAAGCCAGCCAAGTGGGGACTAGAAAAATTAACAAGTCAGTTCCCATAGACTGCAATGGTATTTGTTGGTGGGGGGGGGGGGGTGATTGTCCCATCTCTAATTTTGTAGCATGCTGGATGATGTGCTTAATTTTGGACGGGGGGAGGGGGGGTTATTTTTTGCTAGCTGCATTGGTGTTGTTCTGCACATGCCCAGCCAGTTAGTTTTTTTTTGGCGTGCTTTTTGTGTGTGAACAGCGCTTGGATATTTCTGGGCATGCTCACTCAGAGAGTGTTTTTATGGGTTAGAAATTGAAGGACATCCTTAACAGGTGTACCCACTTTGAATTTCAGTCTCTACATTGAGTGAACTTGCATTTTGGGTGTTTCATGGACTGTGCATGTGTTTTCAATTGCCTCATTAGCACACAAACATATGTTATATAAAGCTCACAGAGCATTCGGTCGATTGCCTTAAGAAGAGGCAAGTGTGTGTGTGGGGGGGGGGGGGGTAAAATGTACATGTTGGTGTCCTTATCGAGTTTGTAACACATGTATTTTATTTGTTATTAGGGATGAGCTTCGTGTTCGAGTCGAACATACGTTCGACTCGAACATCGGCTGTTCGATCGTTCGACGAAGATCGAACGATTTGGGCCGTTCGCGCCAAATTCGAGTGACGCGAACGGCCCACAATGCACTACGCCATCGCAGTGTCATCCAGGCGCTGTGATTGGCCAAGCATGCACTGTGACCCCGCATGCTTGGCCAATCACAGTGCCGGCAGCGAGGAGAGCAATGATTGGCCACAGGCAGGATGCCTGTGGCCAATTATTGCTGAGGGTGTTTAGTACACGCCCCACACTATAAAAGGCCGCCAGCACGGCGGCCTAGTGTAGTGTGTTCCGGAGCAGGGATAGAGCAGCATAGGCAGGGACAGTGACTTTTATTTCTTTCTTGCTTAACCTGGATTCCTTTAGTTTAGGGAAAGAGAAGGATAGGTAGGGAGAGTGTCAGTGTGTTTTGTGCTTGTGCTATATTGTGCTTAAAAAAAACATTTTTTCTAGGGACAGAAAACTGTAGGTAGGGAGAGTGTGTCAGTTTCTTTCACTGTCAAAGTCCTTGTTTCCAGGGACCTGGAAGGACAGTGAGTGAATTCTCCTTGTGCTAAATTGTGCTAAAAAAAAACATTTTTTCTAGGGACAGAAAACTGTAGGTAGGGAGAGTGTGTCAGTTTCTTTCACTGTCAAAGTCCTTGTTTCCAGGGACCTGGAAGGACAGTGAGTGAATTCTCCTTGTGCTAAATTGTGCTTAAAAAAAACATTTTTTCTAGGGACAGAAAACTGTAGGTAGGGAGAGTGTGTCAGTTTCTTTCACTGTCAAAGTCCTTGTTTCCAGGGACCTGGAAGGACAGTGAGTGAATTCTCCTTGTGCTAAATTGTGCTTAAAAAAAACATTTTTTCTAGGGACAGAAAACTGTAGGTAGGGAGAGTGTGTCAGTTTCTTTCACTGTCAAAGTCCTTGTTTCCAGGGACCTGGAAGGACAGTGAGGTAATTCTCCTTGTGCTAAATTGTGCTTAAAAAAAACATTTTTTCTAGGGACAGAAAACTGTAGGTAGGGAGAGTGTGTCAGTTTCTTTCACTGTCAAAGTCCTTGTTTCCAGGGACCTGGAAGGACAGTGAGTGAATTCTCCTTGTGCTAAATTGTGCTTAAAAAAAACATGTTTTCTAGGGACAGAAAACTGTAGGTAGGGAGAGTGTGTCAGTTTCTTTCACTGTCAAAGTCCTTGTTTCCAGGGACCTGGAAGGACAGTGAGTGAATTCTCCTTGTGCTAAATTGTGCTTAAAAAAAACATTTTTTCTAGGGACAGAAAACTGTAGGTAGGGAGAGTGTGTCAGTTTCTTTCACTGTCAAAGTCCTTGTTTCCAGGGACCTGGAAGGACAGTGAGTGAATTCTCCTTGTGCTAAATTGTGCTTAAAAAAAACATTTTTTCTAGGGACAGAAAACTGTAGGTAGGGAGAGTGTGTCAGTTTCTTTCACTGTCAAAGTCCTTGTTTCCAGGGACCTGGAAGGACAGTGAGTGAATTCTCCTTGTGCTAAATTGTGCTTAAAAAAAACATTTTTTCTAGGGACAGAAAACTGTAGGTAGGGAGAGTGTGTCAGTTTCTTTCACTGTCAAAGTCCTTGTTTCCAGGGACCTGGAAGGACAGTGAGTGAATTCTCCTTGTGCTAAATTGTGCTTAAAAAAAACATTTTTTCTAGGGACAGAAAACTGTAGGTAGGGAGAGTGTGTCAGTTTCTTTCACTGTCAAAGTCCTTGTTTCCAGGGACCTGGAAGGACAGTGAGTGAATTCTCCTTGTGCTAAATTGTGCTTAAAAAAAACATTTTTTCTAGGGACAGAAAACTGTAGGTAGGGAGAGTGTGTCAGTTTCTTTCACTGTCAAAGTCCTTGTTTCCAGGGACCTGGAAGGACAGTGAGGTAATTCTCCTTGTGCTAAATTGTGCTTAAAAAAAACATTTTTTCTAGGGACAGAAAACTGTAGGTAGGGAGAGTGTGTCAGTTTCTTTCACTGTCAAAGTCCTTGTTTCCAGGGACCTGGAAGGACAGTGAGTGAATTCTCCTTGTGCTAAATTGTGCTTAAAAAAAACATTTTTTCTAGGGACAGAAAACTGTAGGTAGGGAGAGTGTGTCAGTTTCTTTCACTGTCAAAGTCCTTGTTTCCAGGGACCTGGAAGGACAGTGAGTGAATTCTCCTTGTGCTAAATTGTGCTTAAAAAAAACATTTTTTCTAGGGACAGAAAACTGTAGGTAGGGAGAGTGTGTCAGTTTCTTTCACTGTCAAAGTCCTTGTTTCCAGGGACCTGGAAGGACAGTGAGGTAATTCTCCTTGTGCTAAATTGTGCTTAAAAAAAACATTTTTTCTAGGGACAGAAAACTGTAGGTAGGGAGAGTGTGTCAGTTTCTTTCACTGTCAAAGTCCTTGTTTCCAGGGACCTGGAAGGACAGTGAGTGAATTCTCCTTGTGCTAAATTGTGCTTAAAAAAAACATTTTTTCTAGGGACAGAAAACTGTAGGTAGGGAGAGTGTGTCAGTTTCTTTCACTGTCAAAGTCCTTGTTTCCAGGGACCTGGAAGGACAGTGAGTGAATTCTCCTTGTGCTAAATTGTGCTTAAAAAAAACATTTTTTCTAGGGACAGAAAACTGTAGGTAGGGAGAGTGTGTCAGTTTCTTTCACTGTCAAAGTCCTTGTTTCCAGGGACCTGGAAGGACAGTGAGGTAATTCTCCTTGTGCTAAATTGTGCTTAAAAAAAACATTTTTTCTAGGGACAGAAAACTGTAGGTAGGGAGAGTGTGTCAGTTTCTTTCACTGTCAAAGTCCTTGTTTCCAGGGACCTGGAAGGACAGTGAGTGAATTCTCCTTGTGCTAAATTGTGCTTAAAAAAAACATTTTTTCTAGGGACAGAAAACTGTAGGTAGGGAGAGTGTGTCAGTTTCTTTCACTGTCAAAGTCCTTGTTTCCAGGGACCTGGAAGGACAGTGAGTGAATTCTCCTTGTGCTAAATTGTGCTTAAAAAAAACATTTTTTCTAGGGACAGAAAACTGTAGGTAGGGAGAGTGTGTCAGTTTCTTTCACTGTCAAAGTCCTTGTTTCCAGGGACCTGGAAGGACAGTGAGTGAATTCTCCTTGTGCTAAATTGTGCTTAAAAAAAACATTTTTTCTAGGGACAGAAAACTGTAGGTAGGGAGAGTGTGTCAGTTTCTTTCACTGTCAAAGTCCTTGTTTCCAGGGACCTGGAAGGACAGTGAGTGAATTCTCCTTGTGCTAAATTGTGCTTAAAAAAAACATTTTTTCTAGGGACAGAAAACTGTAGGTAGGGAGAGTGTGTCAGTTTCTTTCACTGTCAAAGTCCTTGTTTCCAGGGACCTGGAAGGACAGTGAGGTAATTCTCCTTGTGCTAAATTGTGCTTAAAAAAATTTTTTTTTCTAGGGACAGAAAACTGTAGGTAGGGAGAGTGTGTCAGTTTCTTTCACTGTCAAAGTCCTTGTTTCAAGGGACAGAGAAGGACACCTGAAGGTAGCCCTTATTGCTTTTTTCCCATCTCCCTGCAGGCCATCTATTAGAATGTCTGGAAGGCAAACAAGGAGAGGCAGACAGTCAGGAGGCAATAAAAGAGGGCAAGCAGGCTCTGTGTCTGGGGACAACAGTGCTGGTCGTGGACGCGGTGCATTGTCATCAGCACATGGCCATGGGACACGCTTGTCCTTCTTTTCGGCAGCTGGACATGTTGAGCCACATCATGCCGAAGACTTGGTAGAGTGGATGACCAAGCCCTCCTCCTCCTCCTCATCCTCTCTCACCCAGGCTCAGGGTACTGGAAAAGCAGCTGCCAAAGCGTCCTCTTCCCTGGTATCAATGTCAGACTCATCATCAGTCACTCCTTCCCTAGACCCACCATGTCCTCCTCCTGAGGAGTCCCCCGAACTGTTTCAGCACAGTGTTGGGTACATGCTCCAGGAGGATGCCCAGCGTTTCGAAGGGTCTGATGATGAAACCCAGCTAGAGGAAGGCAGTAGCGTGAGAGCAGACAGAGGGGATGCTCAAGAAGGACACCAATCTGGCAGTCATGTTCCAGCAGCTGCAGCATACTGCCAGATTGGCTCCAGTGATGAGGAGGGAGGTGATGATGAGGTCACTGACTCCACGTGGGTGCCTAATAGGAGAGAGGAGGAGGAGGAGGATGAGGAGGAGGCACATCTCCAACGAGGCAGGATGCCCTTTGGTGGCCAGCGTAAGGGCAGTACACCGACGGAATCACACCGCAGAGCTCCGCCTGTGCAGGGCGCTGCCTCTGCCCGTCATTCAAAAAGTTCTTTGGTGTGGGCCTTTTTTGAGGCTAGTGCATCAGATCGCACAGCTGCTGTTTGCAACATATGTCTCAAGCGTATATCGCGTGGCCAAGACATCAGCCGCTTGGGTACCACATGCCTGACCAGACATATGTTGACCTGCCATGCAGCTCGTTGGCAAGCCTACCTCAAAGACCCACACCAAAGAACAAAGCGGACCTCTCCTTGCACCGCATCAGCTGGGATCTCCAACCCCACTATAACTTCAGTCCTCTCTGAAACATGCACTGAGAGGAATGAAGGTGTAGAATTAGGTGTGTCACAGCCAAGTACTTGCGGCCACTCTGCTAGCAGTACACCGACGTCCGATTCTAGCAGGCAAATTGCCCTGCCCCAGCTGCTGGACCGTCGAAAGAAGTTCACTCCCAGCCATCCACATGCCCAGCGGTTGAATGCTAGCTTGGCTAAATTGCTAGCGCTTCAACTGCTGCCTTTTCAGTTGGTAGACTCGGCCCCCTTCCGTGAGTTTGTGCAATGTGCGGTTCCTCAGTGGCAGGTTCCCAAACGCCACTTTTTCTCACGGAAGGCTATTCCGGCTCTCTACCGGCATGTGGAAGGCAATGTCTTGGCCTCGCTGGACAGGGCGGTCAGCGGTAAGGTGCATATTACCGCTGACTCATGGTCCAGCAGGCATGGACAGGGACGTTACCTTTCTTTCACGGCCCATTGGGTCACTCTTTTGGCAGCTGGGAAGGATGCAGGACAAGGTGCAGTAGTGTTGGAGGTTGTCCCACCGCCACACCTCCAAAATGCTACTACTGGTTGTGACACACCTCTCTCCTCCACCCCCTCCTCTTCTTCTTCCTCCATGGCCTCTTCCTGTGGTTTGTCCTATGAACCAGCGGTGCTCCGTAGCCGTTCACGGGGCTACGCAAGTACGCAGGCAAAAAGATGCCATGCCGTGCTTGCGCTGGTGTGTTTGGGGGACAGAAGCCACACTGGGGCAGAGGTCCTGTCTGCTCTGCAGGGCCAGGCCGAGAGGTGGTTGACGCCACGCCAGCTTAAGCCAGGAATGGTGGTTTGCGACAATGGCACCAACCTCCTCTCCGCCCTCCGACAGGGACAACTGACCCATGTGCCCTGTGTGGCTCACGTCCTTAACCTGGTGGTGCAGCGGTTCTTGGGCAGGTACCCGGGCTTACAGGATGTCCTGAGGCAGGCCAGGAAAGTCTGTGTGCATTTCCGCAGATCTTATAATGCCAGTGCTCGCCTGGCTGAGCTGCAAAAGGAGTTGAACCTGCCCAAGAACCGCCTTATATGTGACATGCCCACCAGGTGGAACTCAACGTTGGCCATGCTGCAGCGGCTGCACACGCAGCAGAGGGCCATCAATGAGTACCTGTGCGACTACGGCACCAGGACAGGGTCAGGGGAGCTTGGTTTTTTTTCTCCACGCCAGTGGGGCATGATCAGGGATGCATGCACTGTCCTGGCACCATTTGAGGAGGCCACGAGGATGGTGAGCAGTGACAGTGCATGCATCAGTGACACTGTACCTCTTGTCCACCTGTTGGAGCACACGCTGCGTGGAATAATGGACAGGGCACTTGAGGCAGAACAGAGGCAGGAAGAGGAGGACTTCCTTGCCTCTCAAGGCCCCCTTTACCCAGACAGTGTTCCTTCTGTCCCACCCATCGCACAGGAAGAGGAGGAGGAGGAGGAGGAGGAGGAGGATTGTGTCAGCATGGAGGTGGAGGCTGGCACTCAGCATCATCAGCAGCAGTCTTTTAGGGATGATTTACAGTCCCAAGAAACCAGTGGACTTGTACGTGGCTGGGAGGAGGTGGCTGCGGATCATGTCGTCCTTAGTGACCCAGAGGACTCCGGAGCGAATGCCTCAGCAAACCTACGCTGCATGGCCTCCCTGATCCTGCAAAGTCTGCGGAAGGATCCTCGTATTCTTCGGATCAAGGAGAGGGACCATTACTGGCTGGCCACTCTCCTTGATCCACGGTACAAGGGTAAGGTTGCGGACCTTATGTTACCGTCGCAGAGGGAGCAGAGGATGAGACAACTCCGGGAGGCCTTGCAGAAAGGTCTGTGCAACGCGTTCCCAGAGACTGGGAGGTTACAAACTCCTGGTCCTGGACAACGAGTTGCTGAGGCTTCGGCCAGTCAAAGAAGGAGCGGTGGGGAAGGTGGCCGTCTGACCGATGCGTTCAGACAATTCTTTAGTCCGCAGCCCCAAAGTATGATCGGTTCCAGCAACCATCGCCAGCGTCTGATAAACATGGTGCAGGAATATCTAGGGGCAAGGTCAGACTTGGACACCTTCCCCACCGAAAATCCTCTGGCTTACTGGGTCTTGAGGATGGATCACTGGCCAGAGCTTGCACAGTATGCAATTGAGCTACTGGCCTGTCCTGCATCCAGCGTTCTTTCGGAACGCACATTCAGTGCTGCTGGAGGATTTGTCACGGATCACAGGGTGCGCCTGTCCACCGACTCGGTTGATCGACTGACTTTCATCAAGATGAACCAGTCTTGGATCACCACCAGCTACCACACACCTGATGCTGATATAACAGACTAATTGATTTTAACATGTCACATCCCTTCAAGACTGATGCTGATGCTGAGTGCCTGTGCTGTTATGTTGACTGGCTATCCTCCTCCTCCGAGTCCTCAATGATACGATTGATGATGATAGCTTGGAAGATCATTTTTGTTTATGGGTGCCGCCACCAGTGGCTAAGGCCCAATTTTTCAGCCCCTGTTTTACAGGGGCGTGTAATTACAATTTTTTTATCAATAATTTGCCATAGGGCTCATTGCTGTGCTCCAAGTACAGTATCTGTGAGGGGTTGGAGTGTTGTGGCACCAGTGCCTAAGGCCCAATTTTTCAGCCCCTGTTTAACAGGGGCGTGTCATTACAATTTTTGAAGCAATACTTTGCAACAGGGCTCATTGCTGTGCTCCAAGTACAGTATCTGTGAGGGGTTGTAGTGTTGTGCCACCAGTGCCTAAGGCCCAATTTTTCAGCCCCTGTTCAACAGGGGCATGCAATTACAATTCTTGATCTAATAATTCACAGCAGGGTCCATTGCTGCACCCACCAAGAGTAACTCTGAGGGCTTACAGTCTTGTGGCAACGCCACCACCACCACCACCACGAAAGGCCCAATTTTTCAGCCCCTGTTCAAAAGGGGCATGTAATTACAATTCTTGATCTAATAATTCACAGCAGGGCCCATTGCTGCACCCACCAAGAGTAACTGTCAGGGCTTACAGTGTTGTGGCACCAGCACCACCATCAAAGCCCCAATTTTTACTACCACTGTTCAACAATTATATGTAATTAAAATTCCTGATATAATAGTTGACAGCAGGGCGTTCCAGCACCAACCAAGAGTAACTGAGTGCTTACAGTGTTGTGCCAACACCAACAACTAAGGGGCCTATTTCTGCAGAGTATATACGGCAGGTCCCTACTTTCAAACATCCAACTTACAAACGACTCCTACTTGCAAACGAAAGAAGACAACAGGAAGTGAGAGGAAATCTACCCCATGAAAGGAAAATTCTCTCCTGTAAGAATAAATATGGGAGAAAGGGGTCTCATCTGTACTGATGCTTTATCAGCAATCCTTGTTTCAAGAAAAACACCACATTTCAAAAACAGTTGTCATTGGGACGGAAAGTGAGGTGAAATGTTCTGAACAGGGGCACAGACAGCAAAACAAATGTTACAGGGGTGATAACCCTTACCTATGTTTCCCAAAAAGTTTAAAAATAGATTTTTGGGCTGGAGCTACACTTCAACAATGTACCTGTTCAAAATTACAAACAGATTCTACATAAGAACAAACCTACAGTCCCTGTCTTGTATGCACCGCCTGTATACGGCTGTTCAGAGTATATAGGGCCTTTTTTATTTTATGTGCGGGGTTCCCCTTAATATCCATACAAGACCCAAAGGGGCTGGTAATGGGCTGGGGTAGGGGGGGGGGTCATGGGGTAGCTATGCCATTTTTCTTAAAGAATTTCATCCATATTACCGGGACCAGACATTACATTAAAGCCGCAAGCAGTTTTAAATGGCTTTTTTTTCCTATAGAAGTGTCATTTTGTGCAGGGACAGTTCTAAACACGGGAAACACGTGGCACTTCACAGGCATACTTTAGACACCCCCCAGGTACGATATTTAAAGGAATATTTGACTTTTTTTTTTCACTTTATGCATCATTAAAATGACTGCTCCCGAAAAACGACCGTTTTTAAAACTTCTTTTTGCATTGATACATGTCCCCTGGTGCACAACCCGGGTTCCCAAACCCTATTTATGACAATAACATGCATAATAGTTGTTATAATTAGCACTTTAGAATTCGAACGTTCGCATCCATTGTATTTAATAGGGTTCTAATGTTCGTTCGAACTTTCGGTCCGTTCGCGGGTTCTGGTGCGAACCGAACCCGGGGGTGTTCGGCTCATCACTATTTGTTATGTCTTTGCAAAACAAGTGATTGGTTAACTTATGTGGATTGTATATTTTTGGTGTGGGGGAAATGTTCCCCTGAAATAATTCTGATGTTGTTAATGTGTGTTGTTTGTTCACTTTGATTTAATTGTCTGCTGCCTTTTTTTGGCCAAAAATTGCTCAAGATGTTGAGTCTGTAACTGTTTCAAATTGACCATGTTTTTTATTTTGCCTTCCCTTTTGTTTTGTTGAACAATAAAATTAGATGGAAAGTTTTGATGTTTGTTTTGTGTTTTCTTTGCAACAAATGTGACAGCTGATTGGCATGTCAAAACAAAACAGGTGTGATTTGTCTAATCTGGTGCCTTCATGGTAGTATATGCATGGATTGTATTGTGTGCTGCCATGGAGCGTCACCAGGAAATGAAATACAGAGCGGTAAGTATTCAATTTTCCATTTTTACTGCAGTGGTTCTCAGTCTCAGTCCTCAAGTACCCCCAACAGGACATGTTTTGTGAATTTATCTTATCGAGAATTGCTGTCCAAAAATCAAAACCATTGACTGTGATTTAAAGCACATGTGCAAGATGAAGGAAAACCTGCAAACATGGCCTGTTGGGGGTACTTGAGAAGCACTGATTTAGAGCACTGCACTTAAAAATAGCTCAAGGCCATACAATTCTAATTGTGGGCATTTTGAGGGAAACGAAGTAAGTGTTAGAACCCCTGCGTGTGTGGTTTTTTTTTTAGATATTTTTTTTTTGTAGTTTGGCCTTTGTCTCCTTTTCTTAACATGGGCTTCACTTCCTGTCACACAGCTAAACAGGAAGTGAAGGTAAAACCCTACCAATGGCTTTTCTTGGGGACACACAGATCAATCTAACTAGTGTCCCCATTAAGCAAATTGCACTCTAGCACTTTATTGTGTACACCCCAAATCATTGGGTAGTTTGGGGTTTAGTAAAGACAAATCCACTCTGCAGTAAAAGTGTAGCTGCTGAAAATCTGAGGGAAAGTACTGGTGATTGGATGTTACAATCATGTAAAAGCAAAGATGTTTTTTTTTTGGCTTGCATGTCCCCCTCAGATGTACAGCAAGTGCACTTGTAGTGCAAAGTAGATTTGCCTTTAGTAAATAAACCCCACAGTCCAAACTACCAAATAATAATTTGTGGTGTACCCCGCAATATGCTGGAGTGTAATGTGCATAATGGGGAAAGTATTTAGACTGACCTGGTGTGTCCCCAAGGAAAGACATTGTTAGGGATTTTCCCTCACTTCCTGTGTGGCTATGTGACAGGAAGTGAATTATTTGGAACGATAAAGTGGCCAAATTATTTAGTTTAACTTTTCAAAGACACATTCCTAAGTTGAATTGTGATGCATGTCAATGGCCCATTTTGACCCTCTTTAACCACTTAACGACCGCCCACCGCCGATTTACGTCGGCAGAATGGCACGGACAGGCAGAATCACGTAGATCAACACACATAACTGCAGCGTTCGCAGAGACAGGCCTGATCCCTGCGATCGCTAACAGTTTTTTTGTAGCGTTTGATATATTTGCTGACGACAGTCAGGTGCTTTTTTTCCTGTGAATCTTACTAGTGTACCCCTAAATTTAGAGCCCAAAATGGCAAGTCGAAGGTACACTAGTAAAGAGGCCTACGAGATTCTGAGCATGACAGATAGTGAAGAGGAGGTCACGTATCTGTCAGATTCAGGCTCAGAATATCTTCCCGTAGAAGACAGTGACGTCAGCGGCCCCACGTCAGATAGCTCTGACGACGAAGTTGAGGTCCCTGCTAAGGTCAGGCGTACCCGATCCCGATCTTCTGAGGTTGTTGAGGAGCAAGAACCGCAGGTCTCTCGTATCATGGAGCAGAGTAGTACTAGCGCCGCTATTCCTTCTGGTGAACTGGCAAGCACCAGCGGCCTAGTACAGCCTGGACGTACATCCAGCACTGCAGTAACACTTGGTGACGTGGCGAGTCCCATAAGTGCAGTTCAAGCTGGCGAGGTGGCAAGCACAAGTAGTGTCCCGCTGCCACCAAGAAGACAAAGGCAGGCCCGTCGTGCCCATACTGCCCTTCCTGCAGAATTCGCCTATCCTGATTGGGTCCCCACCACTTCTGCAGAACCCGTACTTCCCCCATTCACTGCCCAACCCGGTATTCAGGTGGAACAGCTGATTTTATGCCAATCGATTTTTATTCGCTGTTTTTCACGGAAGATCTCTATAGATCTATTGTGGACCAGAGTAATTTATATGCTGGTCAATTTATCGCCGCTAACCCCCAGTTGCCTAAAATTGCCAGAAATTGGAAACCAATTACGGTTTCCGAATTTAAGACCTTTCTGGGCCTTTCCCTCAACATGGGCACACATAAATTTCCGTCATTGCGTGCTTATTGGTCCACGCACCCAATTGACCACATGCCCGTGTTCTCTGCCTCCATGTCCAGGGCACGATACGAGCAGATTTTGCGGTTCATGCACTTCAACGACAATGAACTTTGTCGTCCACGTGGGGACCCTGAATACGACCGGCTCTATAAAATTCGGCCCCTCATAAACCACTTCAACGAACGTTTTGCAGCCTTGTTTACTCCCGATCAAGTTGTCTGCGTTGATGAGTCCCTGATTAAATTTTCTGGCCGCTTGTCTTTCAAGCAGTACCTTCCCAGCAAGCGTGCCAGATACGGGGTCAAGCTCTACAAGTTCTGTGACAGGGCAACAGGCTATGTAGTGAACTTTACGGTTTATGAGGGAAAAGACAGTCAGATTGAGTCGGTCAACTGCCCGGATTACATAGGGAGCGCTGGCAAGATAGTGTGGAACTTGGTGTCACCCTTATTCGGAAAGGGGTACCACTTGTATGTGGACAATTATTACACGAGCGTGCCACTGTTTAGTCACTTGTTTGATCATAAGATTGGAGCATGTGGCACCGTGCGACCTAATCGCCGGGGCTTTCCCCAGCGGCTTGTAGATGCCCGTCTTAGGCTGGGGGAGAGAGCCTGCTTGAAGTGTAATAACTTGCTCGCTATGAAGTGGAGGGACAATAAGAATGTTTTCCTTCTTACCTCCCTTCATGCAGACACGACAGTCCAAATTCGTACGGCGACTGGTGTTGTGGAGAAACCCCTCTGTGTCCACGAATATAACCAAAATATGGGAGGGGTGGACCTCAACGACCAGTTGATGGCGCCGTATCTAATTGACCGTAAGGCGAGACGCTGGTACAAAAAAGTGTCTCTATCATTATTCCAATTGGCTTTGCTGAACGCTCATGTGCTATACAGAGCTTCAGGCGGGACGTTATCTCTTCTAAAATTCCAGAATGAGATAGTCACAGAACTCCTGTATCCAGGCGGTTCTGCACCTCACCATCCCCAACCAAATGCAGTAAGCCGGCTGCATGAGAGGCATTATTCGTATGTCCTCCCGAGTACCCCTACCCAAAGCCACCCCCAAAAAAGATGTCGTGTCTGTAGCAAGCGCGGATTTAGGCGTGACACCCGTAGTTTTTGTCCACTCTGTCCTGACAAGCCTGGTCTTTGCCAAGGTGAATGTTTTGAACGCTACCACTCAAAAGTGAAGTTTTAGCGTAGGGTACAGCATTTCACAGACTAGGACACACTTACACAGGGTCTCCCAAGATGCCATTACATTTTGAGAGACCCGAACCAATACAGTTGTAAAGTTACAAAAAAAAGTGTAAAAAAGAAAAAAAAAACTTAAAAAACAAAACACAAAAAAAATATAAAATAAAAAAACCAAAAATAGTTGTCGTTTTATTGTTCTCTCTCTCTCTATTTTCTCTCTATTGTTCTGCTCTTTTTTTACTGTATTCTATTCTGCAATGTTTTATCATGCTTGCTTTTCAGGTATGTAATTTTTTGTTTTCAGGTGCGCCATTCAACTGCAGCGCGGAATTATTTATCTTGACAGCAACAGCGTTTGCTCCCACGATACATAAAGCCGTGACTCCAGTGCTGTAGGAGGTGATTTCACCACCACAGTTAAAAAAAAGAGCATATATGCCGAAGCATGGGGGCAGCAGGGGCGGAGGAGCGATTTTGCTCCTAATGCCGCGTACATACGGTCGAAATTCCGACCGTGTGTACGCGGCATAACTTTTTTGCGGGAGGATGCCCCCATGCTTCGGCATATATATATTTTAGGCACAGGTTGCGTTAAAACATTTTTTTATTTTTTACTAGGTTTTGTTTTGGTATTTGCTTTGCAGGTATGGCATGTTAAGGTCTTACTGTTGTACTGTAATGTTACTTTGTTTTAATGTTAACCACCATTTGCTTAGCAGGTACGTCATTCAGTTGCAGCGCGGATCTATTTATCTTGACAGCAACAGCGTTTGCTCCCACGATACATAAAGCCGTGACTCCAACGCTGTAGGAGGTGATTTCACCACCACAGTTAAAAAAAAGAGCATATATGCCGAAGCATGGGGGCAGCAGGGGCGGAGGAGCGATTTTGCTCCTAATGCCGCGTACATACGGTCGAAATTCCGACCGTGTGTACGCGGCATAACTTTTTTGCGGGAGGATGCCCCCATGCTTCGGCATATATATATTTTAGGCACAGGTTGCATTAAAACATTTTTTTATTTTTTACTAGGTTTTGTTTTGGTATTTGCTTTGCAGGTATGGCATGGTAAGGTCTTACTGTTGTACTGTAATGTTACTTTGTTTTAATGTTAACCACCATTTGCTTAGCAGGTACGCCATTCAGTTGCAGCGCGGATCTATTTATCTTGACAGCAACAGCGTTTGCTCCCACGATACATAAAGCCGTGACTCCAACGCTGTAGGAGGTGATTTCACCACCACAGTTAAAAAAAAGAGCTTATATGCCGAAGCATGGGGGCAGCAGGGGCGGAGGAGCGATTTTGCTCCTAATGCCGCGTATATACGGTCGAAATTCCAACGGAGGCTTATCCGTGGAAAAGTCCGACCGTGTGTACGCGGCATAACCTTTTATGCCGCGTACATACGGTCGATATTCCGACGAAGGCTTGACCGTGTGTACGCGGCATAACTTTTTTGCGGGAGGATGCCCCCATGCTTCGGCATATATGCCCATCATTAGAAGTGGGTGGATGAAGGGAGGTATTCTAATGGTGGGCATACCCACCAATCAATCTCTTTTTTTCGTTCAGCCAATAGGCTGTATGAAAAAAAAGATTACAATACATGTCCAACAAGGACCAGCAACGTACTGGTATGTTGCTGGACTTTGAATGTTTATACCAGAATGATGCCTGCGGGTTTAGGTATCATCTTGGTATCATTATTTTCAGCCAGCAGCCGGCTTTCATGTAAAAGCAATTCTAGCAGATAATTAGCCTCTAGACTGCTTTTACAAGCAGTGGGAGGGAATGTCCCCCCCCCCGGATATAAAAAGCGCCATTGGGAAATTGGGAAAGCATTTTATCACACCGATCTTGGTGTGGTCAGATGCTTTGAGGGCAGAGGAAAGATCTAGGGTCTAACCCCCCAATTTTTTTCAAAAAAAGAGTACCTGTCACTACCTATTGCTATCATAGGGGATATTTACATTCCCTGAGATAACGATAAAAATGGTAAAAAAATAAAATATGGAAGGCACAGTTTAAAAATAAAATAAAAAAGCCAAATAAATCATAAAAAAAAAAAAAAAAAAAAAAAAGCACCGCTGTCCCCCCCTGCTATTGCGCAAAGGCGAACGCACGCGTCGGTCTAGCGTCATATGTAAACAGCAATTGCATCATGCATGTGAGGTATCACCGCGAAGGTCAGATCGAGGGCAGTCATTTTAGCAGTAGACCTCCTCTGTAAATCTAACGTGGTAACCTGTAAAGGCTTTTAAATGCTTTTAAAAATGAATGTAGTTTTGTCGCCGCTGCGCGTTTGTGCGCAATTTTAAAGCATGTCGTGTTTGGTATCCATGTACTCGGCCTATGATCATCTTTTTTATTTCATCAAACATTTGGGCAATATAGTGTTTTTTAGTGCATGAAAAAAAAAAAAAGTGTGTTTTTCCCCCAAAAAATGCGTTTGAAAAATCGCTGCGCAAATACTGTGTGGAAAAAAAAAATGCAACACCCACTATTTTAATCTGTAGGGCCTTTGCTTTAAAAAAATATATAATGTTTGGGGGTTCAACATAATTTTCTTGCAAAAAAAAATTTTCTTTCATGTAAACAAAAAGTGTCAGAAAGGGCTTTGTCTTCAAGTGGTTAGAAGAGTGGATGATGTGTGACATAAGCTTCCTAATGTTGTGCATAAAATGCCAGGACAGTTCAAAACCCCCCCAAATGACCCCATTTTGTAAAGTAGACACCTCAAGCTATTTGCTGAGAGGCATGTTGAGCCCATTGAATATTTTTTTTTTTGTCCCAAGTGATTGAATAATGACCAAAAAAAAAAAATGTACAAAAAGTTTTCACTAAATTATATATTGCTCAAACATGCCATGGGCATATGTGGAATTACACCCCAAAATACATTCTGTTGCTTCTCCTGAGTACGGGGATACCACATGTGTGGGACTTTTTGGGAGCCTAGTCGCGTACGGGACCCCAAAAACCAAGCACCGCCTTCAGGATTTCTATGGGTGTAAATTTTTGATTTCACTCCTCACTGCCTATCACAGTTTCGGAGGCCATGGAATGCCCAGATGGCACAAAACCCCCCCAAATGACCCCATTTTGGAAAGTAGACACCCCAAGCTATTTGCTGAGAGGTATGTTGAGTATTTTGCAGATCTCGCTTTTTGTCACAAAGTTTTGAAAATGTAAAAAAAGAAAAAAAAAAGAAAAAAAATGTCTTTCTTAATTTTCAAAAACAAATGAGAGCTGTAAAATACTCACCATGCCTCTCAGCAAATAGCTTGGGGTGTCTACTTTCCAAAATGGGGTCATTTGTGGGGGTTTTGGGCTATTTTGACATTTTATGGCCTTCAAAACTGTGATAGGTAGTGAGGAGTGAAATCAAAAATGTATGCCCTTAGAAACCTTGAAGGCGGTGCTTGGTTTTTGGGGTCCCGTACGCGGCTAGGCTCCCAAAAAGTCCCACACATGTGGTATCCCCGTACTCAGGAGAAGCAGCAGAATGTATTTTGGGGTGTAATTTCACATATAACCATGGCATGTGTGAGCAATATATCATTTAGTGACAACTTTTTGTACATTTTTTTTTCTTTTTGTCATTATTCAATCATTTGGGACAAAAAAAAAATATTCAATGGGCTCAACATGCCTCTCAGCAAATAGCTTGGGGTGTCTACTTTCCAAAATGGGGTCATTTGGGGGGGTTTTGTGCCATCTTGGCATTTTATGGCCTTCAAAACTGTGATAGGTAGTGAGGAGCGAAATCAAAAATTTATGCCCTTAGAAACCTTGAAGGCGGTGCTTGGTTTTTGGGGTCCCGTACGCGGCTAGGCTCCCAAAAAGTCCCACACATGTGGTATCCCCGTACTCAGGAGAAGCAGCAGAATGTATTTTGGGGTGTAATTTCACATATGCCCATGGCATGTGTGAGCAATATATCATTTAGTGACAACTTTGTGAAAAAAAAAAAAAGTTTGTCATATTCCCGCAACTTGTGGCAAAATATAAAATATTCCATGGACTGAACATGCCTCTCAGTAAATAGCTTGGGGTGTCTACTTTCCAAAATGGGGTCATTTGGGGGGGGGTTTGTGCTATTTTGGCATTTTATGGCCTTCGAAACTGTGATAGGTAGTGAGGAGTGAAATCAAAAATTTGCGCCCTTAGAAATCCTGAAGGTGGTGCTTGGTTTCCGGGGTCCCGTACGTGGCTAGGCTCCTAAAAAGTCCCACACATGTGGTATCCCCGTACTCAGGAGAAGCAGCAGAATGTATTTTGGGGTGCAATTCCACATATAACCATGGCATGTGTGAGCAATATATCATTTAGTGACAACTTTTTGTAATTTTTTTTTTTTTTTTGTCATTATTCAATCACTTGGGACGAAAAAAAAAAATATTCAATGGGCTCAACATGCCTCTCAGCAATTTCCTTGGGGTGTCTACTTTCCAAAATGGGGTCATTTGGGGGGGTTTTGTACTGCCCTGCCATTTTAGCACCTCAAGAAATGAGATAGGCAGTCATAAATTTAAAGCTGTGTAAATTTCAGAAAATGTACCCTAGTTTGTAAACGCTATAACTTTTGCGCAAACCAATAAATATACGCTTATTGACATTTTTTTTACTAAAGACATGTGGCTGAATACATTTTGGCCTAAATGTATGACTAAAATTGAGTTTATTCGATTTTTCTTATAACAAAAAGTAGAAAATATCATTTTTTTTCAAAATTTTCGGTCTTTTTCTGTTTATATCGCAAAAAATAAAAATCGCAGAGGCAATCAAATACCATTAAAAGAAAGCTCTATTTGTGGGAAGAAAAGGACGCAAATTTCATTTGGGTACAACATTGCATGTCCGCACAATTTACAGTTAAAGCAGCGCAGTGCCGAATCCCAAAAACAGGCTTGGTCCTAATGGCCCGAAATGGTCCGGGGCTTAAGTGGTTAATCACTTGAGATCAGCGCTATAACTGATCGACGGCCACAGCATGGTCCTCAATTGCCGGGAGTCCGTCAATAAACGTCCTCCCCTTTGCGCGCGCTGTGGTCACAGAGTCACTGAGACTCGGGTGATGACAGATCCGAGTAAGGGGCTGATCCCTGCCCTTTACCATGTGATCAGCTGTCAGCAAATGACAGCTGATCACGTGATGTAAACAAAAGCTGGTTAATGGTTTTTGTTTTCTCCTTGTGTTGACAGCGTGAGCATAAAAAAAAGGCAATCACCGGCTTATGTGCAAGGGACATGGGGCCCGAAGAGGAAGAGGCAATTCTGCATCATCTGTGACAATTAGTAGCCCCTGCCAGTGCCACCTATCAATGCCCACCACTGGTGCCAATCAGTGGCACCTAGCAGTGCTGCCAGTGCCTATCAGTGCCCATCACTGCCAACTATCATTGCCACCTAGCAGTGCCACTTCTCACTGCCCACCAGTGCCAAATAGCAATGCCACCTCTCAGTGCCCACCCTTGCCACCTTATCGGTGCCCATCAGTGCAGTCTCATCAGTGTACATCAATGAAGAAGAAAAATTACCTTTTTAAAAAATATTAACCAGTTTCCTACCGCCCACCGTCAAATGACATCCTTGGCTTTGGGCGGTGACATCTGAATGATGCCTGCAGTTGCAGGCATCATTCAGATATCATTCTTTTCAGCCGGCGATTCTGTGCACAATAAAAACGATCATAGTGGCAGTTCCGCCGTTTGATCGTTCTTATAGGCGCTTCTCCGGGCTTCTCCGGGCTCTCCCGTGCCATCTGGGGCTCAGAGAACGATTTGGAGATGACTGGTGACCAGATGGTCATCAGTCATCTCTATGACCGTCGGAGGCGCGGGCACGACGTTATGACATCATGCCGTGTTCCTGTATGTTAACCAAGCCGTGATCTTGGCTGTCAGCATGAGATTGGTGATTTTTTTGGAACAAAATCATGCTTTCCAGCCTGGAGGAGAGATGCGGGGTCTTATTGACCCTGCATCTCTCCATAAAGAGGACCTGTCACACACATTCCTATTACAAGGGATGTTTACATTCCTTGTAATAGGAATAAAAGAGATCCCCAAAAATTTTAAAAAATTAAAAAAGAGTAAGAAATACAAAAAAGTCAAAAAACAAAAACAAAAACAAAAACAAAAATAAGAAAAAACGCCCATGTCCCCGGTAGCTCGCGCTCAGAAGCGAACACACACGTAAGTCCCGCCCACATATGTAAACGCCGTTCAAACCACACATGTGAGTTATTGCTGCGTGCGTTAGAACGAGTGCAGCAATTCTAGCACTAGACCTCCTCTGTAATGCCAAAATGGTAACGTGTAAAAAAAATTTAAGCATCGCCTAGGGAGATTTTTAATTACTGAAGTTTGGTGTCATGCCATGTGTGTGCGCAATTTTAAAGCGTGACGTGTTAGGTATCTATTTACTCAGCATAACAACATCTTTCACATTATACCAAAAAATTGGCCGTAACTTTACTGTTTTGTAATATTTTTAGCAAACAAAAGGCGTTTGAAAATTTATTGCGCAAATACCGAGCGAGATAAAAATTTGCAATGACCGCCATCTTATTCCCTAAGGTGTCTGCTCCAAAAAAATATATAATGTTTGGTGTTTTGAAGTAATTTTATAGCCATAAATTTATGATTTTTACATGAAGGAGAGAAGTGCCAGAATAGGCCCAGTGCTGAAGTGGGTAAAATATCCATTTATTTATTTTTTAAACTCGGTCTTTTGTATTTATAGAAAAAAATAAAAAATAAAACACAAAGGTGATCAAATAGCACCAAAAGCAAGCTCTATTTGTGTGCCAACAAATAAAAAAATTTCATTGGGTTACAGTGTTGTATGAGCGCGCAATTGTCATTAAAAGTGCATCAGCGCTGAAATGTGAAACTTGGTCTGGGCAGTGCGCAAGTGGTTAATATAAGGCTACATGCACACGGACGTTTTTCCAACCGCTTGTTTGAGCGTTTTTTGCAGCTTAAAAACATCTCTCCATGTTAGCCTATGGCCTCATGGCCACCATGGCGTTTTGGAGCTGTAAATGGCATAGGCGTTTTTAGGCCCCATGTAGACGGGACGCTGGTGCAAAGTGTTCTGAACTAAGGTTGAAAGTGGCGTTTAGAAAGGCGCGCTTTGTGGCGTTTGCATGCCGTGTTTTACCACATTTGCATGTATATGATAAGGAGCCGCCCTAAGCTCCAAAAACAGTATTATTTACGATTTTAGCTATTTAGTGAGACCAGAGTGATATGAGCAGCTGAGAGCAGCAGTGTAGTTGTATTTAGCGTGTCACTTGCCACATCACTTGCCACAAGTTGTGGATTGTCCACTTTTTTTGTACAATTCAAATTTTATTAAACATTTTCTTTTACATATATTACAAACATATATACATACCATTCATTTCTTTCATAAGCCGTATGAAAATGAGAAAGCCCCCCCCCCCCCGACATCCACCCCCACCCCCCCATCATGCGAGAGAGGGGAAAGAAAAGAGAGGGCAAGCGAGAGAGGGCGAGCGAGAGAGAGAAAAAAAAAAAAAACTTGAATATCGTATATCCTACCTCTCGATCCAATTACAGTGCTCTCTGTACTATAAGACCTAGTTTATTATTAATGTGTATGTGACCTTGCAAAAAAAAATGGAAATGGAAAAGTGGATTGTCCACTTGCCACGTCAGCTGCCCCAAGTTGTGGATTGTCCACAATGCAATGGAAGCAATTTCATATATATATATATATATATATATATATATATATATATATATATAAATTATGGTTTTTCCTCATTTGCCATAAATTTGGAGTTTGTCAATGTAAAAAAAAAGGTCACCTTTAAAAACGCTTCTAAACTAAAATGCGGCTAAACGCTGGTACCGCGTCTGAAACGTGGAAATCTTTGGCGTCTGAAGGCATTTTGAGGGTTTGTGAAAAACGATTTTAAACGCAACTGCAGATTTTTTTTGCCAGGACAAAAACAGTGTTTTGGATGTAATAGAATTCAATGGACCCGCATCCAAAACGCAAGTACCGCAATTTTGCGGTGATTTTTTGTTTGACCTGTTTATAGCTGGTTGTTAAAGGAAATGTAAAAAAAAAAAAAAAACGGTTCAAAAAACAAAACCAAAAAAAAACAGCGTGGGATCCCCCCCCCCAGGTCCATACCAGGCCCTTGGGTCTAGTATGGATTCAAAGGGGACCCCCCCCAAGAAAAAATGAAAAAAAAAATGGCGTGGGGGTCCCCCCAGAATCCATACCAGGCCCTTCAAGTCTGGCATGTATTTTAAGGGGAACCCCGCGCCAAAAACAAAAAAAAAATTGCGTGGGGTCCCCTTAGAATACACACCAGACCCTTTATCCGAGCACTCAACCTGGCAGGCCGCAGGGGAAAAGGGGGGGACGAGAGAGCGGCCCCCCTCCCTCCTGAACCGTACCAGGCCACGTGCCCTCAACATGGGGGGTTTGGTGCTTCGGGGCAGGGGGGGCGACCTGCGGCCCTCCCCACCCCAAAGCACCCTGCCCCCATGTTGATGGGGACAAGGGCCTCCCCCCGCTCTCTGACGCCTTCTCCTCGATCTCCGGTTCTTTCTCCTGGACGCCCCGCTATCTTGTGCCAGCTCTTTTGCTAGCGGGGGCCGGTCTTCTACGTCGCCTTCTTCCTTCTTCTCTTCGCCCGATGTTGACTCGTCGCTCTCCACCGCCGTCTTTCTGCCGGGCCCCCGCTATCTTCTGCTAGCTCTTTTGCTAGCGGGGGTCCCGGGCTTCCTCGCCGTCTTCTTCCGACTTCGGGGGTCTCTTGTTCTGTTCTCCGGTTCTTCTCCCGCTCTCCGACGCCTTCTCCTCGATCTCCGGTTCTTTCTGCCGGACGCCCCGCTATCTTATGCCAGCTCTTTTGCTAGCGGGGGCGGGGTCAGCGATGGCATCATCCGGTGACCACGCCCCATGCCAATAAAAGTGGCACCGCTGCTTGGACAGATCATTGCGGCGGTGGAGAGCGACGAGTCAACATCGGGCGAAGAGAAGAAGGAAGAAGGCGACGTAGAAGACCGGCCCCCGCTAGCAAAAGAGCTGGCACAAGATAGCGGGGCGTCCGGCAGAAAGAACCGGAGATCGAGGAGAAGGCGTCGGAGAGCGGGAGAAGAACCGGAGAACAGAACAAGAGACCCCCGAAGTCGGAAGAAGACGGCGAGGAAGCCCGGGACCCCCGCTAGCAAAAGAGCTAGCAGAAGATAGCGGGGGCCCGGCAGAAAGACCCCCGGAGCTGCCCAATAAATTACTTTTCAAACCTGTGTTGTCTTTTTTTATTGACTTATTTTGCCACCAGGTGAATGGGTAGGGGTACGATGTACCCCATACTCATTCACATAGGGTGGGGGGCCAGCATCTGGGGGCCCCCTTTTTAAAGGGGGCGCCCTGATTCCGAAAAGCCCCCCGCCCGCATACACCGACAACCAACGGCCAGGGTTGTCGGGAAGAGGCCCTTGTCCCCATCAACATGGGGGCAGGGTGCTTTGGGGTGGGGGGGCCGCAGGTCGCCCCCCTGCCCCGAAGCACTAAACCCCCCATGTTGAGGGCATGCGGCCTGGTACGGTTCAGGAGGGAGGGGGGGCGCTCTCGTCCCCCCCTTTTCCCCTGCGGCCTGCCAGGTTGCGTGCTCGGATAAGGGTCGGGTTTGGATTTTGGGGGGACCCCCACGCCGTTTTTCGGCTTGAGGGGTTCACCTTAAAATCCAGACCTAAGGGTCTGGTTTGGATTTTGGGGGGACCCCCACGCCGTTTTTCGGCTCGAGGGGTTCACCTTAAAATCCAGACCAGACCTAAGGGTCTGGTTTGGATTTTGGGGGGACCCCCACGCCTTTTTTCGGCTTAGGGGGTTCACCTTAGAATCCAGACCAGACCTAAGGGCCTGGTATGCTCCTGAAGGGGAACCCATGCCGGATTTTTCATTAAAATTTGGCCTGGAGTTCCCCTTCATGATTCATACCAAACATGGGACAGCGAGGCTGCCGAGGACCAGCGCGATCACATCGCGCTGGACACATTCTCGGCCGGCTAGTCGCCTCTAGGACACGACTTGAGCGGCTGCTGCACGCTCAGGTCGTGTCCAGATCGCCTCGCAAAGTCGCGCTGTCCCTGTGTCAGCCGGCACACGAGTCGCCCGCAAGTCGGATCCGACTTCCCGGGCGACCTCTATTCAAATCAATGGGCTCCCATAGGGAACCATTTATTTTCAATAGAGCGCCGCTGACATTTCTATTTACTATAACAGTGCCCGCTGCTTCCTGCGCCCAGTGAAGGAGTTATCCGGTGCAGCAATTAAGGTTAGAACCAGCGCAGCGCACTGTTATTAGTAAATCAGCCCCATTGTGTATGTTTAAAATATTGCGCCGAGGGCGCTTAATCTTCTCTGTATCGTTCCAATCTGAGTATATGTGCTGCCGAAGCAAGCACCAAACTGCAGGTAAAAGGCAACCTCTGACACCTCAGACCGGTGGTCCTGTCAGAACATTCCCCAGGATATGGCGGGAAACCACAGGTGCAGGGGCTCTGCTGTTGCCTCTCAGATACTGACTCCATGTTACACAGAAAGCTCTCAGGGACTAGACAAAATGAATGAATAAAGTCCCCCCACCATGCTGCACCGACCAGGGGGGTCACCCAGGGGACTCACCAGCCCAGAATGAGACCGCTCAGTGCCACTTCCCGCCTCTATACACTAAGACTGTGTATCACTGTATTATCCATGCTGCTCTAGAAGCAGTGTGTGAGGAAACAGTGTGGAAGCTGTGAGGAGAATCGTGCTGCGCCATCCAGGAGCCAGCACTAGAGGCCAAACCTCCACCAAAGATGGCCGCCGGACGCCTCAGGGAGAAGGAAAGGGCGCGACGACAAGAAAATGGCCGCCCGCAATAACAACTGCGCCATAGCGCGGCCACGGCAAGATGGCCGCTAATGGGCAAATCAATGCAATAGAAAACACACCCTGAAAATGGTGGCGGCACCGCCAAAATGGCGCCCGAGCACCGTGATGTGGACGAGAAGGCCCAGCATGGCTACCCCGGAGCAGAGTATCCCCCCACAGAGAAACGAGCCCTGACACCCCTGGACCCCACCAGGACCTGAAGTCCCCACAGGTACGCCCCGGTCGCAGGGAGACAGAGGGATTAAAGGTGACAGAGAGCAGGGAAAGGGAGGACAGGAGAACCCACTATTCCTAGGAACACCCAGCTGTTCTCACCTGCCGAGGCAGGAGGAACTGTACTTGCCCGTCCTAACGAGGACCTGCTGGTGCGTTCCTGGCAGGCCTACAACCGAGCAGTACGGAGTAGCCGTCGGCCCGGTCCACTGTGATTGAGACAGCAAGCAGCCCAGTGATATGTGGACCCCGGAGCACAAGCTCACCAGCCACCCCTGGAGCCATGGGGTATGTCGTGACAGACCCGACGCCTATTTGCAAGGGACTGTACACGCTCGCTGGTTGGACTGGGAAGACTACAAGGATCTATATATCCAGCCTGTCGCCCAGCCGACTGTTGATAGAAGAATCACAAAATAAAATAAATTTAAATAAAATAAACAATTTCCTCAGGACTCTGGGCCCAAAGGGAGCCACGTCCATCTCCTTTGCTAGGCAGAACAAAACTGAGGCTGCATGCTGCAGGGCGGAGGGCTATGTCTGGAGGGACCGCCCCCTGGGCGGGGCTGTTCAACTCTGTTAAAGTAACATGTATTGAAATATCTAACATGTCTGCCTAGTCCTCTCCTATGAACAGGAACATAACCCAACTGTCAAGACTTAAGAAGGCTGTGTCCATCCATGGTCTAAAAGAGAAAAGTCATTTGAAACTGCTTGCGGCTTTAATGTAATGTCTGGTCCCAGCAATCTGGATGAAAATCATTGAGAAAAATGGCATGGGTACCCAAACCCCCCCCCCCCCCAGCCCACTACCAGCCCCTTTGGGTCTTGTATAGATATTAAGGCGAACCCCGCACCCAAATTTAAAAAAGGCTCTATATACTCTGAACAGCAGTATACAGGCGGTGCAAACAAGACAGGGACTGTAGGTTTGTTCTTAAGTAGAATCTGTTTGTCATTTGGAACAGGTACATTTTTATGTGTAGCTCCAGCCCAAAAATCTATTTTAAAATTTTGGAAAACTTAGGGAAGGGTTATCACCCCTGTAACATTTGTTTTGCTGTCTGTGCAGTGTGCACCTGTTCAGAGCATTTCACTTCACTTTCCATCCCAATGACAAATGTTTTTTGAAAATTTGTTTTTTTTTATTGAAACAAGAATTGATGATAAAGCATCAGTGGAGAGGAGACACTTTTTCCCCATATTAACTCTTAAGCCTCGTACACACGGCCGAGTTTCTCGGCAAGAACCAGCAAGAAACTTGCTGGCAGAGATTTCTTGCCGAGAAATTTGTTCGTGTGTATGGTTTCTCGTCAAGAAAAGCGACAAGAATCTCGACGAGAAAATAGAGAACCTGCTCTCTATTTTCTCGTCGAGATTCTCGTCAGCCTGTTTCTCGGCGAGAAAATTGTGTGTGTGTACACTTACCTGTTCGCCGGGAAGCCCGCACATGCTCGAAATGACTTCGACGCATGCGCGGTAGCTTCCTAGGCATAGGTAGGGTGAACCAAGATGGCGACGACGGCATCGAATGTGACGAGCGCATGCTCGTCGTATTCGATGACGCCACCGCGTACGCTCCATTCAAAGAACTGCGGGTTCTTTGAAATGAGCGTGTGTACACTCGGCCGGGACAAGTTTCTTGTCCAAGGATCTCGTCGAAAAAAAACGTCATGTTTTTAACGACGAGATTCTCGGCCGTGTGTACGAGGCTTAACAGGAGAGAATTTCCCTTCCTAGGGGTAGATTTCCTCTCACTTCCTGTTGTCTCCTTCCGATTGCAAGTAGGAGTCATTTGTAAGTTGGATGTTTGAAAGTAGGGGCCTAACATATATACTCTGCAGAAATTTGGCCCTTAGGTGTTGGTGTTGCCACAACACTATAAGCCCTCACAGTTACTCTTGGTGGGCGCTGGAACGCCCTGCTGTGAACTATTATATCAAGAATTGTAATTACATGCCATTGTTGAACAGTGGTAGGAAAAATTGGGCCTTTGGTGGTGGTGCTGGTGCCACAACACGGTAAGTCCTCACATTTACTCTTGGTGGGCGCAGGAATGGGCCCAGCTGTGAAATATTAGATCAAGAATTGTAATTACATGCCCCTGTTGAACACGGGCAGAAAAATTGGGCCTTTGGTGGTGATGGTGGTGGTGTTGCCACAACACTGTAAGCCCTCACAGTTACTCTTGGTGGGCGCAGGAATGGGCCCTGCTGTGACTTATTAGATCAAGAATTGTAATTACATGCCCCTGTTAAACAGGGGCATAAAAATTGGGCCTTAGGCACTGGTGCCACAACACTGCAACCCCTCACAGATACTGTACTTGGAGCGCAGCAATGAGCCCTGCTGCAAGGTATTGCATCAAAATTTTTAATTACACGCCCCTGTTAAACAGGGGCTGAAAAATTGGGCCTTAGCCACTGGTGGTGGTGCCCAGAACCAAAAATGTTCTTACAAGCTATCAGTATAGGGATCTGACATTTAAAAAAAAAATGTTGGTTGCATCAGCATCAGGTGCTTGGTAGCTGGTGGTGATCTAAGACTGATTCATTTTTATGAAGGTCAGTCGAGCGACCGAGTCGGTGGACAGGCGCACCCTGTGATCGGTTACAAAGCCTCCAGCAGCACTGAATGTGCGTTCCGAAAGAACGCCGGATGCAGAACAGGCCAGTAGCTCAATTGCATACTGTGCAAGCTCTGGCCAGTGATCCATCCTCAAGACCCAGTAACCCAAAGGATTTTTGGTGGGAAAGGTGTCCAAGTCTGATCTTGCCCCTAGGTATTCCTACACCATGTAAACCAGACGCTGGCGATGGTTGCTGGAACCGGTCATACCTTGGGGCTGCGTACTAAAAAATTGTCTGAACGCATCGGTCAGACGGCCACCTTCTCCACCGCTCCTTCTTTGACTGACTGAAGCCTCAGCAACACGTTGTCCGGGACCAGGAATTTGTAACCTCCCAGTCTCTGGGAACGCGTTGCACAGACCTTTCTGCAAGGCCTCCCGTAGATGCTTCATCCTCTGCTCCCTCTGTGGCGGCAAGATAAGGTCCGCAACCTTACCATTGTAACGTGGATCAAGGAGGGTTGCCCGCCAGAAATGATCCCTCTCCTTGATTGCACGAATACGAGGATCCCTCTGCAGGCTTTGCAGGATCAGGGAGGCCATGCAGCGTAGGTTTGCTGAGGCATTTGGTCCGGAGTCCTCTGGGTCACTCAGGACGACATAATCCGCAGCCACCTCTTCCCAGCCACGTACAAGTCCATGGGTGTCTTGGGACTGTAATTGATCCCTTGAAGACTGCTGCTGATGCCGAGTGCTAGGCTCCACCTCCATGCTGACACAATCCTCCTCCTCCTCCTCCTCCTCTTCCTGTGTGATAGCCGGGCCAGCAGGAACACTGTCTGGATAAAGGGGGCCTTGAGAGGTAAGGAAGTCCTCCTCTTCCTGCCACTGTTCTGTTGCAAGTGCCCTGTCCATTATAACACACAGCGTGTGCTCCAACAGGTGCACAAGAGGGACAGTGTCACTGATGCATGCACTGTCACTGCTCACCATCCTCGTGGCCTCCTCAAATGGTGCCAGGACAGTGCATGCATCCCTGATCATGGCCCACTGGCGTGGGGAAAATAATCCAAGCTCCCCTGACCCTGTCCTGGTGCCATATTGCAACAGATACTCATTGATGGCCCTCTGCTGCATGTGCAGCCGCTGCAGCATGGCCAACATAGAGTTCCACCTGGTGGGCATGTCACAGATTAGGCGGTTCTTGGGCAGGTTGGATTCCTTTTGCAGGTCAGCCAGCCGCTGGCCACTGGCATTATATGACCAGTGGAAATGCCCACAGAGTTTCCTGGCCTGCTTCAGGACCTCCTGTAAGCCCGGGTACCTGCCCAAGAGCCGCTGCACCACCAAGTTAAGGACGTGAGCCCAACAGGGCACATGGGTCAGTTGTCCCTGTCGGAGGGCGGAGAGGAGGTTGGTGCCATTGTCGCAAACCAACTTTCCTGGCTTAAGCTGGCGTGGCATCAACCACCTCTGAGCCTGCCCCTGCAGAGCTGACAGAATCTCCGCCCCAGTGTGGCTCCTGTCCCCCAAGCACCGCATGGCATCTTTTTGCCTGCATACTTGCGTAGCCCATTGAACGCCTACGGAGCACCGCTGGTTCGGAGGACAAAGCACAGGAAGAGGCCATGGAGGAAGAAGAGGAGGGGGTGGAGGAGAGAGGTGTGTCAGAATCACCAGTAGTAACATTTTGGAGGCGTGGTGGCGGAACAACCTCCAACACTACTGCACCTTGTCCTGCATCCTTTCCAGCTGCCAGCAGAGTCACCCAATACGCAGTGAAAGATAGGTAACATAGTTACATAGTTACATAGTTAGTCAGGTTGAAAAAACACACAAGTCCATCCAGTTCAACCATAAAAAAAAAAAAAAAATATCGTACAATCCCATATACCCAATTCTATACCCACAGTTGATCCAGAGGAAGGCAAAAAACCCCAGCAGAGCATGATCCAATTTGCTACAGCAGGGGAAAAAATTCCTTCCTGATCCCCCGAGAGGCAATCGGATTTACCCTGGATCAACTTTACCTATAAATGTTAGTACTCAGTTATATTATGTACATTTAGGAAAGTATCCAGGCCTTTCTTAAAGCAATCTACTGAGCTGGCCAGAACCACCTCTGGAGTGAGTCTGTTCCACATTTTCACAGCTCTTACTGTGAAGAAACCTTTCCGTATTTGGAGATGAAATCTTTTTTCCTCTAGACGTAACGAGTGCCCCCTTGTCTTTTGTGTTGACCGTAAAGTGAATAACTCAACACCAAGTTCACTATTAGGACCCCTTATATATTTGTACATGTTAATCATATCCCCCTTATTCTCCTCTTCTCAAGAGTGAATAAATTCAGTTCCTCTAATCTTTCCTCATAGCTGAGCTCCTCCATGCCTCTTATCAGTTTGGTTGCCCTTCTCTGCACTTTCTCCAGTTCCCCAATATCCTTTTTGAGAACTGGTGCCCAAAACTGAACTGCATATTCCAGATGAGGTCTTACTAATGATTTGAACAGGGGCAAAATGATATCTCTCTCTCTCTGGAGTCCATACCTCAATACAAGAAAGGACTTTGCTCGCTTTGGAAACCGCAGCTTGGCATTGCATGCCATTATTGAGCTTATGATCTACCAAAACCCCCAGATCCTTCTCCACTACGGATCCCCCCAGTTGTACTCGCCCCTAGTATGTATGATGCATTCATATTCTTAGCCCCCAAGTGCATAACTTTACATTTATCAACATTAAACCTCATCTGCCACATAGTCGCCCAATTAGACAGAGCATTGAGGTCGGTTTGTATATTGGCGACATCCTGTAAGGACATTATTCCACTGCATAGCTTGGTGTCATCTGCAAAGACAGAAATGTTACTTTTGATCCCAGACCCAATATCATTTATAAAGATATTAAAAAGTAAGGGTCCCAGCACTGAACCTTAGGGTACACCACTGAGAACCTTAGACCATTCAGAGTAAGAATCATTAACCACTACTCTCTGAATTCTGTCTTTTAGCCAGTTTTCTATCCATTTACAAACTGATATTTCCAATCCTGTAGACTTTACCTTGCACATGAGCCGTGTGTGGGAAACTGGATCGAACGCTTTTGCAAAATCCAAGTATACCACATCCACCGCCACCCCTCTGTCCAAGGTTTTACTTACCTCTTCATAAAAAGAAATCAGGTTTGTCTGACAACTTCTGTCTTTCATGAATCCATGCTGTCTGTTGCTTAAATAGTTTTTTTTCCAGCAAGAACTCATCTATGTGGTCTTTAATTAATCCCTGTAACGTCCCTGTCCATGCCTGCTGAACCATGAGTCAGCGGTAATATGCACCTGTCCACATGCCGGTAGAGAGCTGGAATCACCTTCCATGAGAAAAAGTGGCGTTTGGGAACCTGCCACTGAGGAACCGCACATTC
The DNA here is from genome assembly GCA_029206835.1 of Rana muscosa. Classification (NCBI taxonomy): domain Eukaryota; kingdom Metazoa; phylum Chordata; class Amphibia; order Anura; family Ranidae; genus Rana; species Rana muscosa. The sequence continues at coordinate 272,373,283 of CM055117.1, forward strand.
CACAAACTCACGGAAGGGGGCAGAGTCTACCAACTGAAAAGGCAGCAGTTGAAGTGCTAGCAATTTAGCCAAGCTAGCATTCAACCGCTGGTCATGTGGATGGCTGGGAGTGAACTTATTTCGGTGGTGCAGCAGCTGGGGCAGGGAAATTTGGTACAATCTGACGTCGGTGTTCCAATAGCAGATTGCCCGCAAGTACTTGGCTGTGACACACCTAATTCTACACCTTTATTCCTCTCAGTGCAGGTTTCAGAGAGGACTGAAGGTATAGTGGGGTTGGAGATCCCAGCTGATGGGGAGAGGTCCGCTTTCTTCTTTGGTGTTGGTCTTTTAGGTATGCTTGCCAACGAACTGCATGGCAGGTCGACATATGTCTGGTCAAGCACGTGGTGCCCAAGCGACTGATGTTTTGGCCATGCGAGATACGCCTGAAACATATGTTGCAAATGGCAAAGATGCGATCTGCTGCACATGTCTGAAAAAAGGGCCACACCAAAGAATTTTTGGAATAATGCGCAGAGACAGCAGCGCCCTGCACATGTAGAACTCTGCTGTGTGATGCAGTCGGTGTGCTGCCCTTAAGCTGGCCCCTGGAAGGCATCCTGCCTCATTGGAGATGTGCCTCCTCCTCCTCCTCTCTCCTATCAGGCACCCACGTAGAGTCAGTGACCTCATCATCCCCTCCTTCCGCATTACTGGAGCAAATCTGGCAGTATGCTGCAGCTGGGGGAACATGACTGCCAGATAGCTGTCCTTGTTGGGCACCCCCTCTCTCTGGGCTCACGTTACTACACCCTCTCTCTGGGCTCACGTTACTGCCTTCCTCTAGCTGGGTTCCATCATCGGAGCCTTCAAAACGCTGGGCATCCTCCTGGAGCATGTACCCAACACTGTGGTCAAACAGTTCGGGGGACTTCTCAGGAGGACATGATGGGGCTAGAGAAGGAGTGACTGATGCCACTGAGCCGAGGGAAGAGGCCGCTTTGGCAGCTGCTTTGCCAGACAAAGTACCCTGAGCCTGGGTGACAGAGGATGAGGACGGCTTGGTCATCCACTCTACCAAGTCTTGGGCATGTTGCGGCTTAACATGGCCAGCTGCCGAAAAGAAGGACAAGCGTGTCCCACGGCCACGTGCTGATGAGGATGCACCGTGTCCACGACCAGCACTGTTGCCTCTAGACACAGAGCCTGCTTGTCCTCTTTTATTGATATACAATAATAAAGATAATACTGCGCCATCCTAGAATAATGTGTAAGAGCAGCCAACACAAACAATCAGACAGGATTATAAAGAATATAAATATATAAAGTGTGGCGCTGTGAGTGAATAGGAATAGGAGTAGGGTATCCTATTTAAGATGTTGACTCATTGAAAATACCACATAATAAATTCCAAACCGTTTGGATTTACACTGTGTGAAGGATTTCCGTTTTTATCCATTTCATGTTTGGTGCAATCTAAACTTGGATACCTGACCTTTCACGCCTGAGTTCCGCTGCCTGCTTTGGAGTTTCTGACCCGGTTGGAGGTGTCGCCAGCTGAGAGAGGAAGAGATTTGCGGATCCCTATCCCTTGAGTCCCCACAGTGGACATAAGCGCAGCCGATCCACCACCGTATGGTGAGGTGGATCCACACTGTTCGGTAACAGTATTTACTTCTTCTCTACTATTCCAAGGTGAAGGCACTCCCGGGTGATGTTCTAGAGTATATATTTTTCTTTCTATCAAAGACTATTTAAGGCAATCCTATTTTTTTTCATCACAAGCGTGCCAGCATTTGATGCAGGTTCCATCTCGGATGCCCATTGATGAATACCTCAGGGTCAGATAATACTGAACCCTGTGAACTCTATATACACCTACCTGTGACTGTTTTTTATTATAACAGCTGTTTGGTTTTTATGTAATCACATTGTGGGTTACTCCATGATATATATATTTCCTTCTGATTACATGTACATTCCCTATAGGATCACATGATCACTTTATATTATAATAATCACCTGCCTGCCTGTCACAGTATAGAGAATAACAGGAACGGATCTAGCTAAACTGAATACAGTGTATAAATATATATACAACACCTAGGATGCATATATATCCTCTACACACTGTAACTGCAGCTAACGGACTTGCCTGCCTGCTCTATCTAACTCAATATAAATGACACTGTCTCTCTCTCTGTAAGCTCTCTCTTTAACCAACACCGCAACACACTACACAAGGCTGCCACGGAGGCAGCCTTATATAGGGTGGGGCGTGTACTAAACCCCCTGAGACATAATTGGCCAAAGCCACCCTGGCTTTGGCCAATTATTGCTCTCCGTTTTTTGCGCGCTGTGATTGGCCAAAGCATGCTTGGCCAATCATCAGCCAGCAATGCACTGCGGTGTCGCAGTGAATTATGGGCTGTGACGCGCAACCCGAATTTGACACAAATGGCCCATAATGTTCGCAATTCGACAAACAACCGAACAGGCGATGTTCAAGTCGAACTCGAAGCTCATCCCTATTAGACAACCTGGGAGAAGCCACAAGAGGTTGCTTCTATGAAAACACGGCTAAAAAAAAGATATGTGAGTACAAGTTTTCCATTCAGTTTGGTTGTGATGAGTTCACAGATCTCAGCTTGGTTGGGGTGACAGGCCTTATAATCAATTTTTCATTGCAAAATTAACCAAATGGTCAATACAACTTTCGATCTTTTAAGGCTATAAATGCCAAACGAGAGGGGTATGTGCACCAATATGAATCCAGGTGCATAGGCTGGGCAGAGAACCTCTATCCACAAACAGCCTTAGGTAATCTAAAAGCCAGGCTGTGAGTCTAGACACTGAATATGATAGTCAGTCTGGATAAAGCCTAGCAGTATGCTATCATCTTTTGGCATTTATAGCCTTAAAAGTCCTGGAGGACATCTTTTGTCACTGCTTACCAGCAGCTTGTGCCTAGCAGTTCATCTAGCTGTCGTTTATTGTGATTTTTACCAATTATTGGCTATTTGCTACAGACAAATCGCCAATTCAGTTTTACCCAGGTTTGTGTTACACCTTGCAACACACCACAAGTGGTCCATTGGGACCCCAGGAAAGCACTGAAAACTAAAAATTGGTCTGGGCAGGAAGGGGGTGAAAATGCCCTGTATGGAAGTGGTTAAACAACACCCTCAGGAGTTTTAGCTGCAAGTGACATGCACTGACCACCTTTTTTACCTGAGGGGCCAAGGTTAGACCTGAGTCTAGGACGAATCCCAGATCATGAACCTGGGAGGCCAGCTCCGGAGCAGGACCAAATGAGGGAGACCAGGGCGTAATATCTGGAGGGGTAGCCAAATCACTGAAGATGATCACCTCAGTTTTTCCCCCATTAAGTTTCAGAAAATTGGCAGACATTCATGTGTTAATGGCCTCCAAGCAGCTAGCAAGGGTGGCATCAGCCGGCTGGTTCCTAGGAATCCTCAGGTAAACCTGGGTGTCATCCGCATATACATGGTACTGGATGGTGTGGGACTTTAGAAGGTCGGTAAGAGGCTTCATATAGGTATAGAATTTGAACAGTCTGCCTCGTTATTTCATTCAGTCAAAGGAAATGCTATAGCAAGGTAGGGACAAAGAAGACACCAGTGCTGTGCTTTTTTATTTAAATTGGTGAATGAGAGGGAGGTGTGTTCTATTTTAAATATATTTTCAACCCCAGTGTTTGTGTGTTTTAAAACTTTACTTGTGGTGTACTGAACAGATTAAGGCCCCTTTCACACTGGGGCGTTTTTCATGCGGTTTAGCGCTAATAATAGCGCTGTTATACCGCATGAAAAAATCCTGCCCTGTGTCTTCAATGTGAAAGCCCGAAGGCTTTCACACTGAAGCGGTGCGCTAGCAGGACCGCTCCAAAAGTCCTGCTAGCCGCTTCTTTACAGCGGTAAAGGAGCGGTGTGTTCACCGCTCCTTTACCGCGGTCTCCCATTGAAATCAATGGGACAGCGCGGTAATACCGCCCGCAAACCGCGGCAATAGCCGCGGTTTGCGGGCGGTATTAACCCTTTTTCGGCCACTAGCGGGGGTTAAATTAACCCCCCTAGCGACCGCATACCGCGGTAAGAACGACAGTATAGCAGCGCTGAAAATCGCGCTGCTATACCGCCACCGCACCTGCCCGCCCCAGTGTGAAAGGGGTCTTAGGGTCAAAATGAGCCTGCCAGTTCACTGGGGAAGTATGTTGCAACGTTCTTGTTCTTATTATGGTTAGGTAAGAGATAGTAAGAGATCGCTGTTCTATGATAGCTTGTTGTTTGATTTATCAAATTCATTATACAAGATTCCAAAAACCTCATGGGCTGCATATGCCAGTGCAAAGGCCAGTGCCGAAATGTTGGCTTTCACCTCTGTGCAACTTATGAGTATGTCACTCCCTAATCATGCAGCGGAGAGCCAGAAAATACTCATGACTACACATACTTTATTGCTAATTTAAGAAAAACATAGACTTACATATGTAAGAGGCACATAGCATTTTTTAAATTGTTACAAATTTTAAATGCCTGCCTCTGTGACTATACATTTTTAATTTAGTCCTTCAATACAGTCAATACAGAACCTTCTGTGAATAACTGCAGCTTGGTAACAGTTACCTTATTTTTCAATTCAAGAAATATTACAGTGGAGGGGGGTATGGCTGATGATGGAGCTAAAGAATCACAACCCATCAGATCTTCATGTCCTGGCCCTAAATTGAGTACAACGTAGCCAGCAAAATGCTATCTCTCTACATGTCTAAAAAGTTGAACACATCAGGCACCACCACATACCAAAAACCGGGAGCCCTACATCATAATTTCACCTCGGAAAGATCTTAAACGAATGTGTCATCTCCATGCCAAAACACCACTCAGCATGCTGCAGCCAAGAAAGAGAAGCACATTGCTAAACCTCTGGCAGAACCTAACATGCCTGAAGCTGACCTTCCCTCTGACAGCTCTCTAGTACACACACCAAGGTTCTTCCAGTCCCCATTCCAGCTGACTCCTCTGCCTCTATCTTCTTTATTTCCATACCACAAATGCCAGGCAAGGATTTTCAGGAGATTATACATACCCATAGAGCGCACCCTGAGACAGGCAGAGGTACACCATAAAGTTTCAGACCTGGACTCCAGGGTGTCTTCCCTGTAAGCAGACAAACCAGCCTTGGAGGATCAAGTGCAAGCTTTTGGAGCCGAGGAAAGTGGTACTCCTGCAACTGAAAGTCGATGACAGTAGAGAAAATTGCAGTATTAGGAATAATGTGGCTGCAGGGAATTCCCTAAGCCACAGCGAGTTCTGATATTTGTGCCGATGTGTCTAGAATCCTGAACTGTCTGTTGGAAAGTGATCCATCCTTTCCATTTGAACTAAGTAAAGTGTATCAAGTGACGGGCCAGAGTCCACCCAGCAATGAATACCCTCGAGATGTACTCTGTAGAGTACACTTTTTTTTATAGAAAGAAGAGATCATCTGCAGGTCATTGGTTTCACATAATTCTGAAACTTTTCTGGCACTCTTTCATGCTCTACCACCTGCTCAATTCCTTACTGGAATGCAGCCAGGAAGCAGGGCCATCCTATCATCCACCTAAAAGGCAGGAAGGACAGGGAGCCATTACTACTGCAGACACCTGTGTAGGTACTGGCACTCTTTAAATTCCTCCAGATGAATTCTATTTTAATCCCTGACTGGTTGGACCCACCAAAGTATTTCTCTATGCCCAGAGGATCAGCGCCCAGACTTTGAAGACAATGCTGGCACAGCCCTCCAGATTGTACATACTCACAAAAACCAAGGTATAAGAGCATGGTACAAAACCAGCCAGAAGCTGTATCACTTATGCCCTGTATACACGGTCGGTTTTTCCGATGAAAAAAGTCAGATGGACTTTTTTCATCGGACAAACCGATCGTGTATGTGCCCCATCTGACTTTTTTCCATCGGTGTTAAAAAATAGAACATGTTTTAATTTTTTCCGATGGAAAGAAAAACGATAGGAAATTCTGATTGTCTGTGTGGAACTCTAACGGAGAAAAAAACCAGGCATGCTCAGAATCAAGTCGACACATGCTCAGAAGCATTGAACTTAATTTTTCTCGGCTCGTCGGAGTGTTTTACGTCACAGCGTTTTGGACGGTCGGAATTTTGTCTGATGGTTTGTAGGCAAGACTGATGGAAGTCAGCTTCATCGGAAAATTCCATCGGATTTTATTCCATCGGAAATCCGATCGTGTGTACAGGGAATAAGGGTACTCATGTATGACAACTAAAGCTTTGAAGGGACATGCCCTCTTCCTTAGAGCAAACTAATCTGTGTTATCTCTCTTTTCTTTCTAATATAGGTCCTATGTATTTGTAGGCCTGTGACCAAACATACAAAACTTGACTTACCTCTGGCTTGCTTTAACCTTAGTTGTGTGATAGTTACTTTAGCTGAAAGATAGTGGTTGTCTTTTTAGCTACTGGTCAAATGATACTGTTTCAAATAGGGGCAAGATTCATACCAAACTAAATTGAATACATGTGGACGTCAGTTGCCTAGACCTCCAGCTTTAATCACCATACGGAGCTTTGTCAAGCACGATATGGGATTTTTTTCTCAATATCCTCATCAGTTCAGCTTTTTCTTCATTTGTTACTGCAGTGCAAATCAATAAAAAGTAAACCGCTGTACTTCATCTCTTTGCATTTAAGCAGGACACAGCAGACACTGTCAAATTCACATATAAAAGGGTAATGCATTACTACACACAATTTACTCAGAGGTATAATAAGTGTTCATTGTACAGAACTAACAGAAATTATATAGGAAAATTGCAGAATGAATGTCTAGACACTCAGTAAATGTTCAATGCATTGTATTTGTCTCTTGTGATAGAATCTTGGAAAGGAGGCCCTCCACCATAGAGCTGTAAAATGTCTATAGATATTTGATCCAGGTGGATCAAGTGACAATCCAATGTCTGGGGGCAGCACGTGGCATCCCTGAACACGTGTTATTGGGGAACAAAGTGAAAGAGCAGTTTAGGAAACCTTGCCTGATTGGTGATTTTCAGGTGCCAGGAATTTTCATGCACGGCTCCCCCTCTCTCTCCATTGCTCTAAGCAGGTGCTCTTGTGTGACTTGATGACTGTTGTTTAGGGGAGAAACCTTCAGAGAGTGAGAAATGTTTCCTTGTGGTTGTAAACCCTGTAAAAAATTTTTTTTTTTAAAACAACCTGCAAGACAAAGGCATAATGAGTTAGCATGACTAGCATACTAGCTCATTATGCATCACTTACCTTAGATCGGGGCCCCCGAAGCCGTCCTCGTCTCCCTCTCCAGCCGCAGCCATCGCCGCTCCAGCCAATCACAGCGCCGCTCCGGCGCTGTGATTGGCTGGAGCGGCGAAGACGTGACTCCGCGCATGCGCACGGGAGCCGTCAAATCCGGCTGAGCCGGATTTGTGAATGGGATTAACCCTATGAATGCGCTGTTGTCTTACGGCGCGCATGCGCCGTAGACACCGATGCATGTCATTTTTAACAAATATCTCCTAAACCGTGTAGGTTTAGGACAGGGATATGCAATTAGTGGACCTCCAGCTGTTGCAAAACTACAAGTCCCATCATGCCTCTGCCTCTGGGTGTAATGCTTGTAGCTGTCAGAGTCTTGCTATGCCTCATGGGATTTGTAGTTCTGCAACAGCTGGAGGTCCGCTAGTTGCATATCCCTGGTTTAGGAGATATTTCTTGCACCTACAGGTAAGCCTTAATCTAGGATTATCTGTACAGTAGGTGCAAGTTGCATAAGTGGGTTTACAACCACTTTAAGGCTGATACACAACCAGAGGTAAGCAGACAGACAGGGCATGAAAGTTTTACTGCAGATTCATGGCAGTATCACTACAACCAAAATTGATAAATTCCAACGGGAATTTTACCAGCTCACCGATTTCAGCTTTCTATCACAATCTAATTTCTAAAGATAAGTGGGAATTCACTTTTTTATTCACTTTCTAAGTTGCATCATAGTCTGTCACACCCATCGGGTAGGCCCATTATATCTGGGAATGGTTCTCTGACAGAGAAGAGAATCTTAGCAAACCCATTGATGGCTATTTACGTCCTCATGTGCTAAGTATTCCGAGTTACATAAGAGATACAATCCACTTACTTCAAAACATCGATGAACTACAAGTTCCAGCAGAGGCTCTTTTGGTGGTCATTGATGTGGAAGCCTAACACAGGTGAACAGCAGAGCTGAAATGGGGAGGCAGCTCAGTACTGGATGGAGGATGGGAGCTGTTGCAGTTATCTTTTCACATTAACAAGCTGGTGATTGGTTGCTAAGATCATCCAGCATCCTAGCAGCCAATCACCTGCTGGTTAATTCGAAAGGTTAACTGAAGTAGCTCCCACCCTACATCCAGTACTGCCTCCTGCTCTCCGCTCTGCAGTGAAGATGAGAGGCTGTTGTGAAAGACCGTCAAAGCAGGGCTGTGTTCATGATCAACCGACGGCTAACCGACCCCTGTTTTAGGGTGATCCAGGCTCTGAAAACTCTTAATAAGTACACTGTGTGGGCAGAGCATCAGGAGATACTATAGTTTTATGGACCTAATTTTTCAGTTGGTTTCAAGGGAAGGGTTAACATGCTGAGGTAATAAATGTTGCATTACTAGCTGGAGTGTCACACTCTTGCTCTCCTCCCGCCGTTTCTGCTTGAGGTAGCATCTTACTGCCATTGCTGGTATTTGTGTTTGCAAGAGACTCACAGTTTCTCCTCAGTTGGTCTTTGCTGCCTTCTGCATTTTTTTACCTGGTGTTCCCCAGTTACATTGCCTCTGTTAAGCAACATGTCAGATCCCAAGTGCAAAGGGAGCACTCCCACTGCATGTGGTCTCTTCACCTCACAATCCACTAACAGTTCCAATGAGGCCTGCAGTGTCCCTCCTCAAGGACCTAACACCAACATTTTGCATTGTTGTTCCCTGCTAGAGTCCAAACCCTCTTTGAAATCTTCTGTAGTTCCATTTAGTGTAACTTCTTCTCTGTCTCATCCATGGAGGAATCCTCCACAGCTATGCTAGATTTTACAGGCCCAATTGCTACTATGATTGCTGACTCGGAATGCAGAGCTTGTAAGTTCACTTCAATGACTTCCCCTCCAGAATCTTTGCCTGATATACCAGCAGTTAAAGCAGGACCATTTTACAAATTGTAGCATGGCTCACGCTCAACCAGCTGCTCATGGTTAACATGCCAGCGCCGGGGAACAAAGACCAGTGAAGAACTGATTTGGGTGAGGACGGCTCTGGGTCCTTGGGCAGGTAAGGGTCCTTTTTAAAAAAAAGACAGCAGCTTTTGCATTTTTGTTCCTGGGGTGAAGAACTTCTTTAAAGTAGAACTAAGAGCAAAACTTTTTTCATTTTGGAAAGATTAAGTGAAGGTCATAACCCCTGCCTTTTTTTTTTTGTATCTGCTTCCCATTAGGGAGATTTCCTTTCCCTTACTGTTCTAAAGCCAAAACAGGAAGTGAGAGGAAATCCCCCCAAAACGAGAGAATTCCTAGTGTGCACCAGGATCACCAAAGCTAGTGTCCCCATTGGAAGATTTCTCCATTACTCTTAACAACCCAAATTTTGGGATTTTCTTTCACTTTCATTTTCAGTGACAATAGACAATAGGACAAATAACGAAATCTCCCTAAAGGGGACATGGGCAGCAAAAAGACCTGTTAGGTGTTCTAAACCCTTTCAACTCTATCCAAAGCTAAAAAAAAAAACAACCTTTTGTCCTTATTTAAACTTTAAGGATTCCATTGACAGACATTTAAAAACTCCATTATAAATAATTGTTTCCGCTAGCAGGCTCTGCTTTGCAACATGCCAACATGATGTCAGTCTGTCAAACTTTAGGGGAATGAACTATACTTATGTGAAAGGATCCAGCTATTGTCCATACTGACCCTTTAATTGTAAAGCACCTAGAGCTGATGCCGTGTACACACGACCGTTTTTAATGACGAGAAAAATGCAATTTTTTAAAATGGTCATTAAAAATGATCGTGTGTGGGCTTCAGAGCATTTTCAACGACGTGAAAAATGGCCATGAAAAAATTGGAACATGCTCTAATTTTTCTCGTCGTTTTTCACCTCGTCGTTTTTCTCGTCATGAAAAACGGCCGTGTGTAGGCTTTAACGACGTAAAAAAAAAAGCGCATGCTCAGAATCAAAAATGAGACGGGAGAGTTCGTTCTAGTAAAACTAGCGTCCGTAATGGAGATAGCACATTCGTCACGCTGTAACGGACTGAAAAGCACGAGGCTGAAAAGCGCGAATCGTCTCTCAACAAACTTTACTAACATGAAGGGTGGCGCCATCCGAATGGAACTTCCCCTTTATAGTGCCGTCGTACGTGTTGTACGTCACCGCGCTTTACTCGAGCATTTTTTTCAACGATAGTGTGTAGGCAAGGCAGGCTTGAGAAGAATCACGTTGAGAAAAATGCTGTTTTATTCAATTAAATTAAAAACGGTCGTGTGTACGCGGCATTATGCTTTCAGCCCTGAACTATTGTGTGAATGGATTACTCAGTGTTGTCCATCTTACAGTATGAAAAAATAAGTTATGGGTGGTCCCGCGCAAATGGCTGTAGGTTAGTGATTGGAACTGCTGCCCCTACTAATACAATCACCTGAGTGGAGTATATGGTGAATAATTAATTGGACAGTAGGCTTGGCGCTGTTCTTAAAGGGGCTGTAAACCCTTAAGGTTTTTCACCTGTGAAAAGGTGAAAAACCTCCTGTGATGCAGCAGCCCACCAGAGCCCCCCTTTTACTTACCTGAACCCGGTCTTTCCAGTGACGGGGAAGAGCACACCAGCTCCAGCCGGTGTCTTGGGTCCTGATTGGATAGATTGATAGCAGTGCAGCCATTGGCTCTCGCTGCTGTCAATCAAATCCAATGACGTGGGAGTCGGGGGGCGGGCCCGAGTTCTGCTGTCTGTGTCAATGGACCCAGCAGCAGGACACGGAAAATGGTGCACTCGAGAAGAGGAGGAGCGCCGCTGAGGGACCCCAGAAGAGGAGGATCTTGGCCACTCAGTGCAAAACCAACTGCACAGAGGAGGTAAGTATGACGTTTTTTTTTGTTTGTTTTTTTAAAACATACCTTTACATATCCTTTAAGAGTGAAACAATCCTTTATGCAGGAATCTGAGTGCTCTAATATCACACTCTAACCAGTGATTTAAAACCCAAATATTGCTTTGTGAATAAATAAATAAACAAACATTTCTTGGTAAAAAATGTAAAATATGTAAAGTGACTGGTGCTTTAAATCCGGCTAGTGATCTAGAAATTAGTAATAAAGTTTTCTAAATTCATATAACATATGGTGACATTTGTGCAATCTTACAAAGTGACTAGTGCTCTAGTGATAAAAATGAAAGATTAATATGCACAATCCTTTTACATAAATACATAAACGCAAAGTCTTTTGAAGAAAGTGACAAGTGCTCTTCAATCGTATTCGCCTTTATCTATAAACTTGTGCTGGTGCTTCTTATGGTGCTCCCCTATAGGTGATGCACTCACCAGAAATATTCACCCCTCGAAGGGATATTCCACATTCACAGTATATGCCACCGTGTAGCATATACCAGATCCACAATTGTAGCTACCTCTCCTTTCTTTGCTCCTTTTAAAGTTCATCCCCTCTGTCTTTGGCGATGAAAGATCTGAGATGTTCATAAGGGTCTTTGATGGTCACTCCTTCAGATAATGATACAGCTTGCAGAAAGCAGCAGCATACTCCTCTGTTGTTGAACTTGTCTTGTAGTAAGCCAGCCAAAATACTATCTGCAATTTTTACTAATTCTGAGTTTCTGTGATCTTCATTACATCTAATTCCAGCACTATTCGAGAAGGCGGGTAGGCGGGGTTATGCATATCATAGGCATGCTGAACAACTACTCAAAGCAGCATGCCTATGGTATGCATAACCCCGCCTACCCACCTTCTTTTTCAGCCAGTCTAAAGCCCTGTACACACGATCGGATTTCCTATGGATTCTAATCCAGTGTTTTTTTCCATCGGAAATCTGATGAAGCTGACTTTCATCAGTCTTGCCTACACACCATCATTAAAAAATCAGACCGTCCTTAACGCCGTGATGTAAAACACTCCAACAAGCCGAGAAAAATTAAGTTGAATGCTTCTGAGCATGCGTCAACTTGATTCTGAGCATGCGTGGGTTTTTTGTCCGATGGAGTTCCACACAGACGATCGGAATTTGCTATCGTTTTTTTTTTCCCATCGGATAAATTTAAAACATGTTCTATTTTTTCTCACCGATGGAAAAAAGACCGATGGGGCCCATACATGATCGGTTTGTCCGATGAGAAAAGTCCATTGGACTGTTTTTATCGGTAAAACCGATCGTGTGTACACGACATAAGAGAAAACATTTTTTGTTGGATTCTTCCTTCCCACAAAGGAGGTGAATGGAAGAATTCTCCCTACGGGACATTGTATTCTGTCAGAATACACTGATCAGTAGCTGCAGCCACTGATCAACAAAGGTTTTCCAACATTCCCATTTGGCAGAAGTTGATCTAATTATTGACTTTTGACAAACAGGAACAGCTCCACATAGATCGATATTTTGCTCTACCTACTGTATGCCTAGCTTTAGTCACAAACTAGGGAAGACTAACCACCCCCCTTCCTTCCTGAGGCTAGTAAGAATTCCTTTTTTTTTTTAATTATTATTCTTTGTGAAGAAAACAGATAAAAAATATTCATGACATCAATTGCTCCAAAAAGTAACCGTACTTTTAAAAAAAAAAAAGGACAGCGATAAGCACAGTCTACAATGAAAAAAGTAATGTAGTACCTGTCTTGAACACATAGATTACCATAGCCTGATGGCCTTCCCAGAAGGAACTGAAAAATTAATTCAGGGGAAGAAAAAAACGTTTTTTCTAATAGTTTGTCCCGCATGCCGCTCTCTGTAGTCATCAGGTCCTCCATCTCATAAATTTGTCATGTTTTGGTCAGCCAGGGCATGATCGATGATGCTTGTTGCATTTTTCAGAACACTGGAATGCAACTTCTCGCACTGATCAAAAGTGGTATACTCGAGCACCTATACACTGAACTAGGTATATTGTGATGGTGCAGCAAGAATGAGTACCTTTTGTTACTGTCAGGCTTCAACCTCCAAGAGGATCCTGTTCTGTCTCAAACCCTGGGTCCCTAAATCTAAAAACCAGGGTTTTGACTGCCCGCTTCTTAATTCTGACTGTACAGTCCAGAAGCTGTTTAATTCTATGATTATGCATGATAGTTCTGGGCCTAATGGTTTCCTTATGCCGTGTACACACGTCCGATGGACTTTTCTCATTGGACAAACCGATCGTGTATGGGCCCCATCGGTCTTTTTTCCATCGGTGAGAAAAAATAGAACATGTTTTAAATTTATCCGATGGGAAAAAAAACTATAGCAAATTCCGATCGTCTGTGTGGAACTCCATCGGACAAAAAACCCACGCATGCTCAGAAGAATCAAGTCGACGCATGCTCAGAAGCATTGAACATTTTTCTCGGCTTGTCGGAGTGTTTTACGTCACAGCGTTTGAGACGGTCGGATTTTTGACTGATGGTGTGTAGGCAAGACTGATGGAAGTCAGCTTCATCGGATTTCCGATGGAAAAATCCATCGGATTAGAATCCATAGGAAATCCGATCGTGTGTACAGGGCTTTAGATTATCTTTGGTCCAATTGCTCAGGAATCCAGCTCTGGATTCAGGGAAATCCTTCCTCCAGTTCTGTTTGCTCAGTTACACTCCAGACCCCTACAACACAATGTTGTGTCGTAGGAATTTTAAGTTTAGTATGTAGAGAAACCAACTCACATGACACTGAAAAGTAGATTATCTTTGGTCCAATGGCGCAGAAATCCAGCTCTGGTTTCAGGGAAACCGTTCCTCCTATTGTCTTGGACTGGGGGTTGAGGAGGAGTCCTAGACAGTGCAGGGGACTTGGTTGCAAGAGGAATCTCATCTCCCAATCAGTATTCTGGAGCTCGGAGTGATTGGTTGTCCCTGCAACACTGGACAACCTGTCTGGATTTAGTAATTAAGTATGGATCCACGCTTAGGACATGAACTAGGTTGCAGCCTCCCCTGATGAGCTCCCCAATGGGGATTCTAAAAGTGAAATAAAAAGTGTGGAGTAAGTGGCGCTACCAAAAAGACAGCACTGAAGAGTGATAGAGCAAATCACTCTTCATGAGGTGGATCTAAACCACTGACGTGAATTGTGCAAATGTGTACTGTATCGTACCTAAAACTGATACAGTAAAACAGTAAATGGTGATTCACCGGTTACCATATAATCAACACAAAAAGGCATCAAATCAAAACATAACCAAATGTGTGCAGTTAAACCTGTGGTCAATAGTAAACCTGGGTGTGTATAGCAACTCCGTGACTGGGGATATAGTGAATCCCAATCACTCCAACATTGAAAATCCTCTATACAGCATACATAGGACACAAGTGGAAATGTGATGTGTAAATAAACAATAATAAATGCCAAACAAACGCAAAAAGTTCATATAAGTGTAGCGCCCACCCCACAAGACTTCGTTTTTTTTGTGTCCTCTGAAAGTTGTTCCGTTCGGAACTTAAGAACTTTACCCTTCACTGTTTGGGGTAATCTGCTCTACCAATAGTCAGGAGAGCTGCTGTTTCTCTCCACTTGCAGCTCCACAAGAGAACTGAACTTTTGGGGTAGAGATAGTTAAGTTCATCGGTGAGATCATCGTGCTCAAGATGGAAAATGTATAGCAGTGTTACTTTACCATGTTAGGTAGTGTCAGTGCTATGACGGTTGCACTACCACCAGGTGGCGGTGATTTGCAGGACTTTTTATTATGCATCTCCCTTGAGGAGCGTTATTTCCATATACTAGGCCTAGTGTATGCAATCTTAGTTGAAGGGAGTCATCTTTCTTCGGGAAGATGATTCACTTCATGTACATGTAGATATTAGTAGGATGTTATTTTGTTTCTGTGTGTTTTCTCTTCCTCTGCAGGTGGACTACTAGCAACTTCCGGAGATTGGGTCGAGTAGTTAGTCTAGAGAGGTGGGATTGAAAATGTATAATGCTATGTGAATGTGACATTGAGTATGGGATGTCCTGTTTGTACTCTTGTTAACTCTTCTTTCACCTCTTTATTTCATGTCCCTTCCCCATTATGTTGGCTCCGGCACAAGGATTTAAAATTGTACATAGTTGGAGATAAATTTGCGCTGGCTCAGGCTTGAGGAGCGTGAGTTTATCCCAGACACTGGGGACAGTGTCTCTTTTAGAGGGGGAGTGTATGTAGCGCCCACCCCATTTAGGGGTGCTATATACCCAAATTTAGGGGCTGGTCTGAGATAGCAGTTAGGCTCAGACCGTTCTCAATTTATAGGTTGTGCTGTTTAATTTCAGGATGGTATACCGGTGTGCAGTTCCCTGTGGCCTATAGGTGGCACTGCCATAATGGGTCAGGGTTGAACCACTGGTATTAGTGCTGTGCCTTAGGGTGTCCTCTCTCGGCAGCGGTACAGTGGGTGTGGTCGACCTGCTGTGCATGCCGGGAGAGGATACATAAGGGGCAGATGCCGCCTGGGAGGGGTCTTCGTTCCAGAGTCGGACAGGCCATGGGGCCATGTGTGCATCAGTCCCATGCACCTTTAGTCCTGGGGCTGCATCTTCAACACTGGGCCAAGCACCTTTAGCTGGAGTCCGCTTCGAGGAAGAGAAGTCCCAGGGTGTCTCTCGCGAGGGAGCCCGCTTCTAAGAAGATGAGGCCGGGGAAGGACCTTTCTGATGTACCGGTGAGAGTTCACGGTGAAGGAAGGGGCCCAGTAACTCTCTGGAGGGATTCTTCTATCCACCAAGGGCCTAGTAATGTGCTGCTGCTGGCACCTGTCCTTAAGTACCAGAAGCTAAGAGGCTCGGGGTCTGATAGATTCTGTGGCATTGAGTCTCCCGATCGCATCTAGGAAAAGAACTTGATCAAACGTCCAAGCATTATTTTGGCTGCTAGGATCCACTTGTAGGAGACTATCCAGGTGAGCTAAACCTACTCAGGGATAGAGTAGAGATTGTGATATCCATTTGTGCCTGGACTAACCTCCCAAACCTTGCTGTCCTGTCTCTCTTCCACCCTTTTCCTATCTGCTGAACGTTGAGAAAATAAACTCAATGTTGGAGTCTAAAGTGGTGTGGACATTGGAATTACTGGGGGGAATACAGAGACTGGTTCCTATATCCTAGGAGACGAGAACCAACTGATGGAAGAACCTAGCTGTGGGACCCAAATACATAACACTGCTTAACCTCCTCATCCAGGAGGGTACGGGCATATAGTACGGTGTGCCTTTTTTTCCTGCAATTGAGCCAAAGCAAGGGAAAAGGGTCCGTGTGCTACATAAGTATTATAGTGAGCAGTCCAACATAAAGTGCATATGTGCTATGGCAATTGCAGAAAAATTCCAACGACAATCCAAAGTGCCCAGTGCTTGCAAGAATATCCAGATGACTGTTCGTGCTCCCCCTCAAGGGTCCCCACTCACCAGCTCCTATTACCCCTGCAGGGGTGATTCGCATATACTGTAGAATATAAGTACTGCTCAGCTGTTGGTGGCTTCTCCCTTCTCCCGGTCAAAGGTCCCTTCAGGCTTTCCGTATAATCTGCTCCGTTATCTTAGTCTATGGCAATACTGCTTCGCTTTTATTGATACTCCTCATAAAAAAGAGATATGGGCTCCCATAGTGTAGTATCCAAGAAAAACTGGCTTTTATTTTAAATAATTAAAAACAATGTTCTAAGCACAAAAATGATAAAGTCCAGGCATAACCTTAATAGCTGCTGCAAAGATGACAATTAGCTAAAGTAGTGGATGCAGCGTGCGCTCCAACTGCGTTCCAACCCACTCGGCTACCATACCCGGAAGTGACGTGTGTGCGTGGCTGTTAGAGAAATTAGAAATTATACTTTAAATGTCAACTATGAATATGCATATTAATATGACTATATCTTCTAAAGTTAAAATGTTTGCTTTATATAACTCTATTAATACTTAAATATGCTGAATAAGCTCTAATAGCCCTAATTACTGGAATAAGTCATATGACCATATTCTATTGTGCAAAGATGTGCTGACTCTTACATCTGCCAAACATGGGCTGCGAACCATGGAATAATTTATGTGTCCATTGTATGAAATTTCCTGTCATAAGGTGTTGGCTGAAAAAGGATATTCTCATCTTCCTGCTAAAACATCAGAATAAAAGGTTGAATTTATACACGTGATCAGGACGTTACGAACAGGAAGGGGGAAGGTTTAAGGGTGATAAAAGCAGCATGTAAACTTATGACAGGCAGAAATGGATCTCTGAAGCAGAAAATATACATTTAACCATTTCTCTTGCATATGCAATAAAATATCTTGACTTGTAACGAGAGTTGGTCCAAAATTACTTGACTTGTAACGAGAGTTGGTCCAAAATTACTTGACATTTTGGTCCTTCGAGCCGGAAGTCCAAATTCCTGGAAAGCACTAGCCAACAACCCAGTGAACCGATGTCCGTACGGCAAAAAACTGTAAGTCCTCTGTCTTAAATTTGACGTTAACAGAGGCCGGCTCACTGAACTAGTGCCTCCCGGGCAGCGACTTACCGGATCAGCACAAGAGACCGCTCTCGGGGCAAGGTAAGATATTTTCATTTATTATATTATACTTTTAGGCCTAAATGTGATTAGGGATTTAATGAATTAAGGGATTTTTGTTACATACATCTAATATAGAGATTAATTGAATGTTTATCTGTTGTGTATATGTTTTGCTTTATCCAAGTTGAGGGAATATAAGTAGATACGTCCGTAGTTTAAATCCCTTTGATATAGGAGTATGGTCCCATTCCAATACCCGGGTGCAGATAAAGGAAATTTGTCGACAAAGGACCTAGGTCCTGACAGCCTTGTAAACTGCAGGAATTCCCGTGGGGGACACATAAATATTCCTACATCAAAAACATGAACCCCTGTTGATACAAAGGTATGGCCTGATAGATTTCCAGGTAACAAATAGAGGTAATTTGACGAGCCCTTGCGCTCAGCCAGCCTCGTATGTTGTGTAAAAAACCTGTACAGGCATATTAATGTTTTGATAAAGTGTGGGAACAACAGTCGAGAGAAATTAAGTCTCTTTTGTAATTCTGTTCATGCTCCCTACAGTTTACTGAAATATTAATGTTTTGATCAGGGGGGGTTGACCAGTCAGGTGAATTTACGTTCGCCTTGTAATTCTGTTCATGCTCCCTACAGTTTACTGAAATATTAATGTTTTGATCAGGGGGGGTTGACCAGTCAGGTGAATTTACGTTCGCCTTGTAATTCTGTTCATTCTCCCTATAAATGAATAAAACATTAAGTAAGAAGACAAGACACCAGTATTATAGCAGCACACAAGATCAATAATCTAGAAGTGATATGTCACGACTAGAAAGTTTGTGAGTAGCTGCAGAAGTGATAAGATACTGTGTGCAGGTATTGTGTCAGTGTGAGAAGACCTTACAAAAAAAACTCCGTGTGCACGTTAAAATGAGTATGATCCATGGAAAGTCTGATGGTTTGAATGATGATGCAAAGTATATGTGTAGTCTAGACAAAGAGAATGTGAAACTCCTTAAGACATGGAAAACAAAGTATGATTTTGATGCATTTTTAAATAAGGATTGTTGTGTAATACTGTGTTGTGTAGAAAGCTTAAAAAATAAATAAAAATTATGCCGGCATGTATGTATGTATGTATGTATGTGTGTATATGTGTATGCATGTGTGTATGTGTATATATATGTATGTATATATGTGTATATATATATATATATATATATATATATATATATATATATAAAAAAAAAAAAAAGAAAAGAAAAATAAGGAAACAGAATAAATTAGGTCTTCCCCAGGCAAAGAAATGGCTTGAGGAGGCTAACTGTAGGTTAAAATCATAAAAAAAATCATAAAAAGACTATGTTTTTAGACAAAGAGGAGGACAATAATATGACCGTCCTCCGAAGTTTAGTGCAGCAAGTATTGACTGAACAAAATGCGACAAACCTAATGCACCCGACAGCCCCTACACACCCTTTAGAGGACTCTCCAATCCCACCGACAGACGCTGCTCCCCCTCTGACTTCACCACCCGCTCCCAATTCCCTATTGCAGACCTGCAGTCCCCACCACCAGATGGGACAGAGGTATGCAACAAGTTACCCCGCTGACCCTCCTTACAGCAATCCCAAGGTCCACATAGCTCAATTCAGGGATGGTATCATGGGAATGGTTGCTAGCTATCATCTCAATGTGAGGGAAATAGAGCAGGTCACCAGACAGGTACTGGGACCTGACTGGCATCATGTAGTGGGAGATTGAAGTGGATTAAACAACCAGGGAGGGGTGTTGCCTCAGGATGATGCAGCACTCAAAAACAGAAGAAATGCTCTTATAGCAAAGATAGAGAGAGGATAGATGGATACGTCAAGCCGACTGGTCCATTATAAATCAGTGTATATGGGGAGAAGAGGAAACAGTGGATAATTTCATTGTTAGGATAAAGAAGAATTTTAATAACCACTCTGGGATAAAAAATCCCAGTAGATCAAGTGAACGATAGCCCATATGAACAACAGCTAAAGAATGCAATCCTGAAGGGGCAGCTAGTCCTTATATCAAGTTTTGTTAACGAACACATGATTAACCATAGGATCTGCAGACTCTAGGAGCTAATCAAGTATGCGAGGCATGCTGAGGGGCACTTCCAACCAAAAAAGAAAGTAAAGAAAAGGATGAGGGGGGAGTGTTTCCTGTATGGTAAAAGTGTGTCTGCAGAGAGAGAAGCAGAAGGATGGGAAAGAATCTGATATTTTGGATGTGTGTAATGTTGAAACAGAAATAACCTGGGTTGCAAAGAGTAGTTGGGTAACATTTCTCTGTGACACTGGGGCTTGTAGGACCCTGATACACCCGCTGGATATGCCACCAGGGGTAAAGGGAAAAGGTTTAGAATATGTAAAATCTGCAAATGGGTTGATGCACCAGGAGGCCGTGTCTGAAGGCCTTACTGTGGAAAATCCACAGACAGGTAAAAAGGCTCAGTGTAAAATTGTAATGTCAACTAAATGTCCTGTTAATTCGTTGGGTAGAGACATGTTGCATGCTCTTGATAAATTCTGTCGTACCAGTGGAGGGGGGCCTCAAAGCCCATCGGCTGTGTGAAAAACAAATCACAGCTGTGGATAATGAGCCCTGATACTGGTACAGCTTGGATTTACAAACTGAGGGATTAAAGATGCCCAAAACCCTGACAGAAATAATTGAAGAGCCTGTGAGGAAAGGTACAAGGTCCAGACGAACCTCTATTGCACTATCTACTACAAAAGGACCACTGGGCCTGATAGGTCCTATGAGAAACAGTTAATAAGTTGCACTAACACTGAAGTGCTCTTAAGATACCTGTACTGTGATAAGGAAGGAAATAACATGGCTACTTGTCTCCTACCACAGCCTATTCTGCAAATATACAGGCAGGATACTGTACCTCATGTTTCGGTCACGCGGAACTCCGAGGTATCATGGCATGAGCTAGGAGAACTTATCACAGACTGGGTCAAATTAACAGATGAGGAACTGAAATCCAGAGGGAATCAGAGGTACAGATTAGCGTGGTTTGTTGAATGTACAACCAGAACTTGCGTGATTGAAGTTTTGACAAAAGACAGTGACTGACACTTTTTGACCAAAGGGGAAGGGGATGCCTTAAAAGACGTCCCCGATTTCTTGTGATCAAAAGGAAAGACAGACGTAGGGCTAATTAAGACTGACAGTCAGTTCTGGCTTGCACTTATGTACAAGGGAAAACTCACAAGAAATGTTCAATGCTTTGTCTCGAGTTGTACCTCCCAGTGGGAGTCAAATTCTCTTGTATGTGGATGACATTCTGGTAGCGGCTCCTCTGGAGCGACAATGTAAAATTGACACCTTGGCTCTGATGCATTTCCTCGCAGAACAAGGTCACAAGGTTAGCAAAATAAAATACAACTTTTGAAAAACAAGGTGAAATACCAGGGTTACATTATATCTCAAAAAGGCAGACATCCAGATGAGATCCGAAAAGAGGCCATCCTTCAAGCCCCCAAACCACGTAAAAATAAAGAAATGATGTAATTTCTTGGCATGGCAAATTTTTGTAGAGCATGGATAGCTAATTATGCTACGGAGGTGGTGCCTCTTTCTGATCTCATCTATGGTACACAAATGTCTGCAAAAGGTTCCATCCAGTGGAATGTGCAAGCAGAGGATGCATTTACAAAGGTGAAGCACCTCATTGTGGGTTCTACTGTGCTTAGCCTACCCAATTACAGTAGAAACCCTTTAGCAGACTGTAGATTGTAAAGAGGGGTACATGACTTCTGCTCTCACTCAGGTTTATGAGAACGAACACAAACTAGTTGCATTTTACTTAACTAATTTGCCCCACTGTGTACAAGCTGTAGTAGCAGCCTCATTGGCCATACGGTCATCTGCATTGATAGTATTGTTCCACCCCTGGTACTTAAAGGTCTCACATGTTATTTAGGTGATCTTACTATAAGACAGAATCTCCTATTTATCTCCAGTCAGGCATTTATCATGTATGACTACACTTCTGGGACAACCACACGTTACAATCAAGAAGTGTACTACATTGAATCCTGCTACACTAATGCCAACACCTGGTGATGGGGATCCACATGATTGTGCAGCTCAAAATTGATGAACGGGTACTCCCTAGGAAGGATCTCACTGATGTTCCCTTTCTAGATGCTGACATTACCTTTTTTGTTGATGGGTCGTGTAGAAAAAAACGATAAATCAAACGGCTTATGCTATAGTAACACATGACCAGGTCATTGAAGCTAGACCCTTTCCCAGTTCCTATTCTGCACAACAAGCTGACATTATAGCCCTGTCAAGGGCCTGCAGTCTAGGGGAAGGGAAAAATAAATAGATATTTATACTGACAGCCAATACTCTTTCTCTACACATATTTGCCCAGCAATGGAAAAAAGGGGTATGATTACGTTGCCATGGGAAACCGATCACACAGAGATCTCATTCTTGCCCTTCTAGAATATGTACAAAAACCAGCACAAGTGGCTATTTGTAAATGTGCGGCACATAGAAAGGGAACAGATCCAATTACCCTAGGGAATGCACTAGCAGACAAGACAGCAAAGGAAGCTTCTGAAGGACAGCAATGACAAACATATACAGTTTCCCAAGTAAATGATGAGGTACAGAGAGCTATTGATGAAACATGGTTATCAGAAATGCAGAAAACATCACCGGCAGGTGAAAATCAAAGTGGTTATATACAGGGTCAACACTGGTCAATGGTATATACACATGTACAGAAGGTAAACCTAACTTATCTACATCACTATTCACGTATGCTGTGTTATTGAGTCATGGGTAGGCCCATACCTCAAAAGGAGGGATGGTACTGGGTGTACACAACATATGGGTTTACAAAACTACTCTGAAAATTTTGTCTCACATATCCGATTTGTAACAGATACCATGCACAAGGTGCCCTAAGAGCCTTAAGGGGTCATTTCCCACAACCCCCTTATCCCTTTCACACAATATGCATGGATTTTATTGAATTGAACAAATGTGAGAATAAGTACTGTCTGGTTATTGTGTACAGGTTTATAAAGTGGGTGGAAACTTTTCCTATGACGCACACGGATGGACAGTCAGTAGCCAAAGTACTAATCAAAGAGGTGATTCCACAACAAGGGATCCCCGCGCTGATTTACAGTAACAATGGCTCCAATTTTGTAAACTAAACAATACAACTAATTGGTATATGGTACAATATCTGACCTACTAGGGAGAATCACTATTTAGGTTGTAACCCCTGGTCAGAACACCCCAGCCCCCGAGCCAACTCAGTTTCAACTTAATACCTCTTTGTTTAAAACAGATTTTACTTACAAGGAACAATTAAGTATAGAAACAGGATTTGGAGACAAAAATTAGTGGATAGAATGGGTCAGATACACAACTCAATCTAAGGGGTTAAGTGATTGTATTTCTTGTGCAAACCCAAGACCACAACTAGCTACCATTCCTCTCCCTGAAGAGGAAACAGATTTAGCTTGCATAATAAGACTGTTTTCAGAAAATATTACTGGGTCTGAATGTGCAAATGAGAAAAAGAGATACCCTAAAACTAAAATGCAAAGTACACCCCCTTCACTACAAGCATTACCAGGAAATGTTTCTAGTTTCTCTAACAAAGATAAGGATGGTACAAAGGTTGGCACTCTATCTCCTGAATACTGTGCGACCACAACATCAACTACAGACATTAAGTATCAACTAAAATGGTTTCAGGAACAGAAACGGCAACTAGCTGATGTTTGGTGGCTGTGTGGGGACAAGAAACTAAGGCTCAGACTGCCACCTAGATGGGAGGGTAGTTGTGCCCTTACCCGCCTGTTGCTTCCCTTTTATATTGTTCCTATGACTAATAAATTGATGAGACTACCAGGTAAACACTATTTTAAGAGACTTAAGTGTCCAGAATCATTTTGACAACCAGGTATATATAGACTCAATAGGTGTTCCACGAGGAGTTTCCGGATGAATTTAAAGCACAGAATCAAGTAACAGCAGGACTTACCTCACTCTTCCTATGGGTACAGGCCAACAAGAACGTCGACTGGATAAACTACATCTACTACATCTACTACAACCAGCAGAGGTTTGTGAATTACACCAGAGATGCTATCAAAGGTATAGCAGCACAACTGGACGCCACCTCTTTGACAGCATGGCAGAACCGTATAGCATTGGATATGTTGCTGGCAGAAAGGGGCGGGGTATGCAAAATGTTCGGCACCTTCTGCTGCACTTTTATTCCAAATAATACGGCACCTGATGGAAGTATCACCAAGGCTTTGCAAGGCCTACAAATGTTATCCCAGGAACTAACTGAGAACTCTGGTGTAGAGAACCCCTTAACAGGACTCTTTGAAAAATGGTTTGATAAATGGGGTGATCTTGCAAAAAGTTTGCTCATCTCTGTTGTTATGGCAGCCGCGGTCCTTACGCTGTGTGGATGTTGCTGCATTCCTTGTATTAGAGGAATTCTTCAAAGACTGATTGACACATCACTAACAAAGACTATGTTTTTTTCAGAACAACACTGAACTATACCCGGAACCTGATGAAGATGAACTTACAGTCCTTTCAAAAGACTTATTTGTCTAAATGATAATACCTGGTAAAATAAAGAACCTGAATATTTGAATTATTGACATTATAAGTATAAAAGGGAGCAACTGTTAGAGAAATTAGAAATTATACTTTAAATGTCAACTATGAATATGCATATTAATATGACTATATCTTCTAAAGTTAAAATGTTTGCTTTATATAACTCTATTAATACTTAAATATGCTGAATAAGCTCTAATAGCCCTAATTACTGGAATAAGTCATATGACCATATTCTATTGTGCAAAGATGTGCTGACTCTTACATCTGCCAAACATGGGCTGCGAACCATGGAATCATTTATGTGTCCATTGTATGAAATTTCCTGTCATAAGGTGTTGGCTGAAAAAGGATATTCTCATCTTCCTGCTAAAACGTCAGAATAAAAGGTTGAAATTATACACGTGATCAGGCTGTTACGAACAGGAAGGGGGAAGGTTTAAGGGTGATAAAAGCAGCATGTAAACTTATGACAGGCAGAAATGGATCTCTGAAGCAGAAAATATACATTTAACCATTTCTCTTGCATATGCAATAAAATATCTTGACTTGTAACGAGAGTTGGTCCAAAATTACTGACTTGTAACGAGAGTTGGTCCAAAATTACTTGACAGTGGCTCATGGTCATCCAATCAGAATGCAGTTGGACAATGCCACAGGAGTGGCATGAATCAATCATCAGGGAGAAACTAGAAGTCTTGCTGCAGAGAGGGAGGTAAAAAGGATTCTAACCTAGGTAGTACCCCACATTCCAGCATTGCCTGTATTAGCCAGCAGCCAGGGGAGTGTTCCCTACACCTGGAAGTATTTCAGGACCTGTGTCACAGGTTGGGGCAGCGTATGTGGACCTCCTTGCCTCCAGATTTAATAACAAACTGGATAGTTTTGTCTCCAGATGTAGCATTTCTTTAACGGAAGCAGCGGCTGCTCTGGTAACTCTGTGGAGTCACCAGAACTGCAACCTTTCTTTCTTGAATCCAGGAATCTTATAGGGCTTAAAGGGGTTGTAAAGGTAAAAATGTTTTCACCTTAATGCATCCTAAGGTGAAAAAACATCCGACAATACCGGCTCCCCCTGGCCCCCCGTTTAGCTTACCTGACCCCTCGAAAGTCCCACGCTCGCCCCCGACATCCTATTTACCGCTCAGCCTGACCGTTGATTGGTTACAGTGGATGGATTGAAAGCAGCGCAGCCATTGGCTCGCACTGCTGTCAATCACATCCAATTATGCAGCGCGCCGGGGGCGGGACTGAGTGATACAGTGAGCGGCTATAGCCGCCCGCTGTATCACAGGAGCACGCCCGCAATCACTCACCACCATGCGAGCTCACTCGCATATAGGTGGTGAGTGATTGCGGGGAGGAGCCGACACAGCCGTCGAGGGACCCCAGAAGACGTGGATCGGGGCCACCCTGTGCAAAACGAGCTGCACAGCGGAGGTAAGTATAACATGTTTGTTATTTTTATTTTTTTAAAATGTTTATTTAGTGTTCCTTTAAGTGTATGAAGTCCATTTAACCTTTATGTGATATTATTTTCATGACTCATGTCTTGACGTTCTCAGCTACCCAGTGATGCAAAACATGGCAATCACCCCCAAAAATACCTTACGACAAAGTAGAGAAAAGTAGTACTTAAAGAGTGGTTAATTCCAAAACGGTGCTTATTTTTGGATTGTATTGGAAGAGGACACATTTTTTTCTGCTAGGGATAATTTTTACATTCACAGCATGCCACTGAGGAAAAGCAACTCAATATACATAAAGGTTTTTTTTTTGTTTTTGTTTTTTTTTCAAATAGAGGCTGCCATCTTGGCTTTACCCATTCTTTTTACATCTCCTCCTTTCTCTCTATTTGTTTTGATATTTTGGAAAACCAAGTAATAGAAGAAATAATCGGAAGTTAACCAAGCTGATATTTTGGAAGTGCAATAAAGTAGCTGCCATCGAAGAAGGTCATGCAACAACTGTGTGGTCCAACAACACAAGGGGCCAAGCTCAGTTTGGGTGCATAATCATTTCCCAGACAGCACCACATATGACAGATTTTTGGATAAAATGAATGCCAATGCATTTTAAACACTTAGATTGCTAATTCTATTGCTGTTACTATTCTGCCTTGTTCATGGGTTGACATTGGAACACTAACGGAGGGAAAGTCTCCCCAATGGGATACAGATGGCAAAAAAATGGGGTTCTAATCCTCCCTTACTCTCTCCAAATTAAAAAAAGGTTTTCTTTTAATTACACTTTAAATTCATTTTTACTGTGATATTTGGCAAATTCATTGCTATATCTTTGAACATATTTGTTTTGTTTTGCTAGAGAATAGCCTTTGGGAAGGATTTACCAAAACTGGAGTTCAGAGCATCTGATGCAGCTGTTCATAGTAACCAATCAGCTTCTATATTTAGCTTGTTCAATGAAGCTTTGACAATAAGGCCTCTTTCACACCATCCGTTTACGGATGAAAAAGGGACATACATTGGTCCCTATGAGATCGCGGGTGTCAGCGGATGAACATCCGCTGACACCTGATCTCATCCGGGTCCGCAATCCTCCGATTCTGCAGATGGAGGAAAATCCTATTTTTCTATCCATCTGCAGAGCGGATCGGATGCACACGGACAGACGGTCCGTGTTCATCCGATCCCCCCATAGGGGAGAGCGGAGATCTGACAGGGCAGGCCCTGCACAGTGCGCGGGGACCGCCCTGTCATCCGCCGGCTCAGCGGGGATCAGCAGAGCGATCCCCGCTGAGCAAGCGGAGGTTCACGGGGTGGATCTTCACGGATCCGTCCCGTGTGAAAGGGGTCTAACACCTAGTAGCTGATTGGTTACTATGCGCAGCTGTGCCAGATTTTATGTCCTCCCGTTTGAGTAAATCTCCCCCATTGTCATTCTCTGATGTTTTTCAAAGTTCCACTCTGGTATCCATCTGCCAAACCTTCAAATTGATGACACCCCTTTTCTAACAGTGTTTGAGTGATTTGGAGGTTTATGCAACAAATTATGTATATGCTTGTCTCTGTAGTCTCTGAAAATCTGGTGAAATTACAGGAGAAAATAAATAAAGTTCGCTAAATGTAACATTTATGTGTTTTTATCCCCATTTTGTTTTTTATGCATTACTATTGGGAGACTACTGATCCAAAAAGGTGGAGACTACTCCAAATTGGCTCAAACTAAATTGACAGGTGCCGCTCAAGGTTCCATCGGGTTCTCTTATGTAGCAACCGCTTGGGGTGCAGGCAAGAACAGAGCTCATCCCAGCTCTAGACATCTAATGGAAAAGGGAAAGGCCCTGGAAGTTGCACATCTTTGCAAAACCCTTTAAGGAGGTGTATGACAGCCTCAGCCTGGGGATTTTTTTTTTTTGCAGAGATGTGCGACTTCCAGGACTTTTCCCTTTTCCATTTCTCCAGGTTGGCTCTTATATTTTTTCTTCAATATTCCGTGCCTGGACCACTACTTATTTAACGCATTTATTCCGTATTTACATAGGTAAGACCAAATGAGCATTTTTTTATTGCATCCAGGACCAAGTATACCCCATTGCAAAAAAGAAGTTTGAGACCCCTATTAGTCGCCATAGGGGTCTCTATCTTAACTTTGATGCTCCCCTAATTACTTTTTTTTGCCCTGGAACACATACACCCACATGAACTGGATGTGGATATTGACAAATTATTATTTCAGCGTGAAACAAAATGGACTTATAACCTTGAGTCTGGGTTCATACCTCAGATGGATCCGGCTCGCAGCAGGGGTCCGGTGCGTCTCTGTTCTCAAGTTCAGGGACGAATCAGGGCCGAATTTTTGCCTGAATTCAGCCCCTGAAACGGAGCCAAAGATGCACAGCGTTCCTGGAATGCAACGCAATGAAGATATGTGAGCCGGCACCATAGAGAGCCTGTCATGAAAATTGGATGCGGGGAAACCTGCATCAAATTTGAAATTCCCAGGCTTAAATGAAGCCATTAGCTTAAAACCTTTTTATATGTTGGTTCCCTTGCTGTCCCAATAGTCAGCTGCACTTTGATTTATATGATACATATTTTTGTATTTTTTGCTGATTTTGTAAGGGTCTGATAATTGGCTTCTCCTGCTTTAACATTATGTTGTATGTTTATTGCCTTGTTCATATTATTATGTTACATGTTTCTTTATAAATCTTTTTATAATTTTTCCTTGTTTTTAGGTATATTTTTCAAACTGGTCCTTTTCTGCACTTCTCATGGGATCATGGTGCGTGGTGGCCTGCCCAGATGCCCAGGGCACCTTTTGTCTGTGTTGCCTTTGCCGGGGGGCTGTGGTCCATACAGCCCCTGGGTATCGTCACCTGGATTGGTGGTCCCCCAGTTTTTTGGCTTTCCACTTGCATTACCACTCTCGGTTCCCTCCGTGTTTTTCTCACCCTCAGGACTCCATTTTTATCTATTCCATCTTTATTTTGCTGCTCCTTCTTGGGCTGGCTGCAGGGAAATCTAGTCTGTGGTTCCTGTGCTACTTTCCACCAGGTGGAGCTGTTGGTCCCATCGTGGCCGGCTATATCCCCTTAGATGTTTAGCTAGAGTTGTTGGGACAGAGGCAGCACTGGGAGCTTGGGCTGTGATGTGGGAGGCTTGGGCAGGGCTGCACATGTGCGGGTGACGACCCCTTACATCCCTGTCCCGCTGTGAAATCACATGCCGGTGGGGCATGAGCGGTATTTAAGGCGCATGCTCCAGCAGCCATTTTGCTGGAGCATATGGTCTGCTCTTTCAAGCACATCAAGTTGCCTATCTTTGGGTATGTACATTTTCTTCCCCATTTGGAAATACTTTTGAAGTGCAATTTTAGCATTTTACATGCTGATACATAATATCCCTTCTTGTTCTTATTTTATTTATTTTCTTGTTTTCCTTTCTGTTTAGTATGGTGGGCCATTGGCTCTTTTAAATATCTGAGTAACATACATTTAAAGATCCTTGAGATCGCTGTTCTTGTTTGTTTATGTTATTCCTTGGACTCAATTTTACCCATCTTTAGGTTTATTGGTGTGTCAGGAAGATAACAAGTTTATTTTGTACTTTTGTAGATCCCCATAGTAGAAATGCTGGGGGCTATCCTGGGTGCCCTTCCTGTGGCTTGCCTATATCACCTTAAGCCCATCGGGTGTTGCTGCAGTTGTATGAACCAATTGCTTTTTTCACCCTGTCTAACATTTTTTGCATATTTGCATATTTGCATATAGCCCTTTGATGAGATGCCCATCATCATACTCCAGTAATTAATAAGTACTTTTCTCAATAAAGTTTATGTATACTGTATAAGTGTATATTTTGTTTAGACTTAAATATTCATGTGTTTCCTTGCATTTTTCATTCAGATTCTTTTGATGCAATCTGTATGTTGTAATGTATTCTCCTGAGGAAGCTGCATAAAAAACGAAACATGTTGAGACAGTTATTTCAAGCAACATACTTGTAGCAACTTTTAAAATGCATTATATGAATCAACCGAACTATGAATTCATGTTATCTAACTTTTTATAAGATTTTAAGAGTGTTTTGATGTTATGGAAGTATCAAATAAATTTGTTATAATAAAAATAAAAAAAATGCATTGTTGTTATCTGGCACTTTGAAAATTCCCCAAACGTTTCCTTGTTCTTTTCCTTGTGTGTTTGTTTATTTCCTTTAGTGAAATAACTTTAATGCTGGTTTATGCAGTATTTACTGAGCATTGCTTTTTGAGGCAAATACCGAACAAAAAAATTATGAATTGACATTTCAGTATCCCATGCAATATTTGGGAAAAATGTGTACTGTGACCCAAATACCCCATTCGATATGCTTAATGAATGGATCCCATTGCCTTCAAAGTGCCTCTGTCACCAACAAAAAAATGCAGCTGTAAACACAACAAAATCAAATGTTTTAAATGCCTGCTTGCAGTGTTTTTCTTTTCCATAAATTATTTTGAAGAATTAACCAGTCAATTCCCTAGTACAGCCCCATCCATCTTTGCATGTCATAGCCGTCTTCTCTTCTGGGAGTGACTGTGTTCTGAACATCTCATGGCAACATATACCGGGTTGTGGCTCTGCCCTCTAAGCCCACTAGGACTGGATAGCTATAAGTTTTAGCAACACCTGTTATCACAGCATTCTCTTTTTTTCTTCTCAAAACAAATATTTCCAGGCACCAACCCTTAAAGGGGAGTTCCAACCTTTTTTATGTTTATTAAAAGTCAGCAGCTACAAAAAGTGTAGCTGCTGGCTTTTAATAAACAGACACTTACCTGCTCCAATGTCCAGTGACGCGGCCGAACGGAGCTTCGCTCCTCTCCCCCCTTTCTCCGCCGACGCCTCCATTCTAACTGTGGGCACCCGGCCGTGACAGCTTTCGGCTTCACGGCCGGGCACTCACTGCGAATGCGCGAGCGGCGCTGCGCAATCTGAGTGGACAGGCGATTGCCTGGGACCTGTCACATGTCCCAGGTGATCGCCTACAGGGAGGGGCCGCCTTAGGCGATTTGACAAGTCGCCTAAGCGGTCCCTGGGCGGAAGGAGGAAGTGGGACAGGAAGTCCCACTCCTACTGAAGCCCCCACTCCCCCCCCAAAAAATTATATGCCAAATGTGGCATGTAAGGGGGCGAGGAGTGGTTTAAGCGGAAGTTCCACTTTTGGGTGGAACTCCGCTTTAACCAATGAACTAAAGGCACACAAGGAGCAAATGCTGCTTGATAAACCAGTAGAGTCCTGGTAGTGAAATTCAAAAAACAAATGAAAAAATACAGCGCAAATAAATCAATGGCAGTAAATAAATTAAAGTGGTTGTAAACCTCAGACACAACATTTAAACAATTTTATACGTGACAGTGACTATTGTTTGCATTATTAGAGAGCCTTGTTTTACTGCTAATTGGAGGTATTTTGTTTCCTTACCAACTACACAGAGACTGTGCTTTCAGCTACAGAGAGCAACGCTTCAATGTTTGTCTGCTGCAGGGGCCTCATTTCTGGTTTTGAGAAGTTTAAAAGTTTGTATTTAGTTTGCTACATCCATATGCTTTTTAGTTTATATAGTTATTCTGCATGTAGGACTATTTTATTTATTCATTGCCACTCATTTATTCATGCGCTGTATTTTTATGTTTGTCTTTTTCTCCTCACTGATAGGACTGGACTTGTTCCCTTACCCTTTATTTTATGTCCCAGCCAGGTTCAACCTCTCCTGGGTGGAAGTCTCTTTTGTACAGCTGCTAATTGAGCTAGATAGAAAAGGCCCCATACGAATGGTCTGGAGGGCATTTGTGCATACAAGATTTAACTAAACTTAGGGGTTCGTCTCTTGGCTTGGGAGGTCCTTCCCACCCAATATACGTGACCACCCAATCCTGGGCGCCACTTTTAGTATCACCCTCAAGTCCCCTCCATCCAAACCATGCTCTCTCCATCTTTTCTTCCTTGGCAAGCCTACCAAATTAGGCACTCTTTACTTTATATCCCATGCTAACCAACCTCTATCTTTCCACCCACTTCTTTCAAACAGGAATGCGTTTCCACCACTTCTACTAATCATGGTCTTTCCGTGGCCTACGCTAAGTTAGTGGCACCTCGGAGAAGGATCTTGATTTACAGCTGACACCTGAACAGAGAGAGTTTGTCTTTTTTTTTTTACACATAAGTCTTTTATCTCCTCTAGTTTGCAGGTACAAGCTTTTAGCCAGGCTGTACAGGGTCCCTCCACCACATGTTCTCTAGCGTCAGCCCTAATTGCTGGAGATGCTGCCTGGCCAGGGGTTCAGTTATCCATATTTTTTGTTGTATTCGTGAATCCAACCTTTTTGGGGAAATGTATGCGCCCTGATTCACGACGGACTTATCCCTGGAACAGAACCCAACAGCAATGTCTCTCTAAACATAAATACCAACATTCTCTGGTGAGACATCTCATCAATGCAGCTAGGGCTTGTATCCCAGCGCTCTGGAAGTCCCCATCGCCTCCTACCATGCAACAGTGGATAACATCGGCAAATGATATGCACATGGCGGACCTCACCTCGTCCCTAAAGGAGACATGAAGCGTGTTAACGCAAGATGTGGTTTTACTGGATCACTTTCACAGAGAGCTGCCGTAATCTGCTTGTATCTACCTCAACGTGAACAGATCGATGTGGGTCTGAGAGGGTCTGATGGGGTTTCCTCTTCCTTTTTTTCCCACTACATCTCCCCGCTCTACCTCTTTTCTTACCCTTGGTTTTTCTTTCTTCTCGCTGTTTGCTGCTCTGACATATACATAAAACCCCTTCTGATGGGATTTGAGATTTCCTATCCTGTCTGCGTCAATTGTTCTAGTATCCATCTGCCCTTACTGACCTTGTGATTATAAATGCTGTGGGTCCCCCTGTAGTTATCAAATTCTCATATCCCTTTCTTGCTTCATACTGATTTGCTATCTGTTCCACAGATTACCCCGTTTGTGAAGTAATCTATTAGGGTTCTTGGATTACTTATTCCTATGTTTGACCCAATGTAATCTAATGTATGTTAAGCCCTGTTGGAGCAGAAACTAGTTTTTTTTTTTTCTGGTGTATCGTATATTTTGTCGTTGAAAATAAAGAATTAAATAAATAAATTACCTTAGGGGTTATGGCAGTGTTTTTCCGCAGG
Source organism: Rana muscosa (assembly GCA_029206835.1). Lineage (NCBI taxonomy): Eukaryota > Metazoa > Chordata > Amphibia > Anura > Ranidae > Rana > Rana muscosa. Next base: position 272,406,336 of record CM055117.1, read on the forward strand.
TTTTTATGGTATTATTTGGGTTGCATTCACTGCTTTCTACTTCTTTTCTGTCAGAGGTTTCTCCTTCCTTGTATACCCTCCTTCAAGATGACACCGGGTGCATGGAATCCAACTGCGCATGCATGACTGGAAATTACACTATACTGGAGCTCCAGGCCGCTTTCCCTTTCAATGCCCTTAGTTAAAATAATGCCCGGCAATGTAGATCTAATGACGCATGCGTGGTCACGGTGACGTCATCTGCATATTCTGAGAGCACCAGGACAAATGATTTAAAATGACCCTACAGTCTTATTGTTTCTCTGTACTGGTAAGCAGGCTCTCTGTACTGTGGGTCACTTTGGGGGTTTCTTCTGTTAAACTGGCTCTTTTATCCTTGCAGCCTTTGTCGTTTCACCTGCATGTCCTGCTTTCACTACTCCACTGTGGAGAGCACTGCTCTACCAGACCATCTCGTGGAAAGGGGGGGATTCCGGCGCTCCTAGCGATGTGATGTCTTTAAAATGAATGTAATAGTGGCTCTAATGGCACTTCTAAGTCAATCTGTATATTAAAAAACAAGAGGAGGCAGCCATCCTCAGAGGGTGTCCATGTCCTCTGTCAGCAAGAAGTGTAAAAAAGAAGGGGGTGGAGGCGCCAACTAAATTAATCCTACTGTAATCAGTAATGTAAGTATAGTATATATAATTACAGGTTCACTTGAAAATGATATCCATCGAGGATGGGGGTGTTCTGAGGTCTGTTGGTGCTGCTCTGCTGGCTCTGGCAAAGTTCCCCTCAGCCGTGAGGTGTAGATGTCGATTTTCGTTTGCACAGGCTTCTCTGCGGTATCACATGACAGGAAGCTCCATGCTAACCAGTCTGGAACGTGGAAGTGATGTCATACAGCAGGGCAGTCCTCCAAACATAGAGTGGGACGTTTCACAGGCTACGCGCTCGAAGCTCACAGCTCCTTCTACTGGCCAGTGAGCTTCGAGCGCGTAGCCTGTGAAACGTCCCACTCTATGTTTGGAGGACTGCCCTGCTGTATGACATCACTTCCACGTTCCAGACTGGTTAGCATGGAGCTTCCTGTCATGTGACACCGCAGAGAAGCCTGTGCAAACGAAAATCGACATCTACACCTCACGGCTGAGGGGAACTTTGCCAGAGCCAGCAGAGCAGCACCAACAGACCTCAGAACACCCCCATCCTCGATGGATATAATTTTCAAGTGAACCTGTAAGTATATATACTATACTTACATTAATGATTACAGTAGGATTAATTTAGTTGGCGCCTCCACCCCCTTCTTTTTTAATCTACCAGACCATCGACTGCCTGTAAGGTAGGGTTTTGGTAAGTAGTGAAGACTAAGTTTAAAAGAGCATATAGTCCTAAAAGCGGTCATAATATACAGCACTGACAGACCTCCAATGTCTGATAGGAGATTAGACTTGCATCACAGAAAATACTCCAGGAATCATTCCAGATCTTCGTCATGAGTTTATAATTCTCATTGCTCAAGATCTACTTCTCACCACCACCTCTCTTCTTAAGCAAGGCAACTTAGATGCCCAGCTAAAAATAGATGATGGCTGTGTGGAGATAGAGCTTTTCCCCAGAGAAACTGATACGCCAGACATGTTTTGCTGAGGCTATGAAAGAAAAAGAAGCAGATGTTAGAGAGGTGGCAACTCTAGTTCAGGAGTTGATTCAGGAAGTTTCCACATTACAACCAATGATTTTGGTGCCAAGCACTTCCAGTTAGAAACAGCTGCTATAACAAAAAACTCCAGCAATTGGATTCAGAAGACACGAATCAAATAATGATGAAAATAGAAACTCTTCAGGTTTTGATTTCTCTCTAGTAAAAGCCTTTGGAAAAAATACTGTTAAGGAAGCAATCGGCTAGGAAGAGTCCCCACAGAAAGCTAGAAAATATTTTCCCAAACTGAAAAGAGTAAGTATCTTTTCCCTTTGTTTATGAAATTGAAGAGTTGAGTCAAGATAAGAGGAAAATGCAGGAGAAAAAACACTGTATGAATATCAGGTCGAATAAATTATACCACTTAAAGGAACCGAAAATGAATCTACTCTTGTCTTCAGCCATCGTAGATGCTTTGCTGATGAGGATGGCTAGGCATGGTACTTTGCCAAGAAAAGAAGCAACAACCAAGAGACAAAGATTATGGTAAAATAGTAACAGCTCTTCAAACAATGAAGTTAGCTGGCAAGTTTTTGGCTGAAGAGTCAGTGGGTTTGGCCAGAGCTATGCTGTACGCAGGCACATCTAGGAGAGCACTATGGTTAAACCTCTGACTGGCAGATCCAGCTTCCAAATTAAATAGACTTAAGAGTTTGTATTTAGTTTGCTACATCCATATCCATTTTAGTTTATATGGTTATTCTGCATGTAGGACTATTTAATTTATTCACTGACACTGGTTTATATGCGCTGTATTTTTATGTTTGTCTTTTTCTCCTCACTGATAGGACTGGACTTCTTCCATTACCCTTTATTTTATGTCCCAGCCAGGTTCAACATCTCCTGGGTGGAAGTCTCTTTTGCTAATTGAGCTAGATAGAAAAGGCCCCATTCTAATGGTCTTGGGTGCATTTGTGCATACAAGCTTTAACTAAACTTAGGGGCCGTCCCTTGGCCTGGGAGGTCCTTCCCACCCAAGATACGTGACCACCCAATCCTGGGCGCCATTTTTAGCATCTCCCTCAAGTCCCCTCTATCCAAACCATGCTCTCCCCACCTTTTCCGCCTTGGCAAGCCTACCAAATTAGGCACTATTTACTTTATATCCCGGGCTAACCAGCCTCTATCTTTCTCCCCACTTCTTTTGAACAGGAATGCATTTCTACCACTTCTATTAATCATGGTCTTCCCGTGGACTACGCTAAGTTAGTGGTGCCTCCGGAGGACTATGGCCACTATTTTCTTGCTGCCTGGGGGAAGGATCTTAATTTACAGCTGACACCTGAACAGAGAGAGTCTTTTTATTTTTATTTTTTATACACATAAGTCTTTTATCTCCTCTAGTTTGCAGGAAAGTGGGTACAAGCTTTTAGCCTGGTGGTACAGGGTCCCTGTTAGGCTGCACCGCATGTTCTCTAGTGTCAGCCCCAATTTCTGGAGATGCGGCCTGGCCAGGGGTTCAGTTCTCCATATTTCTTGTCGTGTTCGAATATCCAACCTTTATGCCGAAATGCATGCGCCCTGATTCACAAAGGACTTGTCCCTGGAACTGAACCCAACGGAATGTCTCTCTAAACATAAATACCAACATTCTCTGGTGAGGGCTTGTATCCCAGCGCACTGGAAGTCCCCCATTGCCTCCTATCGTGCAACAGTGGATAACATCGGCAAATGATATGCACATGGAGGACCCCCACCTCGTCCCTGAGGAGACATGAAGCGTGTTTCCGCAAGATGTGGTTTTACTGGACCACTTTTACAGAGAGCTACCGTGATCTGCTTGTATCTACCTCAACGAGACCAGATCAATGTGGGTCTGGGAGGAACTGATGGAGTTTTGAAAATACTGTTAAGGAAGCAATCAGCTAGGAAGAGTCCCCACAGAAAGCTAGAAAATATTTTCCCAAACTGAAAAGACCTTTGTTTATGAAATTGAGGAGTTAAGTCAAGATGAAAGGCAAATGCAGGAAAAGAATCACAATATGAATAACAGGTGGAATAAATTATACCACTTAAAGGGGAGTTCCAGTCCCCCAAACATTTTTTTTTTTAAACACTGCTCTGTAACTGTCAAAACCTGTAAATTAACATGTCTAACATGTCATACATTTTGCGCTTTTTATTTCTTTAAAAATAGTTATTTACTTACTGATCTCGGAAGCAGGCAGTTTCCATTTTAGTTGTGGGCATCTGAAGCCCTCTCGTGTTAATTTCCTGGATTTCTGTGCAGCCATCTTCCCATCATGCACCTGCAAATCTCGCACATGCCCAGTAATGCCTCAGGGAGGCATCCTTCTTCCTGACAGAGTGCTATGGCAATCTTGCGTCTGTGGAAGTTTACGCCCCCAGGCTATATCAACCTGTCAATCACAACACAGGCGAGGAGAGGTGACCTGACAGAGGAGAGGGGGCACATTGTACAGATATTGTTGCTGGAAGCTGTTTTGTTTCACACTGTCTAATATTATAACTGTGTTGCAGGGAGAGAGAGGAGCTTTCATAAGTCATCTGCGATGTGTGGGTGGGCGGGACAGAGCAGCTATCGAAGACCAGCCAATAGGATGGGGTCAGGGCGGGCCGCTACGTGTATGCGGCTCCGCCCCTTTTCTTAAGAGGCAAATTAATTGGCTGTTCTTCGATAGCTGCTCTGTCCCACCCACCCACACATCGCCGATCACTTATGAAAGCTTCTCTCTCTCCCTGCTTACAGGTATATAATAAGACTAAGCAGATATTGTTGCTGGAAGCTGTTTTGTTTCACACTGTCTAATATTATAACTAATATTATAACTGTGTTGCAGGGAGTGAGAGGAGCTTTCATAAATCATCGGCGATGTGTGGGTGGGCGGGACAGAGTAGCTATCTAATGCCAGCCAATAGTATGGGGTCAGGGTGGGCCGCTACGTGTATGCGGCTCCGCCCCTTTTCTTAAGAAGCCAAATAATTGGCTGCTCTTTGATAGCTGCTCTGTCTGCCCACCCCAGGAGGCAATTCGCAAGGAGACATGGGATACATGACACCGATATCCCATGAACCCTTGCGAATAGCCTAGTGACGTAATCGCCTAGGCTATTAAGACCAGGACGTGGGGATGAAAAACGAAAAAAAAGGTATTTACAATGCCCAAAAACTATAAATATTGCCCATTGTGAAAACTGTCCACTAAGGGCATGCAGCACAGACATACATTAAAAAATGGGTGGAACTCCACTTTAAAGGAAATGCAAATTAATTCACTCTCGTCTTCAACCATAGTAGATGCTTTTCTGATGAGGCTGGCTAGGCATGGTACTTTGCCAAGAAAAGACGCAACAACATTTGAAGATGCTCTAGATCAAAAAGTAGACCTAGACCTTAAGCACGCACATGCAGCAGCAGGGATTGCCTGTAGCCCGGCGCTATCCCTGGTGGCTGTTGGAAGAGCTCTTACCAGCAAGACAACTAACATGGAGAGAGCACTTCTAAGTGACAAGGATTATGGTAAAATAGTAACAGCTCTTCAAACAATTAAGTCAGCTGGCAATTTTTTTGCTAAAGAGTCAGTGGATATCATCAGGGGTTTGACCAGAGCTATGCTCTACACGATCATGTCTAGGAGAACACTATGGTTAAAACCCTGGCTGGCAGATCCAACTTCCAAATTAAATTGATGTAAAATCCCATATGATGGTTAAAATTCCTTTGGAAGCAAGTTAGATTTTACAATCACCAAGGTGACAGGTGGCCAATCAGGCTTAATTACTGTTCTGTCTCAACTACAAAGCGATAAAGTTAATCTCCAGGTTGATGTAGGCCTTACACAAGCTGGTTTGATATTCATCCCTTGCATCGATACAGGCAGCTTAACTCAATGAATATACTCACAGTTAGGACGACAGACGATGAATCCTTTTGAATGTTCCGTTTAATGATGGATATTCATAGGTAGAAAAACATTGCAGTTGTAAGCCACATGTAAGATGTTAGCATGGAAGAAATACAGGAGTAATGACCGAGAGTCAGGAAGTGGAGCAGAAATATAAAGAACTACGGTGAGAGAGAGAGTTCAGCTAGAAAGAAGGGGACAGATCTTAAAGACACAGAGCAAGAATAATCACATAGTGTAACACAACACTTCCCGTCTGAAATCTTTAGATTTCATAACCTTAAACTAATATATATATTTTCAATAAGTCCAATACTGATAAATGTCCTGGAACCTGTAATGAAAAACATGCAACAAGCAAATAATAAACGTAAGTTCAACAGGATGAAGAACATAAAGTCACAGTATGATGTCTTCAAAGAATTCCAAAGTTCTGAGTAGAACCTGTAGATGGCAGCAATGTACTCCCCGCCGTGCCAACAGCATGGCTAGTCCTTGCACAAGTCACTCACCTGGCAAAAGGAGTACTAACTCTGTAATTGGTCGACTAAAGGTTTGTGTCGATCCTCCCTTGGTTACCTTGACTTCTACGTTCCGGACTTTGGTATCGTCGCTGGGCATAACTTTAGTAATAAGACCCATAGGCCACTCATTCCGACAAACTTCCTTGTCTTTTAGAAGGATGAGGTCTCCAACCTTAAGATTCGGCTTAGATGCTTGCCAACGGTGTGACCACAGCTTCTGTTTTGTACTTACAGAAGTGTGGAGTGAGGTGTTCACAGTTCTTATTTCCTCATCATCTTCAGGGTTTACTAGCCCATAGGTGGTGTCAATAGGGAGTAAGTAAGAGTCCTCACACAGAAACCTTGGAGGTGACAGCCATAAGCTGTCCTGAAGAGCGGCAGGTGACACGGCTCTGGTCCCACAGTCAGCTGGGTTAAGTTAAGTGGGAACGTGATGCCATTGACTTGGTAGAGAGAATCTCTTGATACGTTCAACCCTGTTGCTGACGTACACATAAAATTGTTTTGTTTGGTTGTTTATGTAACCAAGTACTACCTTACTGTCTGTATAGAAGGTGAAAGAATCAATTCTAGTGTCCATTTCACTTCGTATGACCTCGGCAATTTCTACTGCTAGCACGGCTGCACAAAGTTCAAGTCTTGGTATGGTATGTGCAGGCTTGGGAGTGAGTTTTGCCTTGCCTAGGACAAAACTACAGTGTGATTCTCCATTCAGTTCAGAGGTCTTCAAATAGGCTACTGCAGCAATAGCTTCAACTGATGCATCAGAGAAAATATGAATCTCTCTCCGGTTAGCAGTTGAAGTGGAACCTGGAACATAGCAACGGGAAATCTGAAGTTTTTCTAGTGACTTCAAAGAATATCTCCACCTTTCCCACTTGTGTTGATTCTCACTAGGCAAGGGAGCATCCCAGTCTATGTTCTCAGTAGACAACTGTCTTAGTAAAATCTTACCTTGAATGGTAACTGGAGCAAGGAAACCCAGTGGGTCATAGATGCTATTCACCATGGACAGGACTCCTCTCTTAGTGAAGGGTTTGTCACAAGTTGACACTTGGAAGGTGAATTTGTCTTGTTTGATGTTCCACAACAAACCCAGACTTCGCTGTACAGGAGGCACATCTGTACCTAAGTCAAGGTTTTTTAGACTAGTGGCATAGTCCTCAGAGTGAAAGGCATTCATAAGTTCCTGGCTGTTGGATATAATCTTGTGTAGTCTAAGGTTTGGTACAGACAGCATCTCCTTTGTTCTGGTGAGAAGATCAATTGCTTCTTTAGCAGTTGGAAAGGACTTAAGTGCGTCGTCAACGTAGAAGTTTCTTTCAACAAATTGACGGGCATCAGATCTATATTCAACTTCTCCAGTCTGAGCTGTTCTCCTTAGCCCTTAAGTTGCCACTGCTGGGGAAGGACTGTTACAGAAGACATGTACCTTCATGCGATAATCTATAACTTCCTTGTTGAGGTCATTGTCCTTGTGCCATAGAAACCTGAGGTAGTTTCTGTTGTCTTCTCTGACGATGAAGCAGTGAAACATCTGTTGAATGTCGGCCATTACTGCTACAGGCTCTTGTCTGAAACTAATCAAGACTCCTATTAGACTGTTGTTCGAGTTGGGTCCAGTAAGGAGCATGTTGTTAAGAGAAACACCTTCGTGCTGAGCACTGGAATCAAAGACAACTCTGATTTGGTCTGGTTTGCGTGGGTGATACACGCCAAACGATGGAAGGTACCAGCATTCTTCTCCCTCCTTTAGTAGGGGAGCAGGCTCTGCATGATCTCTGTCAAATACATTTTGCATAAAGTCCACAAAGTGCCTTTGCATCTCTGGTTTCCTGCCTAAGTTTCACTTTAAGGAGGAGAATCTACTGATAGCCTGCTGTAAGTTGTTGGGCATTCTCTCTCTTGGGAGACGAAAGGGTAGGGGTGCTACCCAGTTATTGGAGTCATCTTGAAAGAACTCATTATCCATTACCTTGATGAATTCTTTGTCTTCCATTGAAGGAGCCAGTATGTCATCTTCACTGGTTGCATTAAACACTGTAGACCCGAAGTCGCCATCATGGCAGGAGAAAGGGCTTGTGTCACCTGAGATACCATGTTGCCATTCGTGGCTGGCTATCTTCTCTTTCACCCAGTAGTGATGTGAGCATGGCTCAAAGTAAGTGTTTCGGCCATTTGGCAGAACGTTTGTCTTGAATGACGAAATGTTGGTAGGTCTTTTCATTTTGCCTATACAGACATTGCCTATGATGACCCACCCTAGATCCGTGCGCTGGGCAAATGGGGCATCTGGGGGTCCACTGACTTGTCTGTGTACCTTGTGAACTCTTAGAATGTCTCTTCCTAACAGAAGAAGGATCTGAGCATCTTTGTCAAGCGGCGGTATCTCATTTGCTGTTACCTTGAGGTAAGGGTGATGGAAAGCAGCAGCTGGAGTAGGGATTTCTTCCCTGTTAGCAGGTATCTGATTGCACTCAACAAGTGTAGGTAAGGGTAATTGCAAGTTACCTTTGAGAGAAGATACCATGAGTCCATGAGCCCTTCTTCCAGAAACCTCTATAGTTCCACTACAGGTACCCAAGGTGTAAGGATGAGCTTCGCCTTTTATTTCAAATAGACTGAACAATTCAGATTTTGCAAGTGATCGATTGCTCTGATTGTCTAAGATAGCATATGCCTTTAGAGACTTTTCTGGTTGATCCTTGTGGTATATGTTCACCAAGCATATCTTAGCACAGGACTTACCACAGCGGTCTTCTCCACAAACTTCAGTGCAGGATGAAGAAATTATGGTAGAATTAGGCACTTGGTCTGTATTCTCCCCGCCATGCGTTAACCTGGGAGGAGCGTTGGCAGGTTGTGCAGAGCTGGGCTCAAGAGGATGGAGGGCTTGCACATGTTCTTCAGGGCCACACTCTATGCACTTGATGGACACATTACAGTCCCTTGCAAAATGTTCTGTAGAAGCACAGCACCTGAAACATACCCTAAATGTCTTTAAAAGCTCCTTGCGCTCTTCCAGAGGCTTTTTCCTAAAGCCGATACATTTATTGAGGGGGTGTGGCTTCTTGTGTATGGGACACTCTCTGTTAGGGTTTTCAATCTTCCTACTCTGTTTGTTCATGGCCAGAACTGTGGTAGGAGTGGGAAGGATGTCAGTCTTTTTCACGGACACTGGGCCTCTATGGTTTCTATAGTTGCCCTGAAGACTGGTACTCTTAGGAAAGGGTGAGAAAAGTCTGTACTCACCGTAGGAAAAACTTGGATCGTTCTTGGTCTCTGCAATTTTCCTGATGAATTCACAGAAGAAAGAGAATGGAGGGAAGGAAACCTTGTTCTCTCTTTTGTATGATGACCCTAGTGCAGTCCATTTCTCTTGCAAACCATACGGGGGCTTGCAGACAATTGGGTTTACCCCTCTTAGAGTGTCAAGGTAACTGAGTCCAGGTAGTTTTGGGTCTGTCTTGGCTAGCTGAAGCTCAAGGAGAAGGTCAATCAGTCTCTGGAACTCCTTTTTGTCCTTACCGGATATCTTTGGGAAAGTTTCCAGACGCATGAACAAAGCATTTTCTATAGCTTCTGGACTGCCATAACTTTGCTCTAGTCGCTCCCATGCAGCTGTGAGGCCTGCAGTAGGATTGTCCATGAAAACCGATCTTAATGGCTTAACACGTGCAGCAGATAGAGAACCAAGCCATTTGATCAGCAGATTCAATTCTTGATCAGCTGTAATGCCAAGATTGCTGATTGTAGTTCTGAAGGCACATTTCCAACTTCTGTAGTTCTCAGGTTGGTCATCAAAACTTGTAAGACCAATCTTTGTGAGCTCTCTGCGAATCATGTACCTCACAAACTCTTCTGTCTCAGTTGTCTCCGCCTTTATGTGAGATGCTGTTGGCTGTATGGCAGACATGGGAGTAAGTTACACATGTGCAAGTCACAAGCAAGTCTCAAGTCTTAACCTTCAAGTCTCAAGTAGTGATGAGCCGAACACCCCCGGGTTCGGTTCGCACCAGAACCCGCGAACGGACCGAAAGTTCGTACGAACATTAGAACCCTATTAAATACAATGGATGCGAACGTTCGAATTCTAAAGTGCTAATTATAACGACTATTATGCATGTTATTGTCCTAAAAAGGGTTTGGGAACCCGGGTTCTGCACCAGGGGACATGTATCAATGCAAAAAGAAGTTTTAAAAACGGTCGTTTTTCGGGAGCAGTCATTTTAATGATGCATAAAGTGAAAAAAAAAAGTCAAATATTCCTTTAAATATCGTACCTGGGGGGTGTCTAAAGTATGCCTGTGAAGTGCCACGTGTTTCCCGTGTTTAGAACTGTCCCTGCACAAAATGACACTTCTAAAGGAAAAAAAAGCCATTTAAAACTGCTTGCGGCTTTAATGTAATGTCTGGTCCCGGTAATATGGATGAAAATCTTTAAGAAAAATGGCATAGCTACCCCATGACCCCCCCCCCTACCCCAGCCCATTACCAGCCCCTTTGGGTCTTGTATGGATATTAAGGGGAACCCCGCACATAAAATAAAAAAGGCCCTATATACTCTGAACAGCCGTATTCAGGCGGTGCATACAAGACAGGGACTGTAGGTTTGTTCTTATGTAGAATCTGTTTGTAATTTTGAACAGGTACATTGTTTAAGTGTAGCTCCAGCCCAAAAATTTATTTTTAAACTTTTTGGAAAACATAGGTAAGGGTTATCACCCCTGTAACATTTGTTTTGCTGTCTGTGCCCCTGTTCAGAACATTTCACCTCACTTTCCGTCCCAATGACAACTGTTTTTGAAATGTGGTGTTTTTCTTGAAACAAGGATTGGTGATAAAGCATCAGTACAGAGGAGACACCTTTCTCCCATATTAATTCTTACAGGAGAGAATTTTCCTTCCAAGGGGTAGATTTCCTCTCACTTCCTGTTGTCTTCTTTCGTTTGCAAGTAGGAGTCGTTTGTAAGTTGGATGTTTGAAAGTAGGGACCTGCCGTATATACTCTGCAGAAATAGGCCCCTTAGTTGTTGGTGTTGGCACAACACTGTAAGCACTCACAGTTACTCTTGGTTGGTGCTGGAACGCCCTGCTGTCAACTATTATATCAGGAATTGTAATTACATATAATTGTTGAACAGTGGTAGTAAAAATTGGGCCTTTGATGGTGGTGCTGGTGCCACAACACTGTAAGCCCTGACAGTTACTCTTGGTGGGTGCAGCAATGGGCCCTGCTGTGAATTATTAGATCAAGAATTGTAATTGCATGCCCCTGTTGAACAGGGGCTGAAAAATTGGGCCTTTCGTGGTGGTGGTGGTGGTGGTGGTGTTGCCACAACACTGTAAGCCCTCAGAGTTACTCTTGGTGGGTGCAGGAATGGGCCCTGCTGTGAATTATTAGATCAAGAATTGTAATTACATGCCCCTTTTGAACAGGGGCTGAAAAATTGGGCCTTTCGTGGTGGTGGTGGTGGTGGCGTTGCCACAACACTGTAAGCCCTCAGAGTTACTCTTGGTGGGTGCAGCAATGGGCCCTGCTGTGAATTATTAGATCAAGAATTGTAATTACATGCCCCTGTTGAACAGGGGCTGAAAAATTGGGCCTTAGGCACTGGTGGCACAACACTGCAACCCCTCACAGATACTGTACTTGGAGCACAGCAATGAGCCCTGTTGCAAAGTATTGCTTCAAAAATTGTAATTACACGCCCCTGTTAAACAGGGGCTGAAAAATTGGGCCTTAGGCACTGGTGGCACAACACTGCAATCCCTCACAGATACTGTACTTGGAGCACAGCAATGAGCCCTGTTGCAAAGTATTGCTTCAAAAATTGTAATTACACGCCCCTGTTAAACAGGGGCTGAAAAATTGGGCGTTAGGCACTGGTGGCGGCACCCATAAACAAAAATGATCTTCCAAGCTATCATCATCAATCGTATCATTGAGGACTCGGAGGAGGAGGATAGCCAGTCAACATAACAGCACAGGCACTCAGCATCAGCATCAGTCTTGAAGGGATGTGACATGTTAAAATCAATTAGTCTGTTATATCAGCATCAGGTGTGTGGTAGCTGGTGGTGATCCAAGACTGGTTCATCTTGATGAAAGTCAGTCGATCAACCGAGTCGGTGGACAGGCGCACCCTGTGATCCGTGACAAATCCTCCAGCAGCACTCAATGTGCGTTCCGAAAGAACGCTGGATGCAGGACAGGCCAGTAGCTCAATTGCATACTGTGCAAGCTCTGGCCAGTGATCCATCCTCAAGACCCAGTAAGCCAGAGGATTTTCGGTGGGGAAGGTGTCCAAGTCTGACCTTGCCCCTAGATATTCCTGCACCATGTTTATCAGACGCTGGCGATGGTTGCTGGAACCGATCATACTTTGGGGCTGCGGACTAAAGAATTGTCTGAACGCATCGGTCAGACGGCCACCTTCCCCACCGCTCCTTCTTTGACTGGCCGAAGCCTCAGCAACTCGTTGTCCAGGACCAGGAGTTTGTAACCTCCCAGTCTCTGGGAACGCGTTGCACAGACCTTTCTGCAAGGCCTCCCGGAGTTGTCTCATCCTCTGCTCCCTCTGCGACGGTAACATAAGGTCCGCAACCTTACCCTTGTACCGTGAATCAAGGAGAGTGGCCAGCCAGTAATGGTCCCTCTCCTTGATCCGAAGAATACGAGGATCCTTCCGCAGACTTTGCAGGATCAGGGAGGCCATGCAGCGTAGGTTAGCTGAGGCATTCGGTCCGGAGTCCTCTGGGTCACTAAGGACGACATGATCCGCAGCCACCTCCTCCCAGCCACGTACAAGTCCACTGGTTTCTTGGGACTGTAAATCATCCCTAAAAGACTGCTGCTGATGATGCTGAGTGCCAGCCTCCACCTCCATGCTGACACAATCCTCCTCCTCCTCCTCCTCCTCCTCTTCCTGTGCGATGGGTGGGACAGAAGGAACACTGTCTGGGTAAAGGGGGCCTTGAGAGGCAAGGAAGTCCTCCTCTTCCTGCCTCTGTTCTGCCTCAAGTGCCCTGTCCATTATTCCACGCAGCGTGTGCTCCAACAGGTGGACAAGAGGTACAGTGTCACTGATGCATGCACTGTCACTGCTCACCATCCTCGTGGCCTCCTCAAATGGTGCCAGGACAGTGCATGCATCCCTGATCATGCCCCACTGGCGTGGAGAAAAAAAACCAAGCTCCCCTGACCCTGTCCTGGTGCCGTAGTCGCACAGGTACTCATTGATGGCCCTCTGCTGCGTGTGCAGCCGCTGCAGCATGGCCAACGTTGAGTTCCACCTGGTGGGCATGTCACATATAAGGCGGTTCTTGGGCAGGTTCAACTCCTTTTGCAGCTCAGCCAGGCGAGCACTGGCATTATAAGATCTGCGGAAATGCACACAGACTTTCCTGGCCTGCCTCAGGACATCCTGTAAGCCCGGGTACCTGCCCAAGAACCGCTGCACCACCAGGTTAAGGACGTGAGCCACACAGGGCACATGGGTCAGTTGTCCCTGTCGGAGGGCGGAGAGGAGGTTGGTGCCATTGTCGCAAACCACCATTCCTGGCTTAAGCTGGCGTGGCGTCAACCACCTCTCGGCCTGGCCCTGCAGAGCAGACAGGACCTCTGCCCCAGTGTGGCTTCTGTCCCCCAAACACACCAGCGCAAGCACGGCATGGCATCTTTTTGCCTGCGTACTTGCGTAGCCCCTTGAACGGCTACGGAGCACCGCTGGTTCAGAGGACAAAGCACAGGAAGAGGCCATGGAGGAAGAAGAAGAGGAGGGGGTGGAGGAGAGAGGTGTGTCACAACCAGTAGTAGCATTTTGGAGGCGTGGCGGTGGAACAACCTCCAACACTACTGCACCTTGTCCTGCATCCTTCCCAGCTGCCAAAAGAGTGACCCAATGGGCCGTGAAAGAAAGGTAACGTCCCTGTCCATGCCTGCTGGACCATGAGTCAGCGGTAATATGCACCTTACCATTGACCGCCCTGTCCAGCGAGGCCAAGACATTGCCTTCCACATGCCGGTAGAGAGCCGGAATAGCCTTCCGTGAGAAAAAGTGGCGTTTGGGAACCTGCCACTGAGGAACCGCACATTGCACAAGGGGGCCGAGTCTACCAACTGAAAAGGCAGCAGTTGAAGCGCTAGCAATTTAGCCAAGCTAGCATTCAACCGCTGGGCATGTGGATGGCTGGGAGTGAACTTCTTTCGACGGTCCAGCAGCTGGGGCAGGGAAATTTGCCTGCTAGAATCGGACGTCGGTGTACTGCTAGCAGAGTGGCCGCAAGTACTTGGCTGTGACACACCTAATTCTACACCTTCATTCCTCTCAGTGCATGTTTCAGAGAGGACTGAAGTTATAGTGGGGTTGGAGATCCCAGCTGATGCGGTGCAAGGAGAGGTCCGCTTTGTTCTTTGGTGTGGGTCTTTGAGGTAGGCTTGCCAACGAGCTGCATGGCAGGTCAACATATGTCTGGTCAGGCATGTGGTACGCAAGCGGCTGATGTTTTGGCCACGCGATATACGCTTGAGACATATGTTGCAAACAGCAGCTGTGCGATCTGATGCACTAGCCTCAAAAAAGGCCCACACCAAAGAACTTTTTGAATGACGGGCAGAGGCAGCGCCCTGCACAGGCGGAGCTCTGCGGTGTGATTCCGTCGGTGTACTGCCCTTACGCTGGCCACCAAAGGGCATCCTGCCTCGTTGGAGATGTGCCTCCTCCTCATCCTCCTCCTCCTCCTCTCTCCTATTAGGCACCCACGTGGAGTCAGTGACCTCATCATCCCCTCCCTCCTCATCACTGGAGCCAATCTGGCAGTATGCTGCAGCTGCTGGAACATGACTGCCAGATTGGTGTCCTTCTTGAGCATCCCCTCTGTCTGCTCTCACGCTACTGCCTTCCTCTAGCTGGGTTTCATCATCAGACCCTTCGAAACGCTGGGCATCCTCCTGGAGCATGTACCCAACACTGTGCTCAAACAGTTCGGGGGACTCCTCAGGAGGAGGACATGGTGGGTCTAGGGAAGGAGTGACTGATGATGAGTCTGACATTGATACCAGGGAAGAGGACGCTTTGGCAGCTGCTTTGCCAGTACCCTGAGCCTGGGTGAGAGAGGATGAGGAGGAGGAGGAGGGCTTGGTCATCCACTCTACCAAGTCTTCGGCATGATGTGGCTCAACATGTCCAGCTGCCGAAAAGAAGGACAAGCGTGTCCCATGGCCATGTGCTGATGACAATGCACCGCGTCCACGACCAGCACTGTTGCCCCCAGACACAGAGCCTGCTTGCCCTCTTTTATTGCCTCCTGACTGTCTGCCTCTCCTTGTTTGCCTTCCAGACATTCTAATGGATGGCCTGCAGGGAGATGGGAAAAAAGCAATAAGGGCTACCTTCAGGTGTCCTTCTCTGTCCCTTTACTTAAGGATTTCTAAATATGGTTGAGGATGATTGCTTTCGCACAGAATAGCACAATGACAATTTCCCTGACTGTCCAAAAAACAAGGATTTCAAAGATGGTTGATGAGGAATGCTTTAGCACAGTATAGCACAATGAGAATTTCCCTCACTGTCCTTCCCTGTCCCTACAAACAAGGTTTAGCACAGTAAAACACACTGACACTCTCCCTACCTATAGTTTTCTGTCCCTATAAAAAATTTTTTTTTTAAAGATGGTTGATGAGGAATGCTTTAGCACAGTATAGCACAATGAGAATTTCCCTCACTGGCCTTCCCTGTCCCTACAAACAAGGTTTAGCACAGTAAAACACACTGACACTCTCCCTACCTATAGTTTTCTGTCCCTATAAAAAATTTTTTTTAAAGATGGTTGATGATGAATGCTTTAGCACAGTATAGCACAATGAGAATTTCCCTCACTGTCCTTCCCTGTCCCTACAAACAAGGTTTAGCACAGTAAAACACACTGACACTCTCCCTACCTATAGTTTTCTGTCCCTATAAAAAATGTTTTTTTAAAGATGGTTGATGATGAATGCTTTAGCACAGTATAGCACAATGAGAATTTCCCTCACTGTCCTTCCCTGTCCCTACAAACAAGGTTTAGCACAGTAAAACACACTGACACTCTCCCTACCTATAGTTTTCTGTCCCTATAAAAAAAGTTTTTTTAAAGATGGTTGATGATGAATGCTTTAGCACAGTATAGCACAATGAGAATTTCCCTCTCTGTCCTTCCCTGTCCCTACAAACAAGGTTTAGCACAGTAAAACACACTGACACTCTCCCTACCTATAGTTTTCTGTCCCTATAAAAAATTTTTTTTTAAACATGGTTGATGAGGAATGCTTTAGCACAGTATAGCACAATGAGAATTTCCCTCACTGGCCTTCCCTGTCCCTACAAACAAGGTTTAGCACAGTAAAACACACTGACACTCTCCCTACCTATAGTTTTCTGTCCCTATAAATATTTTTTTTTAAAGATGGTTGATGATGAATGCTTTAGCACAGTATAGCACGATGAGAATTTCCCTCACTGTCCTTCCCTGTCCCTACAAACAAGGTTTAGCACAGTAAAACACACTGACACTCTCCCTACCTATAGTTTTCTGTCCCTATAAAAAATGTTTTTTTAAAGATGGTTGATGATGAATGCTTTAGCACAGTATAGCACAATGAGAATTTCCCTCACTGTCCTTCCCTGTCCCTACAAACAAGGTTTAGCACAGTAAAACACACTGACACTCTCCCTACCTATAGTTTTCTGTCCCTATAAAAAATGTTTTTTTAAAGATGGTTGATGATGAATGCTTTAGCACAGTATAGCACAATGAGAATTTCCCTCACTGGCCTTCCCTGTCCCTACAAACAAGGTTTAGCACAGTAAAACACACTGACACTCTCCCTACCTATAGTTTTCTGTCCCTATAAATATTTTTTTTTAAAGATGGTTGATGATGAATGCTTTAGCACAGTATAGCACGATGAGAATTTCCCTCACTGTCCTTCCCTGTCCCTACAAACAAGGTTTAGCACAGTAAAACACACTGACACTCTCCCTACCTATAGTTTTCTGTCCCTATAAAAAATGTTTTTTTAAAGATGGTTGATGATGAATGCTTTAGCACAGTATAGCACAATGAGAATTTCCCTCACTGTCCTTCCCTGTCCCTACAAACAAGGTTTAGCACAGTAAAACACACTGACACTCTCCCTACCTATAGTTTTCTGTCCCTATAAAAAATGTTTTTTTAAAGATGGTTGATGAGGAATGCTTTAGCACAGTATAGCACAATGAGAATTTCCCTCACTGTCCTTCCCTGTCCCTACAAACAAGGTTTAGCACAGTAAAACACACTGACACTCTCCCTACCTATAGTTTTCTGTCCCTATAAATTTTTTTTTTTAAAAATGGTTGATGATGAATGCTTTAGCACAGTATAGCACAATGAGAATTTCCCTCACTGTCCTTCCCTGTCCCTACAAACAAGGTTTAGCACAGTAAAACACACTGACACTCTCCCTACCTATAGTTTTCTGTCCCTATAAAAAATGTTTTTTTAAAGATGGTTGATGATGAATGCTTTAGCACAGTATAGCACAATGAGAATTTCCCTCACTGTCCTTCCCTGTCCATACAAACAAGGTTTAGCACAGTAAAACACACTGACACTCTCCCTACCTATAGTTTTCTGTCCCTATAAAAAATGTTTTTTTAAAGATGGTTGATGAGGAATGCTTTAGCACAGTATAGCACAATGAGAATTTTCACTCACTGTCCTTCCCTGTCCCTACAAACAAGGTTTAGCACAGTAAAACACACTGACACTCTCCCTACCTATAGTTTTCTGTCCCTATAAAAAATGTTTTTTTAAAGATGGTTGATGATGAATGCTTTAGCACAGTATAGCACAATGAGAATTTCCCTCACTGTCCTTCCCTGTCCCTACAAACAAGGTTTAGCACAGTAAAACACACTGACACTCTCCCTACCTATAGTTTTCTGTCCCTATAAAAAATGTTTTTTTAAAGATGGTTGATGATGAATGCTTTAGCACAGTATAGCACAATGAGAATTTCCCTCACTGTCCTTCCCTGTCCCTACAAACAAGGTTTAGCACGGTAAAACACACTGACACTCTCCCTACCTATAGTTTTCTGTCCCTATAAAAAATTTTTTTTTAAAGATGGTTGATGATGAATGCTTTAGCACAGTATAGCACAATGAGAATTTCCCTCACTGGCCTTCCCTGTCCCTACAAACAAGGTTTAGCACAGTAAAACACACTGACACTCTCCCTACCTATAGTTTTCTGTCCCTATAAAAATTTTTTTTTAAAGATGGTTGATGATGAATGCTTTAGCACAGTATAGCACAATGAGAATTTCCCTCACTGTCCTTCCCTGTCCCTACAAACAAGGTTTAGCACAGTAAAACACACTGACACTCTCCCTACCTATAGTTTTCTGTCCCTATAAAAAATGTTTTTTTAAAGATGGTTGATGATGAATGCTTTAGCACAGTATAGCACAATGAGAATTTCCCTCACTGGCCTTCCCTGTCCCTACAAACAAGGTTTAGCACAGTAAAACACACTGACACTCTCCCTACCTATAGTTTTCTGTCCCTATAAATATTTTTTTTTAAAGATGGTTGATGATGAATGCTTTAGCACAGTATAGCACGATGAGAATTTCCCTCACTGTCCTTCCCTGTCCCTACAAACAAGGTTTAGCACAGTAAAACACACTGACACTCTCCCTACCTATAGTTTTCTGTCCCTATAAAAAATGTTTTTTTAAAGATGGTTGATGATGAATGCTTTAGCACAGTATAGCACAATGAGAATTTCCCTCACTGTCCTTCCCTGTCCCTACAAACAAGGTTTAGCACAGTAAAACACACTGACACTCTCCCTACCTATAGTTTTCTGTCCCTATAAAAAATGTTTTTTTAAAGATGGTTGATGAGGAATGCTTTAGCACAGTATAGCACAATGAGAATTTCCCTCACTGTCCTTCCCTGTCCCTACAAACAAGGTTTAGCACAGTAAAACACACTGACACTCTCCCTACCTATAGTTTTCTGTCCCTATAAATTTTTTTTTTTAAAAATGGTTGATGATGAATGCTTTAGCACAGTATAGCACAATGAGAATTTCCCTCACTGTCCTTCCCTGTCCCTACAAACAAGGTTTAGCACAGTAAAACACACTGACACTCTCCCTACCTATAGTTTTCTGTCCCTATAAAAAAATGTTTTTTTAAAGATGGTTGATGATGAATGCTTTAGCACAGTATAGCACAATGAGAATTTCCCTCACTGTCCTTCCCTGTCCATACAAACAAGGTTTAGCACAGTAAAACACACTGACACTCTCCCTACCTATAGTTTTCTGTCCCTATAAAAAATGTTTTTTTAAAGATGGTTGATGAGGAATGCTTTAGCACAGTATAGCACAATGAGAATTTTCACTCACTGTCCTTCCCTGTCCCTACAAACAAGGTTTAGCACAGTAAAACACACTGACACTCTCCCTACCTATAGTTTTCTGTCCCTATAAAAAATGTTTTTTTAAAGATGGTTGATGATGAATGCTTTAGCACAGTATAGCACAATGAGAATTTCCCTCACTGTCCTTCCCTGTCCCTACAAACAAGGTTTAGCACAGTAAAACACACTGACACTCTCCCTACCTATAGTTTTCTGTCCCTATAAAAAATGTTTTTTTAAAGATGGTTGATGATGAATGCTTTAGCACAGTATAGCACAATGAGAATTTCCCTCACTGTCCTTCCCTGTCCCTACAAACAAGGTTTAGCACGGTAAAACACACTGACACTCTCCCTACCTATAGTTTTCTGTCCCTATAAAAATTTTTTTTTTAAAGATGGTTGATGAGGAATGCTTTAGCACAGTATAGCACAATGAGAATTTCCCTCACTGGCCTTCCCTGTCCCTACAAACAAGGTTTAGCACAGTAAAACACACTGACACTCTCCCTACCTATAGTTTTCTGTCCCTATAAATTTTTTTTTTTAAAGATGGTTGATGATGAATGCTTTAGCACAGTATAGCACAATGAGAATTTCCCTCACTGTCCTTCCCTGTCCCTACAAACAAGGTTTAGCACAGTAAAACACACTGACACTCTCCCTACCTATAGTTTTCTGTCCCTATAAAAAATGTTTTTTTAAAGATGGTTGATGATGAATGCTTTAGCACAGTATAGCACAATGAGAATTTCCCTCACTGTCCTTCCCTGTCCCTACAAACAAGGTTTAGCACAGTAAAACAAACTGACACTCTCCCTACCTATAGTTTTCTGTCCCTATAAAAAATGTTTTTTTAAAGATGGTTGATGAGGAATGCTTTAGCACAGTATAGCACAATGAGAATTTCCCTCACTGTCCTTCCCTGTCCCTACAAACAAGGTTTAGCACAGTAAAACACACTGACACTCTCCCTACCTATAGTTTTCTGTCCCTATAAAAAATGTTTTTTTAAAGATGGTTGATGAGGAATGCTTTAGCACAGTATAGCACAATGAGAATTTCCCTCACTGTCCTTCCCTGTCCCTACAAACAAGGTTTAGCACAGTAAAACACACTGACACTCTCCCTACCTATAGTTTTCTGTCCCTATAAAAAATGTTTTTTTAAAGATGGTTGATGATGAATGCTTTAGCACAGTATAGCACAATGAGAATTTCCCTCACTGTCCTTCCCTGTCCCTACAAACAAGGTTTAGCACAGTAAAACACACTGACACGCTTCCTACCTATAGTTTTCTGTCCCTATAAAATTTTTTTTTTTAAAGATGGTTGATGAGGAATGCTTTAGCACAGTATAGCACAATGAGAATTTCCCTCACTGGCCTTCCCTGTCCCTACAAACAAGGTTTAGCACAGTAAAACACACTGACACTCTCCCTACCTATAGTTTTCTGTCCCTATAATTTTTTTTTTTTAAAGATGGTTGATGATGAATGCTTTAGCACAGTATAGCACAATGAGAATTTCCCTCACTGTCCTTCCCTGTCCCTACAAACAAGGTTTAGCACAGTAAAACACACTGACACTCTCCCTACCTATAGTTTTCTGTCCCTATAAATTTTTTTTTTTAAAGATGGTTGATGATGAATGCTTTAGCACAGTATAGCACAATGAGAATTTCCCTCACTGTCCTTCCCTGTCCCTACAAACAAGGTTTAGCACAGTAAAACACACTGACACTCTCCCTACCTATAGTTTTCTGTCCCTATAAAAAATGTTTTTTTAAAGATGGTTGATGATGAATGCTTTAGCACAGTATAGCACAATGAGAATTTCCCTCACTGTCCTTCCCTGTCCCTACAAACAAGGTTTAGCACAGTAAAACAGACTGACACTCTCCCTACCTATCCTTCTCTTTCCCTAAACTAAAGGAATCCAGGTTAAGCAAGAAAAAAAAATGTCACTGTCCCTGCCTATGCTTCTCTTTCCCTGCTCCGGAACACACTACACTAGGCCGCCGTGCTGGCGGCCTTTTATAGTGTGGGGCGTGTACTAAACACCCTCAGCAATAATTGGCCACAGGCATCCTACCTGTGGCCAATCATTGCTCTCCTCGCTGCCGGCGCTGTGATTGGCCAAGCATGCGGGGTCACAGTGCATGCTTGGCCAATCACAGCGCCTGGATGACACTGCGATGGCGTAGTGCATTGTGGGCCGCGAATTAGGCGCGAACGGCCCTAATCGTTCGTTGTTCGGCGAACGATCGAACAGCCGATGTTCGAGTCGAACGTATGTTCGACTCGAACACCGAGCTCATCCCTAGTCTCAAGCAAGTCCCAAGTTACTGTGACGAAAAGCAAGCAAGTCAAGTCGAGTCCCTGCTAGAAGTCAAGCAAGTCAAGTCAAGTCTTTTATTTTGGTCAAGTCACAAATCAAGTCAAAATACTGATCTACCCCATACTGTATAAAAATAATAGGAGGGATAACAATAAATAATATTGGTTATGTGCCCATGCCTCACTGTGCCTCACTGTGCCCATGCTTCACTGTGCCCATGCTTCACTGTGCCCGTGCCTCACTGTGCCCATGCCTCACTGTGCCTGTGCTTCACTGTGCCCAATGCCTCACTGTGCTCGTGTCTCACTGTGCCCAATGCCTTACTGTGCCCGTGCCTCACTGTGCCCGTGCCTCACTGTGCCTGTGCTTCACTGTGCCCAATGCCTCACTGTGCTCGTGTCTCACTGTGCCCAATGCCTTACTGTGCCCATGTCTCACTGTGCCCGTGTCTCACTGTGCCCATGCTTCACTGTGCCCATGCTTCACTGTGCCCGTCAGCCGTGTACCTGATCGGCGGCATCCTGGCGGCCATTCCAGTATTCAAAAGCTGCGCCTCCTCCTCGTCTGTGATAGGCGGAACACTCAATTTCCCAGCATTCAGTGTTCCGCCTATCACGGACATCCGCTCATCCTCATTACACAGACGAGGATTAGAGGATGTCCGTGATAGGCAGAACACTGCCTGCTGTGAAATTGAGTGTTCCGCCTATCAGACGAGGAGGCGCGGCTTTTGAACACTGCAATGGCCGCCGTCTGTCTGCATGACACGCTGATCAGGTAGGCAGATGGCGGCTTGCGGTTAGTGTTAGTGGTGCCAAGTCATTGCAAGTCATATAGCCCAAATCAAAGTCAAGTCGCAAGTCATTAGTGACAAGTCAAAGCCAAGTCGAGTCATTTATTGAATTCTGTCAAGCAAGTCGCAAGTCCTCAAACAGGTGACTTAAGTCTGACTTAAGTCAAGTCATGTGACTCAAGTCCCCCACCTCTGCTGTATGGTGCTGATTGCATTATCTTTGACATTGTTGTTAAAGGACACAGGGAAATATGGTGCAGCAGATGCATCCAGGTGAGTTGCTTGCTTGAAGTCAGTTGTTCCAATGGTACGTTGATTCAAAGCTGTACCGATGACTGGAGATTGATGACTTGCTTGAAGCTTGCGCTGATGCTCTGTGACGTATGAAGGCAGGCAAGGTAGGCAGGTAGGAAATGCAGTGGAGTTATTTTGTGTGCAGGAAGTTGCTGGAACCTCTTTAACTTGAAGCTGTGAAGGAGTCTCTATGTAGTCGGGAGCATTGGAGACAATGGAGTGTGCACTGCAGTGGCTTAGGACATAGTCTTTAGTGCGTTTGAGGGGGTCTTCCATATCTGCTATGTTTAGGTTAATGCTGTCTTTCTCACTTGCACCTTCGTCTGCACTGATAGCTTGCTGTAGGACCCTTAGCTTTGCCATAGCTGCGTCATGTTTACACTGTTCATTTAAGGTTTCCATTGTTGCTCTTTGACCTGCTAACTGAGCTTCCGACTCTGCTCTCTGAGCTTCCAACTCTGCTCTTTGACGTGCTGACTGCGCTTCCGACTCTGCTCTCTGACGTGCTGACTGCGTTTCCAACTCTGCTCTTTGACGTGCTGACTGCGCTTCCAACTCTGCTCTTTTTTCTGCATATGCCACCTGCACTTTGCTGGCTTCCACTTAAGCGCGGGCATTAATAAGTCGCTCACTGAGTGTTGAGTATCTTGAACTATGGGATCTTGATGAGTTTTTAGAACGTCTGGTGGAAACAGATCTGTGAGATGCAGATGCAGTGTCCTGTAACAGCTTTATCTTTGCTTCTGCCTTTAATCTGGTTTGCTGGATAAAACTGTCTCTTTCAATATTGAGAGCATTGACGCGCTTTAATTGCGTCATCGCATTTTCTGACTTCATGTTTTGTAAGACATTAGTGAATTTGATGCTGGTAAGCTGATAAAGCTCATATGAGGCAGAAAGTTGTTTAATGGCGCCCTCTAGTGTCAGTAGTTCACGTTTAACAGACACTGCATTAGCTTCAGCAAGGATTTTCTCCCAGACTAATTCCAAGCTATTTGAAAATTCAATCCTTGAAGCTTCATAATTCTCCATTACTTTCCAAGTGGGTTTAACTGAGCGTTTGGGTAACTCAGTTTCTTCAGGAACTTGTGGGGAGGTAGATGTGAGTTCACATGCAGAAGCTTGGTCACTCATGATAGCAGACTGACTGTGAAAGCAGGCAGGATCTGTGTGCTGAAATATAACACTCTGCAGATTGTCTCAGGCTATAAGGCTGCCATGTGCTACTTTGTCCCTTCTTTTTTCTTGCTATGAGGGCAGTAAATCTTGTCTGTATCAGTACTGACATGCAGAAATCTTGTAATTAGGCTGTGAAACTCAGTTTTTCTACTGTTCTGTCTCAACTACAAAGCGATAAAGTTCATCTCCAGGTTGATGTAGGCCTTACACAAGCTGGTTAGATATTCATCCCTTGCATCGATACAGGCAGCTTAACTCAATGAATAAACTTACAGTTAGGACGACAGACGATGAATCCTTTCGAATGTTCCGTTTAATGATGGATATTCATAGGTAGAAAAACGTTGCAGTTGTAAGCCACATGTAAGATGTTAGCATGGAAGAAATACAGGAGTAATGACCGAGAGTCAGGAAGTGGAGCAGAAATATAAAGAACTACGGTGAGAGAGAGAGTTCAGCTAGAAAGAAGGGGACAGATCTTAAAGACACAGAGCAAGAATAATCACATAGTGTAACACAACAATTACAATGGATAGGAAGCAAAAACATCAGAAAGGACCTTCACACTAGCTTCCAGACAGACGCAATAAAGACAAGTCTTATAGGCTATTAAAAAAGAAACTGGAGAAGTACTTAGAGGTACTCAGACATCTATACATATGTCTGTACAAAAAATGTTCAAGATCCCTTGACCATCTTCACTGTTTATTCAGATCACCAATAGAGATGCAAGAGAAAATCTCTTTCCAATCATTTTCAAAAAACAAAAATTCCATTCTCTGCAGAGAAAAGGATAATTCTTCATCAGTATGTGACCAAATTGTTACAGAGTGGGGAAATCACCTAAGTTCCAGACTCCCAAAGGGGAGCAGGATTCTATTTGACATTATTTCTAGTAAGAAAAAAGACGAGAGATCTGCAGCCAGTTTTAGACTTGAAAAACATAGATGTGGAATCATTCAAAATGGAGACCCTTCCGTCAGACTTGTTATTAGTAAGCCTGAAGCCCTGTACACATGATCGGTTTGACCGATGAAAACGGTCCGATGGACTTTTTTCATCGGACAAACCGATCGTGTATGGGACCCATCAGTCTTTTTTCCATCGGTTTTAAAAAATAGAACATGTTTTACATTTTTCCGATGGATCAAAAACCGATAGCAAATTCCGATCGTCTATGGGCAAGTCCATCGGATAAAAAACCCACGCATGCTCAGAATCAAGTCGACGCATGCTCAGAAGCATTAAACTTAATTTTTCTCGGCTCATCGGAGTGTTTTACGTCACCGCGTTTGGAACGGTCGGTTTTTTGAATGATGGTGTGTAGGCAAGACTGATGGAAGTTAGCTTCATCAGATTTCCGATGGAAAAATCCATCGGATTAGAATCCATAGGATTTCCGATCGTGTGTACGAAGCTTAAGAGATTGGATGCTTTCCATAGACTTGTCCAATGCCTGTCTTCACATTCCAATTCATCCAACCTTTCAAAGGTATTTTCGCTTTGTGATTCAGCAAAAGTACTACTAATTTCATAGCCTCCCATTTGGCTTGTACACTTCTCTCAGGACAATCACAATGGTCCTGTTGCCTCTCATAGCAATATCCAGAGGCAAGGAGGACAAAGAGTCGAAACCCTTATGAAGGATCTCAACGACACTGGATACCAAGCGCCTTGAGGCGATTTAGTTCGCATTTGCAGCGCTATACAAGTTACTCACTCACTTGAGTGGGCTCAACACCATTTATTAAATTTGAGAGCAATGACTCAGACTCACCTTGCTGATTCGTTGAGCAACACCTCCCTGTCAAACAATGAATGATCCCTAAGTAGTAAGTAAGCAGTCTTCAGTCATTTGACTCTGAGGTGACAGTCACCACAGATCGACTTGGCAGTAACACCCTGGAATTTGAAGCATGTCAGTTTCTTAGCACAAGCCCAGCACCCAACACCCAAGGGAGTCAATTTCTTGCATTACCTATGGAACTTTCAGCTGGGTTACATTTACCCACTTATTTCCAGATTTTTAACCAAACTTGAATATTACCTGGTGACGATAAGAGCAGTTATACCATTCTGGCCAAGGAGACTGTGGTTTCTGACACTTTTGCAGCTGAGCACGTAACCTCAGATTTATTTTGCAATAATGTTGGACCTGTTGTCCCTGGGTCAACATCTCTGCCAGGCTTCTGAGAGCTTACATCTGATGGCTTGGAGGTTGAGAGGAGAAAGTCATCTCCTCCTTTTTACGAGCAAGAAGTTTCTACAAATACAGCTTATTATAAAATATGGTTAAAGTTTGTCTACTTTGCAGAGAGCAGGTCTTGGAACCCTCTGGCACCAGAACCTACTCAAGTACTACATTTCCTGCAACTTTGCCTTGAGAAAGACCTAGGTTCTGGCACTCTTAAAGTGCAGGTATCAGCTCTATCAGCACTGACAGGTGTCAAGTGAGCACTGGACTTTTCTGTTATCCAATTCTTGAAGGCTTGTGTCAAGATCAAACCAACAAGAAAAACTTCCACTCCCAAGTGGTAGTTATCTGCTGTCCTGGAAACTCTCTAAAGAGTAAAAGCAGGTTCCTCAAATTGGGACTTTAAATGGACCACAAACAGTATTTAAGTAAAAATATACAAATGTATTGAACATTGATACAAATCAACGACATCAGAGTGGAGATAAAAGCAATAAACACATATACTGGGAGCAGAAATGGAAACAGCTGAAAAGAAAGCCAAAAACCTGTCAGACAGACAGAACGTGTGAGTGTACACCTAGTGGGGGAACATTGTTGTTTTTTATGTGAATTCAGTAAACTTCCTGCTCGATGACGAGTTCCTCTCTGTGATCTCTTGATATATGCCATTATGGAGCCTAAACTAAACATATATGTGCACTATACAAGGGCTGCCTGACCTGACCTGAAATAATCCAGTATTCAAAATTGTTACGAATTTAAATCAATTCGATTTTGAAAACAAAAACTAAATGTGTACATCATATTCCTGCTGATGAAAAAAATAATGGTCATTCTTTTTTTCTAAAAATTGTGTCTCTAGGTCAGGTCTTATGTACTACTAGTGCCCCATCAACATCTGTCACAGTGTATCTGTGCCCAAAAACATCTGTAGTAGTAGTAGTTTGTGTCCATTCAACATCTGTCAGAGCTTACCAGTGCAACCAAACAGTTGTCACAGGCATGTACCAGTGTACAAAAATATCTGTAATACTAGTGTCCCAACAACATCTGATGGGAAAGCTGAAAACGTTCTTACAGTATTTGTGAAAATCCCAAAAAATCGAATTGGCTCAAATTTTTTTCAAATACGGTTGAATTTTTTTCAAATCTGTTTAAATTATTTTCAAATTCAGTTGAATTTTTTTACATTTTTTAAACAAATTCCAAAAACGAATTAAACAAATTTAACAAATCTAACTAAACGAAATTAGTTAAATAACGAATTGAAACAAATTGTTTCAATTTGCACATGTCTAGCAGATGTTAAAGCGGAGTTCCACCCAAAAGTGGAACTTCCGCTTTAAGCAACTCCTCGCCCCCTTACATGCCACATTTGGCATGTAATTTTTTTGGGGGGGACTGGGTACCTGGTTTTGACAGGTACTTCCTGTCCTACTTCCTGCTCTGTTGCCTTACCACCTTGGCAATTCCTCCTCCCCTCCCTCTCTGCAATCTTCTGGGACACGTCACAGGTCCCAGAAGATTGCCTGGCCACTAAGAGAGTGCATGCAAACTTTGTTGCAGATTCCTACCTTTTGTTATTCTGGAGAAATCCCTGTGTGTTTCTCTGTGTCCATGTGGTAAGTAAATCTAAAAGGGAGGGGTTTCATAATTATCAATCAGCTGTTGCACCCACAGGGCTCTAATGAGGAAAATTGCAGGGTCTGCATCCCTTTAGACATGATTTCCTTTTGGGTGTATGTAAAGGAAATTTCTAACTTATATAATTGTATTCTATTTTGTATGTATTGCACACTGCACTCATTGTGCACACGGCACTAATAATGTTTTCAGTGGATGTTTGCATTCTTTTTCGAGTCCTGTTTAGAATTAGCCTGCCTATGTTACGCCCCTCATTACCATAAAAGTACAATTGTAATATTAATGTGATAGCTACATAATCATGTGTATAAAAACCTTCAATTGCATCAAAATAAAGCAGAACCGTTATTGTGGAAAGATACTGAGTGTATCCTTTTGTGTCTGTCCCTACTGCAGTAGTTATTATTAATTTGGAAACACTAATCAATATGAGGATAGGAGTTGCCAATCTATAAAAAATCCAGGACAGAGTATCTCACCAAAAATGTCATTTTTGTTGCAGGTGGTGCCTGATATCTGATTTGCATCTTAGTGCAGACTTCTGGGAAAATCAGTGAGCCAATCACACAACCAGGAAATTATGTTTCTGGCGGGCGTTCTGTACACATGCTGTGTACAGAACACCTCCAGGTAGCCATATTGCATTGCATTTTACAGAAAATTACAGTGCTGCAGATTAAAAAGAAGAGGTATTTTTTAAAGCGGAGGTCCACTCTGAAAAAATGTTTACATTAAAAATCCCAAAAAATAAATAAATAAAATAATAGAATTTTTTTTTTTTTTTATACTCACCCTAAATGCCTGTTGCTATGCGGAAGTCCCCTAATCTGCCTCTAATGTTCCTCTTCTCATCCGCGGTGGGTCTCCTTCCGCTTCCTCTTCTTGTGAATGGGGCGCGCTGCCTTCTGGGAACTGTGTGTAGCCCAGGAGGCAAGCTGCCCATTTACAAAGCGCCGTGCGAGTGGCCTGTTTCCCTTACTCAGGATGGAGGAGCCGGGACCTGCCAGCAGCGATCGATCGCCGTGGCGGGACCGACATCGCGGGTGAGTAGGACAGGTAAGTGTCCTTATTAAAAGTCAGCAGCTACACTGTTGGTAGCTGCTGACATTTTTTTGGGGTGGGCTGCACCTCCGCTTTAATACCATTCAAATACAATATGACTTGAGTCGCAATTGTATACGCTTTATTGTTTATTTTTTTTATTTGCTATTTTTTTTCCCAAAAAAGTGAAGTTACCTTAAAATGTAACTGTAGATAATACTGTACATTGTGTCTTTCAGCTACAGGCATCATCCTGGTATTGTTTCTTACAGGCGGTGATCGGCTTTTATGTAAAAGGCTAATTAGCCACTGGATTGCTTTTATCGGTGGTGGGAGGGGGAACCAGTGCCTCTCTGACGTTATGTTATGTTAGGTATCTATTTACTTACCAAAAAATTGGGTATTATATTGTGTTTGTGTGCATTAAAGTGGATGTAAACCCTTACATATACCCAGTGAAGTGAACAGCCTCAGATGTTACACAGAGATGAAACAAATCCTCCTACATACTGTAGGTTGTACTTGTTTATCTGCTTTCTTCTCTTCCCTACACCCCTTCAAAAGGGCAGAAAAGTGTTAAAAATCTTTCTTCGTCTGTCGGGAGCACAGAGGAATGTGGCCGAGAGGCTGCAATTACACTGTGTGAAAGCTGATTGGAGGAAAGGAACGCACCCCCTTCACACAGCAGAAGAACTGTGTTGTGAATTGACAAGCTTCGTTCTGAGCTGCATCCCCACCACAAATTTATCTCATGTGACGAAAAACTTCTCAGGAGTGACTCATACTGATAACAGTGGAACGAGGCACCAGAGAGAAACACTTAGACCTTTGGAGAGAAATAAGTAAACACTACAGATATACTGTATGTGCTTTGCTCAGATTCCATGACTGAGGTTTACAACCACTTTAAAGTCATTAAAGTGTATTTTTTTCCAAAAAATAGTTACATATAGTTACATAGTAAGTGAGGTTAAAAAAAGGTTAAAAAAAGACACACGTCCATCCAGTTCAACCTGTGTGTGTGCGTTTATGTTAATAACACATTGTAACATTGTATGTTGTGATCGTTAAGATACCCATCTAATTGTAAAACCCACCATTTTATTCTCTAGCTTCTGCTAAAAAAATATAATGTTTGGGGGTTCTAAGTAATTTTCTAGCAAAAAAAGCTGATGTTTATATGTAAACAAAAAGTGTCGGAAGAGGCCTCGTCTTCAACTTGTGTTAAAGTAAGCATAACTTTTTTTGTACTGCATATATTTGAATTCTGTTTTTCTCTAGTCGTCTGTCCAGGACAGCACTAGAGAGATAGGCTCCACCTCCGGAGGCAGGAAACACATCATACCGATCTTTAAAGGGCGGCTTCCGTCCCTCGTCCTCAGTCTTTGTGTTTCCTCCACCGGAGGAGGAGGCTGGATGGAGCTCTCCTTCCCCTAAGCCGAGGCAGACTGCTAGAGGAAGGCTTTGTTGGGTCCCCCGGTCAGGCTGCAGGGAAGCTGGTACCGGCGCAATCCTCCGGAATAGCCCGAAGAGGGCTGACGTTCCCCCCACAGGACATCCTGGCATCTGCCGGCCAGGTACTGTGGTCTCTGGCGTGTGTGTCCAGCGGGGGGCGGGCGTAGGCCTCGAGTTCCGGCCTGTGAAACGCAGGAGGAGGGCGGGGACTTCCGGCACAACACTTCCGGTTCCGGGTCGCGCGGCGAGCGTGGACGCTGGGGCCATGGCGGAAAATTTTAAAAAACGCCGGCCACAAGATAGACGGTTCCTTGAAGATGATCCAGCAGCTGACTACAGAGGTAGAAGACAGCATGGAGACAATGGAACCAGGTGGCAGTGGTGCCGGCCCGGCTCAGGTAGGCAGACACTGGGGTGCCCTGGACCTACAGGGCTGGGGAAGGAGGGGGAAAAAAGGGGAAATACCCCCCCCCTTCAGCGACAGGATCCGGGCTAAAGAGCCATGCGAATCCTGTCAGTGGCTGGTGGGGGTGCACATCGGTGTGGTGAAGGTACAATCCCCGATTGTCTAAGGGTTTTTTGACTACTTGCCCTGGTTTCTTCTCTCCTTCTCTTTCCCAGGCTCAGCCTAAAGACCCGGAGAGGTCAGGGGGAAGAAGAGGTGTCCGTCATGTACGAACAAACTAAAGGAGGGATGTAGCAAGCCCCTTTGTAAACCCTGTATTGACAAATTGGTTTACAAGGAGGCAACAGGGGCATGTAAGGAACTAATTGCTGGGGTTCAGAAAGAAATGAAGACCATTAAATCAATGCTGGCAAGCCTTGAAACCCCAAAACCACCAGCTGCAGCCCCCCCTGATTCGGCCCCAGAGGTGGGTGACGCATCAGACGGAGGGGAACCAGATTCCTTGGACGAGCTAAGTGAGGCGGCTTCATCCAGAGATATTCCGAGCCAGGGGACAAGTTCGCCCAGATACAGGCTCTCACTCGAGGAGGTGGATGCCTTATTAGGGGTGATATATGAGACTCTCGATATCAAAGAAGAGCAGGCTTCCTTGTCCTTGCATGACCAGATGTACCAAACCCTGAAAGAGGGTCAGAACAGGGTATTTCCGGTACATAGTACACTGGCAGATTCTATTAAAAAGGAATGGCGGGAACCAGAGAAAAAATTGTTTTTTCCCAAAAGTCTGAAGAGGAGATTTCCCTTCAGTGAGGATTCCTCCTGTATCTGGAACAAAGTGCCCAAAGTGGATGCAGCCTTTTCCCAGTGTTCCAAGTCAACAGACCTCGCCTTTGAGGACATGGGTGTCCTTAAGGAACCTATGGACAAAAGGATGGAGGTACTGCTGAAAAGGTCATGGGAAGTAGCCATGACAAGTTTAAAGCCAGCAATGGCTACAACTATAGTGGCTCGTAACTTGGAGGTCTGGCTGGACCAGCTACAAAATCATCTGGAAAGTGGGACCTCCAGGAAGGAGATTATTGATTCCCTGCCTATGCTACACAAGGCGGCGGGCTATATGGCGGACGCATCCGCGGAGTCGGTCAAGCTATCGGCAAAGACCGCTGCCTTAATAAATTCCTCACGCAGGGCTTTATGGCTAAAGTCCTGGTCGGGAGACCCGGCATCAAAAATCAGACTATGTGGCATCCCATTTGAAGGAGACCTCTTGTTCGGGCAAGATCTAGAGAAAGTGCTAGACCGTACTGCCGACAAGAAAAAGGCCTTCCCGGTCAAAAATAAAAGGGTTCAGGGGAAACGTTTTTTTCGTCCCCAAGGACAAAGGCCGATTCAGGGGCAGGCCCCTAAGGGGTCGACCTCTGGGAAGCAGTGGGGAAAGGGTAAGCAGAAAGGTGTCCTGTTTTCCTCTCCTAAAAAGACCACCAAATCCCAGTGACTTAGTTCCAGTGGGAGGGAGATTGGGGCAGTTCCTCCCACAGTGGGAAAAGACTACCCCAAATACATTTATTCGGAGGATAATCAGGGAAGGCTATCGAATTCAGTTCAGGGGCACTCCGCCCACAAGAACGTTCGTAACCTCTCCGCCCAGGGATTTTCAGAAAAAGACAGCCTTGTTGTCACAAATAGGCGACTTGGTAGACCAGGGGGTTCTTATCCCAGTGCCACAGCAGGAGATAAACCTAGGTTTCTACTCGCATGTTTTCATAGTGAGAAAACCGTCGGGCAATTTCCGCTGTGACAGCAGGAAGGTAAAGTCACCTGGTTGCATCCAGGGGGGTAGATATATTTCTCCCAGATTCAGGCTTTATGCCGACTTATACAACTAGGGAGTTGATGAAGCCCAGCTGAGGCTAGTGGGCTCATGAATGACTCATACCTCTAGGGAGAGTGCTGGGCGTCGTGAGGCAGGGAGTTGATGAGACCAGCTGAAGCCTGTCAGTTCGTTTAAGGCCTCTATAAAAACTCCCAGATTCATTAGATGTTAGCTCATGCCTGGAACCAGACCTGTGTGGACTGTCTAGGGAGAGTGAACCCCTGTGCGGTGAGGCAAAGCCTGTGTGGCTATTTGTTTGGACTTTTACTAAACCAGGGACTTAGGGACTAGGACAGCACTAGGCTGATCCCAGTTGTTAGTTTAGGAAACCTGCATGTTTAGTCAGAGGTCAAACTGACCAGGATTTATTTTGTTTGTTTCTTTTTGGCTTTGCTGTGTTTTTGTCACTGTACATAGAGAAATAAACCGCACCTTTTGATTTTGAAAACCACAACCTCCGTCTGCTGGCCCTGTTTTTGTGTGGGGAGCCCAACCAGGGGGTCACACACACCCGCTACCGAGTTAACCCCCTCACAGTTGGTGGAGAACCAGTGGCAGTTTTTTTTAAGCCAGCATGGAGGAGATACTGAAACAGCTGGCTCTAGCAAATGCCAATCAACAGCAGACAAATGCAGGTTTGCAAAGGAGCCTTGCAGCCCAGCAGCAAGCTCATCAACAAGCCCAGCAGCAATCTGAGGCCCGCTTCATAGACCTGTTACAGAAGCAAGAGCAGAGACTACAACAAATGGAAGCAGTAATGCAGCAACGTCCGCAGACCAGTGAGGAAAGCCGTCCCACTAATACCGCGTCCTTTGGGGTGAGTCGTTTATTGACAAAAATGACTGGAGAGGATGATCCAGAGGTATTTTTGACCACATTTGAAAGGACTGCTGAAAGAGAAAAGTGGCCTGAGGAGCAGTGGGCTGGACTGGTGGCTCCTCTGTTAACTGGTGAATCGCAGAAGGCTTACTATGACCTAGAGCCTGACCAAGCAAAAGACTATGTGATGCTAAAAGCTGAAATATTGGCAAGGCTGGGTGTCACCCTGGCTGTCCGGGCTCAGCGTGTGCATAACTGGACTTTCCAGCTTGGAAAACCCCCCAGGTCTCAAATGTATGATCTCATTCACCTGAGCAGGAAGTGGCTACAGCCAGAGACTTTGTCCGCACCGGAGATTGTGGAACGTGTTGTGATGGATCGTTTCTTGAGAGCTCTTCCTACCGCCATTCAAAAGTGGGTAAGCCACGGAGACCCAGAAACGGCCGGTAAACTTGTGGATCGTGTAGAGAGATACTTGGCTACAGAGAACCTGACGGCCTCTTCCAGAGACTCTCGGACTTTCCACCCTAAGACCAGACCATCCCCAGGGGCGGATAAGAGGATTCCAAGGGGTGAGGGTGGAGAGAGTGAGAGGGTGGGAGCTCTACCCCAAGTTTGGCGAGAACAGCCTGGGAAATCAGCGGCTCAAGAGGCCGCAAGAAGGATCGTTTGCTACCGCTGCCGGCAAGCGGGACATATTGCAGCCAATTGCCCGGTTGTGGAGGAACCCATGCAGTGTGACTTTCTGACGGGCAGACGTCAGTCGCTGTGTGCGACAGTCGCATGCACTGCCATTCGAGGAACTGAGAAACATTTATGCAAAATGTGTGTTAATGGTAGAAATGTTGTGGTATTGTTGGATTCAGGTAGCCTTGTGACCCTGATAAAGGCTGAGTTAGTTAAAACAGAGGTCTCTGGGAATAGCAAGGTAGCTGTTATTTGTGTGCATGGGGACACCCGAGAGTATCCAGTGACTACAGTGTGTTTCGAGACCCCCAAAGGTACCCTCTCTCATCCAGTGGGCTTAGTATCTCAGTTACCGCATGACGCCATTGTGGGAAGGGATTTTCCGAAGTTCTGGGAACTGTGGGATGATCCTGAGCCCCCCACTGGTGCCCCTATGTACCAGGAATGTGATAGCCAGAACTCCTCTGAGAGTGGTGAGGACTCTCCAGAATTTCCCTTGTCAGTATTGGCAGGGGAGACTCAAGAAACTGGAGAGGAGCCCACCTCCTCAGACGAAAACCTACCGTCTGTGGAGTTTTCTGATCTGGAGGTTCACAGGGAAAATTTTGCCACAGAACAGTTAAAAGACCCCGCCCTAATAAAGGCACGGGAAAACGTAGTGGAAATAGATGGCGAGTTAGTGAACCCAGATAATACCTGCACTTACCCATACTTCAGCGTAGAGAAGGACCTACTGTATCGGGTGGCAAAAAGGGCAGAAGAAACCGTTGAGCAGCTGGTGGTGCCCAAACCTTACAGGAAGTTGGTGTTGGAGTTGGCCCATGGGCACATTCTTGGAGGTCATCTGGGGACAGAGAAAACCCGAGAGAGGGTATTACAGAGATTCTATTGGCCTGGGGTGATGAAGGACATAGAAAATTATTGTTCCTCCTGCCCTGTGTGTCAGAGGTCGGCCCCGATGCCACATTTCCGTAGCCCGCTGGTCCCTCTACCCATCATTGAGGTCCCGTTTGAGAGAATCGCAATGGATTTGGTAGGTCCTATAATCAAGTCCGCTAGGGGGCACCAGTACATATTGGTTATAATGGACTATGCCACCCGTTATCCAGAAGCGATCCCTCTCAGAAATACCTCGGCCAAAACCATAGCCAAAGAGCTATCTCTTGTTTTTAGCCGGGTGGGTATTTGTAAAGAACTGCTTACGGACCAAGGTACACCCTTTATGTCCCGGGTTATGAAAGAGCTGTGTAAATTGTTCAAAGTGACGCAATTGCGTACATCTGTGTATCACCCCCAAACCGATGGGCTGGTTGAAAGATTCAACAAAACCCTAAAACAAATGTTGAAGAAAGTGGTGGATAGAGATGGAAAGGATTGGGACTGTCTACTTCCTTATTTGATGTTTGCTATTAGGGAGGTGCCCCAATCCTCTACGGGATTCTCCCCCTTTGAGTTACTGTATGGGAGACACCCAAGAGGGCTGTTGGATATTGCCAAGGAAACTTGGGAAAGTGAGAGTTCTCCCCACAGGAGTGTGATTGAGCATGTCGCCCTGATGCAAGATCGAATTGCACAGGTAATGCCCATCGTGAAGGAACATTTGGCCCAAGCGCAGTTGGCACAGCAGAGAGTGTACAACCGTGGAGCAAAGACCCGTACCTTTTCCCCGGGGGATAGGATATTGGTACTTGTCCCTACGGTTGAAAGTAAATTCCTTGCCAAATGGCAAGGCCCCTACGAGATAATGGAAAAAGTGAGCGAAGTGAATTACAAGGTCAGACAACCAGGAAGGCGAAAGCCCGAACAGATATATCACGTTAATCTGTTGAAAGCCTGGAGGGATAGAGAGTCCCTAGTCGCAGAAACTTGGTCACCAGCTCAAACTGGTTGCGTGATTCCGGAGGTTGGAATAGCAGCCACCTTGTCACAACCCCAACAACAGGAGGTTAAGGAGTTTGTGCTTCGCAACAAGGAGGTGTTCTCTGAGCTGCCGGGACAAACATCTGGGGTAGAGCATGATATTATTACCCCGCCCGGTGAAAGGGTGAAGTTAAAACCCTATCGGATCCCAGAGGCCCGACGGGAGGCAATACGGGAGGAAGTACAGAAAATGCTGAACTTAGGGGTGATAGAGGAGTCCCAAAGTGATTGGTCTAGTCCCATTGTGTTGGTGCCTAAACCGGATGGGAGCTGGCGATTTTGTAACGATTTTCGTCAGTTGAACAAAGTTACAAAATTTGACACCTACCCCATGCCACGTATAGATGAGTTGATCGACCGGCTGGGAACAGCCCGATACATGACGACTCTTGACCTCACAAAAGGGTATTGGCAAATTCCCC
Organism: Rana muscosa; assembly: GCA_029206835.1. Classification (NCBI taxonomy): domain Eukaryota; kingdom Metazoa; phylum Chordata; class Amphibia; order Anura; family Ranidae; genus Rana; species Rana muscosa. Next base: position 272,442,937 of record CM055117.1, read on the forward strand.
TGGCCAAGTCGGCCAAAGAGAAAACCGCATTTGTAACCCCAGACGGGGCGTTCCAATATAAGAGAATGCCGTTCGGGTTACAGAATGCGCCGGCCACATTCCAGCGGAAAATGGACCAGATGCTGAGGCCCCATCGGAAGTATGCTGCGGCTTACCTGGATGACGTAATTGTCCATAGCACAGATTGGGCCTCACATCTGCCAAAAGTGCAAGCAGTCCTGGACTCTGTTCGGGAAGCGGGGTTTACGGCTAACGCCAAGAAGTGTACCATTGGGCAGGAGGAGGCCAAATATCTTGGGTACACCATTGGCAGGGGAGTAATAAAACCCCAACTCAACAAAGTCGAGGCCATCCAGAGTTGGCCACGTCCCAACAGCAAGAAGCAGGTACGAGCCTTTCTGGGAATCGCGGGTTATTATCGGCGCTTCATTCCCCACTTTGCTTCTAAGGCTGTGCCCCTAACCAACCTGACGAAAGGGAAAGGGTCGGTCATGATTAAATGGACCCCCGAGGCTGAGGCAGCATTCCAATTCTTGAAACAAGCCTTATGTAGCCAGCCAGTGTTGTACTCACCCGACTTCTCTAAAGACTTTGTCGTACAAAGTGATGCGTCAGATGTGGGGTTAGGAGCAGTATTGTCCCAGGTCTGGAACGGGGAAGAGCACCCAGTCATTTACCTCAGCAGGAAGTTGAAGTCCCATGAGGTAAATTACGCCACGGTTGAAAAGGAGTGTTTAGCGGTGAAGTGGGCTCTAGATTCCCTTCGGTACTATCTGCTAGGTAGGCACTTTGACATGGTTACGGATCACGCTCCGTTAAAGTGGATGGCTCAAAACAAGGAGACAAATAGAAGAGTGAATAGGTGGTTCCTGGCCCTACAGGAATTCAACTTCACAGTAAAGCATCGCCCTGGCGTTCAAATGGGGAATGTGGATGCTTTGTCTCGAGTACATGAATGCCTGATTGCTGGTGTTCCAACCCCAAGGTTAAAACAAGAGGGGGGGGGGTATGTGACAGCAGGAAGGTAAAGTCACCTGGTTGCATCCAGGGGGGTAGATATATTTCTCCCAGATTCAGGCTTTATGCCGACTTATACAACTAGGGAGTTGATGAAGCCCAGCTGAGGCTAGTGGGCTCATGAATGACTCATACCTCTAGGGAGAGTGCTGGGCGTCGTGAGGCAGGGAGTTGATGAGACCAGCTGAAGCCTGTCAGTTCGTTTAAGGCCTCTATAAAAACTCCCAGATTCATTAGATGTTAGCTCATGCCTGGAACCAGACCTGTGTGGACTGTCTAGGGAGAGTGAACCCCTGTGCGGTGAGGCAAAGCCTGTGTGGCTATTTGTTTGGACTTTTACTAAACCAGGGACTTAGGGACTAGGACAGCACTAGGCTGATCCCAGTTGTTAGTTTAGGAAACCTGCATGTTTAGTCAGAGGTCAAACTGACCAGGATTTATTTTGTTTGTTTCTTTTTGGCTTTGCTGTGTTTTTGTCACTGTACATAGAGAAATAAACCGCACCTTTTGATTTTGAAAACCACAACCTCCGTCTGCTGGCCCTGTTTTTGTGTGGGGAGCCCAACCAGGGGGTCACACACACCCGCTACCGAGTTAACCCCCTCACACCGCCTAATATTAAATCTGAAATCACTAAACAAATGGGTGGCTTACAAAAAATTTCGGATGGAGACAATCCTTTCGGTGAAGTCAATTCTTCCCCCGGATTGTTTCTTGGCCTCCCTCGATTTGAGGGATGCCTACTTACACGTCCCTATCCATCCGGAATCTCAAAAGTTTTTAAGGGTAGCAATCAGATGGGGAAAGCAGGTCCGACATTTTCAATTCAGGGCCCTGCCATTCGGCCTGTCTTCATCCCCCAGAATATTTACAAAATTTTTGGCGGAGGCACTGGCCCCCCTGAGACTGGAAGGGATATCAGTCATCACTTACCTGGACGACCTTTTATTTTTTGCACCCTCCGCGCTCCAACTGCAAGAGGATCTACGGGTGGCCATATCCTTTTTGGAAAAACTGGGGTGGTTAATAAATTGGGAGAAGTCAAACCTAACCCCGACACAGGTCCTGCAGTACTTGGGCTTCCTAGTGAACTCAGTGACGCAGAAAATGTATCTCGCAGCGGAGAAAGTAAAAAAGGTAAAGGCTACGGCAGCCTTCCTTCAAAACAATCTGGCAATTTCTACCCGCTCAGCCATGTCGGGTTTGGGTGTCCTGACGGCAACAATCCCTGCGGTACCATGGGCAAGAGCCCATTTCAGGTGTCTTCAGGCAAATATCCTGAACAACTGGGACGGAACGCAGGAATCGTTGGACGCGACCTTCCACCTATCCCCAAAGACCAAAAGGTCTCTTTGGTGGTGGAGGGACGAAGAGAACCTAGTGCAGGGTCTATTTTGGTCTCTTCCGGTGTCAGTCCGAATAACCACGGACGCCAGTGCCTGGGGCTGGGGGGCCCATTGGGGATCAAAGGTAGGCCAAGGGCGCTGGGAAAAAGTGCAGTCCCAAAGGTCAGCCAATTGGAGGGAGTTGCAAGCAATCTGGGAAGCCCTAAGGGCATTTGTCGCGGAGCTGAAAAATCACCACGTACAGGTCCTCTCAGACAGTGTGGTAGCAGTCTCATATTTAAACAAGCAAGGAGGAACAAGGTGTCCATCCTTAATCAAGATAGCGAGCGCTATCTTTGCCTGGGCAGAAAAAAATCTGAAGTCCATATCCGCGGTCCATCTGAAGGGAGTGGACAATTGCCTGGCGGACTTTCTGAGCCGACACCAAGTGTGCGAATCAGAGTGGTCGCTAAACAGGGAGGTCTTCCAACTAATAATAGAGAAGTGGGGCATTCCCGAAGTGGACTTGTTTGCCAACAGGTCGAATGCCAAAGTTCCAGCTTACTTTTCGATAGAAAGAGAAATAGGGGCCAAAGGGATAGATGCCCTAGCCCAGAAGTGGCCGTTTCACCTATGTTACGCCTTTCTCCCGTTCAAACTTATTCCTCTTGTCCTGAGGAAATTTGTGCAGGAACGCACCACAATGATCCTAGTGGTCCCGTATTGGCCAAAGAGGCCTTGGTTTTCCATACTATTACGCCTGACAGCGGAACCCCCCCTCATGTTGCCCGTAAGGAAGGATCTGCTATCCCAGGGCCCAGTCCTATTATCCAAGGTTCAGACCCTGAAGCTGTCAGCCTGGTGTCTGAAGAGAGTCTCCTGAAGTCTAAGGGGCTCTCGGATAGGGTAGTAAACACCATTCTTTCTAGTAGAAAGAAGGTTACCCAAGCGATTTATGTTAAAGTTTGGAAAAAATTTTGTTCATGGTTGGATACCAAAAAGGTGTCTGCAAGTATCCCAGCCATCTTGGAGTTTTTACAAGATGGTGTGGATAAAGGACTGGCCATTAGTACACTAAAAGTACAGGTATCGGCCTTGTCAGTTTTTTTAGAGCGACCCCTGGCTATAGACCCGCTAGTGAGCAGGTTCTTCAAGGGGTTAGCCAGAATTAGACCCATTCCAATTAAAGTCCTGCCAAAATGGGACCTGACGACAGTGTTGCAGGGTTGGGCTAAATGGTCACAAGAGAAAGAGCTGTCCCTAAAATGGGTCACGCTCAAATCTGTCTTTCTAGTGGCCATAACCACTGCGAGACGCATTAGTGAGCTGCAGGCACTTTCCATTAAGGAGCCTTTTCTACAAGTTTTTGAAGACAGGCTGGTATTACGGACAGACCCAGGTTTTTTGCCCAAAGTGGTGTCAAAGTTCCATAGGGCTCAAGAAATTGTTTTGCCTTCTTTTTTTGGGTCCCCAACCAATCTAAGGGAGACAGAATTCCACAATCTGGATGTGAGAGCCTGTGTCTTACAATATCTGGAGTTGTCCAAAAACATTAGGAAATCCAATGCTCTATTTATTTTGCATTCGGGAAAAAAATTGGGGTTTCAAGCTTCAAAAGGCACAATCGCAAGATGGATTAAGCAGGCTATTGTGGAAGCTTACAAAATCTTAGGAAAAGAATGCCCTTTTTCCCCCATGGCTCACTCCACACGGGCACTATCGGCCTCTTGGGCAGAGCGAGCTGGAGCAACACCAGAACAAATTTGTCGAGCAGCAACGTGGTCAAATTACTCGACGTTCATGAAGCATTATAGATTGGACCTTCTCTCAGCGCAAGACCAAGCGTTTGGGAGGAAAGTCCTCCAAGCGGTAGTCCCCCCCCTAATCTGGTAAGTTCTCACTGATCCTCTCTAGTGCTGTCCTGGACAGACGACTAGAGAAAACTAGAGTTAGACTTACCGGTAACTCTATTTCTAGGAGTCGTCCAGGACAGCAGGGATTCCCTCCCTATATGCTGTTATAATGGTGGACGAGTGTTTTTGTTGTTTCAGAAGCCGTTGCGGGGAAGTTCTCGGTTAAAAGACTGAGGACGAGGGACGGAAGCCGCCCTTTAAAGATCAGTATGATGTGTTTCCTGCCTCCGGAGGTGGAGCCTATCTCTCTAGTGCTGTCCTGGACGACTCCTAGAAATAGAGTTACCGGTAAGTCTAACTCTAGTTTTTGTATTGGATTCATAATTAAATTTGCATTTGGTGCAAAAAAACATTTCCTATAAGCCTGCAAAGTTGCAAAACATAAAAATTTCCAAAAGTGTCCTCAATTTTTGTCACCACTGTATATATTTATATTGTGCTTGGAAATGCTAATTACTAAATAGATAAAGTAAAATGCTTTCACCAAGTCTGTAAGTCCCTGGAATAATTTTACGGGTAGTGTTAATGGACATGGCCATTCTAAAAGCTTATCTTCAAAAACAAATCAGCATTGAAAGCTTTGGACTAAAATCAGCTTTTTGGTGTGCAAAACAGTGATTTTTCACTGCTGACTACTTGGCAGTGTCATAAACAGGCCGTATTTCTTTTCATCTGCTTGTAGAAAAAAAAAAGACTGTGGCCGTATATGTAAAGTGCTTGATGCAATACTGCATGCTGTGCCCGCATGTCTTTAAAGATAGTGTGCATAGGCATTTGCTAACAGTGTGAAGTTCGTTTCAGATCAAGCGGAGGTCAGTTTGAGTGTACACTGACGCAAAAGATCCCATTCAAGTAAAGGAGGTCTGCAATGACTACTTCAGTATTTATCCCAATACTTAATTTCTTTAATAGTGCATAATAGGCAGCTGAGTTATATTTGCATAACTCCTTCCAAGAGCCAACTCACTGCTTGCATCAGGGCTGCAAACTCTTATGCCGCGTACACGCGCTCAGAATTTCCGACAACAAATGTTCGATGGGAGCCTTTGGTCGGAAATTCCGACCGTGTGTAGGCTCCATCAGACATTTGCTGTTGGAATTTCCGACAACAAAAATTTGAGAGCTGTTTTCGGAAATTCCAACTGTGTGTACACAATTCAACCCACAAAAATTCTACGCATGCTCGGAATCAATTTGACGCATGCTCAGAGAATCATTGAACTAAATTTTTCTCGGCTCCTTGTAGTGTTGTACGTCACCGCATTCTTGACGTTCGCAATTTCCGACAACATTTGTGTGACCATGTGTATGCAAGACAAGTTTGAGCGAACATCCGTCGGAAAAAAATCCACGGTTTTGTTGTCGGAATGTCCGATTATGTGTATGCGGGATAAGGTGTACTAAGGCAGAGTGCTGTGATATTTTTAGGAAGCTATATATACCACTTTGTTGGCCCATCTCACCAGCCATACTCTGACAGTATTGAGAGAAGAACATGGACCTAGAGATGACATCACTGAATTAACCACTTGCCTCCATGCTACAGTACATTTCCTGTGGCGGGGCGGCACGGGCAGGCTCAGTTGTGTATATATACATGATTGTGCCTCTTTCATGTTAGGAGTGTGCAGCGCACTCCTTCCTGTGACTGCTGTGTCCGCTAAACACAGCGCAATACTGTTACCGGTAACCGGGTATCATGTGATCGCTATGCTTGGTCTTAAGCCTCGTACACACGACTGTTTTTCTTGGCAAGGAAACTGCTGGGAGAGCTTTTTGCTGAGAAAACCGTTTGTGTGTACGTTTTCTCGTCGGGAAACCAGCTCTCTATTCTCTCATCAGGATTCTCGTCGGCCTGTTTCCCGACGAGAAAACCGTGCGTGTGTATGAGACTACATGCTTACCTGTCCCCAGGGAAGCCTGCGCATGCTCGAAGAGACTTCAACGCATGCGCGGTAGCTTACAAGGGTAGTGTAGGGTGAAGGCATCGAATGTCACTGCGTTCTTGCCATTCAAAAGAACGGCGGTTCTTTTGAATGTGCGTGTGTACACAGGGCTTGGCAAGAAAAGCTTGCCAGGAATCCCGTTGAGAAAACCAACGTTTTTTTTTCCGAAGGGATCCTCGCCTGTGTGTACAGGGTTTTAGTGATCACATGATAACAATGTAAAAAACCTGTCATGAATGGCTTTCCATTCATGAACAGCTTGCTTACTTTTGTGATCTGTGATTGGTCCACAACAATCAAATGGTACCTGGCTACCTGTGCCATGTGATTAGCTGTAGCCAATCACAGATCACAACCATAAGCAAGCTGTTCATGAATGGGAAATGTGTGACACAAAAAAAAATAGCAAAAAATAAATGTTTTAAAAGAAAAAAGAATAGCAAACAAATTGAATAAAAAAATATTTAAAATGATTTCTTTATTTAATTTTACATACTGTCACCAGTCAGTATTCCTGATCACTGCTACATCAGTCGACTGATGACACTGGTGACAGTATGTAAAAAGAAAAAAGAAAAAAAAAATTGACATTTTTTTATTTAGTTTCTTAATTTTCCAAAGAATAGTGACAAAAAATTGCTTAAAAAGAATTCTCCACGGAATTTGTAATCTTCGTTTTATTACAACTGTCATTGTTCTGTTATGAATTTTCTATTGTACTTTGAAAATGAGATAAAAAAAATTCCCTTGCCTCTTCCAAAAAGGGGTCATTTGGGGTGTATTGTCCTGTACTGTCCTGGATTTCATCAAGCCATCAATACATTAGGATTGATTAATTTTCAAATATATATACCATAGTTTGTAGACGTTATAACTTTCACACAAACCAATTAATATATACACTTATTGACATTTTGTCCTAAATGTATGAAAGTTTTTGATTTTATTGGATATGTTTTTTTTTAACAAAGTAGAAAATATTGTTTTTTTTCAACATTTTCAGTCTTTTTTCATTTATATAATGAAAAATAAAAAACCCAGCGGTGATCAAATACCACCAAAAGAAAGCTCTACTTGTGTGAAAAATATTATATAAAGTTTATTAGTGTACAATGTTACATGACTGTGCGATTGCCAGTTAAAGTAGCGCAGTGCTGAATAGCAAAAAATGCTCTGGCCATAAAGGGGGTAAAACCTTCCATAGCTCAAGTGGTTAAAGTAAGTTATATACAGTAATAAAAATGGAAATGTTTTTAATTTCAAAAAAGTTTGTTGATAAGGAGGAAAGGAAGAAAGAACTAGCGAGGGCAACATTTAAGCAGATTACATTTCCATGGGCCTGCAGCATCAAGCACAGCCCAAGTATTGCAGGATATTGAAGTACAACAGCACAGAGCTAACTGCTCATGTATTGAACCATGCATCTAGTACATTCTGGGTAACTCAATAAAGCATTCATGTCACATTTCTGACAGTAGTTTATTTTAGAACTAACAGTGCCTGATTCAGGAAAGCATTTGCTCCAATTTCATTAACATTACCAACAAGTGTTCCAAATTCAGGTAGTTCTAACTACTGCCCCTTTAAGAACCTGTGTCTATGGCAGAAATAATTACCGCAAATTTGCAAATTAGCAAACTGGCGTTAATTCAAACTAGCTCTGAGTTGGCAGACAGAGAGATGCCAGTGCCCAGAGTGGGGCATGTCTGTGCTGGTAATCTGTCATGTATATGACAGGTTCCCACACAGGGCTCTATCTCCAGTGCCATTGAGCTGTTGGCCAGGACATTCCCCAATGGAAAGCTAAATGTAAACAAAAGGGGGGAGGGATACGGGCGATGGCGTTGGCCAAATCTCGCCCATATTTGGGAAATGACTTAAGTCACTGGGTTGGCAGAGCCTGATGTGGAGTTTAAAGACTTTTTCCCCATCAGCTCCGCCTTACTTTTGAGTGACAGTAGATGACAGTGGGAAGACTTGATTTCCGCTGTTGGACTGAATAGCAGCTATAAATCTATCCACTGCCCTGCACTGTCAATCAACAGCAAGGTGGACCTCATGAGATATTTGTCTCAGTTCCCCCCTTGAGCTACACATACACAACAATACAAAATTTCATCGACCAGGTGCCTGTCAATGTTATGGGCGCAGTGGACAGGGAGGGAGCGCATTGACAGAGGAACGTCCAATGTGGATAAGCTAGGCTCTGACAGAAATAAATGTTAATATGACACTAAAGCCCAACATCTGTGTTGTATAGATAAAGCAAGAATAAGGAAAAGGTTGGACTATATAGGCCAAACATTATTATATAAAATCATACATTTTATTGTAAAAATTATTTTAAATATATTTTATAATAAGAGAAATTTCATAAAAGCAAATATATTGATGATTATCAGATTGACTGTACAAATAAAGCGATTATAATGGTCTTGTTTGAAAATTCCAATAATAATAAAGACGCATTAACACAATACAACAATCTTCTCAGCAACCTAGTACCAAAATGCACATGATCCCAGGGTGGGCACCGGAGAAAGGGGGGGGGGAGCAGCAGGACACCACAGAATATAATAGATCTCAATAGCACTTCCCAGGTGGCCCAATGTATATATTCAAAGTTGGAGTGAAGGGGAACATTGGACAAAATCTAAAATCTGTCTCAAGTCTCTAATGAGACCAGCTCACAATGGAAGGGATCACTGTACTCAAACTGAACAATCCATAAGAAGGAACATTATATGGTATGAGGTTCTCATCAATTAGAGCCAGCCATGGCTCCCCTTCCACTCACACAGGCTATCCACAAGAGGTGTTGAAAAAAGATCTCCGGTGCCCACAGAAGTCTGGGTGAACAATAAGACTACATGTTTGACCTATATAGGCCGCTTGATAATTCCAATGGTAATAAAGAGGTCAACGCATTTTGCCAAGATTAGCTTCATCAGGACACATTAACACAATACAGCAATCTTGTCAGCAACCTATCACCAAAATGCACATGATCCCTGGGGGGGCACCAGAGAAACAGGGGGGTCGGGGGGCCAGCAGGACACCACAGAATATAACAGATCTCATTAGCACTTCCCAGATGGCCCAATGTATATATTCAAAGTTGGAGTGAAAGGGAACATTGGAAAAAAATCTAAAAATTGGCTCTAATGAGGCCAGCTCACAATGAAAGGGATCACTGTACTCAAACTGAACCCTCTATAAGAAGGAACATATGGTATGAGGTTCTCTTCAATTAGAGCCAGCCATGGCTTCCCTTCCATTCACACAGGCCATCCACAAGAGGTGTAGCAAAAAGATCTCCGGTGCCCACAGACGTTCAGGTGAACAATAAGACTCCATGTTTGGCCTATATAGTCTGACCTTTTCCCTATTTTTGGTTTATCTAGGCTTTGACAGTTTATATACCTGACTCATGTATTCAAGCACCAACAATTTCGATGTGGAAGCCCGAGGGCATTCTAAAGGGTATCTGTGACACCCTTTTTGAATTCCCCTCATTATGTACAGGCCGTGCTAAAAAGAACATTTATGCACACACCCCAATTGTGTTAAAAAAAAGAAAATCATTTAAAGTCCTTGCATAAGTGTGGTCTGATTTTAATGGCCTTGAGATATTTATAAGATTTTAGCCAATAGGCACTGATGAAAATGGAGCTGATTATATCCTTTCGTCTATATTTCACTCATTCTTTGTTGACTTTCAACGACTCCAGTAAATACAGTGTGTATTGTTTGTTTTGGAAACTTCTATGCAGCCAAATCCCCCTTAACCTATCCCAGACCACTCTGGGCCAGCCTAGTCCCTGGGCACTTGGCTGAATTGAAATACGCAGAATACTACACGCTGATGAGGTTTTGAAGCATGCTGTGGCTTTTTTTTTATTCTCAAATGAGGGTGGAGGATTGTTGTGAAGGATTACACAGAAAAGGAGTGAGATGGTTTGTGCTCGTAAGCCTGGCCGCCTGTCTGGCTGCTAAGCCCACATTTTCCACTGTTTAAAAGGAGACCACAACGATCCGTCTGCCTCGCTGACATGGAAAGAAACACAGTGACGTCCCTTCCCCCAATGTGTTGCCTGCTCATGCTTTAGGCTCGATATGTCAGCAACTCTTTTTTCTTTTCCATTTTGCATCTAGTTCCAATGTGGAAATATTCATTTTCCCTTGCCTGTGTGCTCAACCTCACTTGTGATCGCTCCCTATCTATATTTTATATATTCTATATTTATCCCTTAACGAAGCGATAGCGAGCATCACAGCCGGGCAATGAATGCATTCAGAGACGGAAACCATTTCCCCCACAATCAATGTTCGCTGCTTTATTTAACCCCCTCTGTGTTCTTTGCATCAGTTTATACAGAAAAAGACCAATAAAAATGAAGTCTTATACAAGATTGTATTTAGACATCATGCAGGCTTGCATACGTAAATGTGCCCTTTTCTATAGGTTCTACTCTTTCTTCATTCAATATTTTTTTTTTTTTATTAAAAATAAAACAAATGCTCTAATGGGCACATTGTGCTTACACAGAACAGAACTGCCTTTAGCTGTATAGCCCACACAAGGTATACTGGGTATAGCCGCATGCTTCCTCTCAGTAGGTTGAACCCCTTTCCTTCAGTAGTTGTTCTGCTGAATATACATTTAAATGTCTAGAAATAGGCAGACAATAGAAAAATAAGGAAAAAGTAACCACAACTTCTTTTGTAATTTGGTGAAGTCCCCTCTAAACCCAACAATAGGCAAGGGCCCTGCAAACCCCTTATGGTAAATTCCATGACGTTATTTCCCAGAGGTAATAGTTTTTACATGGATCTCTCATCTCTGGGAACAAATGTTAAAGTGGAGTTCCACCCAAAAATAGAACTTCCGCTTTTTGGAATCCTCCCCCCCTCGGGTGTCACATTTGGCACCTTTCAGAGGGAGGAGGGAGCAGATACCTGTGTAATCCATTTGTAAACCAATTGCTCCCACTTCCGGGCATAGGTCACCGCGACTACCTATGCCACGTCCGGCGCCTACTCCCCCCCCCTGCTGTCTTCTGGGAGACACACGGGTCCCAGAAGACAGCAGGGACCAGTGGGATTGCGCAGCGCGACTCGCGCATGCGCAGTAGTGAACCAGGAAGTGAAGCCGCAAGGCTTCACTTCCTGATTCCCTCACCGAAGATGGCGGCGGCAGCACCCGAGAGCCGAGGGACAGATTGGCTTCGGATGCCGACATCAGCTATGATTAAACACTAAGAAAGTGTGAAACTAGTCAGCTCTAACCAGAATTTTGTGACTTGCTGTGCTGTATTTGGATTTTTGAAGATTTTACATATTAAAGGCTTTTTATTGGAGTGCTGCTGTCCAGAAGACTTGATCTTTTGTATCGCGGGCACCCAGGACAGGTAAGTGTCCATATATTAAAAGTCAGCAGCTGCAGTATTTGTAGCTGCTGACTTGAAATTATTTTTTTCGGCAGAACTCCTCTTTAAAGTGTTTGTAAACGCATAAAGGTTTTTTTTTTATTACCTTATTGCATTCTCAACATTAGGGTACAAAAACCATCCATGATCAGCCCCCCCCCAAGCCCTCAATATACTTAGTTGCGCCCAAACTCGATCAAGTGCTGTGACTGAGTATGGCAGTGCTACTCTGTCTCCCTCTGTCTCACAGGCACAACAGTGGGAGCCATTGGCTGTTGCTGCTCTCAATCAAATCTTGTGAGCAGGGGGCAAAGCCGAGCAGAGCAGCGCTGTGAGTGTCAATGGACATACATAACTCGGCTCGAGAGTAAGCCCACACATCTGCCCCAATGGTATGGGTACAGACACAGAAGAGGAGGAGCGGACAGCACTGGTTGGCGACCAAAGAAAAGGAAGTTTGGAGCCGCTCTGTGCAATACCATTGCACAGAGCTGGTAAGTATACCATGTTAATTATTTTAATAGAAAAAAAATATATATATAGTCAGGTCCATAAATATTGGGACATCGACACAATTATAGTCTTTTTGGCTCTATACACCACCACAATGGATTTGAAATGAAACGAACAAGATGTGCTTTAACTGCAGAATTTCAGCTTTAATTTGAGGGTATTTACATCCAAATCAGCTGAACGGTGTAGGAATTACAACAGTTTGTATATGTGCCTCCCACTATTTAAGGGACCAAAAGTAATGGGACAATTGGCTGCTCAGATGTTCCATGGCCAGGTGTGTGTTATTCCCTCATTATCCCATTTACAAGGAGCAGATAAAAGGTCCAGAGTTCATTTCAAGTGTGCTATTTGCATTTGGAATCTGTTGCTGTCAACTCTCAATATGAGATCCAAAGAGCTGTCACTATCAGTGAAGCAAGCCATCATTAGGCTGAAAAAAAAACCCACCAGAGAGATAGCAAAATCATTTGGTGTGGCCGAATCAACTGTTTGGAACATCCTTAAAAAGAAAGAATGCTCCAGTGAGCTCAGCAACACCAAAAGACCCGGAAGACCACGGTAAACAACTGTGGTGAATGACCGAAGAATTCTTTCTCTGGTGAAGAAAACACCCTTCACAACAGTTGGCCAGATCAAGAACACTCTCCAAGAGGTAGGTGTATGCGTGTCAACAATTAAGAGTAGACTTCACCAGAGTCAATATAGAGGGTTCACCACAAGATGTAAACCATTGGTGAGCCTCAAAAACAGGAAGGCCAGATTAGAGTTTGCCAAACAACATCTAAAAAAGCCTTCACAGTTCTGGAACAACATCCTATGGACAGATGAGACCAAGATCAACTTGTACCAGAGTGATGGGAAGAGAAGAGTATGGAGAAGGAAAGGAACTGCTCATGATCCAAAGCATACCACCTCATCAGTGAAGCATGGTGGTGGTAGTGTCATGGCGTGGGCATGCATGGCTGCCAATGGAACTGGTTCTCTTGTATTTATTGATGATGTGACTGCTGACAAAAGCAGAAGGATGAATTCTGAAGTGTTTCGGGCAATATTATCTGCTCATATTCAGCCAAATGCTTCAGAACTCATTGGACGGCGCTTCACAGTGCAGATGGACAATGACCCGAAGCATACTGCGAAAGCAACCAAAGAGTTTTTTAAGGGAAAGAAGTGGAATGTTATGCAATGGCCAAGTCAATCACCTGACCTGAATCCGATTGAGCATGCATTTCACTTGCTGAAGACAAAACTGAAGGGAAAATGCCCCAAGAACAAGCAGGAACTGAAGACAGTTGCAGTAGAGGCCTGGCAGAGCATCACCAGGGATGAAACCCAGCGTATGGTGCTGTCTATGCGTTCCAGACTTCAGGCTGTAATTGACTGCAAAGGATTTGCAACCAAGTATTAAAAAGTGAAATTTTGATTTATGATTGTTAATCTGTCCCATTACTTTTGGTCCCTTAAAAAGTGGGAGGTACATATACAAACTGTTGTAATTCCTACACCGTTCACCTGATTTGGATGTAAATGCCCTCAAATTAAAGCTGAAAGTCTGCAGTTAAAGCACATATTGTTTGTTTCATTTCAAATCCATTGTGGTGGTGTATAGAGCCAAAAAGATTAGAATTGTGTCGATGTCCCAATATTTATGGACCTGACTGTAGTATATATAGCTTTACAACCATTTTAACCCTGCAGCTCTCCTAGTTTTCACTGTGTTGCAAAGTGTAAAACTAAAATAGTCCCTAACACAAAAACCCTTTCCCTACCTTAAAGGGACACTAAACTCTGATAAAAAATAAATAAAAAAATTGTACTTATGTATGTATCTCCTTCCTGTTGAAGGGTGTCTAGGCACATTCTCCATGGTCCCACTGTATGTAGGAACGTAGTCACCCTCCCTTGCTTGCCCCCAAAATGGACTATGGGATTTGTAGTGTGCATGGCTCAGGAATAATGACCACAACTAAAGCCCCATACACACGGTCGGACTTCCATCGGACTTTTCCCTGGATTTTTGTCCAAACGGAGTTGGTCGGGAACACCCATAGCATACACACCACAGGACTTTTCTGCAAACTTTCCCAAAACTTTTTGCAACATCACGTGGTTTTTCTGCTCTTTTCTGCTCTTTACCGCCACCCTTTGGTCAACTTCTGCTATTGTTGGTTGATTTTAACATTAGTTGTTCTGTCCATCGGACAAAAGTCCTATGGTTTTCTGTACACACGGTAGGACTTTGCTCCATTGGACTTTTGTTGGCCAAAAGTTTGTCCGTTTGCAGACCCAACTTTTGTCCGATGAAAACACAAAAAAAACCAAAAAAGTTTGTCCGATGGAGCGTACACACGGTCAGATTGTTGGTCCAACTTGCTCAAAATGAAGTTTGTTGGCCAAAAGTCAGACCGTGTGTATGGGGCTTAACACACACTGCTCATCCCAAACAAACAGGAGCGACAGTTAAAAGGCTGAAAGACGGCAGAAAAACACAGTAAGAAATGATTTCATGAATAGATTGTCAGACCATTAAGTGATGGATGTGTATGGTTTATTTTTGGAGAATAGGGATATTGTTAGTGTCACTTTAACCTTACAGTGAATCTATGACTAAGCATTGGACATTGAAATATTTATACATTCTTGACAAGCAGTAAATGAAAAATGTGACTAAATTCAACATGAGAACTTTAGAGGGCAGAGAGTGCAGAAGATGTAGAGGGGGATCAGAAGGCTCGTTGTGGCTCAGTAAATGTCAGACTTTTTTTTCTTTCTCCTTTTTGCTGTTCTTTACAGTTATGTAGTGGGGTGTTCCCCTTTAATGCAAAAGAGACTACATTACCCAGAACCCCATTCGGCAATGTTCCGCCGCAGAGACTCATGGGAGGGGTTATAAAAGGAGGGGGCGAGGCTGGGCTCGGCCTCTTTGGGACACGAGACTTCAGAGACTGATCCTCCTGTGCGGACGTGTCGGAGTGCAGGGCCTGAAGCCTGAGGCCTTGCGCAGCACCAAAGAGCCTTCCACCCCTCTGCGAGCCTGGGTGGCATCTGACTTCGCTCGACTACAGCCTTGTTGGATCGGGGACCCGATCGCTGAAAAGACGGAGTGTGTGAGGACACAACAGGTGGAAGTTCCCGGACTGGGACCGTAGTCCGGGCGGGTGAGAGGGCATATGCCCAACCGATATACTGTTACTTCATATAGGCCTATAGACTGCCGTGGCCTATGAGTTGTTCTTAGTGCTCTTATTGAAGACCCCCCTTGTTAGAACTAAATCTACTGTTCGCATAGTCAAGTTTCTACTCCATCTTTACCTACCCCATTGGATTACAAAGTTTGTACTCTATTAATGTGCACCACCGTTAAAGATCTGCCGGTGAAGAAAAAGAACTAAGTAGTAGATACCAAAACCAGGCCTGGTGGGGTTTCTAGGGTGGTTTGGTTACTGCGCCACAGGGCATTTAGCTAACGGTCGCCCGCGTGGCGCACTTGTTATGTGTTAGCCCTATAGTGTGTTATTGTGGCTGGGTTTTACATTACAAATGATTATTCTGTAAACTGTTATTGATGTTACCTTCTTTTCCTTTACCAAGAGCTTAAGTAAAATCTTACATTTATTTAAATTCAGTATTGTTTCATGCTCAGTTATTCATACAGTAATAGACATACAATTTACTGTCAGTACTAGCTGTGCCAGTAGGGGGTAGAGCATATTGCCGGGGGTTGGCGGAGCTGTATTCAGGGCCCAAACTAAATCAGCGGCCTTCTTAGTTGGAGGTATCGCTACAGTTAAAATGTAGTCTTGCATATAAAGCTTTCTACTACTTCCAATAAATAATTCTATCAGTTATTTTTGAAATCTGAACCCTTGCTTTACCCTCAGTCTTGCACAGTTGTACAGGCTCCTCTCCTGTAATGAAATATGTTACTTTCACTGCACACTGTGAGCTTCTCACGGTGTGCATTAGATGTGAGATCAAGTCAGCTGGAGCCTGCTTCAATTTCTCATTGGAGGGCATCCAGCATCATCCAGCGCTTTCCTCTCCATCACATGCCTGAAGAAGGGGGCCTGCATAGCTCTGAAACTTTGTGTCTTTTGTGATGTAATCTTTCTTCAATAAAAGACCATTCGGATGTGGTGTGCTGGCAGATATTTACACTGTTCCTCCTCAACCTGACTCTCTTTTAATTCATTGGATTTTTGTTTTTTTGATGATGAAGGCTTAGAATTCCATATGAGCATTACCTAGGGTGGTCTTCTTGTAGGAATGCCCACTCCTCCAGATTGACATCTATCAAGGCATAACTCCACCTGAGAGCCAGCCCTCTGCTTGCATCAAGGCTGATGTCTATTGAGAAGGGTACTAAGGCAGAATGCTGTGATATTTCAGGAAGCTATGTACAGCACCCTGTTAGCCCCTCACACCAGTCATGCTCTGCCTGCATAGCCCAGAGAAGCACAAAGATTCAGTGATTACATCACTGGGTCCAAAATAAGGTATGTAATGATAACCGATATGTTTTATTTAACAATTTAGTCAGCATTTTGATTAAGGGGAGAAAGAAACCAGGGAAGGCAACATATAAAGCAGCTTTTGAACAAATCCTCAATTACCTCTCTAGCTGAAGGCATTGTGGAGGACTTTAGTGTAGTGCTTCTGCTGCAAACTTTGAAGGTGAATAGCTCCACAGTGTACAAAAACTGTGAAAAAAAATTCAAATGAAAGATTTAATGCAAATACAAATCCAGGGACCCTGCCCTTAGAAATAGTGTCCCTAGTCTAAATTTAGTGCTGCTGTGCTTTAGTCAACATGAGATCTATTTGGTAGTTTAGCTTTCCTCTGGGTTTTCCCTAAGCTCAGTGTTACTGTTTGCTTCTGCTTGCTGTTGGGGAGTGTCCCTGGCAATAGTGTAAGGAGATCAAATGACCTGAGACATTCAATTGTATGTCTCCCTGGTCACCCATTAGCAGGGGACAATGTAAACATTTTCAGTGACCTTGGAGAGTTCTCTTTCCTCCCAGGCTCTTCCTGTGGAGGGTGCATAGTTATGTTTCTTTTCCTCCCAGGCTTGCTTCCTGTGTGAAATGCAACAGAGAGGCCCAAGCCTGGAACCTAAAGCTTCCCGCTGTTCTGCTGTGGGGTATATCCAGGGAAGGAAGTGCAGGAAAACACCTACCTAGATTGAAGCACCAGGGGTCAACTGAAGAGTAATTGGAAGAGCTGGTAGAAGCTGTAGACTTTGCAGGTAATTCTGGTGGCTTGTACAAGGACTACTGGTGCTGCATTAAAGCTGCCTTAAAGGGGTTGTAAAGCTTTGTGTTTTTTCCTGTGCATTAAGGTGAAAAAACACCTTGCACTCTCCGGCCCCCCCAAGCCCCCATTTTACTTACCTGAGCCCCGAATCTCTGTGGGCGCGATCCCGCGTTGCTTTCCCCTAGCTCTTCATTGGATGATTAATAGCAGAGCAGCCATTGGCTCCCACTGCTGTCAATCAAATCAATGACGCGGCGCGCCGGGGGCGGGGCTGAGTTATACAGTCGGCGACTATGGCCGCCGACTGTATCACACGGGAGCGTGCCCGCAAGTTTGGGAGAGAGCTTCCTAGAGGGGGGCTAGCTCTTGCAGAGAGGAACCAAGACAGCCACCAAGGGACCCCAGAATACGAGGATCGGGACCACTGTGAAAAATGAACTGCACAGTGGAGGTAAGTATGGTATGTTTGTTATTTAAAAAAAAAAAAAATTAAACCTTTACAACCCCTTTAATATCTGGACAATAGAGAATGTTAGTTCAAATTAAAGGTTATTTTCTGTACTGGCTGTGAGTAGAGATACAATGTCTTTGGTCTTTCTTGAGTTTATTGGCCCTATAATAACTTTGTGGAATAGTTATTGGCACCCAATTTATACCACCCCACAAAGAGTCAAGGATTCCGCCCTGAGGTGAAATGCTAGCCCACTGAGCCACCTGGGGGTCCCTAACTGCTGTTAGGGGGTAAAAGGGTGCTATATGAATACTACATGAAATAAATGAAATTACCTTAAATACACACCTCTAGAAATATGAAAAAAGAGCAGAACCTTTTTTTTTCATCAATATTTTTTAATAATTTTAAGAATAGAAATGAAAACATCATATACAATTTATACAATAAATACAATTGTAAAGTACAACAATAATAAATTAACATAAAAAAGAGGGGTGGGGGATGGGAGGAAAAATACCGGGATGAGAAGGGTTGATCAGTATATGTATAAAAAATTTTAAGAGTTCATCAGAAACGTAAAAGTGATCTATCAAAATTTGGAGAAAATAAATATGTAACCCAGGGGGAGCATATTTTCTCGAACTTATGGGGACTGTCACAAAGACTTGCAGCAAGTTTTTAGTTAGACATGGGTACCAATTCATTTTACTTTTAACTGATGAGGAATTTGGTGTAGAGGACCACCCGGCTTTTACTAAAGTTTGTTTGGCAGCAGTAAATAAAAATGTTAAGAGGCAGGATTAATTATTTATGATTTTTTTAGGTTTGAGATTTACTAAGGCTTCCAGTGTATTCTTAAAAAGTTTTTTTCCAAACATGGTAAAAAGTATTTGGTATATGTTAGACCAAAACTGATTGATTCTAGGACAATCCCACCATATACACTATATTGCCAAAAGTATTGGGACAACTGCCTTTACACGCAAACTTTAACATGCATAAACTTTAATGGTATCCCAGTCTTAGTCCGTAGAGTTCAATATTGAGTTGGCCCACCTTTGCAACTATAACATCTTCAACTCTTCTGGGAAGGCTCACAAATGCGCTTCTGGAAGAATGGTCAAACATTCCCATAGACACACTCCTAAACCTTGTGGACAGCCTTCCCAGAAGAGTTGAAGCTGTTATAGCTGCAAACGGTGGGCCAA
This sequence comes from Rana muscosa, assembly GCA_029206835.1. Taxonomy (NCBI): domain Eukaryota; kingdom Metazoa; phylum Chordata; class Amphibia; order Anura; family Ranidae; genus Rana; species Rana muscosa. The sequence goes on from CM055117.1 coordinate 272,461,999, forward strand.
CTCAATATTGAACCCTACGGACTAAGACTGGGATGCCATTAAAGTTCATGTGCGTGTAAAGGCAGGTGTCCCAATACTTTTGGTAATATAGTGTATGTAAGAGGGTACCAGTACTCAAGCAAACTCTAAAGCATTCATCGGTGACTGTTGGTTTAAATTTGGCTACTCATCGGGGGAACTAAATAACATCTCATTAGCAATTTATAATTGGATTCCACTGCTGCTGTGTTGATAGAACAGTGAGACGTGGTGTACCAAATTCGTTTCCAATCTTCTTCTGCTGTAGGTTAGAGCAGAACTTTTTTAACAGCAACTTTCACTTAAACAGTTTATTGAGGGAAATTGAGAGTCCTCTGTGATCAAAATTTTGCAGCAAAATCAGTTTAGTTAAAATCACTCTTTCCTAGGGGTTTATAGAAGATCCACAAGAGACCTGAAATGTTTATTGTACTCTGAAAATTTCTAACATTTTAAAAGTCTCTCTGTGTAAGATTACTGGATTTTTCTTTTCTATGGAGGAAAAGGTACCAATCCTCTCAACACCTGGTTGTTCCATTCATTTACTGACCAAACCGTGTGAAAGATTGTAGTGCAGGGGTATTGAATTAATATTTACGGAGGTCCAGTCTGTAAATATTCTTCCAGCCGAGGTCCGAATCGCATGTTTGTGTGATGACTGCCGTGCATCCTCACAACCAATCACCTGCTTGTTAACTCATACAGCGCCCACCCTCTGCCAAGAGCTGTCATGCCTCCAGCTGCCAGCTCTGAGAATGGCAGCAGTGATGGCTGTGGGCAGAACAACTCCTAAAGGGTGGCAATGCAGGGGTCCGGATGAGACATTGACTCGGTTCGGATCTGGACCGCGGTCCACCATTTAATGATGCCTGTTGTAGTGGTTCAGCAGCACGGAGATCCCATTGAGCCTATCTCTTATCACTTGTAATTCCTGAGCTTTGTCTGTCATATGGGTACCTTTTGGCACCAATAACGTGACTTTAAAAAAATATAATTGTAACACTTTTTAATTTTACGGGATTATTACAGGTATTTCATGAGAGTGATGACTTTTTATTACTCGCAACAAAGACAGAGAAATGCAGAATTATTTCTTCTTCTTGCTAGCAAAAAAAAGGTTGTTGTGTATGTGCATTCTTACTATCCTGCATATAAAATCCGTCTCTTTAAGGAAATGGTTTAGCTCCAGTGCTGGAACATTAATAGGGCCTCCGAGCAACTACTTCATTTTGATTTTGTTACCTCTGTGTGACATTCTGAGTGCATAGCTCTGACACTGCTGCTGTAAAGCAGAGGGTGGTAGGGGATAATAGGATTATTTATACACATAAAGGCTGGCTTGCTTTCTAGGTTCAGTCCTTCATTCATTTTATAAAATGCGTCAGTAGGATTCTGTCACATTAAAGGTGTATGGCTGGGTTGTCATTTATGGTGCAACTGTGGTGTCTTTGCAGCACATTCAGCCCAGTTATGCTTGCACAGGGAATACTGCTGCAGCTTGCATGCTTCTCTCTCTGGATTGTTTTCACTCACTCGCAGCTATACTGTGGGAAAGGATTTAATCCCCTAGGAGACCACATCCAGCCCACAGGTCTCCAGCTGTACAACTATTCTGCACGCTTCCTCGGGCACCAAATGGATTAATCCACTCTCACCAGAGGATAAGGTGCGAGCGAGGAAGTGAGGAAAAAAAAATTTGGTGTGAATTGATTTATAGATTGATGTGCCTTCAGACAGAATCAACGATTGTGAAATTAACCCTTTCTAATATAAGCAGGGAGTGAAATATGTAGTGACTATGTATAAGAAGCACACTTTTACAAAAAATTGTCTTGGAAGAAAAGTTTGCTTATAGCTAGTAATTTGAATATTTCAGCTCAGTGTTACTAAACCCACAACAGTAAAATCTGTCTGTATATGCAACATTGCATGCTTCTTATACTTACTGTGGAACTTAAGGGGTTAATCCCCTTGCATTGCGTAAAAAGGCTGTTTTATCCTGTATGCACAGATCCTCCCCCTCCTGCGCTGTCTATCTGGGGAAGGCCAGCTAACACAGGCAGAGTAGCCGACCTGCACATGCTCAGTTGTGTGTGTACCTTTTATGCTGAAGAGAACAGTTTCTTGTTCTCAGAGCTAGCCAGGTCACATGATATTGACATCACACATGTGGGCGTGTATACAGGCTGAAGTGAAAATCTCCTCCTCCTTGAACTCTCACCACTGGAGAAACTGTGCAGTTCATAATGTAACCGTGTTATACAGATCACCCAAAAAGGTATATAGTGGCAATATTTTAATGTAAAAAGAAGAGTTTTAAGCTGTGGGGGGGGGGGGGGGGTGAGCTATTTTCATATTACTGGGTTTAGTTACACTTTAATTAACTGTACTAGATAAAAGGCAGCAACTACAATGACCAGCTCAGAGATGGGCTTACTTGTTAACAGAAATGTCTACCTTACTTGATATGACATCACTAAAGGACCACCAATGCTATTTAATGTATATAATGATGCAGAAAACTGTCTGAGGCTAAGGAAATATCATGGTAGACCGTGGTGGGCATACTAAAAAGATGATCAGAGACTGTAAACACAAAACAGGTATTGTTGGATACTAGAGACCTGCTACATAGGATACTGTAGTCATATACTGAACCCATGTTACTTGAGACCACTAGAGATTACTGATATGACAGCGCTTTACAAATTAATGTGCCCACGTTTGTGCTCCCTACAGCTCCTTTAATAACTACCAGTGCAGCATTTATTGTTGCGCTTGGCAAAATTCATTATAAAAGGTCTTAGAAAATTACATAAAAAGAGAAAAAGGAATGGACAGTCCCCCAAAAAGTTAGAAAAGGTAAAAGTAAGAAATCAAACTATTGAATTAATAGAAGCTAGTCTAACAAATAATTTCCTTCACTGGGCTTAAGAATCAGGGCCGGGACAAGGGGTGGGCAGGAGGGACAGCTGCCCTGGGCACAATGGTTTATTGCAGGGATGGGGGCACTCGGTGCCAGATGCTTCTGTTACAAGGCTGACAGTGACATCACTGTTAACCCTAAGGGAAGGGGGAAGATGCTGGATAACCTTGTCCCGGCACAGCTAGGAATGCACTTAGACATTTAAAGCACTGACTACTGGCTGCTGAGGTCTATACACTAATAAGTATGAAAGGGCTGCAAGTCGGGCACCAAGGCAAGGATCGGGACATAGAGTGGGCATGAGGGGAAGCTGCTCTGGGCACTGTGGTGTCGTGTGAGGTGGTGGGGGGGCACTGTGAGGAGATTGGGAATTTGTGTTGGGAGGGGGAATTTGGGGAAGTGGCATGGGGTAAGTATTGTTCTAGGAGGGGAAATTTCGGGGAGTGTGGTGGAGCTTTGGGATTTACCTACCACCTACTCATAAGAAAGCTTAGTGCTGGAAAGCAATTTATAAAGCAGTCAGCACTGGCTTATCTTTGCTATAGAAGTTCAAAATATTTTAAGACCTACTGGATTCATGGTAATGGCACTGCCAATCCCCCAATGCCATTGTTTGTGGCCCAACCTCTTCACCTGTGTGGCCAGCATTTAGGTCTTCATAGGTCTATAATAATCCTCCACCGATTTGCCTAGTTTAAAGTGTCACTAAACCTATATCATAAAAAACTATGAGATAAATTTTCTGTATTCTGCAAAAAAACTGGTTTATCTTGCTGTTCTCTATTTCCATCTTCTGTCCATATCCCCAATTCAGCTAGGGATTTTGCATGGCAACTCTGCACATGCTCAGTTTGCAAGAAGTTTCTATGCTGAGCATTTCCTCCCTATCACATCTGAGCAGCCCATGTGACTATAGAGTCACACATATGGGCGTATACACAGTGGTAAATGACAGCCCACTCCCTTCTTCTTACTCCAATCCCACTAACCAGCTAACACAATGGTGGCAGGATATTACATTAATGGTACCTTCACCTCCCTCTTATTCTAAGGCACAGGCTGGAGGGGAGTGACACAGCCTGTGACTGGCAGAACTCTGCCCACACCATGTTATTTCCAAAAAATAATAAAGATTTAATTAAAAATATATATTTGTATGACAATTAACCTCTTGGCGCCCGCGCTATAGAGGAAAGACGTCTACAGCGCGGCGCTCAATTGCCGGGAGGGCGTCCCTGGACGTCCTCCTGTTAACTTCCGCATTGCGTGCCGCTGCGGGCGCTCATCAGGGAAAAACTGTGCCCGCTAGGTCACGTGGGTGCCGATGCACGTGCCTGGAGGCCGCAATGTCCGCCAGGTACCCGCGATCGGCAGTTACAGAGGCAGGGACGTGAATCTCTGTGTGTAAACACAGAGATCCACATCCTGTCAGGGAGAGGAGACCGACGGTGTGTCCCTTGTACTTAGGGACACCGATCGGTCTCCTCCCCTTGAGAGTCCCCTCCCCCACAGTAAGAATCACTCCCAGGGAACACATTTAACCCCTTGATCACCCCCTAGTGTTAACCCCTTCCCTGCCAGTCACATTTATACAGTAATCAGTGCATATTTATAGCACTGTTCGCTGTATAAATGTGAATGGTCCCAAAATAGTGTCAAAAGTGTCCGATCTGTCCGTTGCAATATCGCAGTCCTGAAAAAAATCGCAGATCGCCGCCATTACTAGTAAAAAAATAATAATAAAAAAATGTCATAAATCTATCCCCTATTTTGTAGGCGCTATAACTTTTGCGCGAACCAATCACTATACGCTTATTGCGATTTTTTTTTACCAAAAATATGTAGAAGAATGCGTATCGGCCTAAACTGATAAAAAAAATAGTTTTTTTAAAAAAAATTGGGATATTTATTATAGCAAAAAGTAAAAAATATTGTGTTTTTTTTTCAAAATCGTCAGTCTTTTTTGTTTATAGCGCAAAAAATAAAAACCACAGAGGTGATCAAATACCACCAAAAGAAAGCTCTATTTGTGGGAAGAAAATGAAAAAAATATTCATTTGGGTACAGCGTTGTATGACCGCGCAATTGTCATTCAAAATGTGTCAGTGCTGAAAGCTGAAAATTGGTCTGGGCAGGAGGGGGGTTTAAGTGCCCAGTAAGGAAGTGGTTAAAACAGTTTATTGATATTAATTATTTATTTATACTCTGTATTACAAAGGCTGTTTTTTTATTTTGAACATGTGACAAGCAGCAGAGGACTAGAAGCTCCTCCTGCTGATGTTTACCTGCAGAGTGGCTGGGAAAGAGCTGGGTCATGTGACAACTGTATATCGATTAGGAAAAAGGTACTTGAATGTTTTTTTTTTATTATTAAAATAATTACAGTGCCATTATCCATATACAGAAATAGAACGGACAATGTAAATTAAACAGTGTGTCTTCAGTATCACTTTAACCTCCCTGGCGGTATGATTCTGTCTGGAATTTTGTACCAAAAGCGGTACAATTATTTTGCATGGAAATTTGGTGTTATGTATTGTAGGTCTGCAATTCTTAGTAATTACTTACTTAAACCTGACCAAACCAGAGTCTAGTAGACATCCCGGGTATGATAAAGTTTGAAACACAAAATCATAAATTATAATATAATAAATAACTATAAATAATTATAACAAATAGTAATGTAATTATAATAAAAATTATTCAATAATGTAATCAAATCAAAAACACAGAAATTTGCTCAGTTGCAGAATTGTCGCTGTCATTAGATTTAGTGTTTGATGACGAATTTCCCCACAAATCACTATCGCTCAATTCTGCAAGTGATTCTAATTTATTATCGCTGTTTTTTAGCTGGTCTAAAACCACTTTTGACGTAAAGGGACACTTTTTGGTTGCTATGGACAATCTCCAGTTTCCAGGCAGAAAGAACAGTTTTTATAATATAAAAGTGCATGCAGGACACTGGACAGACCACTAGGGACAAAGGGGATGTGTAATTATTGGATATAGTACTGTAATCAGTAAGATTACAGTATACTGTATGTGTATTGTGTTTTTCACTTTTTGAATTTGGCGCCGAACTCCGCCCCCGTGCACCGCAACGTCGCAGGGAATGGAGCTCGGCACCCGGCAGTGTGAATCGAGCGAGGAGACCGCTTACACACACTGCGGGGAGACATCGCAGGAGCCAGGGAACAGGGTAAGTAACTTCCCCTGGATACTGCGATGCAGCCCGTGTCTGGCACAGGGTTACCGCTCTTAGCATGAAAAACTCACCCAGAGCCAGACTCGGGAATACCGCCAAGGGGGTTAAGCTACTGTTCTCATGTTCATGGGTAGGATTGCCACCTGACTAGTATTCTACCAACCTTGGCAGTGAAAATGGGACTTGTTGTCAATGTTATTATCATATAATCAAAGGGATGGTAATTATACCCAGAAAGGTGTTTGCCTAGTCTATGGGTAACATTAGACATTGCAGACAACCCCAGCCAACTATTGTAGGAAGAATTCAAATTTAGTTGAACTGGATATTTTCACAATATGCAAGCATCCTAACATGCATGCCATCTGACCACCCTTTCGCATCCATGTTTCCTGCTTAACTCCTTCCCGACCAATCAATATACGCTTTTTTACCAAAAATATGTAGAAGAATACATATCGGCCTAAACTGAGGAAAACATACATTTTTTTTGGTATATTTATTATAGCAAAATAAAAAGATATTGGGGGTTATTTACAAAAGGAAAATCCACTTTGCACTACAAGCGCAAACTACAAGTGCAAAGTGCACTTGAAATTGCACGAAAGTGCACTTGGAAGTGCAGTCGCTGTAAATCCGAGGGAGACATATAATAAAAAATAAAAAACAGCATTTTAGCTTGCACATGATTGGATAATAAAATCAGCAGAGCTTCCCTTCATTTCAGATCTACCCCTCAGATTTACAGTGACTGCACTTCCAAGCGCACCTTCAGTGCAATTTCAAGTGCACTTTTCACTTGTAGTTTGCACTTGTAGTGCAAAGTGGATTTGCCTTTCGTAAATAACCCCCATTGTGTTTTTTTTCAAAATTGTCGCTCTTCTTTTGTTTATAGCGGAAAAACAAAACAAAACACAGAGGTGACAAAATACCACCAAAAGAAATCGCTATTTGTGGGGGAAAAAAAAGACGTCAATTTTGTTTGGGTACATCGTCGCACGACCGCGCAATTGTCAGTTAAATCAACGCAGTGCCGTATCCCAAAAAATTATCTAAGCATTGAGCAGCCAAATCTTCCGGGGCTGAAGTGGTTAATCCCATATTTAAATTTAGAGTGTCTCCTGTTTAAAGTGTTTATTTACATACTGCGTTTGCAATTTATCCAGCATGGGTTGTGCTAACTCTATAATCATCAAAAAGACCTCAAGTTGGCAACAGTGCCTAGCATAAGAAAAATTGTTTTGTATCCAGTTCAGCCAGCGAACGGTTAATATCTCTGATACGCACAATCACAACAATGTCTGTGAAGGAGGAAGCGAGGAAGCGGAGGAAGCTTTTGGTCCAATCTGCTGAGACAGAGACAGCTGCTGTCATTCATTCTTTGCACTCAAGCAGCTAACCGCTTCTCTGCTAGATTGGAAGTAGGATAAGTGAAGGTGTGAACGAGGAAGGGCAGGCAGGTTAGAGTCAGGCCACCAAGATAGACAGGCACGCTGTCTCGCTCTTCGACAAGAGTCACATCGTGATCTGAATGAGTGTCCTCCAGCGCTGGATAATTTCCAATGCTCTTACAATAATTATACTGCAACTGGAGAGCTTTATTTTCCTTCCTAACACATGGGGACCATGGAGGGTAACAGGAGATTTGCCCTGGGGAGTAGAGCAAGCATGCTATTATACAAAATGAAGGAACACACATACGTGCAAAGACAAGTGCAGTGTCTGGGCCTAACATAGCTTAACATTCAGCAATCCCCGCTCAAAGCATTCTTTATTATTCTTCTAGCACTAATAACTTTGACTAGGAATGTTATTTTTAGGCTCAAGATGTGTTGTCTAAACAAATCTGAGGGTATTTTTAGAACAGTGTTTTTTCCGCGCATGCAAATCGCAATCACTCTTTTAGGACTGTGAAGAGTAACGTGATGTTTTTCGTGAGCCTCGAGAGGCTACACTTCATAATTACTGACAGGTGCTGGTCAGAAGGACTCATTTTCCACTTCCAATTTACTGATACGCAATTATGGGGAATTCATGTTGTAAAGCGCTGTGCGAACTGTTGGCTGTATATAAATCCTGTATAATAGTATAATAAATCAAAACGGCTCGGTTCACACTAGTGCGGGCCGTGCGTCCCGTATTTGGTCGGGCACGGCAGCCTGTTTGAATGGTATTTAGAAAAGGTTCCTGTACTCAGTAGTGTAGTGTATTTAGGTTTTGGTGCTGCCCTAGGCCTGACTAAACTCGTGCACCCCCTAATTTTTTTTTTACCAACAAAAATGTGTTTATTGATTCAAAGGTGGTACACAGTCATATACATCAAAAACAGTAATCAGCACTTCCATGCACATGACCGATTGATACAAAACAGGGTTAAAGTAGCAACCTCATACTACTTCTCGTCCTACAATATAGCATTCACAAGCAGAGTGTTTCCCCCCCCATGACTAGCCCAGTAATCTGTCCGCGACCAGGTCCACCGGGGCAAGCCCCGGTGTATCCAGCCATGGCGCCCAGAGATTTTCATATTTCTGCATGCTCCCCCTGTGCTGGTAGATGAGCTTTTCCATACGTAACATATCCCCTATCTTACATATCCATTCCCTCGAAGTTGGGGGCGCCTCAGATTTCCAATACAATATAATCAGCCTCCTGGCTTGGAACATCACCCTCAGAACTGCCTCCCTGGGGTGCACCTCTATCACATGTTCTTCCACCACCCCCAAGAGGCAAACCTTGGGATCTACTGGTAAAGATATCTTGAACACAGAATTGACCACAGTCACCACCTCATTCCAATGTAAATGCAGTTTGGGGCAACGCCATAGGAGGTGAATAAGATCCCCATGGTCCCTCCTACATCTGGTACAGGTACCATCTGTCTGCAACCCCATCAGCTGCAGTCTATGCGGCGTGTAATACACCCTTAGAATAATATACAGTTGCGTGAGCCGCTGGGCCACATTTAGAGAGCACACACCTACCCCCTGAAATATCGCCTCCCACTCCTCCCCGTCCATTTGACCCACATCTCTCTCCCACCTCTCCCTCACCTTCAGGGGATGCTGCCCCAGGAAGTATTGTAAAAGGATATGGTAGCTTTGGGAAATAAATCCCTTCGAGGTCACAGCATCTCTGTTGGAGACAAGTGCCACTCTGAAGATCTACTCTGTGCTCTAACCGCATGTTGAAGTTGCAGATATTGGAAGAACATTGAGGACGGCAGGCCAAACTCCGCCTGCAGATCCGCAAATGTCCTAAGAATACCGTTCTTAAAAGCGTTCCTAACATGGGTAATCCCGTGTGCTATCCATCTAGCCCCTCCCTGCAACTTAGCCAGTTCCGTATAAGTCTCGTTATGCCAAAGAGGGCTATATTCAGTATACCCCTCGGCCTGTTGTATATACTTGCACTTATTCCATACTTTTTGTATAAGATTGTATGTAGGATACTTCTTATTCGGCCTGGCAAATGCCAGGGCCTCCAGTGCCAGAGGAATGGGACCTGCATCTATTGTGCGGAGCATGAGTGCCCGGGAAGAGCCAGCCGGCTCAGTCCCAAAGCACCCCACCAGGTGCTGTAACTGGGCGGCCAGGTAGTACAACCACGGGTTGGGCAGTGCCAGCCCGCCATCGTCCTTAGGCCTTTGAAGATGTTCTAATTTTATCCTCGGGGGTTTATTTTTCCATATTAAAGTACGAAAGATGGAATTAACCATTCTAAATTTTTTTAAAGGGATCACAACCGGGGCATTGTGAAGACAGTAGAGTAATTGAGGCATAAGAATCATCTTTACCAAATTTACCTTGCCCGCCATTGACATGTGAAGGCCGTTCCACGTAATAACTCTCTCCCTAAACCTCTGAAGCAGGGGCGAGATATTTAGTCAGCTAAAATCCCTCGGGTTAGAAGTGATCTGAATCCCCAAGTATTTAAAGGAAGTAGTGACTGGGATGGGGCACGAAGGAGCTATCGTCTGTGTGGCATCCCCGTCTAACAGTAACAGGGCAGATTTTGACCAGTTAATTTGTAAGCCCGAGTATACCCCAAATTTTGTAATGGTTGCCATGGCCTCCCGCAGGGACTCGTCAGTATCTCCCAGCATAAGCAGGGTGTCATCTGCGTATAGAATTATCTTCTCCTGCAGGGGACCATAGCAAAATCCCACAATGCGCTCATTAGCCCTTATCTCCATGGCCAGGGGTTCAATAGCCAATGCAAAGAGCAGAGGGGACAGCGGGCATCCTTGCCTCGTCCCCCTCCTCAATGCAAAATCCTGTGACAGGAAACCGAAGGCCTGAATAGCAGCCTCAGGTCCGCTGTACAGGAGGCGCACCCACGCTATATACGCTTCGCCGAATCCGAAGCGCTCCAGTACCGCCCACAAGTACGTCCAATCAATACTGTCAAATGCCTTAGTGGCATCCAAGGACAGCAGGGCCCTGCATCCCGGATTGTCGACGTCCGATTGCATATTCAAAAATAACCGCCGCAGGTTAATGGCCGTGGATTTATTTGGCATAAACCCTGCCTGATCATCATGTACGAGGGAGGCTATAACCTTATTAAGTCGCATTGCTAGCACTTTCGCAAGAATTTTAATATCGCATTGTAACAAAGAGATTGGCCTGTATGACCCAGGTTCAACCGGGTCCTTACCTGGTTTAAGGAGCAATACAATATTGGCTTTCGCCATAGAAGGTGGAAGGACTCCCACATCCAAGGCAGCGTTAAACACCCTTAATAAGCGCGGTAACAATACTTCCGCATGCTGCTTGTATACTTCCATGGGAATCCCATCCTCCCCCGGTGCCTTACAATTAGGGAACATGCCTACTGCCTCAAGCATTTCCTCCACCGTAAGAGGCGCATCTAACTCCTCCCTCTGTCCCGCATTAAGCCTAGGGAAGTTCAACTCAGTTAAGTACCGGTCCAGATCCGCCCGATCATAGGCTGCTCCGGGGCGGTACAACTCCTCATAAAACCCCGCCAACTCCTGCATGATAAGTTCCGGGGATCTGACCAGCGGCCCAGCCTTGGACTTAATAGCCCCTATAGTTGGAGACCTCTGCTGGGCATTCGCTATTCTAGCCAGTAAGCGCCCCGTTTTCTCCCCCTCCTCAAAGAAGGCCTGTTTGGTAAAAAAAGTTTTTTCTCGGCAGTTGAGGAGAGCACCCGCTCATAAGCTGACTGAGCGGCCTGCCACTCCTCCCATGCTGAGTCAGAGGGGTCCATGACAAAGCGTCGCTCAAGTTCCTTCACTCTATTCTCCAGTTCCACCACAAAGGCAGAGGATTCTCTTTTTACTGTAGTCATTTCAATGGTCAAAATCCTCCTCAAAAATGCCTTAAAGGCCTCCCACTGCTGCATACAGGGACCCTCAGGGTCCTGAGCAATGAAAAACCCACACATGCGCTCCTCTATAATTTCAGGGGATTTAAATAGTTTCAGCCAGAAGGCATTGAATTTCCACGGCGCCCTCGGGAGCGCCACCGGTTGAGAAACCACCAGGTGCACTATCAATGGGGAATGGTCCGACACACTACGGGGCCTGTATTCCATAGCGTCTACATATTGGAGCATGTGTGCGTTTCCCACCACCAAGTCGATCCTAGACAGACTGCCATGAGCTTTGGAAAAACATGAATACTGTCTTACCCCCGGGTGACGGTGCCGCCAAACATCCACCCAGCCCACCTCTTGCAACAACCGCGCCAGGGGGGTACCCCTGGAGAGGGCAGAGGCTCTTACGGCCGGGTGTCTATCCAGCGAGAGGTCCAAACAGCAATTAAAGTCCCCGATCACTAGCAGCGGTACCTCCGGCCTATCATCCAAGTAGGATATCAAGGCCCTCAGCACCACCGCCGTGAAAGGGGGGGGGGGGGACATATACTCCAGCAATTACACACGTTAAGGCACCCAATCTGCAATGTAGAAACACAAATCGACCCTCAGGATCAATTAAACTGTCCATCTCTTGGTAGTCCAAGGAGCCGTGAATCAAAACACTGACCCCTCTAGAATACGAGGTGTGAGTGGAGTGGTAAGCTTTAGTCACCCAATTATACTGTATACACCCCACTGTCTCAGGCGTCAAATGTGTTTCTTGGAAGCAGAATATCCCAGGCTGAAACTTTTTAAGGCACATGCGCACCATAGTTCTCTTGAGGGGGGAATGCAGTCCCCTCACATTCCACGATACTATAGGAATCCCTGCCATTTGACAAAGTTAAACATAGGAACAAGCATGGAAAATGTCACCAGGCCCAGAAGGCTGGCAGCTCTGGAGTAAATTATCAGGTCATGAAGAAGTGTATATGGAGCAGTCATAGTGCCCACCTGAGAAGCATTGACGTCATGCCGCTCATCAAAAAAGTGAAAAGGAAAAAGAAAAAAAGAAAAGCAGGGGAGGCAACAAGAAACCCCCTTCAGTAACTTATAACCATGTCCTGTCAACAGGGCAGGACAACCGTGCTCCCCCGGAAACGCACTCGGGGGGTCTCTCAAGTGCTCAATTTGTAAATCCACGTTGACGATGTCTGAAGCTCTTGTCTTGATATGATGCAAGATAATGTCCCTCAGCCAGGGTTTATCCGGATAAGATCAGAACAAAGTCTCCCCACCAGATCAGATCGCCCCAGGAACCGTGCGAAGATCCAGCATCTTTTACGGGTCAGCCCACCTCCATCATTCCTCCTCTCCATTCTGGTCACGCCGCCTCAAGGCTTGTTCGTTACGGTCCAGCCAGTTAACTGCCTCCTTAGCAGACCCAAAAAACTGCGCCTGGCCACGGACTATCACTCGTAGCTTAGCCGGGTACAACATAGCATAAGGGAGCTGCATCTGTCGGAGCCTGCGCTTTATATCAAAAAACTTTGCCCGGCGTTTCTGCACCTCAGCCGAAAAGTCAGGATAAAAGGACACTCTGGTTCCATTATGTTGTATGTTGGCCCATTCCCGTGCGAGTCTGAGCACTGTTTCCCTGTCCCTGTAATGTAGCAGTCTTGCTAGTATCGACCTGGGGGGCCCCCCAGGTTGAGTGGGGCGAGATGGCACCCTGTGAGTGCGTTCCACCGCAAACAGAGGGGAGAAGGCATTCTTTCCAAAAATGTCCAGTAACCAGCCCTCCACGTATGCTGTGGGATCCCTACCCTCCGCCTTTTCAGGGAGCCCCACAATGCGAATGTTATTCCTCCTGAGGCGGTTCTCAAAATCTTCTGCTCTGTCAATAGCCTCCCTCGCAAGTTGATAAGCGGCCTTGGCATCTCTCTCAATGGGGGGTAAACAATCCTCAATTTCACTCACCCTACTTTCCACTGCAGTGGTGCGTTCCCGCATTTTTTGCATATCTTGTCGCAACAGCGACAGTTCTTCTCTCATGGTGGCTACCGAGGCATTGCCAATGTTAACTGCCCTGAGGATATCTGCCAGTGTAGGCTGAGCAGTCCCAGAAGTGTCCTGTTCACCATTCTCAGAGGCCCCAGAATCAGAGTGATCATTCTCATCTTGCTCACTGTGTGCAGCCAAGATGGCTGCCCCAGCCTGCGTGTCCTGTGAAGCATGCTCTATGTGCTGTGAGTGTCCAGCCTCCTCTGTCCCCATCAGCCCATTCATTTTCTGGGTGTAATACACCATATCTCTAGGTGCATCCCTACCCTGACTCCTGGGCTGCCTCTGTCCTTTGGGTCCCAGCTCCTTCCCCCTGTCAGCTCCTCGTGGGTGCACCCCCTAATTTAAATATGATCCACCCCTTCCTGTCAAGGCCACACCTCTTTCTGTTTAAGACCCCTCCCTAAATTGGAATTTTCGAGTGGGGACACTAGTTCTGAGGGCCTGGGGGTGGGTCAATAGATTCCCTTAATTTGCATAGATTTCCTCTCACTTCCTGTTTGGCTATGGGGCAGTGAAGGGGAAATCTCTGCAATGGGACAGGTATGGTAAAAAATAAACTGACAGGGGCTATAACCCTCCCTTACTCTATCCAGAATAAAAAAAAAAAAAGGGTTGCCTATAGTTCTACTTTAAGCACAAATTTCTGATAATTTTATGGAGAGGATTAAGAAGATATAACCATGCCAATGGTGCAGCAGGAAACATATACCACAGTGAGGAAGGTTTGTGGTCCAGGATGATAGGACAGTCAAAAAATAAAAAAGCTGCACCACCCCCCCCCCCAGTTGCGGAATGCCGATTGCCCGCATACCGGAAGCAGTGCGGCCGCTTTATGGGGCGCTAGACTAATTTGCCTCTTAGCCCAGTCCGCCCCATAAGACCTGCGCTACACTAACAGTGTTGTGCAAGCTGGCAGGGACTCTTTCCGTGCTGCCCCCCTGCAAAGTACTGCCGTAGGCCTGGGCCTTGTTGGCCTAGACCAGGATACAGCGTTGCCTGTACTACTTCAAGGCGACTTCTATCCGACTTGTGCCCATAGACTTTAATGGAAGTTGCCTCCAAGTTGGATCCTCATCTTAATTGATGTGATTTGGATCCAACATTAAAGGAACATTACACAGGCATTCCCTGAAGTTGTTTCAAAGTCACGCCAAAATTGCTTGGCAAAGTAGCACTGGAAATTGTGCAACTATCAGGTCGCGGCAGTGTGAACTGAGCCTAATTCTTCGTGGCATAGATTAAAGGTGTTGGAAACATTCCTCAGAGATTTTGGTCCATATTGACATGATAGCATCTCGCAGTTACTGCAGATATATATATATATATATATATATATATTTAGCAGAGACCCCAGAGAATAAAATGGTGATCATTGCAATATTTTATGTCACATGGTATTTGCGCAGCGGTCTTTCAAACACACTTTTTTGGGAAAAAATACACTTTCATGAATTAAAAAAACAAACAGTAAAGTTAGCCCATGTTTGTATAATGTGCAAGATGATGTTACATTGAGTAAATAGATACCTAACATGTCATGCTTTGAAATTGCGCACACTCGTGGAATGGCGACAGACTACGGTACCTAAAAATCTCCATAGACAATGCTTTCAAAATTTTTAACAGTTACCAGGTTAGAGTTGCAGAGAAGGTCTTTTGCTAGAATTATTGCTCTCGCTCTAATGATCGCGGCGATACCTCACATGTGTGATTTGAACACCGTTGACATATGCGGGAGCGACTTACGCATGTGTTTTCTTTGCTGCGCGAGCTCACATGGACGGGGGCAGTTTAAAAAAAAAAAATGTCTTATTTTTTTTTTTTTTACATTGTCACTTTAAAAAAAAAAAATATTCTGATCATTTTTATTGCTGTCACAAAGAATGTAAACATGCCTTGTGACAGTAATAGGTGGTGACAGGTACTCTTTATGGAGGGATTCGGGGTCTAAAAGACCCCAAATCCCTCCTTTGCACTTCAAAGTATTCAGATCACCAAAAACTGTGATTTTGAATACTGTAATTTTTTTTAAATAGGTGCCATTGGCAGCCGAGTAAACCGGAAGTGACGTTTTGACGTGGCTTGCATGTTTTTACATAGGAGACTGGAACAAAGCCCTTTTCCAGCTTCATTCCAGTCTCACTCTAGCTGGCAGAAGTGCCGGATCGTGCATTGGGTTTCCCGGATAGAGTGGCAGGAAAGGGAACGTCCTCTCCCGCTCCTTTAGGATAACAGCCAAGCCAAACGGTACCAGGGTGATGCCTACAGCTGCAGGCATCATCCCGGTATAACCCCTTAAAGCCAGGGGCGCATATGTGCGTACGGTCAGCGCTAAGGGGTTAAACAATGCCCAATAAGGGGCCCGAAGTGTGCCAAGAAAATATCCCCACCATTACACCACCAGCTTGAACCATTCATTTAAGGCAGGATGGATCCATGTTTTCATGTTATTTCGGCCAAATTCTGACCCGAGACTCATTAGACCAGGCAGCGTTATTTCAATCTTCTATTGTACAATTTTGGTGAGCCTGTGCGAATTGTAGCCTCAGTTTCCTGTTCTTAGTTGACAGGAGTGGCACCATGTGTGGTCTTGTGCTGCTGTAGCCCAACTGCTTCAAGATTCAATGTTTTGTGCATTCAGAGATATTATTGTCCATACCTTGGTTGTACTGAGTTGTTATTTGAGTTCCTATTACTTTTCTATCATCTCGAACCAGTCTGTCCATCCTCCTCTGACAGGGCATTTTCGTCCACACAACTGCCGCTCACTGGATATTTTCTCTTTTTCAGACCATTCTCTCTAAACCCCAGAGATGATTGTGCGTGAAAATCCCAGTAGATCAGCAGTTTTTGAAATAGTAGACCAGCTTGTCTGGCTCCAACAACCATGCCACGTTCATAGTCGCTTAAATCCTCTTTCTTTTCCATTCTGATGCTCGGTTTGAACTTCAGCAAGTCATCTTCACCAAGTCTAGATACCTAAATGCATTGAGTTGCTGCCATGTAATTGACTGATTAGCAATTTGTGTTACCAAGTAATTAAACAGGTATACCTAATAAATAGGCCGGCGAGTGTATGTGACAGCTTCCCACTCAATGCTGTATCTCTGGCCACATCCAGCCACTATATGTGCCCAGAAATTCCCTGGCAGAAAGCTAAATGTAAATAGCATGCAGGTGACGTCATTGGCCAAATGTGGGAAATGCCCTATCTCTAGGTGGACAGAGCCTGATGGGGAACTGAGAGAATAGTTCCTCATCAGGTCCACTTTATTTCTGATTTGGACTTGGACTAAATAGTGGCTATGGATCTGCCCACTCCCATTTGCTGTCAGTCAAAACTGAAGCTCAGTTTCCTATCAGGCTTCACCCACCCCAGTTCAAAACTCCCTGGCCATGTGCCTGTCAGTGTGATGGGGCAGTGGTGAAAGAGAGAGGGCTGAAGTGAGTACACAGAGTAAGTGGTGTCAAGTGTGGGCCACTTCTTCCTCAGTGCAGACTCAGACAGATTTATGTACCTACACTTTCAGTGCTGTGTTCTAAAGGGTGTCTAAAACACCCTTCATGAATTCCCCCGAATATCTTCCCACTTCTCACCCCAAGCAAACATGCATCAGTGTTTATGGTCTATGGTTTCATGACATCAAGGAACTGGATCAGTTAAGAGGTTATCACTATCAAATCATAATTCTTGCTCTCTTTTATGGTAATGTTACTTGAAAATATGAAGAACCACTAAAATTTGTCAGGGCCAAATGTACAGACGTAGCCTGTTAAAGTAGATTGAAATTCAAAATGTTTTCATTTTGAATAGAGTAAGGGAGGATGATAAACCCTATTGCCCCTGCATTTTTTTGGAGTAGATCGCAATTCACATTGAAGAATTTGCAGTAAATGAGTAACCAACATTAGTGTCAGTGAGTGCAATAATAACGAAAAGGCATCAGAATCGATGGAAAGGCCCTTGCTCCAGGGCCCTGAAGTTACGCCTCTGGTTACATCCAGGGCTCCAACCAACTTCTATTCCCTCTTGTTATCATATTGACATGTAGTTAGGAAAAAATGCAAACACATAATCAGGTGAATTCAGAAAGAGTGTCTAAGACCCCACGCAACAAATGTCGGTGTAGGCAAGAGATCCCTGAGGGCGTGGACGAGCGGCTCCTTCTGAAGGACGTTGAGCGGCTCCTTCTGAAGGACGTCAACCACCTGGCCTTCATTTTGCTATACACCGGGTGGGATGCGTATAACCACTTCCTGCCCGCCCACCAGAGGGAAGGTGCTGCTCTCATTCTCGGTGGACGTCATATGACGGCATCCAGAACGGCATCCAGCACGATAACCGCAGCCGCCATGTGTTGCTAGGACACCGCGCGACTCTGATCTCTGTAAAGAACCGATCACGTGGCTCTTAAACCATGTAATTGGTGTCCAATCACAGCCGGTCACATGTAAATGCAGAAGTGCCGGTGATCGGCTCCCATCGCCTCACACTGACAGAGTGTGTGGCAAGGAGAGCCGATCAGCGGCATCACCCAGGCATGTAATCAGGGCACTGATCATCAGTGCCCTAATTACAGTTAAGCCCCCCAGTGCCACCAATCAGTGGCCATTAGTGATGCCAGTCACTGCTGCCTTTCAGTGCCCATCAGTGCTGCCCATCAATGCCCATCAGTGCCTCCCATCAATGTCGCCTATCTGTGCCACCTATCAGTGCCCACCAGTGCTGCCTATCAGTGCCCATCAGTGCCACCTATCAGTGACCACCAGTGCTGCCTATCAGTGCCACATATCAGTGCCACCTATCAGTGCCCATCAGTGCCGTCTCATCAGTGCCCATAAGTATCACCTGATCAGTGCCCATCAGTGCAGCCTATCAGTGATCCATGCCATCAGTGCAACCTCATCAGCGCCCATCAGTGAAGAAGAAAAATTACTTACCGTATATACTCGAGTATAAGCCGAGATTTTCAGCCCTTTTTTTTGGGCTGAAAGTCCCCCCCCCTCGGCTTATACTCGAGCCAGCGAAATTTTTACATTGGAAGTAGTACCTGTAAAGAAGTTGCGGCTGCGGCGTCCATCGTTCAAATTCCACGGTCTCTTCCTGTTCCTTCCGTGATAGGCGATTCTCATCAGACACTCTCAGCCTATCACGAACGGTCTCTCATCCTCAGTTTCCCAGCAGACGTCTGTGATTGGCGGAACACCCAACACAATGTAAAATTTATAGGAAACAGTGAGAATAGGAAACGGTGAGCTAGGGAACAGTGAGCTAGGGAACAGTGAGGATAGGAACAGTAAGGATGGGAACAGTGAGGATAGGAACAGTGAGGATAGGAACAGTAAGGATGGGAACAGTGAGGATAGGGAACAGTGAGGATGGGAACAGTAAGGATGGGAACAGTAAGGATGGGAACAGTGAGGCATTGTTGACCCTCGGCTTATACTCGAGTCAGTAAGTTTTCCCAGTTTTTTGTGGCAACATTAGGTACCTCGGCTTATACTCGAGTCGGCTTATACTCGAGTATATACGGTATTTACAAAATTTACTGACAGAATCTAAGAAAAAAAAAATTCTTCAAAATTTTCGGCCTTTTTTCTTTATCCTTGTAAAAAATAAAAAACCCAGCAGTGGTTAAATACCACCAAAAGAAAGCTTTATTTGTGTGAAGAAAATTATTAAAAATTAATTTGGGTACAGTGTTGCATGACTGCGCAATTGTCATTCAAAGTGCGACAGCTCTGAAAGCTGAAAAATGGCCTGGGCAGGAAGGGTGTGAAAGTGCCCTGTAGGCAAGTGGATAAAGAAGAACTGTCCAGAGATGACAGCTATGTATTTTATATTGGATCATTTACACAAAAGAATCTCATATAATGACCACATACATGTGTGTCAAATAGTTAAAGTGTAACTAAAGACAAAACGTTGTTTTTGTTTTGGAGAGAGTGGAGAGGGATTAGAATACCTGTCAGGTTTATCTGATATTCAACTTCTGCAATTGTCCTGTTAAGACCACTTTTACACTGAGGTGCGGGGCGTCGGCGGTAAAGCGTTGCTAGTTTTAGCAGCGCTTTACCGTAGTTTTAGAGGCGCTTTTCGGCCGCTAGCGGGGTGCTTTTAACCCCCGCTAGCGGCCGAATAAAGGGTTAATAGCGGCGCTTTGATGGCGCTTTGGCGGTGCTGCCCATTGATTTTGATGGGCAGGGTAGCTTTAGGTAGCTTTAAAGTGCCTCAAAGATTCTGCTTGCAGGACTTTTTTTAACGTCCCGCAAGCGCACCACTCCAGTGGGAAAGCACTCAGGCTTTCACACTGGAGTGATAGAAGAGGCGCTTTACAGGCACTTTGCAGGCGTTATTTTTAGCGATATAGCGCCTGTAAAGCGCCTCAATGTGAAAGTAGCCTTACTGTTATTAGGGATGAGCCGAACACCCCCCCCCCGTTCGGTTTGCACCAGAACCTTCGAACGGACCGAACGTTCGCGCAAACTTTAGAACCCTATTAAATACAAATACAGTGCTTTTAACCCCCGCTAGCGGCCGAATAAAGGGTTAATAGCGGCGCTTTGCAGGCGCTTTGGCGGTGCTGCCCATTGATTTTGATGGGCAGGGTAGCTTTAGGTAGCTTTAAAGTGCCTTAAAGATTCTGCTTGCAGGACTTTTTTTAACGTCCCGCAAGCGCACCACTCCAGTGGGAAAGCACTCAGGCTTTCACACTGGAGTGATAGAAGAGGCGCTTTACAGGCACTTTGCAGGCGTTATTTTTAGCGATATAGCACCTGTAAAGCGCCTCAATGTGAAAGTAGCCTTACTGTTATTAGGGATGAGCCGAACACCCCCCCCCCCGTTCGGTTCGCACCAGAACCTTGGAACGGACCGAACGTTCGCGCAAACTTTAGAACCCTATTAAATACAATGGACGCGAACGTTCAAAATCTAAAGTGCTAATTATAACGCCTAATATGCATGTTATTGTCCTAAAAAGGGTTTGGGGACCCGGGTCCTGCCCGAGGGGACATGTATCAATGTAAAAAGAATCTTTTAAAACGGTAATTTTTTCGGGAGCAGTGATTTTAATGATGCCTAAAGTGAAAAAAAAAAGTGAAATATTCCTTTAAATATCGTACCTGGGGGGTGTCTAAAGTATGCCTGTGAAGTGGCATGTGTTTCCAGTGTTTAGAACTGTCCCACAAAATGACATTTCTAAAGGAAAAAAAGCCATTTAAAACTGCTTGCGGCTTTAATGTACTGTCTGGTCCCGGCAATATGGATGAAAATCATTGAGAAAAATTGCATGGGTGCCCCATCACCCACCCCTACCCCAGCCCATTACCAGCCAAATTTCTGTAGTGTAGCGTCCAGTTTTTCCAGGTATAGAAGCATTTTTAAATCCTTTTTAACAGTAGAAAGTGATGGGCCATGAGGAGATGTCCAGGCCTGGAGTATGACCCTCCTGGCCATTAGAAGACAGAGATGCATCCATAGGGTCAAGGACAGCGGTTTTACCCTAGTCAGAGAGGCAATATCAGGAGGTGATGTGTAGCTGAATAGGCAGAGTAGGGGTTCTTTGGGTAATCTCAGGTTGGTGATTCCAAAGACGTAGTGTGTAATTTCATCCCAATAGTCCTGAAACACATTGCATGTCCCACATTTCCCTTTTAAAAACATGATATACTGTATGTGCTGCAATTGTAAATGATGGCATTGCTAGATTAGAAAAGTAAATCTGTTTATTTTGCAAGCCAATATAAAAAAAAGCAGTGTTTACAATTTGTATGGCAATTCATATAATAAAAAATATATGTTTTCAATGAACAGATCTTTTCTGTAGACTAAAGGTGAGCTGCTAGATGATCAGACCCCTTTTTTGCCAACTAAAACCTATAAGAACAAAAATCCGTACGAAATTGAAATGCAACTGAAATTTGCAATGATTCCATTCATCTTGTATCCTGCATAAGTGAATAATGCATAATTCATAGTCTTATCAGTATGTGCTTCTTTAGAATTATTAATGTGCTTCATATGTACAGTGGAGGCAGCCATATTTTGATTTGAATGAATATTCATTCGAAATCAGCCTGTCAGTTCATTAGGAAGCAGTATCTTGGTAGTATTAGTGAAGCCTCACGAATATTGGTGATGAAGTGTTGAGATAATGGCACAAATAGTGGTTTGTAGTCCACTTTTATTTGATGAAAGTAACAAATGTTGAAGAAAAAAAGCATGGCTTACTAGTATACTGGCTTATACACTGGCTATTCTGGGTCTGCTGGTTCTCTTTTCTTCCTTACCTCAACCTGACTCAAAATGTTCCTGGTGCCCTTCCTATTTCCTGTTTAAGGCCAAGTTTATATATGCAGCCCATCTAGAACATCTATCTCGTGCTGCCCCCTACACCAGTCATTTGTCAAACCAGGCTGTCACGCTAACAAAACTAGACATCATAACTAAATGGGAAATTTCAAGGCTAGGGTTTAGAAAGAAACAGTATAGTACACCAAAGACTATACTTTACTAAAGGTAAATAGGCTGATCTCTTTGCAAGGGAAGTTGTACTTAGCAAATACATTTTCCTAAGAATTTGGCGAATGTGAGAAAATTTCACCTGGCAGAAAAACCCAATCATGTGCAATAAAAATAAAAACAGCATTGTGGCTTGCACTTTACTGGATGATGGAAGTCAGCAGAGCTTTGCCTTATTCACTAATCTCTGGGAACAATTCCCTTGCAAAGTGAACAATCTGTTTGGCTTTAGTAAATCATTCTCCTAGAATCAATGACTTAAGGAATAGAATAAACTGCCACCCAACTGTGCTAGAAGTTAATTTGTAGATGCACTAGAGCGGGTGAATTGTAAGGCCGGCCACAGATGGTCCGAATCTCAGCTGGTTCCTGCTGAACCGGTCGAGATTCAAACCATTAATGTGCAGGCTGAATGTACCAAGCTGATCGATCAATCAACATGGGTACAACCAGTCTGCCAGGTTCAGTTGCGATTATCACAAGCGGCTGCTATAGCCACTAGCGATAATCAGTTTTCTCCCGGTGGGAATGGCACACCCCCCTCCCAGTTGGGAGAAGAAAAATGCTCGGCAGGAGGGATTCCCCTGTCAACACTGCCTGTGTTGATGAGGGAATCTTGCGCATTTCTTTCCTGCAATCCATGGTTGCAGGAAATAAATTTGCACCATCTATGGCAGGCCTAAACACAGAATTTAGAGAAACATCTCCAATGAGGACCATGAGCATTACTCTGGAAGGAAAGGTGGCAGTCTAGAACATTTTTTTCTACAGCTACATGTTTCTCGCAAGCTCCGTGTCATCCCTGGGATCTTGTATCTCTGCTGCCTTGGGCCATGGCCTTTGTAGGCAAAGCTGAAATCCAGTCCTGATGTCAGTGGAATCTCACAAAGAAAGTCGTGACAGCTGCTTTTCCACCCTAGAAAAAAAAAAGTCACACAAAAAGAAAAATAAGCTGTGGAATGTGCCCTTTGAAGCTACTGGAGATTATTTCTTATGCCTCGAACACACGATCAGTTTTCCCCGACAAGAAAAGTGTGATGTAAGCTTTTTGTCAGGAATTCCGACCGTGTGTATGCTCCATCACACGTTTTCTGTCAGAATTCCTGCCAAGAAAAGATTGAGAGCAGGTTCTCAATTTTCGTGATAGGAAAAATTCCTATTGGTATTCCCGCTCGTCTGTATGCAATTACGACGCGAAAAAAAAAAACATGCATGCTCAGAATCAAGCAGAAGAGCCGAACTGCCTAATGAACTTCATTGTTCTCGCCTTGTCATACGTGTTGTACATCACGGCGTTCTTGACTTTCGGAATTTCATACAAGATTTGTGTGACCGTGTGTATGCAACACAAGTTTGAGCAGTTTTCCTGCTGAAAAAAACCCACGGTTTTCCTGTTGGAAAAACTGATCGTGTGTGCGAGGCATTACAGTGGTTCAGCTACTAAAGGTTTTTAGTATGGGGTCGGTCTATAAATGTCAAATAATGTCAGTGCAAAATAATCCCTGTCCTCCCTTACATTTCATCACAAATCCCGGACCACCCCATCTAGCAGTGACCAGCTATGACATCCCTAAGCGTGTTCAGTTCTCGGTAGGTCATACCAGGGTACAGATGCACTGAGAATGAAACTAGACTACACACTTCAAGTCACATCTAAAGACCCCTGGCAGAAGATTAAACTATCTGCTACCTTATTAGAAGCCTGGCCTCAGCACTGTCAGCCGGCTGAAACTAGATCACGATGTTGTGTCCTCAATAACAGCTGAGCTACACCAGAATTTGTGGTCAATCCAAGCTTGTAATGAATTCAGTCTGCATGCAGTAAAAAAACATAGTCATGGTTATACTAAGGCCTTTGAGGCGTCACTATAGTTTAAATCTTTATTTCCCCTTTTTCCCAAATCATTGTAAAAGTCTCAATCTTCATTCATACCAGAGCATTATGTTTTTTTAAAGTAATATCTTAGCCAAATATACATTTTTTAATAGATGCTAAAATTTGTTAAAGCAGAACATCCATAAATTATATTAAGCTGTGAAACCTCCCTTTCTATAAGTGCAACTTTGAATATTAATTCATGGATCAGCATTGATGATATATGATCTATCAGACTCTTTGTGCATTATTAGTATTGGTGGCGGCCTTATGCCTCGTACATACGATCGCGTTTCCCGAAGAGAAAAGTGCGGTGTGAGCTTTTTGTCGCGATTCCTGACCGTGTGTATGCTCCATCACACCTTTTCTGTAAGTTTTCCTGCCAAGAAAAGATTGAGAGCAGGATCTCAATTTTCGTGACAGGAAAAATTCCTATCGCGAATCGCGTTCGTCTGTATGCAATTACGACGCGCAAAAAAAAACTTGCATGCACAGAATCAAGCAGAAGAGCCGAACTGCCTATTGAACTTCATTGATCTCGGCTCGTCATACGTGTTGTACATCACCGCGTTCTTGACGGTCGGAATTTCAGCCGAGATTAGTGTGACCGTGTGTATGCAAGACAAATTTCAGCTGTTTTCCTGCTGAAAAAAAACCTATGGTTTTCTTGTCAGAAATCGCGATCGTGTGTATGAGGCATTACACATTAAAAAAAGAAGTGTGGGATCCTAAAAAAATAAACACACTAAACACACATACTCACCTAGATGGCTGCAGCATCGATCTGAGCTGCAGGTGCCCCCCCGCTGACTCTACACCGAGAACTGAGCAATCAAAGACAACTGATTGCTCAGCTCTCTGGTCCGCTCTGAGCACAGAGCGGTAACTGTCAGTCACCGCTCTCTGCTCTGCCCCTCTGGCGCTCACTGGAGCACCGATCTGTGGAGAGAATGGGAGCAACTGGCTCAGGCTCTCAGCGGCGTACTAAGAAGCTGAGCCAGCTCCAGGTCAACATCATTGTCGGGATCCCTGCAAAGCCTGGACCAGCTCTGTAGCATCAGCCAACAGCAGCCTTTAGCCCACTGTCGGTTGAATCTGTGTCACAGGAGTGCAGAACTAAGTAGACATGTGCACAACATAAAAATTTGTTTAGTTTGGTTTTGTTTCTGTGCGTTTCCGTTGATTCGTAACGATTCGTAATTTCGTAAGACGTGTGTTATCCTATTCGGACTCTTTCGTATTTCTGTAAGGCTTATTTTTCTGTTGATTTGTTTTTCCGTTAGTCTAATTTTCCTTGATTCGAAATTTGTATTTACGTTATATTTTATATTCGGCCGCGTTCGTATTTTCGTAAGAACTATATTTTCGTTGATTTGCAATGATTCGTATTTTCGTGTCTAATTTCCGTTGATTGGAAAATCGTACTTTTGTAGATTTAATTACATTCGTACTTTCGTTAGAATACATTTTCCGTTTATTCAAAACACTACTCGTCGTAATTTTGTAATTCGTACTTTCGTGAGATTGACTGGCTCATTTATTCGTACTTTCGTAACATTTTTTTCGTAGATTACCGTATATACTCGAGTATAAGCCGACTCGAGTATAACCCAAGGTACCTAATGTTGCCACAAAAGACTGGGAAAACTTACTGACTCGAGTATAAGCCGAGGGACAACAATGCCTCAGAGTTCCCATCCTTACTGTTCCCATCCTTACTGTTCCCATCCTTACTGTTCCCATCCTTACTGTTCCTATCCTCACTGTTCCTATCCTCACTGTTCCCATCCTTACTGTTCCCTATCCTTACTGTTCCCTATCCTCACTGTTCCCTATCCTCACTGTTCCCTATCCTCACTGTTCACTATCCTCACTGTTCACTATCCTCACTGTTCCTATCCTCACTGTTTAAATTTTACATGTAAATAGTACCTGAAAAAAAGTTGCGGCTGCGGCGTCCATCGTTCAAATCCCGCGGTCTCTTCCTGTTCCTTCCGTGATAGGCGATTCTCATCAGACACTCTCCGCCTATCACGAACGTTCTCTCATCCTCAGTTTCCCAGCAGACACTGTGTTGGGTGTTCCGCCAATCACAGACGTCTGCTGGGAAACTGAGGATGAGAGAACGTTCGACATTGGCGGAGAGTGTCTGATGAGAATCGCCTATCACGGAAGGGACCAGGAAGAGACCGCGGGATTTGAACGATGGACGCCGCAGCCGCAACTTTTTTTCAGGTACTATTTACAATGTAAAAACTTTCGCTGACTCGAGTATAAGCCGAGGGGGGGACTTTCAGCCCCAAAAAAAGGGCTGAAAATCTCGGTTTATACTCGAGTATATACGGTAATAATCGGGGCATAATTTGTAATTTTACATAATGTGTCAGAATAGGAGAAAACAAAAATATGTCAGAGATATTACAAAATACAAATATAGAAATTAGAATCTAGACAGAGTATGCTTAAGAAACAAAGAATTTCTCTCTCACAAGTCACAACTTTACTCACAAATCCAACAGAACAGTGCAACCTACCCAAACACAACCTATCTGGACTGTGGATGGAATGCACTGTAGTCTAATACAGAAAAACACACAAGGGAATAAGAAACAAGCTCATTGGGGGAAGAGACAACCTCTTCAGGGGAAGGGACAAGCTTTTTGGGCATTGGCCAACGTCCAGAACTAATTCAGAACTAACGAAATAGAATTTAAGTTTTTTTGAATTTTCGTTGTTTAGATTTTCGTCTTCCGAAGATTCGTTTATTTTGATTTTCGTTAATATGGATCTTTGTTCGTTATTTTCTTTTACGTTTTCCGAATATTAGTAATTTTGCGTTTTCGTTCATTTTGATTTTCGTTATTTTTTGATCTTTGTTCGGTATTTTCGTTGTTTTTATGTTTTTCGTTTTTTACTTTTTCGTATTTTGGCTGTTTCAAATGTACTAAATTCGTATTTTTGTTGTTTTCCATATTCGTTCTTTTCGATAATTCGTTGTTCGTGTGTAATTTTATCAAACCGTTCGTTTATTCGTATGTTTACGAATCAACGAATATAACGAATTTTGACGAATAACGAATTCGTAACTAAACGAATTGCACATGTCTAGAACTAAGTGCACTCCTGTGCCCTACAGAAGAAGTATGGCCAAATGAGCTCTGGCCCTACTTCTCCTTTAAGTATGCACATTCAAAGTTCCATTGATTCTTAATCAATATGAAATGACTTGAGATTTGATATCCTCTCACTGCACTCAAGACAAACTCAAAGTAGGAGCAGGAGCCTAGATGGATCCAATCCCCTTTCAGGGACCATCCATCCAGGGTCTGCTTCTCAGTAGGTGCTTAGTAGGCGGAGTCAACTCCCAAGCCAAGTTCCTAGTCAGTGTATCCCTACTTCACAAACTGTCCACTATCTGTCCAGTGATCATGTGAGGGAAATTAAGTTTACACATCAGTGTGGATATCCCCAACATTTAATTTAGCCAGTAATCTGTTTGTACTTTAATTTTTAAATAAAATGGAGAAAATCGTTTTTATTTTATTTATTACAGGTAATTATATAATACTGACAATGTACGCAGCACTTTAGAAATATATTGTACATTCACATCAGTCCCTGCCCTCAAGGAGCTTACAATCTAAAGGTCCCTAACTCACATTTATAGATACACATACTGGGGCCAATTTAAGCTAGGTTCACACATGTGCGGGTGGCTGCAGCTGTGGGACAGCCTGTAAATCGCACCTGTTCCCGCAGGTCAAAGTGCGCTGCTTCTTTGCAGATGTATAGGGCTGCCAATTCATTCTTAATGGCACCCCCACGCATCTGAAACTGCAGTGAATTTCAGCTGAGGGAAATTGCATGGTGCAAAAGCTGCAACTCAGTGTACATGTCCTATATTTGTTTAACATTTGTTTTTAAAAAAATACATGATTAGGGTGGAGGCTTTCTTTGAAAGTAACATTATCAACAATGCTGTCAAATCATTGTAATACCTAATGATGTGTAAAAATAATATTTCATGAAAAAAATATATGTTTACTCTTTACATTTCCAGTAGTTAACATATTTGTGTAACTACTAGTCTAACCATCTGTCTCTTAATGTCCTACCTGTTTTTCTGAACTGCTACAATTATTTGTAGTTACCCCCCCCCCCCCCAGGTCATTGTGATAACTTTATGGTGTGCACTGGGTCCTGCAGCAGTGTTTTTTAATGTCCATTATGGCCCCTATTGCAGGTAGCTGGAATTGGTTGACACCAGGTGCTGTGGATTCCTCTCTCAATTAAAATACATGCAGTGACATGTAGTGACAGTCTTTTTCCACCACAATCATTCAAGCCCTTTAAAATTATGGCCAGTCACAAGGCAGCCCATTCTAAAATGTAAAAAACTATTCTAATGCCGCGTACACACGGCCGTTTTTAATGTCATTGAAAAAAACGACGTTTTTCTTGACGTGATTTTTCGTGATTCTTCTAAAGCCTGCCTTGCCTACACACTATCGTGAAAAAAAATGCTCGAGCAAAGCGCGGTGACGTACAACACGTACGACGGCACTATAAAGAGGAAGTTCCATTCGGATGGCGCCACCCTTTGGGCTGCTTTTGCTGATCCTCGTATTAGTAAAGTTTGGTGAGAGCCGTTTCGCGCTTTTCAGCCTCATGCTCTTTAGTCTGTTACAGCGTGATGAATGTGCTATCTCCATTACGAACGTTCGTTTTACCAGAAGGAGCGCTCCCGTCTCATACTTGATTCTGAGCATGCGCATTTTTTTTCCCTTCGTGAAAGCATACTCACTACCGTTTTTCACGACGTTAAAAAGAACGACGTGAAAAACGACGTGAAAAAATAGAGCAGGTTCTAATTTTTTTTAGCCCATTTTTCACGTCGCTAAAAATGCTCTGAAGCCCACACACAATCGTTTTTAATGACCAATTTAAAAGATGGCATTTTTCACGTCATGAAAAACGGTCATGTGTACGCGTCATAATAGTTTTACATAATGCGGCAGCATAGACACATGTAGGAAACCAAATGTTAGAGGTGATTTATTCTTTCAAAGCAAATACACTTTTACGCACTGGTACTGACTAGTATTCCAGTGTTTCTGCTCTCCCTCAGTTTCTCTTCATCACTCAGCTAATGTGACCCCAGTGTTTGTGTGCAGTCAAAAATAATGGGCAGAAATCAGCATTTACTTCAATATATTTCTTATGGCACCAACATCCCTGAAGTAAGTAATCAATAAATGTGCAAGATATGGGATTTTAACGGTGCTATGTGTATGAGAATCCTCAGCAAATAATGTTGTATAAAATACAAAAAAGTTTATTAAAAGACAAAAAATAAATTGTTAAAAAACTGATATATCACAATATAAGTCATAGGCATACACCTAATACCCAATTTTGACAGTAATGGATAGTATTCAGTTTGTGGTGGCGTCCATTTATCGACAGTTTCGCCTATAAGGCTTCTTCAGAATTGGACGCAGAAAGCATTCAATTAGAAATATAAAGGTTTTTCCAACTTTAGGTGTAAAGTTGTCGAAATTGTCGATAAATGGACGCCACCACAAACTGAATACTATCTATTACTGTCAATATTGGGTATTAGGTGTATGCCTATAACTTATATTGTGATATGTATTTATCAGTTTTTTAACTATTTATTTTTTGTCATTTAATAAACTTTTCTGTATTTTATACAACATTATTTGTTGAGTATTCTCATACACATAGCACCGTTAAAATCCCATATCTTGCACATTTATTGATTAAGGATTGTGTGCAGGTGATCAATACCCTTCTTATCAACACTGATGACATGACTGGTTTTACTCATTTTTGGGCATTTTTTTTACATTTTGACAAGGCACCCCTGAAGAAACCTCAAGACACCCTGGTTGAAAAAGCCTGCAGTAGACTATCCTAGGGAATTTAGTAGGCCCCCAGCTGATAACCTTTTTTTTCCTGAAAGAGGTCAGCCTAAGTTGCTTGTTGAGGTTTGTAATACTCCACAAAAATCTTGACTGTTGTATGATCCTGGACACTAAAGCCCCGTACACACGATCCGAATATCGTACGAAAAATGTCGTCCGAGGAAGAATCGTACGATAATCGGATCGTTAGTAGAGAGCTTCGAGAGCCGATTATGACAGTTCATCCGATATTATTTTATCGGACATGCACGAAAATTTTCCTCGCACGATAACAAATCGTACGATTTTCGTTTAGTCAGTACAGTTGTCGTCCGAAAATACAATACAATACATGACATCACTTACGATTTTTTTTTCTGTCGTACGAGAATTTTCGTGACTTTAATAACCTATTTAATTTTACTTGCGACTATTAAGCGAAAAAAGACGTACGATCTGTCGTACGATATTGGGATCGTGTGTACGGGGCATAAGGGTTATTACACGTATATGGTTCTTACTTCTAAACAATACAAAGGGGGTTCCCAGCACACAGATTCTTATTACTGTTTGTGTCCCTACTGTGTCCTCTTTTGGAGATATATGTTCAGAAAACGTTGATGTCCCCCTACTTGATGATACCTTGATGAATGAAAGTGGAATTCCAGGCGCTACCCAACTAATCTTAAAAACACTCCCACCCCCCTCCTAACACCTATTCTAACTAACCAATGTAAAAAAAAAAAGCTGTTTACTTACCCATTTTTAGGCCGGTCATGTGAACCCCCTGTGTCAGCCAGCATGGTTGCAGAGGAGAGAGAAGAGCACTCCAGAAACAGCTGATAATGCCTAGAAGCATGACATCATTTAACCACTTCAGCCCCGGACCATTATGCAGCTAAAGGACCAGGCCACTTTTTGTGATTCGGCACTGCGTCGCTTTAACTGACAATTGCGTGGTCGTGCGATGTGGCTCCCAAACAAAATTGGCGTCCTTTTTTTCCCACAAATAGAGATTTCTTTTGGTGTTATTTGATCACCTCTGCGGTTTTTATTTTTTGCGCTATAAACAAAAATAGAGCGACAATTTTGAAATAAATTCTATATTTTTTACTTTTTGCTATAATAAATATCCCCCAAAAATATATAAAAAAACATATTTTTTCCACAGTTTAGTCCGATACGTATTCTTCTACAAATTTTTGGTAAAAAAAAATCGCAATAGGCGTTTATTGATTGGTTTGCGCAAAAGTTATAGCTTCTACAAAATAGGAGATTGTTTAATAGCATTTTTAATAATATTTTTTTTTTACTAGTTATGGCGGCGATCAGCGATTTTTATTGTGACTGCGACATTACGGCGGACACATCAGACACTTTTGACACCATTTTGGGGCCATTGTCATTTTTATAGCGATCAGTGCTACAAAAATGCACTGATTACTGTGAAAATGACACTGGCAGTGAAGGGTTTAACCTCTAGGTGGTGCTGTAGGGGTTAAGTGTTCCCTAGGAAGTGATTCTTACTGTAGGGGGACGTGGCTACAGGTTACTGATCGTCTGTTCCGATGACAGGGAACAGACGATCACTGACATGCCACAGAGAAGAACGGGGTAAGGTTTGTTTACACTTACCTCTCCCCGTTCTTCAGCTCTGTGACCCAATCGCGGGACACCGGCGGGTCCGCGGGTCCCGCGGGCGCGGTCACGGAGCTCAGGACTGGGTCGCGAGCGCGGCGCCGGCGGTGCGCCCGCAAGCCACGGCTGGGATCTTAAAAGGGGACGTACCTGTACGTCCTTGTGCCCAGCCGTGCCATTCTGATGACGTATATCGTGGTTAAAGGGTTAAATTGACCCATCCATTGTCGGCGCTTTTTCCTTTTCCCAGCTGCACTGGCTGACACAGGAGAATTGTTACCTGTGACCAGACCAGAGCTACCTGAAAATAGAATAGTCTATAGCTCTTTCTTAAACAGGTTAGTCAGAATAGGTGTTAGAAGGGTGGTGAGGGAGTGTTTTTAGGATTAGTTAGGTGATGCCTGGAATTCCACTTTAATGTTTGGATAACATTGTTCTATGTAAACTTTATGTCTTGATAAATAAAGTTATTAAAAAAGAATAGGCAACAGAGGGCAAGTGGGGGAGGTTTAGAACGTCTGTGAGGTTTTTATCGCTATATGCACCTTCTTGTATCAATGACCTCTATTCCCTCTGTTTCTTGTCTTGGTGTCACAGGGGCAAGAAGTGGCTGGTAGGACCCCAGTGGGCCCACGGACAGCAGTAATTACCCAGCAGAGGTTCTAACCCTTCCCCACCCTAGCAAAAAAAAAAATTGTTATGGCTGGAGTTGGGCTATAACAATATAACATGATTATCCTCCAAATTCTGTGACTAGCCCAAGCACCACCCATTCATGAGGAATTTTGGATTGATAATGATTTATCTGCAAGAAAGCTATCCTTCCACCAAGCCCAACTTTGCTCATGACAGGCAGCCTCCCTTTCCCTTAATATAATGTAAATGTGTTTCGGAGCTAATCTAATACTTATGTATCTCGGTTTCCTCAGTGCTGATATTTAACAGTCTTACAAGCTAGAGATTTGTGAGGAATGAGGCATCAGAGGCTTTATTTCATAGCGTGTTTCCCTGGCTGCATTCTAGCTTGCATCTTATCAATATAAGCTTCCTTCTTTTCTCGGAATTTGAAATCAGCCTGGATTGATGGCATTTTTACCAAATGTGGATGCTGATGGAGGACCGGCCTGGACTGTGTCAATATTATCATGTTTTCCGTCTCCTCTGAGCCATCGGTGGCTGTTGCTTCATGCGATAGCTGCTTATTAAACTCGGTAAGATGCACTTGCAGAGGCAGGTAGATAAATAAATAAATAAATGAAATAAAAATAAATAAAACTGGAGCAGTATTCAGTCCTAGATAATGTCCTAAATTATAAGCTCAATCTCCCTATCGCCATTAGAAATTAGTAGTGCTCACTGGGGAAATGCCATTAAAATTAGATAAGAGAATCTGTGCTTAATGCAGGAGAGCGGAATTTTCATTAACCCCATCAAAACTGGACGATACTGCCTGGCGAACGACTACGTTTTCTGTTAATAGTTGCTTAAATCTTGGAATAGCATTACACAGCTCGGATCTGCGTGTTCACTATGCAGGAAAACCTTCTTAGCATCCAGGTGGGGGGGATGCATTTTAAAATTAGTAACTAAATTCAGTCCATTGCATTATCCACCAGTAATTTCTGTGGCAGAATAACCCATGTCCAAGCATGGTTGGAAGTGAAACCAGACCATGTACTTTAACCTTTTCTCACACATTGAATAGGCACTTGATATCTGGCTTGGGAAGCTGCGCGCTGGAGTCCTGGCATCTGCAGCTATAACCCAAGGTTATTGGCAATGAATGATGAGTAACGAGCGAGTGAAATAGAAGTGCGGAATGCAATTACTCTCTGGATTTCCCATTCAGTAAGAACGCTCTCTTATTCATCTGATCTGACACAGTTACTGTCTCAATCTCTAATCCAAGGAGGAACTGACTAGCTCCTACATTCATCTATGTTTGGAAGTTTCATTTTCTGGAACATCTAAAATTACTGATTAATATAATGTAAGTGCAAAGTAAAAATAGAAATGCTTTAAATCGGAAGCATGGTATGAGGGTATCTACAAGTTTGTATGTAAATATATTTTCAAAATGTTCTCATGAAGATATACATAAGGTAACATAGATAGTACAAACAATGCCTAGAAACCTTAGTATATGTTTTCAGGGGACATTTAATATGCATGTGTTGAAAAAAAAAGTGTACAATAAAAAAAAAAAATAGCATTAATTTTAAGCTGTAAACCAGAACAAGTTTTTGATGTAATTTTTAGCCCTAGCTTTGTCGCATATAGTGACATCTGACATAAACTAGACGTACCTTGTAACTCCTAGAATTTTTTGTATTGCATGCTAACTTTGGTCCAGCTTGGCGATCTTCTAGGCAGTGCCGGGACAAGGTCATCTAGAGCCCAGGGCAAACATGCCAAACTGCACCCCCCCCCCAAAGAAGTATGAGCATTATGTGTCAGCAAAATTATTTCCACAAAAACACTGAGCACTAATCTGCATCTGCCCCCCTGCTGAAATCCCCACTCTCAGCACAAACCCCCCCCATGCACCAAATCCCCCCTCCACCAAAAAAATGCACCCCTCCTAGCACAAATCCTCTTTCCCTAAAACTTCCCCTCCTAGTACACATCTTTTCCCCCACTTCAAATCCCCCCTCCCAGCACAAATCCTATTCCCCTTATCCCCCCTCCCAACACAAATCCCTCTAGATCACCACTCTTAGCAGCCCCCCCTTAAATTTCCCCTCCTTGAACAATACTTACCCCCTGCCGCCCCCCAAATTCGTCCTTCCAATACAAATCCCCTCCCCCCAAATCTCCTTGTGGTGCCCTCCACTACACATGATACCACAGTGCCCAGGGCAGCCGTCCCTTCTGCCCATCCCTTGTCCTGGCCCTGCTTCTGCTTGCTGCTCAGATTCTTCCCCTCAGCACACTGACTACAGGGGGTCACTTGGCACTACTACCATTCATAGAACTGCTTGTATTTTTTCATTGAATACTGGACATTCTCTGATTGGATGACATTACGATCTCCATTAGGGATGAGCCGAACACCCCCCTGGTTCGGATCGCAGCAGAACATGCAAACAGGCAAAAAATTTGTTCGAACACGCGAACACCGTTAAAGTCTATGGGACACGAACATGAAAAATCAAAAGTGCTAATTTTAAAGGTTGATATAAGTTATTGTCATAAAAAGTGTTTGGGGACCCGGGTCCTGCCCCAGTTGACATGTATCAATGCAAAAGAAAGTTTTAAAAACTGCAGTTTTTTCGGGAGCAGTGATTTTTATAATGCTTAAAGTGAAACAATAAAAGTGAAATATTCCTTTAAATTTCGTACCTGGGGGGTGCATATAGTATGCCTGTAAAGTAGCGCATGTCTCCCGTGTTTATAGAAGGTCTGCACAAAATGACATTTCTAAAGGAAAAAAAGTAATTTAAAACTACTCGCGGCTATAAAGAATTGTCGGGTCCTGGCAATACAGATAAAAGTCATTAAAAAAAAAACGGCATGGGTTCCCCACTTAGTCCATTACCAGGCCTTTTGGGTCTGGTATGAATATTAAGGGGAACCCCAAAACAAAATAAAAAAAAAAATGCGTGGGGGTCCCCCCCAAATTCCATATCAGGCCCTTCAGGTCTGGTATGGATATTAAGGGGTACCCTGAGCCAATTTTTTTTAAATGGCGTGGGGGTTCCCCTCAAAATCAATACCAGACCCTTCAGGTTTGGTATGGATTTTAAGGGGAGCCCCGCGCCAAAATAAAAATAAAAAAATGGCGTGGGGTTCCCCCCAAAATCCATACCAGACCCTTATCCGAGCACGAAACCTGGCAGGCCGCAGGAAAAGAGGGGGGGATGAGAGAGCGCCCCCTCCTGAACCCTACCAGGCCACATGCCCTCAACATGGGGATGATGTCCCCATGTTGATGGGGACAGGGGCCTCATCCCCACAACCCTTGCCTGGTGGTTGTGGGGGTCTGCGGGCGGGGGGCTTATCGGAATCTGGAAGCCCCCTTTAACAAAGGGGACCTCCAGATACGGCCCCCCCCCGTACATTGTACCCCTACCATTTCACCCAAAAAATGTGTCAAAATGTTAAAAACCACAGGAGACAGCTTGGGACAAGTCCTTTATTTAAAAAAAAAAAATGTAATCCATTCTCGATCTCCAGCAATGTAATCCATTCTTGATCTCCAGCGATGTAATCCATTCTCGATCTCCAGCGAGGATACGACGCACACAATCCTGCATCCACGGGAGGTAACCGATGAATGACGCGCTCCAGCCTGACAGCTCTAATATAGCTGAGGGCGGGGCCACCCGTCACGTGACCCTGCCCCCCTCCGACGCAAGGGGAAACGCCAGGGGTTACCCAGTGATGTGTACGGGTGACCCCGCCCCCCTTTGACACAATGGGAAATGCCGGGGGCTACCCAGTGACGTGTACGAGTGACCCCGCCCCCCTCTGATGCAACGGGAAACCTGCATTGCATCTGAGGGGGCGGGGTCACCCATACACGTCACTCCATATCCTCCGCAGAGTGGATTTACATCACTGGAATTTTTTTTTTCTTATATATTTTTTTTTCAATAAAGGACTTGTCCCAAGCTATGTACTGTGGTTTATAACATTTCTGACACTTTTTTTTGTAAAATGGAAGGGGATCAATGTACTCCGTTACCAATTCACATAGGGGGGGCTGGGATATAGGGGTCCCCTTTGTCAAAGGGGGCTTCCAGATTGCGATAAGCCCCCCCCCCGCAGACCCCTTGTTCCCATCAACATGAGGACATCCTCCCCTTGTTGAGGGCATGTGGCCTGGTACGGTTCAGGAGGGGGGGGGGGCGCATTTTTTTTACGAAATTTAAAGGAATATTTCACTTTTGTTGTTTCACTTTAAGTATTATTAAAATCACTACTCCCGAAAAAACGTCAGTTTTAAAACATTTTTTTGCATTGATACATGTCCCCTGGGGCAGGACCCAGGTCCCCAAACACTTTTTATGACAATAACTTGCATATTAGCCTTTAAAATTAGATCTTTTGATTTCTCCCATAGACTTTTAAAGGGTGTTCCGCGGCTTTCGAATTTGCCGCAAACACCCCAAATTGTTCGCTATTCAGCGAACGGGCGAACAGCCAATGTTCGAGTCACACTCATGTTCGACTCGAACATAAAGCTCATCCCTAATCTTCACCTCATTGTTCTAGGGTTCAAACCCTCAGGTTGCACATCAATATCATACCATTGTGACAAGTATCAATAATTTTGTTTGCTGCCATTATTTTTTATAGATACACACTTTTTTTTTGGTTTGAAGAATGTCTCTTTTAGCCCCCGTTCACATTGACTGTGGCTTTGAAATTGTGCGACCTCATCTGAAATCACACAGTTATAAAGCCGCATGTCAGTGGAACTTCGGGTGTGACTTTTAAGACATCTGTGCAGAAAGCTGCATAAAGATTAGATTCAAGTCGCTCCCAAAATCAAGATTCAAGTCGCTCCCAAAATCACCAAAAGTAGTGCTTTCAAATCAATGCGGCACCGCAAAGTCGGCGTTGCACCCATTTGAACAGTGACATTGCCCGCAATAGGATGCGACTTGTCATACGATTTGACCCATCAAACTGCATTACAAGTCGCTCAAATGTGAATTGGGGCTTGGGTTTGTGGCCTAAAAGTGGCATCACTGCAACATACTGTTCCTCAGTCCTGTGGGCTAAAGTGCACCAAGCAAAGTGTGCTGTGACACAGCAGTGATTGGTGGGAATAGCAAAAGTTGGATGTAGTTTTAACCACTTCAACTCAGGAAGATTTTACCCTCTTCATGATTAGGCAATTACAGCTAAAAGTCTTTTTGGGGATGTCTCTACCAGCTTTGCACATCTAGAGAGTGACATTTTTGCCCATTCTTCTTCTCAAAATAGCTCAAGCTCTGTCAAATTGTCTGGAGAGCATCTGTAAACAGCAATTTGCCACAGATTCTCAATTGGATTTAGGTCTGGACTTTGACTGGTCCATTCTAACACATGATTATGCTTTGATCTAAACCATTCCACTGTAGCTCTGGTTGTATGTTTAGGGTCATTGTCCTGCTGGAAAGTGAACCATCCATCTTCCTATCAACTCTGACCAGCTTCCCTGTCCCTGCTGAAGAAAAGCATCCCCACAACATGAAGCTGCCACCACCATGTTTCACTGTGGGGATGGTGTGTTCAGGGTGATGAGCAGTGTTAGTTTTTTACCACACATAGCATTTTGCTTTTAGGCCAAAAAGTTTAATTTTGATCTCATCTGACCAGAGCACCTTCTTCCACATTTTTCTCGCGCATGGCTTCTCGCAAACTGCAAATAGGACCCCTTATGGCCTTCTTTCAGCAATGGCTTTCTTCTTGCCACTCTTCCATAAAGGCCAGATTTGTGGAATGCACGACTAATAGCTGTCCTGTGAACAGATTGTCCCACCTGAGCTGTGGATTTCTGCAGCTCCTCCAGAGTTACCATGGGCCCCTTGGGATATTTTTTTATGAACTAACCCTGCTTTAAACTTCTCCACAACTTTAGCCCTGATCTGTCTGATGTGTTCCTTGGCCTTCGTGATGCTGTTTGTTCACTAAGGTTCTCCAACAAACCTCTGAGGTCTTAACAGAACAGCTGTATTTATACTGAGATTAAATTACACACAGGTGGACTCTATTTACTAATTAGGTGACTTCTGAAGACAATTGATTCCATTAGAGTAAAGAGGGCTGAATACAAATACTCGCCACACTTTTCACATATTTATTTGTAAAAAAAATTGAAAACCATTTATCATTTTCCTTCCACGTCACAATTATGTGCCACTTTGTGTTGGTCTATCACATAAAATCCCAATAAAATACATTTACATTTTTGGTTGTAACATTACAAAATGTGGAAAATTTCAAGGGGTATTGCCGCATACACACATGACGTTAAAAATGCCATTTTTTAAATTGGTCATTAAAAACGATCGTGTGTAGGCTCCAGAGCATTTTTAATGACGTGAAAAATGGCCTAAAAAAAATTAGAACCCGCTCTATTTTTTCACGTCGTTTTTCACGTCGTTTTTTTTAACGTCGTGAAAAACGGTAGTGTGTATGCTTTTACGAGGGGAAAAAAACGTGCATGCTCAGAATCAAGTATGAGACGGGAGCGCTCGTTCTGGTAAAACTAGCGTTCGTAATGGAGATAGCACATTCGTCACGCTGTAACGGACTGAAGAGCATGAGGCTGAAAAGCGTGAATCGTCTCTCACCAAACTTTACTAATACGAGGATCAGCAAAAAGCAGCCCAAAGGGTGGTGCCATCCGAATAGAACTTCTCCTTTATAGTGCAATCCTACGTGTTGTACGTCACTGCGCTTTGCTCAAGCGTTTTTTTTTCATGAACGTGTGTATGCAAGGCAGGCTTGAGATGAAACACGAAAAATCACGTCGAGAAAAACTTTGTTTTTTTTCAATGACATTAAAAACGGCTGGGTGTACGCGGCATATGAATACTTTTTAAAGGCACTGTATCTTGTAATTTTTTTTTATTTTTACACTGCTAATGGCGGAGTTCAACAATTTATAATGGGACTGCAATAGTGTGGAAGTCAATCTGACACTAACTGATACTGGGGGGAAAAGACTGCCACTTACATTACCAGTGACATTAATACAGTGTTCACTGATAATACTATACACTGTCACTGTACTGGGAAGGGGTACGGTGATCAAGGGTTTAAGTATGTGATTAACATTGTGAAATGTGTGTAAAGTGTGCTACTTTTACTAACTGATCTCTAAGTTTATCATCCTTGTTTTGAAGGGATGAGAAATACTGAGATCGTTCCCTGTGTATGGAGCCTGTATATTGAATGTCAACACAGAGCTCTGGCCTGTGAATGTACACAGCCGATCAGCATGTCCAAAATTGCTGACAGACTCCCGCTGTGTACAATCACAATGGGAGCCAGGCGGGGGGGGGGGGGGGGGGGGGCACACATGCGTGCACCCTAAATCCAGAAGTAGGCAGTGACGAACGGGTACGTCACTTTGCCTACAGCGGCCGCTTTACCCACAGTACATTGCGGGTGGGTGGTCGCCAGGTTACGTTATGTAATAAACCAGATGGCTGCTGCTCTGTAAATAACATGGACTCACTTGAATAAAATACTTGATAAAATACTATTCCCAAATCACAAATAATCCTTATCATTTAGCTTAATACATGGGCATAGCATTTTTCCTAGTTTTGTTAAAAACACAATGATAAAAGCATGTAAACAAAAACTAAATATAAACCGCACTAGTGTTGAAAATATAATAAACCAAAAAAACTTGCACTATGAGATGAGGTACACTTAATAAAAAATGCTGTGCTAAAATATGAAAGTAATTTAAGGATTAATCAATATAAATTCTGCTCGTACAAAAAATGCACAAATTAAATAAATAAATAAATGTGTCCAAAGCAATCAAACTGGTGAGTCAAAGTGTGTCCAAAGGATTCAAACTGGTGAGCAAACAAAATCGAAATTGTGGACCAACACCAAAAAGAATTCCACTTCCTCATGCTGACGTCATCACGCTACCAGAAGTGACTCGGAAGCTAGTCTGTTTGCCAGCTATGATTGTTTTTTCCTGTGCAATGTTGTGTTCTTTGGATGTAAGTTCATTTTAAAGTTTTAATAAATATTTTATATCAGATTCCACACTATGTAAAGCGCTTTTTTCCTGTATTTCCTTTGAGTGTGCTGAGAGATGTGGAGACTGACGGAGGACGTATAGTGGCATTGAAATCGTGGGCCAATCAAGCAAATCCTGGAAAGTGTTTTGAAGACTCAACTAATGTATGATCATTAATAACACCTGCTGTCTTTAAATTCTCTGTAGTAAGAGAGTCATTTGATTCCTGGTAAGCCTGTAATTTTTTACCTTTGGTGGTGGAGATTCTTTTGGTGTTGGTCCGCTATTTCGATTTTGTTTGGTCACCAGTCTGAATCCTTTGGACATGCTTTGTTTGGCTCACTAATTCAAATCTTTTGGACACATTTATTTATTTCAATTGTGCAGTAATGTGGACGGTTTGCATAAGTGGACTATATATTGATTTATCTTAAAATTACTTTTGTTTATAGTGTAGCACTTTTTATCCAATGACAAAAGCTTGACACTGAAATAAGTAGAGAGCGAGAGAGAGAGATATGCAAATACATTTATTGGGGGACAAAAAAGCAGACTGAGAGGAGGAAGAAAAGACAGGGAAACTGGTTTGTAGGTAAGGGGATAGGAGAAGAGAGACAGCATGTCTAGCTAGTAGAGAAGGGGAAGAGAAGAGTTAGTGGGGTCATATTATTCTTGGCCCTTGGCTCTTCAGTATTAAACTCCTTTTCAGGCCTTTGCATTCAGTCGCATAAGATCCGCAAAGGCTGTAAAATGCAAATTAAGTCAGTTCTAGAAGACTTTCCTCTGTTAGCCGTCGTGATTGCAAGTCTGAATGTAGTGCAGGTAGCTATTGTCATGATCACTTAGTGCCCCTGTTCCTCATTCCAGCACCCAGGTGTTGGCTGTTGCTTTTCCTCCCTGTCTGTGTTCACCTGTTGTCTGATTGATCTGGTCAGTCACCTGATATAAGCAAACTGAACACTCTATCCCTTGCTTGTGATAGAGACAGACTTACCTGTATTGTTCTAGACCAAGCCTCCTGTTAGTCGGCCTTGCTTGCTGTTGGATTCCCCTGTATATGACACGGATTGGACTGGATTATCCCCTGAACTCAGCCTGCCTTTTACCTGGAACGGATACTGGATTATCCCCTGAACTCAGCCTGCCTTTTACCTGAACTGTCTTTGAACCATGCTATCTGTTAAACTGCAAGTACCTGTTTGCTTTGCTCAGTTCGCATCTGCCCTGGCGTGGTAGCCAGATTCTATAGCATTGTGTATTAAGTCCTGGGGGCAACCAAGTACCGGTAGGTCTGCTTGTCTTAAGGGAAAGGGGGCTGCTATAGGCGAAGCGCACAGTAGCCAGCTATAGTGTCTGACCACCTGCGTTGGGGTAGACGTGACATTCGTGACAGCTATAAAATGCCCAGTAGCTGTCAATAATTGCAGGTTCCACGCTGATCAAGGTTTGATTTGAGAAGTATCTCCATCTAGGGCCACAGCCCAATATACCTTTTTTTGTACTGGCCCCATCCTTTCCTGATCCAAGAGTCAAGTCACCTAACTAAACTTGGGGCTTGAACGCAAACACCCATATTCATGGTACCAAATGTGTCAGCCATTGGGTGCCCCTGCCAAACATTCTAGTTCTCCTAGGGACAAAAGAAAATTGTATACTAACCACATATTCTTACTAGTACTGGTTATCATGTGTCTGGATGTTCCATTTTACCCAGATGATAATAAGTCAGATAGCAAATGAGACCTTGTATTTACTTATGATCAAAAGTTAGATCTAACATTTAAATTATTTTGACAATAATCTGCACATTTATAGACAC
Organism: Rana muscosa; assembly: GCA_029206835.1. Taxonomy (NCBI): domain Eukaryota; kingdom Metazoa; phylum Chordata; class Amphibia; order Anura; family Ranidae; genus Rana; species Rana muscosa. The sequence continues at coordinate 272,504,028 of CM055117.1, forward strand.
CTTTAGTAATGTCATTTTCTGCCAGTTATTTATTGGTTAATCAGTTACATCACATTTATATTATTGAAGCTATCTGTAATACATTTGTCTCTGGCTTTAATATTGCTGCTTATTTGTGTGCAAACTCAGCTCATTTACTTATCTTGAGCACACACACTGCCAACTTACAGTAAAATGGAATTCGAGTCATAAATGAAAATCTACACTTAATTAGTATGAATAATAAAATACATTTGTATATTATGCATTCTTGTAATTGCTGAATGTCTAATAAAAAACAACTATCTAGAAAATTAGCAATTCTCCTGTGCTTTACCGATAACGGTGTGCCTGTACAGCTGAACGTGGCTGCTTACAGGCACTTCCTGGTACGGTTGTTGGTGCAAGCAGCACAGTACAGTCTTGCTTAGCACAGTGGTGGGCCTGGCCTTGCCTTGCGAGCCACTCCCTGTCGTGCCCGCTCCATCACATCCGACCCCATTTCATCTATGATGTTATATCATATGTATTCTCATGAATGAGGATGCACAAGCAGTCTAACAGGAGGAAAGAAACTTGCCCACCAGCAGGGCCGCTGTTAGAAATCATGGGGCCCCGTACAGCATACCTGACAGGGCCGCTTGGTCCCGCCCACAACCCCACCCCTGGCTCCGCCCCTGGCCCTCATGCTGTCATGAAATCTGGGGGAAAGGGTGGCAGGAGCTGAAACATGTAACATGTTCCAAAAGGTGAACCTTTAATAACCATTATTATTCTAAACTTTTTACACTATCATAAAGCAGCAGAGATGTCCTATTTTAAAACTTTTTTGACAACAACGAATTAGCTGGGATGAGCTCAGGCGTGTTCGGACCGTAGTCTGAACCCACCTTATCTATACCACCAGGAAGCTTTACAGCACCCCACCAATCATAACTGGATCTGAATGGGAGAGATGTCAGTGTTTTGACATCTGTGCCCATTCAGTTTGTGTCCTCATACACCACAGACTTGTGTCCATTTACATCAGGCTACCTCTGATCTGTCACATTTAGGTCTGGAAAAATAGAAAAGGATGTTCTTTTTCATTTATTTATTTTTGACCTGAATGCCCACAAATCAATTCATATCTGGACTCCTGTAGACCTACATGGAGCTTTCAATCAGGTCCACATCAGTGGCGGCTGGTGCTCAACATTTTTTGGGGGGGTGCAAACAAACTGAAAAATTCAGAAAAAAAAACATCAATTGCTGCCACTGTGCCATCAAACACAGCTACTGTGCCCATCAATTGCCGCTACTGTGCCATCAAATGCAGCCATTGTGCCATCATACGCAGCTACTGTACCCATCAATTGCCGCCACTGTGCCATCATACGCAGCTATTGTACCCACTGGTCCACAGAAAAGACTGATAGGCGGACTTGATTGCTAAGGATGAGCAAGTAAGCCCCACGTGCAGAGCCCGCCAGGAAGTCGGCACTGCGCTGCAATAATCACAGGCAGTAAAACATTTCTCGATCCTGCAGCCGTGCATTGGGACAATGTCTCACTGCTTGTGATTAGGGCAGTGCAGTGCCGACTTCCTGGCGGGCTCTGCACGTGGGGCTTGCAAACACGCTGCAGCTCATCCTTACTGATTGCAAAGCTTAGGTGAAAAATTCTCAAAGGGGAGTGGTTTGGGGGGTGGTAACAATGCAGCTTGGCTGTGTGTTTTTACTGTCCCTTCCTCTCATCACATGTGTAAGGTAGCATTATTGTGTGCTCATGATCATTATGATCATCAGAGCACAGCAGGTGGTGTATGGCTCTGTCAGTGTAACATGCTGTTGGGTGCTGACTTTGTTATGGCCGTGCTGTGTTATAGTCAGTAACACACATTACAGCCATACATTAAGAAAGTCAGCACCACACAACATGTAACACTGACAGAGCCATACAGCACCTGCTGTGCTCTGATCATCATAATAATGATGACCATGAGCACACAATGGGGAGTCAGGGGACTGAGCCTCAGCCTGTGTAATGTGTCAGTGTGTGATGTGTCAGTGTGTGTGTGTAGGGGGATTGCTTGCCTGTGGACCAGCGTCGGGATTACTCTTTCATTCAGCCTCCTCAGTGTTCAGTCTCTCTCCCTCAGGCTGCAGCACGGCACTTACTGAGGGAAGGGAGCCGCATTACAATTGTATCCATACGCAGAGGGAAGCATACAGTGATCACAAGGTACACTGATGCAGAGAAGAGATTGTATGCCTCCACCCGAAAATGGAGAAAAAGTCCCTCTTCTTTTCTCACCTCCTGGGTAGGGTGACCAAATTTCCAAACTGCCATTCAGGGACACCCCCCCCCCCCCAATTTTTGGGGGAAACGGAGGAAAACTGGAGGGGGAAAGTAGCAGAACGGAGGGGGACAGCAGAACGGAGGGGGACACGGAGGAAAACTGGAGGGGGACAGCAGCAGAACAGAGGGGGACACGGAGGAAAACTGGAGGGGGACAGCAGCAGAATGGAGGGGGAGTGGGGGACAGCAGCAGAACAGAGGGGGAGAGACAGCAGCAGAACGGAGGGGGAGCATGCTCACTGTAACAAAGTGTAACACTAACCTGGAAGTTTGTCAATTTCTGGCGGGCGGCAAACTCGAGGACCTCGTGGGCTGGAGGACTCGGACGAGGCTCAGCTCAGGAGAGAAGTTGAACTGTTACTGGAGAAGTCGGGCAGCTCAGAGTCGGGCTGCGCTGCTGGCAATGTACTGCAGCGGCTGCGGGAGTAGTCGGCGGCAGCCCCGGGACTGGCACTGACTGGGCACAGGCTGGATCCTTACCAGCAGTAAGTGTGGCTCTGTCTGGTGGGGATTAAAAACACATTTTATTTATGTTATAAAGATGTTTTCTGTAAGAATTTTTAAATATGAACAAAATAAAGTATGAGGGGAACAGCAGAACAGAGGGGGACAGCAGAACGGAGGAAGAACAGAGGGGGACAGCAGAACAGAGGGGGACAGCAGAACAGAGGGGGACACGGAGGAAGAACAGAGGGGGACAGCAGCAGAACAGAGGGGGACACGGAGGAAGAACTGAGGGGGACAGCAGAACGGAGGGGGACACGGAGGAAGAACGGAGGGGGATAGCAGAACAGAGGGGGACACGGAGGAAAACTGGAGGGGGACAGCAGCAGAACAGAGGGGGACACGGAGGAAAACTGGAGGGGGACAGCAGCAGAACAGAGGGGGACACGGAGGAAGAACTGAGGGGGACAGCAGAACGGAGGGGGACACGGAGGAAGAACGGAGGGGGACAGCAGAATGGAGGGGGACAGCAGAATTGAGGGGGACACGGAGGAAGAACGAAGGGGGACAGCAGCAGAACAGAGGGGAATAGCAGAACAGAGGGGGACACGGAGGAAGAACGGAGGGGGACAGCAGACCAGAGGGGACAGCAGAACGGAGGGGGACACGGAGGAAGAACGGAGGGGGACAGCAGCAGAATGGAGGGGGGCACGGAGGAAAATTGGAGGGGGACAGCAGCAGAATGGAGGAGGACAGCAGCAGAATGGGGGGAGACAGCAGCAGAATGGAGGGGGACAGCAGCAGAACAGAGGGGGACAAAGTGTGAGTGTAACAGACAGTACACTAACAGTACACAAACCTGTCCTGGTCCTAGAAGTTTGTCAATAGACTCTGGCAGACTAGCACTGACTGCACTGCAGGTGGCAAACTTGGGGACCTCGGCTCGTGGACGGGAGGAGCCTGGGGGAGGACGAGGCTCAGGCGGCTGGCTGGCTGCACAGTAGAGTGGCTCTGTCTGGTCCTTGGCGTGATGGTGTCACTCACTCTGTGCTGGCTGTGGCTGCGGAGGCGCGCGCGCTGCTCTCAGACTCAGCCGTAGTAGTGTGCGGGCGCCGGGCGGGTGCACTGCCCACACTGACTGACAGGCCGAGCTGACGTCACTGGTTGCTAGACGCGGAGCGGCCCCTAGCCTAGCAACCAGACTGGCAGTGGCAGCCTATGTATCATCATAATGTGTGACTCAGTGTTACTTATTTTATAAGGTGGCAGCGGCGGACGGGCGGAGTCGGCGGAGCGGACTGGTGTGGTCTGGTCACTGTTTTTTTTTTCATTCCGGGACGTCTGTATTGTTCCGGAATGAAGCTGCCGGGACACGGGACAAAAATCTCTATTCAGGGATAATCCTGGGCAATCCGGGACACGTGGGCCCCCTCCCCCTGGCCCCTCTCTTAACATGATGGGGCCCAGGAAGGTACTATATACATTGCCAATCAAGTAGGTGCAGGTTAATAAAGTTATTTAGCTAATTCGTTCTCTTTAGCTAGAAATCTGCTCGGGCCCCCCTGCTGGCCGGGGCCCGGTACAACAGGGCTGGTTTTACTGTCCTATGAGCGGCCCTGCCCACCAGCGACCCTAGCTGTATGAAAGTAGAGGCATTGCAGTCTGTAACTGCAATGCATTGTTACTGGAAAAAGGTACAAATAAAAAGATTTAAACACACTTATACATAAGGACGGACTTACGTTGTTTAACTGATTGTGGGGAGTTATTTGAACAGGTCTTCTTTTCTACTTTAACCCTTCTCGCTGACACCTCCTGGTGCTTTAAGAGGTTCTAAATGCCAGGAGGCAGAGGGGGAAATTCCGATTATGTGACCCATGTGATTGGCAGTCACAGCAGTCACATGACTGGAAAGCTCCCGATTGCAAGTAGGCATTGGGAGCTTTCCGGTACCCAACTTTAACTATGCTGGGAGCACAAGACATGCGCTCTCAGCACAGAATTGTTTACACTTGGGCATGGGCATCCGTAGGTAGGGGCAAGGGGGGGCGAGTGACCCCCTGGAATCGGCAAGGGTCTACATTGGCCGCATCTGTAGCTGTGCTGGCTCTCTGTGTTTGTGGGAGTCGGCTCCACAGTTGCTTCAGATCAGTGTCACTGAGCTTACAGAGCTCTTTTCTGCCACCTTTGGCTGCTTCCTGTATGTGCGCCCTCGTGTTTGCTTTTCTGCCTGTTGTATTTTCACAGGGACATGTGGAAACAGGACTTGGGAGAAGGAAGACCACCTTACAAGTTGGGGCTGTGAGTACAAGTGAAGGGTGGAGGCTATTTGTGTACAGGGGGTGGGGGTAGAGCTGTGTGTGAGCTTACAGATGTGTGTGTGGGGACCTGACATGTTTACAGATGAGGGGGGCAGCTGAGTGCATACAAGTATGATCAGTGAAGGAGGGTGCCAGGTATAGGAAAGATCATATCATCTGCCCTGTCCTGTATACAGCCATATACACCCATCTTCCTTCCTGTATTCCTCCGTCACTGACTGCAGATACACATAATCTATATATAGCTGTATACAGGACAGATAATGTATATCTGCAGTCAATGATGATGGAGGAAGATCTCTATATACAGGTAGCTGTATATACCCACCTTCCTTCCTGTACATAGAGACCTTCCTCCATCATCACTGACTGCAGATATACATCATCTGTCCTGAATACAGCTATATACGCACACCTTCCTTCCTGTATATACTAATACCATCCACCCCCTATATATACACATACTGTACACCCTCTGTACTGTACAGGCCAAATTTGATGGGCACAATGAGGCTACAATTGATGGGCACATGCCTACGCTTTATGTGATGATGACTAAGCCCCTCCCCTTCATGACATTGTCGAAAATGGGCGGAGCATGGGTGACCTAAAATGATGCCCCCCCCCCGAAAAAAGTTATGCAGACGCCCATGCCCTCGGGGCACATACGGTGGGGAGAACAAGTATTTGATACACTGACGATTTTTCAGGTTTTCCTACTTATAAAGCATGTAGAGGTCTGTAAATTTTATCATAGGTACTTTTCAACTGTGAGAGACAGAATCTAAAACAAAAATCCAGAAAATCACATTGTATGATTTTTAAATAATGAATTTGCATTTTATTGCATGACATAAGTATTTGATCACCTACCAACCAGTAAGAATTCCCGGCTCTCACAGACCTGTTATTTTTTCTTTAAGAAGCCCTCCTGTTCTCCACTTATTACCTGTATCAACTGCATCTCTTTTAACTCGTTACCTGTATAAAAGACACCTTTCCACACACTCAATCAGACAGACTCCAACCTCTCCACAATGGCCAAGACCAGAAAGCTGTGTAGGAACATTAGGGATAAAATTATAGACCTGCACAAGGCTGGGATGGGCTACAGGACAATAGGCAAGCAGCTTGGTGAGAAGGCAACAACTGTTGGCGCAATTATTAGAAAATGGAAGAAGTTAAAGATGACGGTCAATCTCCCTCGGTCTGGGGCTCCATGCAAGACCTCGCATCAATGATCATGAGGAAGGTGAGGGATCAGCCCAGAACTACACGGCAGAACCTAGTCAATGACCGGAAGAGAACTGGGACCACAGTCTCAAAGAAAACCATTAGTAACACACTATACCGTCATGGATTAAAATCCTGCAGTGCATGCAAGGTCCCCCTGCTCAAGCCAGCGCATATCTAGGCCCGTCTGAAGTTTGCCAATGACCATCTGGATGATCCAGAGGAGAAATGGGAGAAGGTCATGTGGTCTGATGAGATAAAAATAGAGCTTTTTGGTCTAAACTCCACTCGCCGTGTTTGGAGGAAGAAGAAGGAGTACAACCCCAAGAACACCATCCCATCCGTGAAGCATGGAGGTGGAAACATCATTCTTTGGGCATGCTTTTCTGCAAAGGGGACAGGATGACTGCACCGTATTGAGGGAAGGATGGATGGGGCCATGTATCGCAAGATCTTGGCCAACAACCTTTTTCCCTCAGTAAGAGCATTAAAGATGGGTTGTGGCTGGGTCTTCCAGCATGACAATGACATGAAACACACAGTCAGGGCAACTAAGGAGTGGCTCCGTAAGAAGCATCTCAAGGTCCTGGAGTAGCCTAGCCAGTCTCCAGACCTGAACCCAATAGAAAATCTTTGGAGGGAGCTGAAAGTCTGTATTGCCCAGCGACAGCCCCGAAACCTGAAGGATCTGGAGAAGCTCTGTATGGAGGAGTGGGCCAAAATCCCTGCTGCAGTGTGTGCAAACCTGGACAAGAACTACAGGAAACGTATGATCTCTGTAATTGCAAACAAAGGTTTCTGTACCAAATATTAAGTTCTGATTTTCTGATGTATCAAATACTTATGTCATGCAATAAAATGCTAATTAATTACTTAAAAGTCATACAAAGTGATTTTCTGGATTTTTGTTTTATATTCCGTCTCTCACAGTTGAAGAATACCTATGATAAAAATGACAGACCTCTACATGCTTTGTAAGTAGGAAAACCTGCAAAATCGTGTGTGTATCAAATACTTGTTCTCCCCACTGTATATGCAGCCTCTCGGCGTTAAAGCCCAGCCACCGAGAGGGCGCATATATGTGTGACCAGTGGGAGGAGGTTAAAGAGGAAGTAAGCCCTGATTAGTTTTACTTCCTCTTTTTTCCCCTGCAAAGTAAAAGCATAATGGGCTGGTATGCATCACATACTAGCCCATTATATGGCACTTACCTGAAAATGAAGCCCACGCTGTCCCCGCTGGTGCCCTCATCCATCTTCACTTCTATTCCTTCCAGGGCTACGGACTCCAGCCCTGTGACTGACAGGAGTAGCGTGACGGCACTTTCTAGTGAAGAAACGGCACGGATGGCTGTTTCTTCACAGCGCATGCGCTGATGACATCATCTGCGCACTGCAATGTAAATATCTCCTGAACGGCGCAAGTTTAGGAGATATTTACAGTACCTATAGGTAAGCCTTATTATAGGCCTACCTATAGGTTAAAGTGACAATGAGGGGTATACAACCACTTTAAAGCAAAAGAAGTTGATATATAAATATACTTATATACAGGAAACAAGAAAATTAACAAATATTTTGGCTTTTAGATTACACAGTTAGAAATCCAGTTATTACTTTCAACTACTATCTTAAGTTCACTACTACTGAGACAATTGACATTCCAACCCGCAGAAATTGCAAACACATTGAGCATTGCAGGAAATAATATTTAGCTATTCGTTTTACAAAGTCTGAGAAAGATTGCTGTTACGGATTTAGTCCTACAAATGCCATTGAATTACAAAAAGCCCAGTAGGAATGATCTCAGGATTTACCCTACGTTCATACCTATGCGTTTTTTAGTGCGTTATGCAGAATGCACAAAGGCACTACAGTCCATTTAACAGTTTTCTATGGTACTAGTTCACATTTGTGCGTTTTGCAGCATTGTGTTTTTTTGAAAGGGTCTGGGACTTTTTATTTCCCACTGCAGTTTGCGTTTTTCATGTAATAAACTTCAATGGAGCTGCACAAGAAACGCAAGTGGTGCATTTTTTATGTGTTTTGCATTTTGAAGTTTTTATTTTACCATTGGTTGCTAAACAGGGAGCCAGGAAGCATCCTTAACAACCGATGAGTCATCAGTTGTCAGCGGGGTTCCCCGCTGAAAGCTGAATGTAAAAAAGAAAATTGCGATAAAGACGATATGGGGTTCACCCCCAGGTCCTTCAGATCTAGTGTGGATTCAGAGGTGACCCCCCCCCCCACACCAAAATAAATAAAAAAATGGCCTGGGGAATCCGAGCATGCCACCCGGCAGGTCAGAAATGGAGGGGACGAGCGAGCACCCCCCCCCTGAACCATACCAGACCGCATACCCTCAACATGGGGGGGGTGGGTGCTTTGTCGGGGGCTGCGGGCGGGAGGCTTATTGGAATCTGGAACCCCTCCTTTAAAAAGAGGGCCCCCAGATCCCGGCCCTCCCCCTATGTAGTTGGGTAACGGGTACGTCGTACCCCTACCCATTCAGCAAAAAACAGTGAAATGTAAGAAGAGCCGGTTTTTGACAATTCCCTTATTAATAGTTCTAACTTCTCTAGCCGTTTCTTCTCGCCGTCTTCTCCTTCCCACCGTCTTCTCCTCGAGCTGCCTCTTCCCGCCGCCGTCTCTTCCCCCTGCTGTCTTCTTCCTCGCCGCCGGTCAACCGCAAAAAAAATAAAAAAAACCGTTCTTGTTCTGTTAATGTCTTCATCTATTTTGTTGTGGCCTGCTCTCTGCTGACACTTATATAGCCATGGGGCATGGCCATCTGATGACATCACCCGGAAAGCCCACCCTTTGTGACAACACAACGTTGTGGGCTTTCCGGGTGATGTCATCAGATGGCCATGCCCCATGGCTATATAAGTGTCAGCAGAGAGCAGGCCACAACAAAATAGATGAAGACATTAACAGAACAAGAAAGTTTTTTTTTTTTTGATGGCATTTTCATGTTGAGGGCATGTGGCCTGGTATGGTTCAGAAGGGGGAGGGGCGCTTGCTTGTCAGCCTTTCCTGACCTGCTGGGCGGCATGCTCGGAAAAGGGTTGGGTATAGATTTTGGGGGGGGCCCATGGCATTTTTTTAACACTTTGGCGTGTGGGGGGGGGGGGGGGGGTCCCCTCCAAATCCATTCTAGACCTGAAGGGTCTGGTATGGACCTGGGGGGGGAACCCCACGCCGTTTTTTCACAATTTTTTTTTTTTACGCCAATTTTTTATTTTTATTTACATTCAGCTTTCAGTGGGGAACCCTGCTGACAGCTGATGACTCATCAGTTGCTAAGGATGTGGGGGCTGGCTTCCCGACCCTCTCCTTAGCAACCAGCTATATACAGTATGTTTTACAGTGCGCTTAAAGAGAGAAAAAAAAACATAAAACGCAAAGTGCATGAAAACTGCATGCAAAAACGCATAAAAAAAGCTGGTTTAAAAACGCAAAATGCACTGTAAAACGTGCCTGAAAAACGTATCAAGCGCAGTCACATAGATGTGAACCTAGACTAACAAGCCATCCCAAATCCGAAAGACTCTGTCTTTAAACCACTAATGTATACTGAGCTTTATCTGTTTGGGGTGTTTTGTTAAATCAAAACTAAGAATGATGAGAATACGTTTATTGTCTAGTTTTACAGGGCTGTGAAAATAATCCTTTGGGATATTAAAAATTATAATGTCCATAGTTTCAGGAGATTTGTACAAGAGAGCAATTTGTTAAGTTTGTCCATTTTAAGATACTCATTTATGACATTATTATCTGTGAATTCAGGCAAATTTTAAACCTAAATTTGGATATTAAACCCATGGGGGGGGGGGGGAAGGGGAAGCCTTTTTAGGCCCCCCTTTTCCTCATGAGATCACGCCGTCGGCATTTCTAGACTTTAATATAAGGTTTTGAATGGGGCTAATTCTAATTGGTCAGTCAGGGTCATGTGACCAAGAAGGTTCTGGAAGGTTATTAGGTCAGAAGGCCTTTTAGGCCTATTTAAGGAGCTTCTTCACAGGGTTTTCTGCCAGTCGTCAGAGAAGAGACAGCGCAAGGAGCGCTCCCCTCTCCTGTCGCGGCCAGTTTATGTGGTGGCTCACTTTGGTTTAAGTGAATCAAAGGGGAGATATAAGGAAATGGTTAAAGATGAATGCTGAGTCAGCTTGAGTCTGAGTGGCTGGACTGAGTATTGTTTATTTATGAGTAATTTTGGTGAAAATATTATTTGATGTGAATTAGACCCCATTCACACAGGGGCGACTCGTCAGGCGACTCAGCCGCCTGACAAGTCACATCCCGTTCTGTACAATGGAACCGTTCTAATAGGAGCGACTCAAGTCGCTCCGACTTAGAAAAAGGTTCCTGTACTACTTCGGGACGACTTCAGGGCGACTTCCATTGACTTCAATACAGAAGTCATTTTGCAAGTCACCTTTGAAGTCATGTGAAGATCGCCCGGCAGAGTCGCGGGACAAGTCGTGCCGCCCCTGTGTGAATGGGCTCTAAAGTTGATGTTTAATAATTAATTTTGTTTAAACAAATAAACCAGGCCGTGGCCAATGTTAATCCAATATGTGGGTGTTGGTTTTCTTTATTATATGCATGCTTGCTTGTAATTTTCCTGGCGCCTGCGATCCCATATGTGAAGGGCAAATAGATCTTCTAACCAAAAAATCTCCACTTGGATATTGAACAGGCAAGACTAAAATGTGGGAGGATGACTGCACTGTATATGCAGCTATTGTTGGATTGTTTTAATTCCAGACATCTGAAACATATAAACCTCGCAGTGCACATGACTGATCAAGCCATCTAAATCTGGCTATCAATTAGTTCAGAGGGACCGCTATATACATATTGTCAGGGCCCGGACGGGTGGCTAGTGAGGACACAGGAGGTGGATCCTCTGTGCCAGAGAGGCGAAGGCACGGGTCGCACTGGAGGACCGGTTCTAAGCAGCTACCGGTTTTCACCAGAGCCCGCCGCAAGGCGGAATGGACTTGCTGCGGCGGTAGCAACCAGGTCGTGTCCCCCAGTAGCGGCTCGACTTCTCTGGCAGCTGAGATAGGCACGGTACACTGGGAGTAGGCAGAGGCAAGGTCAGACATAGCGGAAGGTCAGGGCAGGCGGCAATGGTTCGTAGTCAGGGGCAACGGCAGAAGATCAGATACACTGGCAAGACAACTACAAAACGCTTTCTCAGGGCAGTAAGGCAACAAGATCCAGCAAGGACAGGAAGGGGAAGTGGGTTTTTAAGTGTTTTGGGTGTGACACAGTAATTGGACCAGGCACCAATCAATGGTGCACTGGCCCTTTAAATTTAAGAAGACCGGCGTGCGCGCGCCCTAGAGAGCAGCGGCGCCAGGACGGAGCAGGAGGAGGAGGCCGGTAAGCAGGATAGGATGCGATCCGCGGGCGGACAGGTGCCGCCACATGGATCGCATCCCCGCCAGCATCAGAGCAGCGCTCACGGTCAGAGGAGCCGACCGGAGCGCTGCAAGGGGACAGACGCCGCAGGCGCTCCGGGATGGATGGGACACCCGGAGCGCTCGGCGTTACAGTACCCCCCCCTTAGGTCTCCCCCTCTTCTTGGAACCCAAGAATCTACGGATGAGCTCTTTATCTAAAATGTTGGCCTCAGGTTCCCAGGACCTTTCCTCAGGACCACAGTTCTCCCAATCAACTAAAAACATTTTTTACCTCGGATGACCTTGGAGGCGAGGATCTCTTTCACCGAGAAGACATCAGAAGAACCAGAGACAGGAGCAGGAGCAGTGACCTATGGGGAAAATCGGTTAAGAATGAGGGGTTTAAGAAGAGACACATGAAAAGAGTTGGGAATACGAAGAGAAGGAGGAAGGTGGAGCTTGTAAGAAACAGAATTGATTTGGTTTTTGATTTTAAATGGCCCGAGGTAACGAGGACCCAGCTTGTAGCTAGGTACCCGAAACCGAACATATTTGGAGGAGAGCCACACTTTGTCACCAGGGGCATAGATAGGAGGGATTCTTCTCTTTTTATCTGCATGTCTCTTCATGCGGGCAGAGGCCAGTGAGAGCGACTTTTGAGTCTCTTTCCAGATAGAGGCAAAGTCCTGAGTTAATTCATCCACGGCCGGAACTCCAGAAGACGTGGGAATGGGGAGGGGGGGCAATGGGTGACGGCCGTAGACCACAAAGAAAGGCGACTTGGAGGAAGATTCAGAGTTCTTGAAATTGTATGAGAATTCTGCCCAGGGCAATAGGTCGACCCAATCGTCTTGACGGGCGGAGACAAAATGTCGTAGGTAGTTGCCAAGGACCTGGTTAACTCTCTCCACCTGTCCATTGGACTGCGGGTGATAAGCGGAAGAAAAATTCAACTTAATCTTTAGTTGAGTACAGAGAGCTCTCCAAAATTTTGAGATGAATTGAACGCCTCTATCCGAGACGATATGTGAGGGCAGCCCATGGAGGCGGAAAATTTGAAGAAAAAAATGCTTCGCCAACTGAGGTGCAGTAGGCAGACCAGGGAGCGGGACAAAATGAGCCATTTTAGAAAAGCGGTCAACGACCACCCAGATGACAGTGTTACTACGAGACAAAGGGAGGTCCGTGATGAAATCCATGGCGATGTGGGACCATGGTTGTTCAGGCACAGGTAGGGGAAGGAGAAGACCTGCAGGCTTCTGGTGAGGAGTCTTGTCACGTGCACAGATAGTGCAGGCCCGTACAAAGTCAGTCATATCTTTCTCCTGGGTAGGCCACCAATAGTGTCTGGCAATCAATTGTATGGATTTTTTGATCCCAGCGTGACCGGCTAGATGGGAGGAATGGCCCCACTTGAGTATCTGAAGCCGAAGGCGTGGAGGAACGAAAGTCTTTCCTGGAGGAATTGGTACGAGAGAAGCGGGAGCAGAGGAAATCAGACACTCAGGGGGTATGATGTGTTGAGGAGGAGTCTCGGTTTCAGAGGTATCGGAGAAACGGGACAAGGCATCAGCCCTGACATTTTTGTCTGCGGGCCGAAAATGGATCTGGAAGTTGAAGCGGGCAAAGAACAATGACCACCTGGCCTGGCGAGGATTTAGGCGCTGAGCGGACTGAAGATAGGACAAATTTTTATGGTCAGTGTAGATGGAGATAGGGTGAAGGGATCCTTCCAGGAGATGTCTCCACTCTTCTAATGCCAACTTGATGGCCAACAGTTCACGGTCACCTATGGAATAGTTTTTTTCCGGAGGGGAGAAAGTTTTAGAGAAAAAACCACAAGTGACGTTTTTCCCTTTAGCGTTTTTTTGAAGAAGCACAGCTCCGGCTCCTACTGAGGAGGCGTCAACTTCAAGGAAGAACGGCTTTAGAGGATCTGGCCGAGACAGGACAGGTGCAGAGGAGAAGGCGGTCTTAAGGCGAGTAAAGGCTTCCTCCGCTTGAGGCGGCCAGGACCTAGGATTCGCGTCTTTTTTGGTCAGTGCCCCTATAGGAGCAACGATGGTGGAGAAGTGGGGTATGAACTGACGATAGTAGTTGGTGAAACCAAGGAAGCGTTGGATAGCACGAAGTCCAGAGGGGCGTGGCCAACCCAAGACTGCGGAGAGTTTGTCAGGGTCCATTTGAAGACCTTGTCCAGAGACCAGATAACCTAGGAAAGGAAGACTGCTGCGCTCAAAAAGGCATTTTTCTAATTTAGCGTAAAGATGGTTTACGCGGAGGCGCTGGAGCACTTGACGGACATGGAGCCGATGTTCCTTAAGGTTGGCAGAGAAGATTAGAATGTCGTCAAGATAGACAACCACACAGGTATACAGTAGGTCCCGGAAGATTTCGTTGACAAAATCTTGAAAGACTGCAGGGGCGTTGCAAAGTCCGAATGGCATGACGAGATATTCAAAGTGACCGTCTCTGGTGTTAAATGCGGTTTTCCATTCATCTCCTTTACGGATTCTGATGAGGTTATAAGCGCCCCTGAGGTCCAATTTAGAAAAAACTTTTGCTCCGCGCAGACGGTCAAAGAGCTCCGAGATGAGAGGCAAAGGGTAGCGGTTTTTAATAGTGATCTTATTGAGACCACGATAGTCTATGCAAGGGCGTAGAGATCCGTCCTTGGCCACGAAGAAGAACCCTGCATCGGCTGGAGAAGATGATTTCCTAATAAAACCTCTCTTGAGGTTCTCCTGAATGTATTCAGTCATGGCCTTGGTTTCGGGATAGGAGAGAGGGTAAATTCTGCCACGGGGTGGAGTAGTACCTGGGAGCAAGTCAATGGGGCAGTCGTAGGGTCTATGTGGTGGTAAGACCTCCGCCTGTTTTTTGCAAAAGACATCAGAAAAGTCCTGATAGGCCTTTGGAAGGCCAGGCAAAGGAGTAGTGATGGGGACTTGACAGGTCAGTACAGACTTAAGGCAATGCTTGTGACAGGAGTCACCCCAGGATTTGATGTCCCCAGTGGTCCAGTCAAGGGTAGGAGTGTGACGCTGGAGCCAGGGTAGGCCAAGAAGAATGTCAGAAGTACAGTTCGGCAAAACAAAGAATTCAATCTTTTCTTGGTGAAGAACACCAACAGACATGAGCAGGGGTTCGGTGCGGTAACGCACGGTACAATCCAAATTCTCTCCATTTACAGAGGAAATGAAGAAGGGTTTGATGAGATGGGTAACCGGAATGTTGAACCTGTTGATGAAAGAGGCTTCAATAAAGTTTCCTGCAGAACCAGAGTCCAGGAAGGCCACCGCAGGGAAGAGGGAGCCAGCAGAAGGAGAAATTCGCACAGGAATAGTCAGACGTGGAGAGGAAGAATTCACACCTAGTAACGCCTCTCCCAAGTTCACTAGGTGCGGGCGTTTCCCTGACGCGGAGGACGAATAGGACAGTCTTTTAGGAAGTGATTAGAGCTCGCACAATAAAGGCATAAGTTCTCGTTCCTACGGCGAGACCTCTCTTGTAGGGTCAGGCGAGACCGGTCCACTTGCATGGCCTCCTCGGCGGGAGGCACGGTAACAGGATGCATTGGATTCAGAGAGAGAGGAGCCAGGCGCGGATAACGCCTGGTGCGAACAAGATCTTTCTCCTGGCGAAGCTCTTGGCGTCTTTCGACGTAACGCATATCGATGCGGGTAGCTAAATGGATGAGTTCCGTCAAGGAAGAGGGTATCTCTCGTGCGGCCAGACAATCCTTGATGTGGCCGGATAAACCCTTCTTGAAGGTCGCGCAGAGAGCCTCATCATTCCAGGCTAACTCTGAGGCCAGTGTGCGGAACTGTATGGCATATTCGCCCACAGAGGAGTTTCCTTAGACAAGGTTAAGCAGGGCGGTTTCAGCGGATGAGGCTCGGGCTGGTTCCTCAAAAACGCTGCAAACCTCAGAAAAGAAGGACTGAACGGTGGCTGTAGCAGGGTCGTTGCGGTCCCAGAGTGGCGTGGCCCAGGCCAAGGCCTTTCCAGACAACAGAGAGACCACGAATGCCACTTTAGACCGTTCTGTGGAAAACTGGTCAGACATCATCTCAAGATGCAGGGAACATTGGGACAAGAATCCCCGGCACATCCTAGAATCCCCGTCAAATTTCTCCGGAAGAGACAGGCGAATTCTCGAGGTAGTAGCGGCAGCTCGAAGAGGGGAAGATGCTGGAGGCTGCGGCGGCAGAAGCTGCTGGACCATGGCGGTCAACTGCGACAGCTGCTGTCCTTGTTGGGCGATCTGTTGCGACTGCTGGGCAACCACGGTAGTGAGGTCAGCGAGATCTGGCAGCGGTACCTCAGCGGGATCCATGGCCGGATCTACTGTCAGGGCCCGGACGGGTGGCTAGTGAGGACACAGGAGGTGGATCCTCTGTGCCAGAGAGGCGAAGGCACGGGTCGCACTGGAGGACCGGTTCTAAGCAGCTACCGGTTTTCACCAGAGCCCGCCGCAAGGCGGGATGGACTTGCTGCGGTGGTAGCAACCAGGTCGTGTCCCCCAGTAGCGGCTCGACTTCTCTGGCAGCTGAGATAGGCACGGTACACTGGGAGTAGGCAGAGGCAAGGTCAGACGTAGCGGAAGGTCAGGGCAGGCGGCAATGGTTCGTAGTCAGGGGCAATGGCAGAAGATCAGATACACTGGCAAGACAACTACAAAACGCTTTCTCAGGGCAGTAAGGCAACAAGATCCAGCAAGGACAGGAAGGGGAAGTGGGTTTTTAAGTGTTTTGGGTGTGACACAGTAATTGGACCAGGCACCAATCAATGGTGCACTGGCCCTTTAAATTTAAGAAGACCGGCGCGCGCGCGCCCTAGAGAGCAGCGGGGCCGCGCGCGCCGGGACTGAGCAGGAGGAGGAGGCCGGTAAGCAGGATGGGATGCGATCCGCGGGCGGACAGGTGCCGCCGCATGGATCGCATCCCCGCCAGCATCAGAGCAGCGCTCACGGTCAGAGGAGCCGACCGGAGCGCTGCAAGGGAAAAGACGCCGCAGGCGCTCCGGGATGGATGGGACACCCGGAGCGCTCGGCGTTACACATATCTGGCCTATGTTAACATATAGGGTGCTAATTTTGGATAGATATAAATCTGACTGACTCTGGGCCCAGGGCCGGTGCTACCTCTAGGCAAACTAGGCAGCCACCTAGGGTGCCCTGCTGCCTAAGGCACCCAGCCACTGGTGTTCCTACTTTCTTCTCTCTGCAGCAAGCAACTAAGTCTCAGCATCAGCAGGCAGCCACCGTTTTGTTTGCACATAGTGTCAGAGGTGCAGTGGCGGCGGAGGACTGTGTCCCGACTCCTGAATGAATGGAAGCTAGCAAACATTCATTGATGGGCACTGGTAGGCTGCATTGATGGGCGCTGGTGAGGCTGCATTAGATGGGTGCTGGTGAGGCTGCATTTGATGGGCGCGGGTGAGGCTGCATTGATGGGCGCTGGTGAGGATGCATTAATGGGTGCTGGTAGGCTGCATTGATAAGCGCTGGTGAGGCTGCATTTGATCGGCGCTGGTGAGGCTGCATATGATGGGCGCTGGTGAGGCTGCATTTGATGGGTGCTTCGTTAAAAAGGTGGGGTTTACATGGGCAGGGGAAAGGTAGTGGAGTCAGGGGTGGAGCCAAGGGGGGGCGGCAAAATTAGGTTTCGCCTAGGGTGTCAAAAATCCTTGCACCAGCCCTGTCTGGGCCTAATGGCAAGGCTTGCCAATAAGGGTAACTAAGGATCTTCTTCTAAATTTAAGCACTCACTTGAACCACCCAAAAAAACTTAATCAAAGTACACAAAGCATGTGTAGTACACCCTGTCTTCCTACCTCACTGTTCGTCCACTTGTCGCACCTACCAGCAATTCCCATTTTTAATAATGATAAATGGGAGTTGCTGTGTAAATACAGCAGCTTTAGAGGCTGCTGCTGTCAAAAACTGGCCATTTGAGACAGTGTTTACAATACTCCTTAGACTGGAGTTAGAGATATACAAAGTACCATTGGTAAATAGGAGATCCATGCTCCCCCCAAAAAATTTAAAGTCAGCAGCTGCAAATACTATAGCTGCTGACTTTTAGTATTAGGGCACTTAGCTGTCCAGGAATCTCACCCGAGCCAATTTTTCAATCCCGAGCCACCGGGGCGTTGCTAGGTCTACAAAAGATCTGGGGCTAGAGCCCATAGCAGTGAAGTAAAGAAAGTCATAGGTTTGGGTGGGAATACATATGTAATATATGTATATACGTATATATATATATATATATATATATATATATATATATATACTGCTCAAAAAATTTAAAGGAACACTTTTGAATCAGAACTCCTGGGAACTCCTGGGATATTGATCTGGTCAGTTAAGTAGCAGAGGGGGTTGTTAATCAGTTTCAGCTGCTTTGCTGTTAAATTAAAATAACAACAGGTGGACTAGATGGGCAACAATGAGACAACCTCCAAAACAGGAATGGTTTTTTTTCAGGTGGAGGTGTCTGACATTTTTTTTCCCTACTCATCTTTTCTGACTGTTTTTCACTAGTTTTGCATTTGGCTAGGATCAGTGTCACTACTGGTAGCACAAGGCGATACTTGGACCCTATAAAGGTTGCACAGGCAGGCCAACTCCTCCAGGATGGCACATCAATACGTGTCATTGCCAGAAGGTTTGCCGTGTCTCCCAGCACAGTCTCAAGAGCATGGAGGAGATTCCAGGAGACAGGCAGTTACTCTAGGAGAGCTGGACAGAGCCGTAGAAGGTCCTTAACCCATCAGCAGGACCGTTATCTGCTCCTTTGTGCAAGGAGGAACAGGATGAGCACTACCAGAGCCCTACAAAATGACCTCCAGCAGGCCACTGGTGTGAATGTCTCTGACCAAACAATCAGAAACAGACTTCATGGGGGTGGCCTGAGGGCCCGACGTCCTCTAGTGTGCTCTGTGCTCACTGCCGGACACTGTGGGGCTCGATTGGCATTTTCCATTGAATACCAGAATTGGCAAGTCCGCCACTGGTGCCCCATGCTTTTCACAGATGAGAGCAGGTTCACCCTGAGCATATGTGACAGACGTGAAAGGGTCTGGAGAAGCCGCGGAGAACTTTATGCTGCCTGTAACATCGTTCAGTATGACCGGTTTGGTGGTGGGTCAGTGATGGTCTGGGGAGGCATATTCATGGAGGGACGCACAGACCTCTACAGGCTACACAGTGGCACCCTGACTGCCGTTAGGTATTGGGATGAAATCCTTGGACCCATTGTCAGACCCTACGCTGGTGCAGTGGGTCCTGGCTTTCTCCTGGTGCACGACAATGCCCAGCCTCATGTGGCGAGAGCATGGAGCCAGTTCCTGGAGGATGAAGAAATTGATACCATTGAATGGCCCCGACGCTCACCTGACCTAAATCCAAAAGAACACCTCTGGGACATTATGTTTCGGTCCATCCGGTGCCGCCAGGTTGCACCTCAGTCTGTTCAGGAGCTCAGTGATGCTCTGGTCCAGATCTGGGAGGAAATACCCCAGGACACCATCCGTCATCTCATTAGGAGCATGCCCTAATGTTGTCAGGCATGCATACAAGCACTTGGGGACCATACAAACTACTGAGGACCATTTTGAGTTGTTGCAATGAAATTTCAGCAAAATGGACTAGCTTGCTGCATAATTTTTTCACTTTGATTTTCGGGGTGTCTTTGAATTCAGCCCTCTGTAGGTGGATCATTTTAATTTCCATCAAATGATGTGCCATCCTTTCATTCCTAACACATTACCCAGTCCATATCAGTATAGATATCCAGCATGAGATTTTGCCCCATTGAGATCTGATGTGTTTTCAAAGTGTTCCTTTAATTTTTTTGAGCATAGTATATATATATATATATATATATATATATATATATATATATATATATATATATATAATATATATATCTCTACACACACACATCAGGGTCTACAGAGCGCCCACCCTTACATCAGGGTCCCCAGAGAGCCCCCCTTACATCAGGGTCCCTAGAGAGTCCCCCTTACATCAGGGTCCCCAGAGAGCCCCCCCCCTTACATCAGGGTCCCCAGAGAACCTCCCTACTTACATCAAGGTCCCCAGAGGGTCCCCAGAGAGTCCCCCTTTAATCAGGGTCCCCAGAGAGCCCCCCTCCTTACATCAAGGTCCCCAGAGAGCACCGCTCCTTACATCAGGGTGCCCAGAGAGCCTCCTCTTACATATGGGTCCCCAGGGAGCCCCCTTACATTAGGGTCCCCAGAGAGCCTCCTCTTACATCAGGGTCACCAGAGAGCATCTTCTTACATCAGGGACCCTAGAGAGCCTCCTCTTACGTCAGGGTCCCTAGAGAGCCTCCTCTTACATCAGGGTCCCCAGAGAGCCCCCCCTTTACATCAGGGTCCCCGGAGAGCCTCCTCTTACAACAGGGTCCCCAGAGAGCCTCCTCTTACATCAGGATCCCCAGAAAACACCCCTCCTTACATCAGGGTCCACAGAGTTTCCCCCTGCTTACATCAGGGTCCCCACAGTGTCCCTCTCCTTACATCAGAGTCCCCAGGGAGTCTCCTCTTACATCAGGAGTATGTAGACTGAAAAAAAAGGAGAGAGTGAGAGATTTTCCAGCATCACCTTAATTCTTCCGCCCCAGCCACGGCCATTCTCCTGCTGCTGCCCTCAGGCATAATCACAGGGTGACTCTGCAGGCCAGGCACCAGACCAGTGGGCGGTGCCACGCCGGCCGGATGCAAAGAGAAATCCAGCACCACGGGCATCGGCCGGTCTCCTGCTGCTGGCTACAGGCATATCACTCCGTCTCCACAGGTAACAGTTCAGAGGGTGGCGCTGCGCCAAAAGAGAAGGCATCACATCGGAAAATGCGGCTTCTGCCACTACTGACTGCCACTGAGGGCAGGCGACCTACAGACTCGGGGCTTGCGGCTTCATAGCCAGTTTCCGACTTCACATGTGCAAAACTGTGGGGGAAGGAGGGGGGGGGCGGAAGTGGGAGGAGGTACCTGTCAAAATCAGGTACCTGCTCCCCCTCAAAAGGTGCCAAATGTGGCAGCGGAGGAGGAGGGGGGGGGGGTAGGAGACAGACAAGTGGAGCTTTCCCTTTTGGGTGGAGCTCTGCTTTAAATTTGTATCTACTTTTTCATTCATCTGCAGACCAAAGTGATGAGCTTCAGTCTGCATATGTTGTCAGTTATTCATAAATTATTTATAACCGATATTATTATAGCTCTGACAATTTATGCAGCACTTTACATACATCAGTCTATGCCCTCAAGATGCTTACAATCTAAGGTCCCTATCTCATATGCATGCATACACGCACACACGTACCATGGCCCATTTAGACAGGAGCCTACCAATTGAAGCAAACTGGCAAGCAAAACAAAGCAATTTTTTTAAAATAAAATGTATTCCTATTTAAAGTGGTTGTAAAGGCAGAAGTTTTTTTTTTTATCTTAATGCATTCTATAGCATTAGGATAAAAGCCCTTCTGTGTGCAGCAGCCCCCCCTCGGCCTCCCAATACTTACCTGAGCCCCATCTAAATCCAGCAATGTTACAGGAGTGTCTCGGTTGCCCGAGACTCCCCTGCTCATTGGCTGAGACAGCAGCAAGGCACCATTGGCTCCCGCTGCTGTAAATCAAAATCAGTCGGCCAATGAGGAGAAAAAGGGGGCGGGCTGGGCCATGGCTCCATGTCTGAATGGACACAGGGAGTTGTGGCTTGGCTCGGGTGCCCCCATAGCAAGCTCCTTGCTGTGGGGGCACTCAACACTGGAGGGAGGGAGCCAGGAGCACGGAAGAGGCACCAGAGAAGAGGAGGATCCAGGCTGCTCTGTGCAAAACCACTACACAGAGTAGGTAAGTATAACATGTTTGTTATTTTTTAACTAACAAAAAAAAAACTTTACAATCACTTTAACCTGTTATTTTTATTTATTTCTGTTTTGCTAACCGATAATATATAAACTTTATTTTTCTTTTTATTCAATTTGTTTCTTTATTTTTTTAACCTTAGATTAAAAACTTGCAACAAGGGAGGGGGGATGGACGGGGGGAGGGGGGAGGAGGGTGGGAGGGGGGATCGAGGGGGGAAAAGAAAAGGGTATTAGGATCTGTACATCCCAGAATAAAAAAACATCTGTAGGAATAAGAAATGGAAAGAAAAGGAAAAAGAAAATACATGACTGACGTAAATTTTATCACATACAATGTTAGAGGCCTCAATTCTCCAGAAAAAAGACACATGGTATTAAAGGAGATGGATAGGTATTTGCAGAAATCATTTTCTTACAGGAGACTCACATAGCGTTGGATTCCAACAAAAAATTATATTCACGGGCGATCCCAGCCTGGTACTATGGAGATTTCTCAAACAAAAGAGCAAAGGGAGTAGCCATAGGGGTGGGGAAGAATATTAGTTTCACTGTGGAAGAAAGAAGAGTTGATCCAGAAGGTTGTTACCTGTTCTTGAAAGGGATACTACAGGGGAAAAAATTCACTTCAGCAAACAAATACTGTCCTATTAGACACCCTAAAAATACTTAAAGGGGATCCTGAATGCCCTAATGGATTTTAAACAAGGCTATTTGATCCTGGCTGGAGATTTCAATCCCTCAATGGAACACAAGCTCGATAATTTGTCTGGTGCACCGATGCGAGATAGTAAACAATTAAAATTGGTTAAAATATATAACCAGCAACTGGTAGACCCATGGAGAATAACACACCCAGGTACAAAGGACTATACATATCACTCATCGGTGCACAATACGTATTCGAGACTCGGCTACATGCTGGTGGACCATGAGGTCTTGGAAAACGTAGTTGAAACTTCAATTGATATAACATCAATTTCTGACCATGCCCACGTAATAGTTAAAATACGATTTAATGAAATAGAACAAAGAAAAGGGACCTGGAGCTTAAAATGAAGATCTTATAGAGGATATAGAAGTAGGTAAAATAATAACAAGGGAAATTGAACAATATTTCAGGACAAATAATACACCAGATGTGAGTTCATCAACAATATGGGAAGCCGTTCATCAGGGGCAAATTGATCTCTATAGGGGTGGGAAAAAAGAAGGAAAGAGAACTATTGATGAAAAATACAATAAAGGAACTACAGGATCTTGAACAAAAACACAAAACACATCAAGAAAGGAAAATGCACCAAAAGATAGTTATCAAGAGGGGTTAACTTAGAGACCTGATGGAACAGGAAACAAGAAAAGTATTCAACAATGTCGCAAAAGAAAGATATAAATGGGGAAACAAGCCAGGGAAATATTTGGCAAGATTATCAAAAGAAAAAAAAACCTCGAACTACATAGAAAAGATAAAGAACCAGATAGGAGAGATGAAATATAAAACCTCGGAAATCGCCAAAGTTTTCAAGACATATTATAGTACGCTATATTCTATTAGAACGAACGAGACATGACAGAAAGAGGAAAGTAGAAAAATTAAAATACAGGAATACCTAGCGGAAGCTAACCCAGGGTTTTTCAACTCCAGTCCTCAAGGCGCCCCAACAGGTCTTGTTTTCAGGATTTCTCTCAGATAAAACGGCTGTGGTAATTACTAAGCCAGTGAAACTGATCAAATCACCTGTGCAAAATAATGGAAAGCCTGAAAACATGACCTGTTGGGGTGCCTTGAGGACTGGAGTTGAGAAACACTGAGCTAACCTACCAAAGATTGCCCTAGACAGTGCTGAGTCCCTTGAAGACCCAATCACCCAGGAGGAAATAAATGAAGCTCTCCGAGAAACACCAGGGGGGGAAAAAGCCCAGGTCCGGACGGATTCCCAATTAAGTACTATATGAAATTTAAGTCTTCGTAATTATTTGAATAAAATAGGAGAAGACGAAGAAATAAGAAAAGAGTCACTCCTTGCCAATATCTCAATTATACCAAAAACAGGAAAGGATGGGACTATCTGTTCCAACTACCGGCCTATAGCGCTGCTGAATGCAGACACAAAATTATATGCAAAAATATTGTCAACGAGACTAAATGCCTAATGCTGGAACTGATAAACGTAGATCAGGCGGGCTTTGTATCAGGAAGGGAGGGAGGAGAGAATAGCATAAGAACGGTTTTGTTAATGCGCAAAAGTAAAGAGAAGAAACCCCCAGTCGTACTCATGTCAATTGATGCTGAAAAGGCATTTGACCGAGTCGACTGGGGGTTTATGATGGATACACTCCGGAGTATAGGTATGGGGCCTAGATTTATGAGATGGGTAAATAACTTATACAGCCATCCAACAGCTAGGGTCAGGGTCAATGGGAGTGTGTCGCCTGTTTTTGAAATGTTCAATGGAACAAGACAGGGATGCCCACTCTCACCCCTCCTATATGTAATATCATTAGAACCAGTATTGGCAAAAATACGGAATAACCCGGATATAGGGGGTGTAAGAGTGGGTGAGGAAGAGCATAAGGTAGCTGCATATGCAGACAACATACTCCTATACCTAACTAAACCTATCCTAGCATTGCCCAACGTAATCAGAGAAATAAAAAAATATGGAGAACTTTCAAACTTTAAAATTAACACTATAAAAACTGTAATTTTAAACCTAGGACTAGAAAAAAAGGAGTAACAAGCATTACAGAAAGAATTTCCATTCATCTGGGAGACAAAAGCATTAACATACCCAGGGAAATAACACGACCTTAGAAAAACTCTACTCGGCCAACTACATCCCCTTAATTAACTAAATTAAATCAGAAATGAAAAATAACGGTGAGGAGACCTATCTCATGGATAGGAAGGGTCAATGTACTAAAAATTATGATCCTGACAAAAATAACCTATAAATTCCAAATGCTCCCAATAGAAATACCCCAAAGCTTTTTTAAGGTGATCAAAACTTTAATTTTGAAATATATTTGGCAGGGTAAAAAAGCCAGAGTAAACTATGCACTTTTAAGTTGGAAAAAAAAACGGGGGGTTGGCACTTGCAGATGTACAGAGATATTATAAAGCGATCATATTAGCAAGACTAGCAGAATGGGCAAATCCATACACCAAAAAGAAGTGGGTACAAATGGAAGACACATTAAGTATGACATACCTACATAAAAACATCTGGATACCTCCAAAACTAAGAACACTAGACACAGAAACACACAGCTTAACTAAAAATGTATTCAAAGTATGGGACACAATTCACCGGCGTGAAAAATGGAAATACAATTCACCATTAATTCCACTTGCGGGCACAAATTTTTTTATTCCAGGGAATGGGACACGGTTGGGTAAGCAACTGGGCTCCACACTACTAAAGGACATAACGACACTGGGTAAAATAAAGACAAGACAAGAGTTAAAAACTATACACAGAGATCAGCAGTTTAGTGAATGGGAATACCTCCAATTAACACATTTAGTAAGTACCTTACCACAACCAATTAGGGATGAAAAAGCACTAAGTCCAATGGAAAAACTAGGTAATATAGAAAAGCCCTTGAAACATGGTATATCACAAACCTACGAAATATTAACAGAATTAGAAACACAGGGAACACTAGCATGTATAGAAAAATAGGGACAGGACATGGGCAAAAAACTGGAGGAACCACAAATGATCAGGGCTGTATTTAATACCGCACCTGACATAATGACTATTGAAGCAAATTACAAGTGTATGTTACGTTGACATTTGACCCCAGAGAGAATGAATAAATTTCACCCAAACAACTCCCCATTATGCTGGAGGAACTGTAAACAAAAAGGAACAACAATGCATATATGGTGGGAGTGCCCAAAAATAAAAGAGTTCTGGGAGGAAATCTATAGCCCTGTACACACGATCTATGCTTCTGAGCATGCGTCGACTTGATTCTGAGCATGCGTGGGTTTTTTATCCGATGGAGTTCCCCACAGACAGTAATTTGCTATCGTTTTTTTTCCTTTGGATACATTTAAAACATGTTCTATTTTTTAACACCGATGGAAAAAAGACCGATGGGGCCCATACACAATCGGTTTGTCCGATGAAAAAAGTCCATCAGACTGTTTTCATCGGTAAAACCGATCGTGTGTACAGGGCTTTAGAGTATATAGAAGACATAAGAGCCCATTCACACAGGGGCAACTTTGGATCCGACTTCAAGTCACCCCAGGTCGCCCCTAGTCGCCTCAAGTCGCGCTGCATGAGAAAATCAATGTAAGTGAATGGAGCCGTCTTAATGCACACTACTGCAGTCGCTCCGACTTCAAAAAAGGTTCCTGTACTACTTCAATCCGACTTCTAGGCAACTGCTAGGCGACCTGTACCCATTGATTTCAATGGAAGTCGCTCAGAAGTCGGATGCCCTGTCTTAACAGAAGCAACTTTCCAGGAAGAAAACATACATTTCTCAGGCAAACCCCTCCCTCCCCCCTCCCTCCCACAGAGCTGATTCTTGTTTGATTGGCCACTGGAATGTCTCCTGTCCTGGAGGCAACTTGAAGTTGCCTTGTAAGTAGCTCCAGGTCACGCTGTAAATCATACTCAAGTCGTGTCCAAGTTGCCTCCCAAAGTCACGCTGGAAGTCGTGTTGCCCCTGTGTGAATGGAGTCTTACTGGTGAGAAGATCCCACAAATCCCCTGGACATGCTTGTTCCATGGAACAAACATAACAAGAAAACAATATGAAAGAACCTTGTTCCTATTGCTGCTTAACGCGGCTAAGGGGCTAATTCCGAAAAAATGGTTATATACAACAAAACCGACTATAAAAGAGTGGATACAACGAGTCGACTATATAGCTGAAATGGAGTACCTTAGTCGAGGAGAGCAGGGAAGGGACGAAGGATATAGAGCAATTTGGGAGAAATGGAGAGCTTTTAAATTGTCAGACAAATATGCACAGGGAATGACTAAAAACAGATAGATGATAAAGTAGAAAAAGAAAAAGAAGAGAGGATGGCAGATCAGGGGAGGGGTAGGGGGGGAGGGGGGATGGGTAATAGGAAAAACTAGAAATAAGAATGTTTGTATGTTATTTTACTTTTCTTTAACCACTTGCCTACAGGGCACTTTCACCCCCTTCCTGCCCAAGCCATTTTTCAGCTTTCAGCGCTGTCACACTTTGAATGACAAATGTGCGGTCATGCTACAGGGGACTGACTGGGGGAGGTGACCGATGGTTGTCCCTATGTACAAGGTACACACCATTGGTCTCCTCTCCCTGACAGGACGTGGATCTGTGTGTTTACACACACAGATCCATGGTCCTGCTCAGTTACTGGGCAATCGCGGGTGCCCAGTGGCCGGGCATGTGCATCGGGTCTCCAGTGACATGGCGGGCGCACGCCCCCTAGTGGCTTTGGAAGACGCGACGCCATATGACGTCCGCCCAGAACAACAGGGTCTTCCTTCCGCCGTCTTTTGACGGCGGGCGGTAGACAAGTGGTTAAATCTTTTTACACCAATGAAGGTGAGTTTTGTACTGGATGAAATTTTCAAATAAAGAATAAATTTAAGAAAAAAACTAAAAAAAACTTGCAACATTAAAAAAAATTTTTTTTTTCATTTGTAAACATTTTGCAATGCTTTGTACCAGAATCATAATTTTTGTATCATTTTTAAAAGGACACATTATGGAATAATATGGAATGTATTTATACATTAAATCTGACTGGTCACTGTATTAGTGTCACTGGTGATGTCAGTGTCAGTTAGCCAGTTAGTGTACCTCCCAGCCAGCATTAGTTAGTGTCAGATTGTCCGCCACACTATTTCAGTCCCTCTATAAGTCGCTGATAACCGCCATTACAAGTAAAATAAATAAATAAAAATTCCAGTATGTACTGTATACCATGGATTGTAGACACTATAACTTTCACATAAACTAATTTACCAAAGACATGTCTCAGAATACATTTTGGTCTAAATGTATTAAGATTTTTTTTTATTTTGTTATTGGATATGTTTTAAATAGCAGAAAGTAAAAAATATAGCTTTTTTTCAAAATTATAATAATAATAAAATAAAAAAAACACATTGGTGATCAAATGCCACCAAAAGAAAGCTCTATTTGTGTAAAAAAATTGATATAAATTTAGTTTGGGTACAGCGTAGCATGATAGTGCAATTACCAGTTAAAGTAGTGCAGTGGTGAATAGCAAAAAATGCCCTGGTCATGAAGGGGGTAAAACCTTTCTGATCTCAAGTGGTTAAACTATCACCAATCAAAATACAAAAAGTGCCTTTTTTTTTTTGTTTACTTATTTTGAAAAAATAAAATCAATCATCACCTTGTTTGTCGCTATGAAGATATAAGGCTCCATGTACACTGAAGCTGATAAACTGCAGTTTATTGGCGTTTTGGCGTTTTTTAAAAAGCCCATTAACTGCACTCTATGTTAGCCTATGTGTTCATGTACACATAGCGTTTTTTAGCGTTAATGAGCAGCGGAGTTAATGGGCTTTTTTCTAAACGCAAGAAATTTGCGTTTAAAGTGCCATTTTTCGGCGGGAAAAAATGCAAAAAGATGCAAAATGCTGAAAAAAACGCGAATAAACGCTTAAAAACTCTCAAAAACACTGGTCGCCAGCGTTTTTTAGCGTTTTTTGATCCATTGAAAAAAAAAGTTAAAAAACGCTAATAAACTCTAGTAAAAAACTCTGATAGCTATATTTTGAAAGCAACTTTTTCTGCCAGAAATCTGGCGTTCAAAACGACAGTTTTTGAGCTTCTGTGTACATGGAGCCTAAGTGTTCTTTGTTATCTTAAGTAGTGACAAAGCTATTGCTGACTATTGAGGCCCGTAGCAGTACAGTGGATCTCGGATTGCGAGTAATGCGGTTAACGAGCGTTTCGCAATACGAGCACTGTATTTTAAAAAATCGTAACTCGGTTTGCAAGTGTTGACTCGCAAAACGAGCAAAATTCAGGCCAAAGCGGTGTGCAGTACCGCGCTTGGCCTGAGGTGGGGGAGCGCCGGAGCCAAGCCGAATATCGCCGATCGGCGCCGTTCGGAAATGCACGGAAAGGCCCGAGGACAGCTCTGCTGACCGCTGCAAATCTCGGGAACAAAGTTTTTCCGAGGTCAGCCGAGGCGTCCTCGGGCCTTTTCGGCCATTTCCGAGGCTCTCCGGCGCCCCCCGCCTCTGGCCGCATGCGATATTACATGCCATTGAAGTCAATGCGGAACAAATTATTTTCATTTCCATTGACTTCAATGGGGAAACTCGCTTTGATATGCAAGTACTTTGGATTACGAGCATTCTCCTGGAACGGATTATGCTCGTAATCCGAGGTTCCACTGTAATTTGAAATTTCTCTGCTCCATAGGGATGTACAAGTTTGAGAGATGAACTGGTTTTAGTGTTCCAGTGATTTGCCAATTTCACTTAAAGGGGAGCTGCAGACTCCTGCAGAAAACATTTAAAGTCAGAAGCTACAAATTCTGTAGCTGCTGAATTACAATATTAGGATACTTATCTGTTCAGGAATCCAGCGGAATCCAGCGAGCTGATTTTTCAATCGGCTATCTGGTGCTGCAGCCGCCATCTCCACTTAGGGAAACTGCCAGTGAAGCCTTGCGGCTTCACAGCCGGTTTCCTACTGCGCATTCGCGAAGCACGCTGTACTCTCTGATTGGGCTAGCTGTAGAGGAAGGAGGGGGTGCTGTCAAAACCAGGTAGCTGCTCGCCCCCAAATGGTGCCAAATGTGGCAGTGGAGGGGGAGGGAGGCAGACAAGCAGAGCTTTCCCTTTTGGGTGGAGCTTCGATTTAACTTCACTCTGAAACTATAAAGCCAACACCTTGATTATGAATGGTCTCATTGAATTCCTTTTTTTATTTTCGTGTTTTATAAGAGAAAAGCCTACAAATCAGTGAGAACAATTGTTCAAAACTTTTTTCCCCAGTAGTAGCCAATCAGATGCTTGTGTTGATGCTCTAAACTTTACTAGAAAGCAGCAGCTGTAACGTGAATGACTGTTGTCAACAGCTTCCATCCGTCCAGCTTTTTTCAAACATCGAGGTAGTTGATAGATGTTTTTAAACAATGACAGGTCATACAACCACCTAAAACGTAATCAGTGGTTAATATTTGAAAGGATTCATCAGGACATAGAAGAGCAAGCACAACTCACCTTCAGCAGCATGGTACATGTAGTGATTGGTTAAATATACACTTCTTGGTATAGCATGCTACATTTCACAGAGCCACTCATTACTGCACACTTGGCTGCTTTTGTGAAATGCTGTTTGTCAGCTTAAATGTGCCAATCGTAAACTGCAATCACCACAGCGCGTCTTCTATTGTTAATTTGAGGGCTCTGGATATATACCAATTCCCTGAAAATGGTTGGTCCTAGCAGGGAAATTCCTCAAGCTGAATGTTATTCTTCTATTTTCTTCCTCCAGCTATATTTAAAGATACAGTCTCAAGTGAGATATGAATTAACACTCTTAAACATACTTTTAAAGTGGTGGTTGGTCTCTTCAAAACTTTCCATCGAAATCATGATTTAACCATTGCTTTGCAGTGAGGCAGATTCTGTGTGATACTGGCACATGGTTGAAATGTAATTGTTATGATTCAGAAAGGATAAAAAAAGAACTCACTATAGGTGATGATACACTATACATATTGATTGAGGTAAATGGTAACCAAATGAATCCGCCCTTCCTATGTTCCCACCACTGCGCTTGTGAAAAATGAAGAAATAATAAAACCTAAAAAAGCAGCCACTATAAATGAAGTAAATATGTGAAAAAGTGTTAAATCTAAAAAAGAAATAAACAGTAGCGCTAGAAGATACTACTACACAATGTCTGTGTCTAACAGACTATAGGTGATAATGTCTTTCAAAAATTGCACCCTGTGACATAAGTGAATATGTGCACAAGCTAAAAATAACGTATCAAGTCCACATAATGTATCATTAAAGTGGTTGTAAACCCAATTATATAAAAAAAAAAAAAAAAAGAATAACCTGCAAGAGAAAGGCATAATGAGCTAGTATGACTAGCATGCTAGCTCATTATGCATTACTTACCTTAGATCGAAGCCCCCGAAGCCATCCTCGTCTCCCCCTCCGGCCGCAGACATCACTCAGGAAGGTTACTTGCGCGTGGGAGCCGTCAAAGCCGGCATTATCCATTGATAAAACAGGCGTTGACAGTGCAGCAGCGCCGTTGTCTATGGCGCGCATGCGCCGTAGACAATGGTGCATTATTTTTTGAAAAATATCTCCTAAACCGTGTAGGTTTAGGAGATATTGCAAACACCTACTTAATCTAGGCTTACCTGTAGGTGCAAGGTGCAAGTTGCATAAGTGGGTTTACAACCACTTTAAATCCAGTGCATATGATCTCTTCTAATCTTCCACCACTCCCAGTGTTCAGTGATCCCTCTCCCGTCAGATGCAAAACTCACCACAGCAAGTTGCCTCACACTCTCGTGTTTGGCGTGTAAACGTAAACAAAATCTCACAAATAGGTGTAGCCGGTTTTCAAGATTCCAACTAAATGACTGTCAGATTGCTCCACATGCAAATATGTAAAAAAAAGCTCCAATGGTGTGATATCGTAAAATCAGTTTTAACCTCCCTAGCGGTAATCCCGAGCGTGACTCGGGGTTGTTTTTTTATGCTAGGATCGGTAACCCCGAGTCACGCTCGGGGTAGACATTGCAGAGCTCGCAGCGGAGTTTCCTTACCTTCTCCTGGCGATCCAGCGATGATGTCCTCTGCTGTGATCGCCAGCGAGATCTCCGGCGAGTGTCGGCACTTTCGACCCCATCTGACTTCCTAGTTCCGTTCCCTGCGAGCCGCAGCGGCGCAAGGGAGCGGAACTGGGCGGCAAATTCAAAAAGGTAAACACATAGTATACATACAGTATACTGTAATCTTACTGATTACAGTACTGTATGTAATAATTACACACCCCCTTTGTCCCTAGTGGTCTGCCCAGTGTCCTGCATGCACTTTTATATAATAAAAATCGTTCTTTCTGCCTGTAAACTGGGGATTGTCCATAGCAACTAAAAAGTGTCCCTTTATGTCAAAAGTGGTTTTAGACCAACTAGAAAGCAGCGATAATAAATTAGAATCACTCGCAGAATTGAGCGATAGCGATTTGTGGGGAAATTCGTCATCAAACACTAAATCTAATGACAGCGACAATTCTGCAACTGAGCAAATTTCAGTGTTTTTGATTTGATTACATTATTGAATAATTTTTATTATAATTAGATTACTATTTTTTATAATTATTTATAGTTATTTATTATATTATAATTTATAATTTTGTGTTTCATATTTATCATACCCGGGATGTTTACTAGACTCTGGTTTGCTCAGGTTTAAGTAAGTAATTACTAAGAATCGCAGGCCTATAATACATAACACCAAATTTTCATGCAAAATAATTGTACCGCTTTTGGTACATAATTCCAGAAAGAATCATACCGCCAGGGAGGTTAATAACACACTTGTAAACACTTCAACTATTGCACTCACATGAATCTCAGAAAACTTGAGCATTAAATCACAGCGAACTCATAAAACTGAACCAAAAACGAGTGTATTCGTCGCGGTGGACCCACTGTAAACCTCTGATCTCTCACCACCTCCTTGCCGCTTCTCCCTGGACCTCCACTGCCTAGTTTGACTTGGTGACGTCACACGTTCCTTCAGACGGTTGCTGCACAGCCACGCCCCGACATGTTTTGTCGTAAAGACTTAATCATGGGATTGGCTGTGCGGTGCAACAACTCCTCCTCTTATATATCCCAAGTGTGGGCGGAAATACACTCACTTCTCCAACGATCGTGGATGGAAGTGTGTCATTCTACAATGACCAGTCTCCCCTCCCATCCTTCCTGTCCCAACTAAGGGCGAAAGTGCATCACTGGTTCCTCCAACCATGGGCGGAAGCCGGATATCGCTATGAATGTATTACCCGAGTGTCCCCGCAACCACCATACACTCGCCAGTGGTGATACTCTGCCCAGCAGGGTCATACAGAATGTGACATTACATACATCTTCATAGCAATTATTGACCATATGGTGACTCTGGGATTCATATGTAGTGCTAATATACATATTAAAAAAATTATAAAAAAATATATAACATTTCACATAATCCTACATGTGCGCGTCTTATACTAAGTAGGTGCCACATTCCTAATAGTCTACCACATTTAAGAAGACTTTAGTAAAGGTGGGTCACATCAAAAATCACAGAAATATCTCTAAAAAATCCCTAAAATTAAAGCATAGAACATTAAAAAATATAAAAAATTTAAAAATTGAGTAGATGAGGAAAATTTCAACTTGGTGATGGGTAATATGTGTACTACACATTCACTGATTAAATGTACATACACATCCCATAACCCTGGAGAACTAGTTGGTCAATACCTTAAGTCTTTATGACGAAACATGTCGGGGCTTGGCTGTACGGCAACCGTCGAAAGTAACGTGTGATGTCACAAAGTCAAACTAGGCAGTGGAGGTCCAGGGATAAGCGGCAAGGAGGCGGTGAGAGATCAGAGGTTTACCGTGGGTCCGCCGTGACCAATACACTCGTTTTTGGTGCAGTTTTATGAGTTTGCTGTTATTTAATGCTCAAGTTTTCTGAGATTCATGTGAGTGCAATAGAGTTGAAGTGTTTACAAGTGTGTTATTAAAACTGATTTTACGATATCACACCATTGGAGCTTTTTTTACATATTTGCATGTGGAGCATGACAGTCATTTGGTTGGAATCTAGAAAACCGGCTACACCTATTTGTGAGATTTTGTTTACTTTTACACGCCAAACACGAGAGTGTGAGGCAACTTGCTGTGGTGAGTTTTGCATCTGACAGGAGAGGGATCATCGAACACTGGGTGTGGTGGAAGATTAGAAGAGATAATATGCACTGGATTTAATGATACATTATGTGGACTTGATACGTTATTTTTAGCTTGTGCACATATTTCCTTATGTCACAGGGTGCAATTTTTGAAAAACATTATCACCTATAGTCCGTTAGACACAGACATTGTGTAGTAGTATCTTCTAGCGCTACTGTTTATTTATTTTTAGATTTAATACTTTTTCACATATTTACTTTATTTATAGTGGCTACTTTTTTAGGTTTTATTATTTATAAATTTTTCACAAGCGCAGTGGTGGGAACATAGGAAGGGTGGATTCATTTGGTTACCATTTACCTCATATATTAATATTTAACCACTTGCAGCGATGGAAGCTATTAATTATCTGTCTAATAGACAGATGAATCCTGAGTGTGTCTTCTCTGCTAATCAGGAGATGATTGAGAGCGAAGAGGACTACTCAGTATTATTGAAGAACCTGGATAACCTGCTTGAAAAACAGGTTAAGACATGGTGGGATGTCTTCACATTTGAGCATTATGAGAGGGAGAGTTTAATTTTTAGGAGCCTTAGGTGGGAGGTGTCACCTCAGGATGGTATCAACGACCAAAATTATAAGGATGAATGGCTCGAATCTTTTAATAACGTAGGGAGGGAATTACAGAGTTTGGTCCTGAAAAAAACCCAAATCAAACTGAGTAGACTTAATGAAAAAATAAAATTTATACAGGAGAAATTGGAACCTATCAACGATTCTAATATGGTGAAGGAATTTAATAACAACATGAAGAAAAAACTGGAGAAAGTAGACCGTGATACACAAAAAAGGAAGGTTAAGAAATATAACAGAGATTCAACTGATTTCAAAACAAATAATATATATGTATGGCAGAGCACTAACCCAGGAAATGAACAATTACCAAATTTGGGGGTGGCCCAGAAGGAAACTATAACCATCCCAAAAAAGGTGGGCGGATATTATGGAGGGAACTCATACTCACCGGGTCCATCACGGTATGGAAGAGGGGGTTACCAACATAATGATAATTATCAATCACCTCGAATGACTTATTCATATGGGAGAAATGAACCACATGGGTATAATTCTCATCAAGAACAACATTGGTATCAACCACCACCTGAATATCCCCTGGAGCCCAGAAATCAGGTACCCATCTATAATAGATATCAACCTTTGGCAGAGGAAGATTATGATGGGAATTACCAGCGGGACTCTTTTTTAGGACAACGGGGGAGGGGTGGGAGAGGTAGGGGAGGCACACCGAGGAGGAACAACCACCAAATGAACAACAGAGGCAGCGGCAGGAGTGGACCACCTCAGATCCCAAACAGGGAGGCCGCGCCCTTCCAAAGAGAAGAAGGGGATGCAGGGCAGGCAGACTCAAACAATCCAAGAAAAAGAATGAGAAATCACTAAATACTGGAATATCCAATTTGAGTAAAGTAGAATTTGACCAGAAAGAATTTAATATACTGAATTTAGGGCTTAAATGTGCCCCTAGGAAAATCATGAACAAGTTCGAGGCATATATTGACACTCATAAATTCATTAGAACATTAAACATGAAAAAATATCATCCCTCTAATCCCGCAATAAGAAATTATAATGTGCCAGACAGAATAGATAGTGGTCTCAAAAATAAATCGATCTTCAATCCTCAAAACTCCAATAATCATTTCATTTAAGTTTTTAAACATATGGTTTTAAAGGATATTGAAGAACTCCCGTTAAAGAAGAATAAAGTGAATCCTGAATCTATTAAAGAAGGTGTCAAAACCCTTGAAAAAAAGAAAGACATTATTATTCGCCCAGCGGATAAAGGGGGAGGGGTAGTGGTAATGGATAAGTCAATGTATCACAATCAATTAATGGAACTATTGGAAGACCAGACCACATACAAGAAATTGGGATCAGACCACACAGAAGCGTATAGAACACAGTTGAGTTCTTTGGTTGAATGGGGATATATGACCAATGCTTTGAATTTAAAGGAAAAGAGATATCTGGTTCCCTCAGCCTGTAGAATCCCAGTGATTTATACATTGCCAAAAATACATAAAAATGCCCAGAACCCAACCCACCAGCACACCCTATCTTTAATGGGATAGGATCTGTTACGTCCAGAATGGGTGAATACTTGGACAAATTCCTACAACCTAGCGTAAGAAATACAAAGGCCTATCTAAAAGACACGCCAGACATATTACAACTATTGGAGGAGGTGAAAATTAATCCTGATTCTGAAACCTATCTAGTTACAGCAGACGTATTGGCCTTATACACCATCATACAGCACGAAGACGCTGCCTTGGCACTAAAGTGGGCTTTAAGTAGGAGGGATGACATCCCACATACACAGAAACAGTTTTTGGGACATGTGTTGGACTTTTGCATGTCCCATAACTATTTCTGGTATCATGACTGTTTTTTCTCACAGCAGGCTAACGTGGCTATGGGGGAAAAATTTGCCCCCAGCCTAGCCAACCTGTTTATGGCTGAGTGGGAGGACAGGCATGTATTCAGGAATCAGAGGCCCCAACTACGGTTTTATCGCAGGTTCATTGATGACCTCCTGTTTATTTGGGAGGATTCGAAGGAATCTGTAATTGACTTTTTGGAGATGTTAAATGAGAATAATAACAATATTAAATTGGATTACCCGATTAGCAATGAAACAGTAAATTTTCTGGATGTTACCATCAATAAGGAAGTGGGAGGTCTGAACACTCGGGTGTACTTCAAACCTACAGACCGAAATAGCTATATTTCATTTAGAAGTGAACACCATCCAGCTTGGATACAAAATATCCCGAAAGGTCAGATACTCAGAGTGCGACGAAATTGTACTGTTTAGGAGGACTTCATTGTACAGGCGAATGTTCTGAAGGATACGTTTGTACAGAAGGGCTATCGAGAAGAACCACTTCAAAAATTAATACAGGAAATTGGAGATGTCCCAAGAATACAATGTTTTGGAAAAAAGGATGTACGATTAAATGATGGACAACATCAATGGGGCTTTATAACAGGCTTCCATTTCCAATATAGGGAGATTGAGACCATTTTCAAAAAATACTGGCATATTCTGGGCCGTGACAGACATCTGGGGGAAGTTTTACCTGATTTACCCAAATTTATATATAGACGGGCCCCAAGTTTTGGGGATAGGGTAGTACGGAAAATCTTGAATCCACCTGATGAACGAATTCTAAGAATTTACCTTAAAGGTTTTTATTCGTGTATGAGATGCAAATGCTGTAGAACAGTAAAGGTACAAAATAGAGGGATAACGAGTGTCATGAATAATGATCAGGAAACCTTTGATATAAAAGAGTTTATTTCATGTAATTCTTCTTACGTGGTGTATCTTATGTGGTGCCCCTGTGGGTTATATTATGTAGGTAGAACTAAGAGGCTACTTAGAGTACGTATAGCGGAGCACCTCACTAATATTAAAAATGGTTTTAAATATCATA